>CM076847.1:66335520-66935520 GCA_039519185.1 Astragalus membranaceus | reverse complement strand
ATTAGCCACTAGCGACAATGGGTTGAAAATGTTTTTAGAAAGGAAAAGGTTTTTGTTCTGAAAATGATCTTGGTTTGCAAAAGTGATTCTTTTTGTTATGAAAATAACTCTTTTCTTTTTGTTATGCAAATGCTAAACTTTTTATGGTTGCGCTCGACGAGAATGTGACTCGCTCCTACGTATCCCAAATGGGAATCAAAGCGACGTAGTTCTAACGAGCCTTAAAAATGAAAGTCTTTTGCTTTGATGATTAAACTAACAATGGTTACGATGGACCACCGCTAATAACTTGTTTTTGATTCTTTGATACTTAGAAAAATGCTTTTTGAAATTGGACGCGTTCATGATAATCAAACCAACAAAGGTTGTGATGGATTATCACTAGTAGCTTGCTTTATGCTTACGAAAATTCTTTGGAAATTGAGGCTTTCATGACAGTCAAACCAACAAAGGTTGTGATGGATTGCCACTAGTAACCGTTTTTGTGCCAGGTCGTTTTAGAAATGAAAACAATGAATGCAAGAAAGAATTGGTGGATTCAAGCATAACACAATCAGTGGAATCAAATCATTAAGCAACAATATTTGAATTTGCAAACTACAATCAAGCCTAAACTACACATATTAGATCACAACACATAGATAGGCAAGGAAGGAACTTGAATTGGGCATTAATCAAAATACAAGAGTAGGCGAGATCGAACCTAAATGCACATCTAGTGGAAGATGCTAGGCGGGAACCATACTCAAATATTTCTACAAAACGCAAGGGAATCTAAATGCACATCTAGTGGAAGATGCAATGTAAGGAATGGACCTATCTAAGTATTGATGATATTCTATATGAGAGTAGACGATGACGCTGTAAGCTCAAGCAAAAAAGTTGCCTCAATTATGATCATTGGCCAGCATAAGTAAGCAAATTATTTAGCGACCAAAGTATCAAAGAATGTTGAATCACTTTGGTCAATCCTCACACCTAAGATTAAGTGCACAAGTGCACAAGTGTGAATCACATTGCCAATCATCATATAAACTAAAAGGGTTGAATCATCTGAGACCATCTTCACCACTCAGAACATGATGCACTAGGCATAAGTGGGAATCATGTGGTTCATCATCAACAATGACACTATAACTAAGTTAAATCACATAGGGCAATTTTGGCATGGATCACAATGATTAAATATTAACAAATATAAAGACAGAAATACCTCTGATGAAGGCAGATACTACCACTTGAAGAACGCAACTCCAACTAACTCTTACAGAAGATCAGCTCAGACGGACCAACGGAACGAATAGAGCGAAAAAATAAAGCGTAGAAGAGTTTTTCTAAAATGTGAGAGATTTCGAGAAAAATGGGTTTTTTCTCTGATCTCGTGAAAATCTGTGTCTGAGAAGCAGAGAGGAGTTGTGAAAATGTGTGTTCGTGAAAATCTGTGTCCGTGTGTTTTTTTTTTCAAGAATGGAGAATGAGACTCCTATTTATAGGCTTAGGAAAACGTAGATCTGAAAAAAATATTTAATGAAAGTGAAGAATCGATTGTGACATGAAGTTAAAAAGGTGAGGAATCGATTCTTATCATTTTAGAAGCCTCAAGAATCGATTCTTTGGATAGTTGAAATAGTGAGGAATCGATTCTTTATTCTTTGGAAAACATGGGAATCGATTCTTTGTTCTTTGAAAACAAGTAAAAATCGATTTTCAGGACCTTTTGTATAGGTGAAAATCGATTCTTAGCTTAGTTAAAAATATGGAGAAATCGATTCATAGCCTATGAAATATCTTGACAATCGATTTTAAGGCTTTTGAAAAAGGTAAGAATCGATTCATGGCTTTGGAATATGTATGAATCGATTTCATAGCCTATGAAAATAAGTATAAATCGATTTCATAGCCTATGAAAATAAGTATAAATCGATTTCATAGCCTATGAAAATAAGTATGAATCGATTTCATAAGTATAAATCGATTTCATAGCCTATGAAACAAAATAGAAATTGATTCTTGCTTTCCACAAAATTGCTTTCATGTTTTTGCCATGCATGCATAAAATATTTTCCAAAGCTTGCCATGCATGCATAACATATTTTCAAAAACCCTAATTTTGATGCATGATGCAAAAATTATTTTCATAGACCCTTTTGTGAGAAATGACCAAAATGCCCTTTTTGACCCTAAAACCCTAATTTCCCCAAAAAGTGCATTCTAACCCTAAAAATGATTTCAAAAACTTTGGAGCGGTTTCTAGGACCAAAAATGCAATGCATAATTTATTTTTGTGTGGAAAATTAGGGTTTGGACCTAAGCCGGACAAAATTGGGGTATGACAGCTGCCCCTCTTTATTTGGATTTTACCAAGAAATATGAATTGCGCGAGACATATTTCGAAGGTAAAATAGAAATAAAGAATTCAGAAATTATACCAATTTTGTCCATTTGGAGAAATCCGAATTTCTTTTTTTTTTTTGTGGAAAGATAGACATTTTCGTGTTGATGCGAAAACAGTAAATGAACACTGACGTGCAGACTGAAAGGTAAAATGGGCACTTGCGTGCAGACAGAAAAGTAAATGGGCACTTACGTGCAGACAGAAAAGTAAAATGGGCACTTGCGTGCAGACAGAAAAGTAAAATGGGCACTTGCGTGCAGACAGAAAAGTAAATGGGCACTTGGCGTGCAAACAGAAAAGTAAAATGGGCACTTGCGTGCAGAAAGCGGTAAATTGCCCAGGCTGCCTAAAACCTGTAATCCTTAAACGAACTCTTGACGAATCCGAGTTTGCACGTGGCTTTGAGGAGCACGCTCTTCCTGTTGGCCTTTTCGAGCGACCGGGGGGATCGTTATCAGCTCCGGAACTGATATACTGATCAATGCACGGCGTCCACTGTATCTTAGGCTGATACAACTATTCCGTTGAACCTCACATGGGGCTGCGGTCCATCGCGTTGCTCGTACACGATGTGAGACCTGGGCAGAAGGGAGCGATGATCTCTGTGCTCCAATCCGCAATGCGCGCTTGAGCGCTCTCTCTTCTTTTCTCTCTTTCTTTTCTATTTCTCTCTTTTCTTTCTGAACTCCCAACTTGGGGAACATTTTCTGGAATCTGGGGGCGAGGGCTAACACCGAAGTGCTCATCCTCTCTTTGTACCTGTAGCTGAAAATGAACAAATGCATGCAATGCAAATGCCATGATTGCTGTTTTCTTTTTTCTTATGATGAATGATGAGCTCCTTATTTCTTTTGTCTATGTCGGATGAATGCATGATCTTCTACTGTTCCATATGCTTGATGAATGCAATGCCTGACTTTATTTATTCTTTTGCTTTTCCCCTCTTCTTTTCTTTTGCTCTTTTTATGAAGTGCAGGTATGCGAATGCAACATTTTGGTGTTTGATGATATGTAATGAAATGGCAGATGACATGCAATGGAAAACTCTTCCTTCTTTGCCCTTTGTGAATATTGCTGATGAATAACATGAAACGATGAATGACATGGGATGCTTTAGCTTTCTTTTCTTCTATGAGATGCAAGTATGATGTGATGCAACTGTATTGTTTTGATGTTTGAATGCAAATGTATGCGGTGATTGATGCTTTGATGAATGAAATGCTCCTGTTCTAACTTCTGTTTGTTTCTTTTTGCTTCTTCTATGAAATGCAAAATGCAATGCTCTGATGTTTGATGCAATGATTCTTGTTCTTTTTCTTTTATGGAAATGCTAACGTTAATATGATGCATATGCACTGTTTTAATGTTTGATGATTGAATGACAAATGAATGCTTTGTGAAATGATGAATGACATGGAATGCTTTTGTCTTTTCTTTGTTTTCTTTTTGCTTTCTTTGCTTTTTCTGATGATAAATGTAATGTTCTAATGATGAATGACATGCAATGATTTTGTGCAAACATTAATGTGATGCCAATGCAATGAAAAGATTTCTGCTTTTTCTGTGCAACTGACGTGGAATGTTTTTTTCTTTTTGCTATGTGATGAATGCACAAAATGTGAAGATGCAAATGTAATGCTTTGATGCATATGCTATAATGCCTAGATGCATGAGGTAAACATTTTTGTGATGATGAGATGCGAGACTTCGAATGCAAGGATTTGAGATGATTATTGACCATTCTGTTGAAAAATTGAATTTGACTCAAACTCCGGTGTTCTCAAGGTTTTTATTTACAAACAACCTCACTTGTTTTCTCTTTCTTTCCATGATGACTGAATTTTAGATATCACGTAAACAACTTGTGTTCTCTCCTTTGAAGCATTATCTAGTAAGCATGCATAGGAGTGCAAATGTGAATGAATGAGTCAGTTAACTTGGAATTGGTTTAGGGCATGGACTTTTATGGCAAGTGAAGGAATGACAGACATGGTTGTTGCCGAAGCTCATGAGGGCTCAAGAGATACAAGATTGCCCCAATTCAGGTTTTTGAATAGTTTTCCCCTGTCTAGTGGTGACAATAACTAGGGGCGTAGAAGGTGATGAATTGGGAATGCTTCGGCTTTTGAAAGGGAAAGTGGATCAAAAGAGATTTTGTCTCAACCCATAAAGTTTGATGTTGCCCCAGTCATAACAAGGACAAAGCTGCCCCAATTAGAATGACAAGGCCTTGTTTAGGATAGTGAGTTGAGAGATTGCCCCGGTGAGGTTTTATAGGAATGAATGAGGTGAAGGAATGGGAACGCACTTGGCCCACTTTCGAATGACATTTCAAATGGTTTCTTTGAGTGAGGTTGTGAAAGGCGGCAGAGTTATGGTGACGGTTACGAACTGAGGGTAATATATGAATGGGGTGGGCAATGAACAAACCTCCCCAAAGTTGAGTGGTGTGAGAGGTGAAGGGAATGGCCCAACTTTTAGATCTGAGTGGTGTCCTCGGTGTAAATCTTTGGTTCTCTACTGATGTCTTGACTTTTGGGTGCGAAAGAATCCTTACCTGGTGATCACTAAACCTTGTTTTAATGCATCTTGAATGTGCTTTGGAGTGCAAGTCCCTCTTTTTTATTTTGTCAGCTTTCTTTTTTCTGACTGTTTGTTTTTCTTTTTGAGCCAACACATTGTGAACTTATTTGTCCTAAAATTAAAATTTGAGAAAACGAAAGCAACCGGTCATTGATCGAAATGGACTTTGCAGGATTGTGATGTTTTGTGGAGAAGGGATGATTGGGCTTATCAGAGTGTTTGGGGTTGATGGGAGGATGGGTCTTATTCAGCGTTGGCCGATGGTCAATGGTTTATGAAGGGGATAGTTACTAGGTTTGATGAGGTGTTTGGGGATGGTTGTACCCAATGAGGTGTTTAAAGGCTTTGTGAAAGAAGAGATGGTTAAACCCAATGAATTGAGGGCTTTTTGGGAGGGGAGCTCTTATGCTTTATGGAAAAATGTATTGACTCTTAATTTATACTCCATTTGCCTTCCTTTCTTCACTTTGGGATTCTCCTTTTTGAAACTTTGTTATTCCCCTCCTTTTGCGGATTTCCTTTCCTTTTGACTTGGGTGAGAATGATATACCATCTTTGATGTGGAATTAACCCTTGTCCGGAGTGATGGGGATATCTTGGGCTTTTCTTGGCTTAAGATGGGTGACAAAGGGTGTTTTTGTGATTTTGAATCTTTAGCTTAAGAGGGGTGGGGAATGGTCTTTCTGGGATTTTAGGTTCTTGAGGGTGTGGAGAGAAGGCCAAATTTCATTTCAAATCCTGATTACTTATTTCTGTAAGACTTAACTTTAGGACAATAATTTATCTATCTTCATGTGTTTGCTCTTTTATTTTCCCTTTTTTTTTGTGCCCTAATTTTTGCCTGGACCGCTCTTTGCGAGTTTTCAATCCACCGGGCGCTCATTTTTGCCTAGGCCGCCCTTTGCGGGTTTTCAACCTAGCGAGCTTATTTTATCTTTTTTATTTATTATATTTTTTTAGAAAGACTTGCACTAAGGGAATATGATACCGACAAGGAAAATTAGTGTTCACAGAATTGCCCCAGCATGGAGGACTTAAAGTGTTAGTGGGAATGAACCAAAAGTCAAGTATGCACTGATGGGAGAGAATATGCGCTTTGGACGGGGCGGGATTAGACTTGGATGGGGAATGACGATAAATGAAGGAAATTGACTGACTCAAACAAGAGAAACTGCACGTGGCATGCATGCTTACTAGAAGAACGCTTCACAGAGAATTAACATTGGTTAAAACATGATATAAAAACTTTTTTTGATGAACTGTTTCGGTCTTTTATCATGGAATGGATGAGATGTAATCCCCTTTTTTGAAGGAAATACAAATGAGCTATTGATGTGAAAAACTGAGTGCCTTGGAACACCTTGAGTTTGCAAATGAGTGAGGGTAAACTTTTCCAAAAAGGAAAGATTACTTTGCAAGAACATCTCGTCTCTCATCACAACATTTTTGTTGTACGCACTGCATGGATGAAAACATGATGAAGATGAAATGCATGAAAGCATGTCTACTTGAAAGGTGTGATTATTCTAAAAGTTTTTTCTTTTTGATGCTTTCTTTTTGTGCAAGACGAAATATGAAATGCCAATGCATCTTTGGGTGATGAATGATGCAAGAGGCAAGACAAGATATGAAATGCCGATGCCTCCTTTTTCTTTTGAATGATGAAAGATGCAGGAATGATGCTTTTTTCTAAATGATAATTTTTTTTTTTTTTTTTTAGAGGCAAGGCGAAGTATGAAATGCCAACGCCCCTTCCTTTTTTTGAAAGATGCATGTATGGAGGGATGATGCATGAATGCTACATTTTGAATAAATTTGATGATGAATGAGATGCTTTCTTGTTTTTATTTTTTGTGCAATGAAATGCATGATGCTCACAATGATTTTTTTTTTTTTGCGTGGGAAGACATGGTTTTATTGAATGGAAATGCATGCAAAATGAGAGGTTAATGTATTATTTATTTATTTATTTATTTATTTTCACGATGTGTGAAAAGGACAACAATAATGCATGAAACGCGCTCCTAACAAGACATGAAACGCACACGTGCGGAGAATGCACTCTTGACAAACCTAAATGAGATAGAGGAAAATGCATGTATGCAAACATGATGAAAATGCAAGGAAAATGACCACTTGGGAAGTGGAATTGTTCTAAAAGATTTTCGAGTGTTTTTGATGCAAGATGAAAAATGAAATTCCTAGGCATGCAAGAATGATATTTTCAAAATGGTTTTTATTCTTTAGAGGCAAGACAAGATATGAAATGTCAATGCCTCCTCCCCTTTTTTTTTTGTAGAAATGATGTCGTGAGGCAACCAATTGTCGTTACTCTGAGTAACTTGCATGAAACATTGAGTGGATCCTGACTCAATACTTCACGCAATATACTGAAATGCTTCGACATTTGGTTAACTCAAACTTATTCTCTTATTTGAAAACAAACCTCACTTGATAAGGTCAAAGTGCCCCGATATCGTGGAGTAACATCTCAAATTTGTAGTGCACAAACAAATTTGAGATATTACCCTTCGTCATTCGAAGGTGCACTTTTACTCATTGAGTTTTTACATGAAGAGCTTTTCTATTTTTCCCTTTGTTTAGAGGAAATGCATGCATCGGAAACTTTTCATGATTTTGAAAACTATGTGGAGATGCAAATGATTTATTGGAAAAAAGGTTTTAGAAAAATGTGCTTGACGGGGTATGGCCCGTTCCTACGTATCCCCATTGTAATGAGGAATCAAAGCTTACGTAGTTCTACTGTGTCTTTTTTTTTGAAAAAATGCTTATGCATGAATGCCTCGTCTTGGATGAACTTGACAAGGATTTTTTTGCATGATCATAAATGAAATGCTTATGCTATGCAGATGATAATTGTTTTTTTTTTTGTTTTATCTTTATGTAATGAATGCAAGATGAATGTTTTTTTTTTCAAAATTGGAATTTTATGCAATGCAAATGATGCAATGATGCGATGATGCAATGATGCAATGGTGCTTCTTTTTTGTGTTTTTGCAGAAAGAGGATATTTACAGGTGGTAATTTGAAAATTTCCACACTATATGCCACCTCATATAGGCGTTTATTGAAAAGGGAAAGCATATCTTTTTTATTTTCGAAGATTTTGAAGGAAAAATTGATTGAACTGAATGCAACAATGCAGCACACAATTTGGAAAGCCCTTGTGACCTAAAAGGGGGTAGAACCTATGATCTAAGGCACTTTAGGGATAATCTTCTCATGTAGCTCTATTCACACCCTCACAAAGGTCATCAGAGCCAGTCTCTTTCACGAAATTCCTTGTAAATGCAGCAAACTGCTAGGTACAAGGTATCATGGAAGAGCACAACTCTGATTGAAACTTTCGCGAGTAGCCAAACGGACAAAGGTCCTGATGGGCTCCCACTACTCGAATCCACTCATCCTAAGGTATCTTAACAGACCTGGGTTATGGTCTCTTTCTCTAATCATATAATTTCAAGGTACAAGTGTGTGTGCGAAGGGCATTTCCTTAAAAACTACCCCACCTGCAATTGAAAATCCAGAACAGTCCAGACAATAGAAAGCAATAACATGTCGTCTACCCTAGGGTTCAATACCAATCAAATACAACTAATCTAGGGTGCCAACAACAATGCACTACTTACCTCAAGAAAGGGAGCAAAAAAGAAGGGGACATGACAAGAGAGGGGAAATATGCATGAATTTACCTTAAGAAAGGGAGCAAAGAAAAAGGGGACATGATATGATTGGGGAAATGCATGAGGGAACTAGGAATATAAGCAAAGAAGTAACTATCTATTATTTTAAACAAAAGCGAGCATAGAAGAAAAATGCATATGGATGCAACATGCTTATGAAAAAAAAAAGAAGAATTGAGGCAAAGCAAGATGTTCAAATCAATCACACAAACCACACACTTAATTAATTAGGCTTGACCCACTTTTAAGAAAAATGTTTTTAGTCCCCAGTGGAGTCGCCAGCTGTTGCGCCCGAAAAAGTCCCCGAGGGAGAACCTTCCTCGTCCACAACTTTTCTAAAATCAATGAAGCCGCCACCAATATTTATTAAGGAAAATATTAGGAAAACCTTTTTTGGAAAGCGATTGGTCTTGCGAAATTAGAGAATAGGGTTCGGGGGTCGGTTACGCGCAGGGAAGGTGTTAGCACCCCACACGTCCTCTCTACTGAGAGGGAACCTTTAATTAAATGTGTGGTTTTAGTGTGTTGACTTGAAAATACTTAATTTTGCCTCTCTACTTCTTATTGAAAAAAAAACTCTTTATGAAAATCTTTATTTATTATGAAAAAAGGGGGAAAATGGGTTTTTAGAAAAAAAACGCTTGACGGGACATGGCCCGCTCCTACGTATCTCCCGGTGCGATGGAGAACTCAAAGCTACGTAGTTCTTCTTTGTCTTTTTGAAAAGTTTTTGTTTTTTATCTTTTTTAGTGAGTTTTCGAAATAGGACGAGCATTTAGTGAATGATTAAACTAACCAAGGTTATGGGTAATCACCGCTAAGTACTCTAGAAAATGAGAGTCAATACCACTAGTCAGACGAACAAAGGTTCTGATTGACTATTAGTAGCAACCCGTTTTTATTTGCTCTTTTGAAAGTGGTCTTCGAAAGGGATTGATTGGCACGAATGATCAAGCTAACAAAGGTTATGAGTGATCATCGCTTGTTGTTCTTTTGGGAAAAAGACATTGCTACCAATGGCTAGACGAACAAAGGTTCTGATTAGCCACTAGCGACAATGGGTTGAAAATGTTTTTAGTAAGGAAAAGGTTTTTGTTCTGAAAATGATCTTGGTTTGCAAAAGTGATTCTTTTTGTTATGAAAATAACTCTTTTCTTTTTGTTATGCAAATGCTAAACTTTTTATGGTTGCGCTCGACGAGAATGTGACTCGCTCCTACGTATCCCAAATGGGAATCAAAGCGACGTAGTTCTAACGAGCCTTAAAAATGAAAGTCTTTTGCTTTGATGATTAAACTAACAATGGTTACGATGGACCACCGCTAATAACTTGTTTTTGATTCTTTGATACTTAGAAAAATGCTTTTTGAAATTGGACGCGTTCATGATAATCAAACCAACAAAGGTTGTGATGGATTATCACTAGTAGCTTGCTTTATGCTTACGAAAATTCTTTGGAAATTGAGGCTTTCATGACAGTCAAACCAACAAAGGTTGTGATGGATTGCCACTAGTAACCGTTTTTGTGCCAGGTCGTTTTAGAAATGAAAACAATGAATGCAAGAAAGAATTGGTGGATTCAAGCATAACACAATCAGTGGAATCAAATCATTAAGCAACAATATTTGAATTTGCAAACTACAATCAAGCCTAAACTACACATATTAGATCACAACACATAGATAGGCAAGGAAGGAACTTGAATTGGGCATTAATCAAAATACAAGAGTAGGCGAGATCGAACCTAAATGCACATCTAGTGGAAGATGCTAGGCGGGAACCATACTCAAATATTTCTACAAAACGCAAGGGAATCTAAATGCACATCTAGTGGAAGATGCAATGTAAGGAATGGACCTATCTAAGTATTGATGATATTCTATATGAGAGTAGACGATGACGCTGTAAGCTCAAGCAAAAAAGTTGCCTCAATTATGATCATTGGCCAGCATAAGTAAGCAAATTATTTAGCGACCAAAGTATCAAAGAATGTTGAATCACTTTGGTCAATCCTCACACCTAAGATTAAGTGCACAAGTGCACAAGTGTGAATCACATTGCCAATCATCATATAAACTAAAAGGGTTGAATCATCTGAGACCATCTTCACCACTCAGAACATGATGCACTAGGCATAAGTGGGAATCATGTGGTTCATCATCAACAATGACACTATAACTAAGTTAAATCACATAGGGCAATTTTGGCATGGATCACAATGATTAAATATTAACAAATATAAAGACAGAAATACCTCTGATGAAGGCAGATACTACCACTTGAAGAACGCAACTCCAACTAACTCTTACAGAAGATCAGCTCAGACGGACCAACGGAACGAATAGAGCGAAAAAATAAAGCGTAGAAGAGTTTTTCTAAAATGTGAGAGATTTCGAGAAAAATGGGTTTTTTCTCTGATCTCGTGAAAATCTGTGTCTGAGAAGCAGAGAGGAGTTGTGAAAATGTGTGTTCGTGAAAATCTGTGTCCGTGTGTTTTTTTTTTCAAGAATGGAGAATGAGACTCCTATTTATAGGCTTAGGAAAACGTAGATCTGAAAAAAATATTTAATGAAAGTGAAGAATCGATTGTGACATGAAGTTAAAAAGGTGAGGAATCGATTCTTATCATTTTAGAAGCCTCAAGAATCGATTCTTTGGATAGTTGAAATAGTGAGGAATCGATTCTTTATTCTTTGGAAAACATGGGAATCGATTCTTTGTTCTTTGAAAACAAGTAAAAATCGATTTTCAGGACCTTTTGTATAGGTGAAAATCGATTCTTAGCTTAGTTAAAAATATGGAGAAATCGATTCATAGCCTATGAAATATCTTGACAATCGATTTTAAGGCTTTTGAAAAAGGTAAGAATCGATTCATGGCTTTGGAATATGTATGAATCGATTTCATAGCCTATGAAAATAAGTATAAATCGATTTCATAGCCTATGAAAATAAGTATAAATCGATTTCATAGCCTATGAAAATAAGTATGAATCGATTTCATAAGTATAAATCGATTTCATAGCCTATGAAACAAAATAGAAATTGATTCTTGCTTTCCACAAAATTGCTTTCATGTTTTTGCCATGCATGCATAAAATATTTTCCAAAGCTTGCCATGCATGCATAACATATTTTCAAAAACCCTAATTTTGATGCATGATGCAAAAATTATTTTCATAGACCCTTTTGTGAGAAATGACCAAAATGCCCTTTTTGACCCTAAAACCCTAATTTCCCCAAAAAGTGCATTCTAACCCTAAAAATGATTTCAAAAACTTTGGAGCGGTTTCTAGGACCAAAAATGCAATGCATAATTTATTTTTGTGTGGAAAATTAGGGTTTGGACCTAAGCCGGACAAAATTGGGGTATGACACGGCCCAGTCCAGAACAATTTCTAAAATAGAAGTTGATATATTTTTACTAGAGAAAGATTTAGGAAATGTTGTTCTATTTGGCAATTTAATGTTGATCAACATGACAAGATTTGCAAAGCTTACAAAAAAATTGGACCATATCTGTTGTATGGGTAGATAATTCTAGGAAAATAATTCCATGATTCATTCATTTCAAGAATGTGTATCATATACATGAATTACAACTTGATTGAAGGCTAAAATTGAGGAGACTCGTTATGTCTAATAATTACAAAGAATATCTAATAATTACTAATAACTATTTTCTAAATATATACTGATTTTGTCACACGCCCGCAGTCGAAGCCGGAGGTTGTCGGACGCTGAGATTATCCCTGAAATCTTGAAACAATACCAAAGGAAGACCTTTTGTGAAAATATCAGCAATCTGATAACGTGATGGGACATGAAAGAACGCCTGCTTGTCCACGGGCAACTTTCTCGCAAACAAAGTGAATATCCATATCGATGTGTTTAGTGTGTTGATGCTGAACTGGATTTCCAAAAAGATATATTGCACCAACATTATCACAGTAGACCATTGTACCCTGATGGATAGGACAATGTAACTCCTAAAGAATATTACATAACCAACATGACTTGAAGGTACCCCACACCCTTTTTGGTTTTATTTAACTAATTTGATTTTTATTATTATTATATTTCTTTTATCTTTAGTGAACGGTTTGTTTCAATCTCAGCGTCCGACAACCTTTGGCTTCGACTACGGGGGTGTGACAAAATTAGTATTTATTTACATCTTGTGGTAACCTCCACCTAGGATCTCTAGCTCCATTTGGGCGCCAAGCTTCACGCCCTTCACCCCTAACTCCGGCCACGTCGGATGCCAGGTGTGTCTTCTCGCCAGCAAGGTTCTTGTTGTTAGGGGAGGAATGTGACCAAATCTGTGTTCCTGTTTGTTGATGCTCTAAAGGAACTCATTTCAGCTTCAATTGGCCACGTGTGTTTCTTCTTCTGCCTTCTCTCAGCATCTTTTTGACTATTGTTCTGTTTCTCTTATTTTACACTCTTCTCTTTTGTAAGTACATTGTATTCGGTCCATTTTTTTTCCTTAGCTCAGACACACATTCTTTACTCATACATTCTTCACACACACAAGCAAACACTTCCCACATGCAAAGGACTTGCCATAAGGACAGAGGGAGACACGAGGAGATGGGAATGGAACAAAAGAGGCGACAGAGAGAAAAAGAAGTGCGAGCTCAACCATGAAGCAGGGAAGTTAGACGCCGAGGGAGAAAGGGGAGAGAGCGATAGATAGAGAGGTTGAGGAGGGAGCGGTGGAGGTAGAAGCAGTGTCACGATGCAGAGTTATTGCGGAATCACACGAACCATCTAAACGGAAAACAGAGAAGTTGCTCATGACTTATGGTGAGAAGCTCGGCTGATTATGTGTTCTAGACTTTGAATGACACCATGGTTTTTGATAGTTTCTGATTTTTATTCATTTTGCAGAATGTTGCTCATGACTCATGGAGAGAAGCTCTCACATCGATAGATTTTAACTTGGGTACCTTAATCCATTTGATATATCAAATGGAGAGAAGCTCTCATGTCGAAAGATTTTGCATGGAGAGAAACTCATGTAGTAGGTTTCCAAGCTGTAAGGGGATTCAATATTGTATCTGTATGCTATGTATCCAAAGATGTAAGTCATTTGTATTTTTCTATTAATTATTCCATTTGCAAGTTTGATATCCTCCTCCATTCATTTATCATTGTTGTGTATCAATCAAATGAGGAATTCAATCAGATTATTACTTTCTAATATCAATGTCTATAATTCTCCTGAATATGTTGATTTTATATGTTTTGTCTTCTAAAATTCCTATTGAAAATTATAACAATTTTTCTCCCTTTATTCATTTCTACAAAAGGATCACACTCCATTTTGTGTTCTTTTTCAGTTCTTCTTTTTGTAGCAGCAGTCAGCTTTATAGGAAAGAAGGAAGCACAAGATGACTTTGTTAATGAGCTATTTGATTCAGCATCTGGATTGTTAGATGAGCACACCGTAAGGCTTCCTTCATTAGTTACTTCTATTTTGGTAGCTTTAGATAACTATAGATTTTGGTTTCTTTTATGTTAAAAATACCAAAAGGCCATATGGTGAACACAAAACTCGAACTTAGAAGATTTGGAATTCTAAGTGTCTTTCCAATCAAAAATAACAGTTTTGATTTCAAGTGACACATTGGATGATTTAGGACAATGAATATTGATCGCTACATTATACTTCAACTTTTGCAGCTTGGAGTTTTGAACTTTGATGTAGCTAACTGGTTAATTCCCGCTTAATTTGTCTGTACATGTATCCCCTTCTTTGTTCCTTTGGCCATGTTCTCAAAAATTATGAGTTTTATGTTAATGAATTGCTCACTCCTATCTATAACAAGTCCATTGATTTCCTCATATCAGTTTTTTGGTAACTTTAAATTTTTGCAGCTGCATAATTTTATCTTTTCTATGAAATGTCCTAATTCCTTCTCACAATCATTATTGTGTCTATTGTACATAAATGATCAGTTTCTTATTTATAATTTATTCCTGATGCAAATATGTTTCTGCTCACCTCTATAAGTTGACTTCAGAGCTGTTTTTATATGATTTGCGTAGTCCCTTTTTCTCTAGATTTACTTGAGATGTATTTCTCATGTCATTTACTTGAAACTCCCCACATCAATTCATTTAGATATCTCTTGCAAACCTTCCAACAATTAGGAACCGTCCCCTCCTCTATAGTTAAGAGTAGTTTGTAGGATGAACTCTTTTATTCATATGCCAACAAGTTTTGCTATAATAGTGATCAAAATGCAAAATATTACAAATGTTAGGCCACTCCAGTTATTGATACTAAAATAGTCAACTCAGTTCCTCTTTCTGCCAATATTGTTTGTTTTAAATGTTGTAAATATTTTAGTATAGTAGATGATGTAAACAACTCCAATTAAGAAAATGCACACAAAATTGGATAATAGGAATGTTCTATTGATTCACTTCAAATAGTAACAATGGAATCAGAGTTCAGTACAATGAAAAGTATAATAGTGAGGTATAAGGGAATTTGGGACAGAACATTCCCTGAGATAAGAGAAGAGAAGACAGTTAGGGAGGGAGAGGGAAGATAACTTCACACATTTCATTTCATGCCTCTTTTGATTTCACTTCCTTTCATATATATACCCAATACTCTTCTTTGTTGTGGGCCTTGGGCTGATTTTCTCTTCTTTGGGATTCTACTACATGATAGGTTCATTACAGATGATTTCGGTATTTATCTTCTTTAGCATATTAATGGTCTTAGCTATAATTACAGTAACACTAATATACAGTTATACCTACATCAACATGCTTTCTTTTATATCTTATATTACAGAATTTTAATAACTCTAACCCACCTAACTCATTTAATTATGCAGATGGGTGATAGACGGTTTAATGGAATTATTAGCTACCATAGTGTCACTAAAACATTCTTATTTACTTATTTCTTTCATAGGGGAGTTCTGATAAGTCTATTTTTAGAGTCTTTTTAATAGTTATTTTCATTAAGTTTTTTTAGGTATTTTAATTATATTTTATATCTTTGAGCTATTTTACTACAAATGTTTGCTTTTTATTTTCAGGTTTTATTTTGGAGCAAAAGAGAAAATATGAGCTAAAATGAAGAAAAAAGGAAATATTTGAGGAGGAGCAATTTTTAAGGCACTAGACACCCTCATGGGCGCCAAGGGCCCCAAAAACCCAAAACTGGCCAAGGGCGCCAAGCAGCAAAACTGGCGCAGCACAGGGCGCCAAAGGCGCCAAGCAGCAAAAACTGGCGCAGAGCCTGCGCACGACCCTTGCACATAGGCGCACGACCCTAGTGCAAAACTGGCGCACGACCCTGGCACATAGGCGCACGACCCTGGCGAAAAACTGGCGCAGAGCCTGCGCACGACCCGTGCTATAGCACGCACGACCCGTGCGTGTTTTCAACTGAAAATGGCCCATTTTGGCAGAACAAGGCGCACGACCCTGGCACATAGGCGCACGACCCATGCTTGCCAGCAACGCAGAACAGCTGTTTCCAGCACAAGGCGCACGACCCTGGCACATAGGAGCACGACCCTGGTGCAAAACTGGCGCAGAGCAGCCAAAATTGACTGGCCAGGGCGCACGACCCAGGCACATGGGAGCACGACCCTGGCACCAGACAAGTCAATTTTGGCTGCACCCACTTGCTGATGGCTTTCCTTGCCAACTTGATTTGCCACTTTTTTTTGGACCATTTTGCCCCTCCACTCAAGTGCCTTGGCCCTCGTATTTTCCTATAAATAGAGGCTTGATCCTCACTTGTAACTAAACTTAAATTTTGTGAGAAAAATCCATGACAAGGTTTCCTCTAAGATTCATGACTTCACTTTAATATCTCGCTTTTTACTTTCTCGCTTTTTACTTTCTCGCCTTTTATTTTCCAAGTCATTTATTTTCCTTGCTATTTACTTTCTTGCCCTTTTATTTTCCAAGTCATTTACTTTCCTTGCTATTTACTTTCTTTCCCTTTTACTTTCTCGCTCTTTTATTTTCTCGCTCTTTTATTTTCTCGTTATTTACTTTCTTGCCCTTTTATTTTCCAACTCATTTACTTTCCTTGCTATTTACTTTCTTGCCCTTTTACTTTCCAAGTCATTTACTTTCCTTGCTATTTACTTTCTTGCACTTTTATTTTCTTGTCATTTACAATTCCGCTATTTATGATTTTGCAATTTACCGCTTTCTTTTATTTCTCGCTATTTAAATTCATGTCTTTTCTTCTTCCTCTTCTTCTCTCATATTTAATATGAGTGAGTAGATACAAAGTCTTGGGTTATTGGGAGTAATCCAATGATAGGTCCCTAATAATTCCCAAGACTATTCTCCTCTCCAAATTGTTTTATATTTCAATCTAGTTTTATTGTCCTTCAAATCTTATTCTAAACATCAAACGAAGAACCGAAAGGTGAAGTATTGATGTTGGATCTATGAAATTAGACAAGGGAATCAACACATGAGAATAGTTTTGAAACTCTTGAGACATTATAAAGGTGTTATGCTTAATGGGTTTTGGTGACAATCAACCATGAGAATAGGCTTGATTGTTAGTTCAAAACACGCTCTTGTACTCCGAAAGGAGACATTAGTTATATTCGCTGCCTTGTCTTTGAAATATATTACTCTTATAATTTGTTGAATAGTCTAAAGAAATTATTTTGGTTCCTTATTGTTGTGATAAAACTATAAACCTAAGATTGTTTGTTTTTATTTCTAAATTTTACAACTCCTAAAAACCATTCCTTCTAGCTAATCCACTTTGGAAAATTAAATTGGTAATCACTTAGGCTCTCCCTGTGGATCGATAACTCTTTTATTACGCGATAAGACCGTGCACTTGCGGCCTATCAAGTTTTTGGCGCCGTTGCCGGGGAGACAGTGATATTAATTAAGTTTTTCGAAACCGGTTAGACTGAAGTTTTATTTTCTTTATTTTTACTTTTTCTTCTCTTGTCCCTCGAATGCGAAGAACCAGAAGTTTCGGAGAAACTGTTCAACAAATTCCCGAAATTGAAAGGTTCTTGCATAGAAGGAGGAGAGAAATTCCCGATAACCAAATGGCGGCTAATGAAAATCGTGCTCTCAAAGAGTACGCAACACCTTCAGCAGAGCCATCGGCTGCCATTGTACATCCAAATGTGGAAGCAAATAATTTTGAACTCAAATCATCTCTGCTTTCAATGGTTCAACAAAACCAATTTTCTGGTTCTCCCACAGAGGACCCAAATCTTCATATTTCAATTTTTCTGGAATACTGTGGGACTCTCAAATTAAACGGGGTACCTCAAGGTGCCATAAGACTAAAACTCTTCCCTTTTTCTTTAAGGGATAGAGCTAGAGCATGGCTACATTCTTTGCCTTCGGAATCCATTACCAGCTGGGGCCAATTAAAACAAGCTTTTCTCGCTAGGTTCTTTCCCCCGAGTAAAACAGCTCAAATGAGAAGTCAAATTACTCGATTTTCTCAAAACAACGGGGAATCTCTTTATGATACATGGGAACGTTTCAAAGAAATGTTAAGGCTATGCCCCCATCATGGACTAGAGAAATGGCTCGTTGTTCACACTTTTTATAATGGATTACAATATGCAACAAGAATGACTGTTGATGCAGCTGCAGGTGGAGCTTTGATGAACAAAAATTTTACTGAAGCTTATGCACTCACTGAAGATATGGCTCGAAACCATTGTCAATGGGCAGGTGAGCGAGCCATAACAGATAAACCAGCGTCATCAAAAGAGCCAGGTAAGTATGAAATATCTCCTGTTGATCATCTTGCCTCAAAAGTGGACGCACTTTTTCAAAAATTTGAAAAATTAAATGTAAGTGCCGTTTCACAAACTTTTTCTCCTACTACTCCACCATGTGAATTATGTGGGGTTGTTGGCCATATTGGAGCTGAATGCCAGCTTGAGGCATCTAGTACTGGAAATGAGCATATTAACTATGCTCAAAAAGAAGATCCGTTTTCAAATTCTTATAATTCTGGGTGGAGAAATCATCCAAATTTTTCTTATAAAAATCCTCCACCCAATCCAGCACCTAGACCACCTCCTATTTTTCAAAGTCAAAGGGTTTTTAACAACCCACAAAACAACCCGCAAAAGTCGAACTTGGAATTTTTGATGGAAAAATTTGTGTCATCTCAAACAAAACAAAATGAAGAATTCAAAAATCAAACTTGTTATTTGAATGACACACTTATCAAATTAGAATCAAAAATCGACTCTATTGCCACTCACAGTAAGATGCTTGAAAATCAAATAACTCAAGTGGCAACACAGGTGGCTTCATCCTCTAAATCTTCGGGGGTATTTCCTGGACAGCCTGAACAAAATCTAAATGGCCAAATATATGCTGTCACCCTTAGAAGCGAAAAACAATTAGAGGAACCAAGAGCAAACCAAGAAAAAATTGTGAGTGAAAAACATAATTCACCATGTGAGCAAGAAGAGAAAGGAAAAGAGAAGGAACTAGAAAAAGAAAGAGAAGAACCATACATCCCCCCACCACCATACAAACCATCTCCTTTATCTTACTTTTCACCTTCCTTTGTGAAAAAAATAACATTTGATCTGGGGGGAATTGCAAAAAAAGATCTTATTGCTTACACAACTTCCATTTTACAAGCCAATGGATCCAGGAATATGCTTTCATTCTTCATATGTCACTTGGTCTCTATGCTTCAAGCAATGGGACCCAGGAATAACTTTAAAAAAAAACCAATCGTCAAGCTAGTGACGTTAAAAGAGCGCTGCGTGGGAGGCAACCCACGAAGTAACTGTGTGTTTGTTTTGCAAGTCAGCAGTAAATCAGGTGAACTTTCCTTTACCCTTTCATGTTTAAATTGTTAAAACATTGAGGACAATGTCTGGTCCAAGCATGGGGGGTATCTTGCCCTGTTTTACTATTTTCTTGTTTTTAATTTCTAGCTAGTTTATTTCAATAAATAAAGTTCGTCTCCCATTGCTGAAAATCCTTGTGAGTTTTTGAAGCATGTCTTAGATAAGCCTTTTCTGAAAAAAAAAAAAATTTCAATTTTTTATTAGCAATAATCTAGGTGGGCTGTTTGGGAGCAACAAAAATTGTATCATGGTTCGATTTCTACTTCTAGGGCTTTTTCACACACACACTACTGAGACTGTTTTCAGTTGTTAATACAATTAGAAGGACTGAAAAGAAACTAGTAATCTGGTTCTCTTGGTGACATTCACTGGATGCGCGGTTACTGGAGAAAAACGTCTGAGTTGGGGTATTCAAAAAAAAAAATTGCAAAACCAATTCAAAATGCAAAAATTGGTGCATTTTAAATGTCAAAATGAATGGTTAGCATATAAAATCAAAAAGAAAAGAAAAATGCTTGAATACCCAACGTATAAGGACCCTCCTTTGAGACCCGGTCTTAGTAAATGGAGGACCCAAGCTTAAGAATGCTGGGGAACCGGTTCTATAATGACATTGATATCCTCTCTAGAGTATTGATACTTTAAAAATTGTCTCCCAATTCCACAAGAAGCCCAGATAGTATTTTTCAAACCGAAGTGTTAGAATTGCCCCACAGTCCGCTTAAGGTTTCAATGTGAAAATAATTTTACTTCAGAATTGGCCTAAAGATTTACACTGATTTTGCTTGAGGACAAGCAAAGGTTCAAGCATAGGGGAGTTTGATAAGTCTATTTTTAGAGTCTTTTTAATAGTTATTTTCATTAAGTTTTTTTAGGTATTTTAATTATATTTTATATCTTTGAGCTATTTTACTACAAATGTTTGCTTTTTATTTTCAGGTTTTATTTTGGAGCAAAAGAGAAAATATGAGCTAAAATGAAGAAAAAAGGAAATATTTGAGGAGGAGCAATTTTTAAGGCACTAGACACCCTCATGGGCGCCAAGGGCCCCAAAAACCCAAAACTGGCCAAGGGCGCCAAGCAGCAAAACTGGCGCAGCAAAGGGCGCCAAGGGCGCCAAGCAGCAAAAACTGGCGCAGAGCCTGCGCACGACCCTGGCACATAGGCGCACGACCCTAGTGCAAAACTGGCGCACGACCCTGGCACATAGGCGCACGACCCTGGTGAAAAACTGGCGCAGAGCCTGCACACGACCCGTGCTATAGCACGCACGACCCGTGCGTGTTTTCAACTGAAAATGGCCCATTTTGGCAGAACAAGGCGCACGACCCTGGCACATAGGCGCACGACCCATGCTTGCCAGCAACGCAGAACAGCTGTTTCCAGCACAAGGCGCACGACCCTGGCACATAGGAGCACGACCCTGGTGCAAAACTGGCGTAGAGCAGCCAAAATTGACTGGCCAGGGCGCACGACCCAGGCACATGGGCGCACGACCCTGGCACCAGACAAGTCAATTTTGGCTGCACCCACTTGCTGATGGCTTTCCTTGCCAACTTGATTTGCCACTTTTTTTTGGACCATTTTTCCCCTCCACTCAAGTGCCTTGGCCCTCATATTTTCCTATAAATAGAGGCTTGATCCTCACTTGTAACTAAGCTTAAATTTTGTGAGAAAAATCCATGACAAGGTTTCCTCTAAGATTCATGACTTCACTTTAATTTCTCGCTTTTTACTTTCTCGCTTTTTACTTTCTCGCTTTTTACTTTCTCGCCTTTTATTTTCCAAGTCATTTATTTTCCTTGCTATTTACTTTCTTGCCCTTTTATTTTCCAAGTCATTTACTTTCCTTGCTATTTACTTTCTTGCCCTTTTACTTTCTCGCTCTTTTACTTTCTCGCTCTTTTATTTTCTCGCTCTTTTATTTTCTCGTTATTTACTTTCTTGCCCTTTTATTTTCCAAGTCATTTACTTTCCTTGCTATTTACTTTCTTGCCCTTTTACTTTCCAAGTCATTTACTTTCCTTGCTATTTACTTTCTTGCACTTTTATTTTCTTGTCATTTACAATTCCGCTATTTATGATTTTGCAATTTACCGCTTTCTTTTATTTCTCGCTATTTAAATTCATGTCTTTTCTTCTTCCTCTTCTTCTCTCATATTTAATATGAGTGAGTAGATACAAAGTCTTGGGTTATTGGGAGTAATCCAATGATAGGTCCCTAATAATTCCCAAGACTACTCTCCACTCCAAATTATTTTATATTTCAATCTAATTTTATTGTCCTTCAAATCTTATTCTAAACATCAAACGAAGAACCGAAAGGTGAAGTATTGATGTTGGATCTATGAAATTAGACAAGGGAATCAACACATGAGAATAGTTTTGAAACTCTTGAGACATTATAAAGGTTGTAATACCCTAATTTTGTCCGATCAAAAATAAGAGATTTTATTTTTAATAAATATAATAATCATTTTTATTTTCATGCCATGTCTTATTTTATTTTAGTTGCCACAAGTTTTTAACCAAAAAAAAATATATTAATTAGAAGTGAAGAAACAAAAAATAAGCAAAGGAGGAAATGGAGGGGGTCTGCAAAAAAGAAAAGAATGGAGGTGCAATCAGAATTGGGCCATCAGAAACCCAACCCAACAAAAAAAACTAGCCCAACTCGCCTAGCCCTAAATCTCCTCCACCAAACCCTAACCCATCCAACCAACCCATAACCCATAACCCATGACCCAACTCACTCCTCCACCAAAACCCTAATTCTCCCCACCAAACCCTAGTCAAAATTCGGCCATCCCATTCCCCCCTCCCTAAAAATTCGACCCACTTCCCCCTTTTTCCTCCTTGAAAATTGCATTTTTCCTCTCCACACTCCACCTTTCCTCTTTTCTCTCAATTCCACTTCCCCACACTTCCCACTTCCCCATTTTTCATTTCCCCATACACTCAACCTTTCCCTCTCTCCCCCATCCTACGGCTCACTCTCTCTTTCTCACACCCACACACTTCACTTTCTCTTTCTTTCATCTCTCACATCACTCATCACTTCCTCTTCCCTCCTACGACCTCACTCTCCTTCTCTCACACTCAACCTTCATTTTCTCTTTCTTTCTCCATCACACACAACTCACACTCAACCCTTCCTTTCTCATCCTCATCCTCCCATTCCCCCACTCTCCCATCTCCACGCATACCCCTCCCACCAAACCCTTAAACTCCATCATTTTTTTTCTTTCCCTCACATCATTCTCTCTCACTCACGGATTCACTCTCCTTTCTCACACAAAAAAAATACCATCATTCTCTCCTCTGCTACACCCATACCCTTCGCAACCCCTCATAAGCTTTTATTCACCATGTCAAGCCACAGTCAAAAAAATCACTGTGCAAGGTATGGTGAGGAGCAGTCCAAAAAAAACGAAGGAGAGAAGCACAGGACTAAAAAATCTCCAAGTATAAATATGGGCCTCCAAGAAGAAAAAAGGACGGAAAAAAAAGGAAAAAGAAGAAAACGATCTCTGAAGAAGAAAATAGAAGGAGAAGCTCGTGAGCAAGGGTAGCAATTTGGAGTCAAGAGGAGCAAATTTTGTTGTTGTTGAATCTGAGAGAACTTTCTTTCTTTCCCTTTTTTTTCGTTTTTACCATTAAAAATTTCCCTAATTTTTTTTCCTTTTGTTCTGTGAGATTTGAGAGGAAGGATTCACCCGGCAGGATTTTCATTGGTAATATATTTTTAATCCTCTTGTTATTTTCATCATGTAATTCCTCTCCAACATTTCCGGTTTGTTTAAGGTGTTGTAATGTGACATTTTTTAAGTTGCTGTAATTTTGTTGTATATATTTGTTGCTGTTTTTTCTATTTTATTTGTTACTGTTTTTTTTTATTTAAAAAGTTGCTGTAGTTTTGTTGTATATATTTGTCGCTGTTTTTTTTTCTATTTTTATTTGTTGCTGTTTTTTTTTATTTAAAATTGTTGCTGTCATGTTTTTTTTAGATGTTTTTGTTGCTGTTTTTTTTATATGTGTTGCTGTTTTTTTTATTATTAAAATTGTGGCTGTTATTTTATTTAAAATGTTGCTAAAAAAAATGTGTATTTTCGAATTAAAATGTTGCTGCAAAAAAATGTTGTTGTATTTTCAAATTAAAATGTTGTTGTATATATTTGTTGCTGTTTGTTTTATTTAATATTGTTGCTGTTTTTTTCATTTTTAAAATTGTTGCTGTAAATTCGTAAATTCATTTTTAGATACATTGTTGCTGTTTGTTTTATTTAATATTGTTGCTGTTTTTTTCATTTTTAAAATTGTTGCTGTAAATTCGTAAATTCATTTTTTAGATACATTGTTGCTGTTTGTTTTATTTAATATTGTTGCTGTTTTTTATTTTAAAAATTGTTGCTGTTTTTTTAATTGATGATGTAATTTTCGGATTAATATAAAGTTCTTCTAAAAAAAATGTTTTTTTTCTTCCAAAATAAATGGTTACTAACACCACTACCTTCGTAAAAAAAAAGGGGGAATAATAACAATATTTATTTAAACAAAAAACAGCAAAAGGCCCCTTTTAAAAATAATAACCATGACAATAATGATACAAAAAAAAAACAATGGTAATTCTTTTCAAAATAATAATAGCGGAAACCATTTCCCAAAAATCAACTTTCGAAATAGAAGACCGCTTAATCAAACAACCCATTTCCCTAAATCATGTTTTCTAAGTAAAGCGTTTTTTTTCAAATAATCAAACGCTCAACTACTTTTTTTCACATCAGATTTTTATTGGCACCCCCCTGGTTCTGATAATACAACCCCGGTTTTAGATTTAAACACCCACGTTAATTGCACCCCCACGTTTTTAGTAATACAGTACCCTTTTTGACAGCAAACCCATCCTTTTTTTACTACAAGCCCATCTTTTTTAAGCACAACCTAGTTCACAAAAACCGATTTGGTCTCACTATACGCACCCCCCATTTTTGATACAACACTCCTTGTTGTTAAATGTACCTCCCTTTTTTTACTACCACCCTTTCCGCTTTTTATTTACATCGTAATGTTTCTAAACCATTTTTCTTTCTTTCAAACAACCAAGCTCGTACACAAATAGGTTGTTGCTAACGGTCACTCTGAGTTTAGCTTGTTTGACCGATAGGAATAATCTCCATTTTTCGCAGCGGATTAGTAGCGGTAATCACTCTGAGGTTACTCGTTTGAGTATCGCAAACACCCGCCTAAACTCCAATTTTCAGTTAATAAAATACAAACGTAATCTCAACTCTTTTTTCAAATCACACTTCCCAGTAAGTATTTTCAAGCGAACAAACGCTCGATCACAAAACCGGGTACTTACAACGGTCACTCTGGGCCCCGCTCGTTTGAACGCTGTAAACATCCTCTTTTTCGAATAAGCCATTAGCGGTGACCACTCTGGATTTATCTGTTTGGTCACCAAGAGCGGCCTCTAGTTTTCGCAAGCTTTTCAATAATTAAAAAATACCAACACACAAATATTTTCTACCCGAGAACTACGTAGCTTTGATTTCTCCATCGCACCCGGAGATACGTAGGAGCAGGGGCCCACTCCTGTCGAGTGCAAAAAACTAAATTTTTTTTTATTAAGTCTTCCTTTTCGTTTTTTTCGCAAATAATATAAAGGGTAAATTAGAATTTTTTCTTTAAACTAACTTTTTCTACACATTAAATTAAAAGGTAACCTTTTTTAGGATGTTGCGGGGTGCTAGTACCTTCCCCGCACTTAATTGACCCCCGAACCCAAAAACAAAGGTTTTTTTAATGTTTCCCTAAAAATAAATATTGATGGCGACTCCATTGTTCAAAAACAACGAAGAATCCCTCCTCCGGATTTTTCGGTCGCTACAGCTGGCGACTCCGCTGGGGACCTATTTTAAGAGGGTCAAGCCTAATTTAGTTAAATGTGTGGATATTTGTTAGTTTAGTACCTTTGTTTACCCTTAGTCTTTCTATTAGCACGTCTATTTCATTTATCTGTTTATTCGCTTTATTGAACCTTAGGGTAGAAGACCTTTGTACTATTATCTGTATTTCTTTTGCAGCATGGGTATTTTAGGTTGCTTATATCACACATCACCTACACATATTGCACACACTCTTGAGCGGGGCCCTATACCCGGGTCTGAAAAAAAAAACCTAGGACGAGTGGAGACGATTAGTGTCAGTCATTCTGGATTTTATCTGTCTGACTCTCATGAAAGCCTCAACCAGAGTACGCTCTTTCATGGTATCCCACACCAGGTAGCTCGCTATCGTTGTGGGTCATATCACGAAGGAGATTTCAGCTCTGGAGACCCTTGTGAGGAAGTGATTAGAGCCACCTGAGAGATTGATCACACAAGTAGCCCTAGACTGTGACCTATATATGCGACCTAACCTGTTTAGGACACAAGGGCAATTCACCTACCCGTTGCATCATCACAAAAACTTTTTTTTCAAAAAAAATCAAATAATGAAAACCATTTACTCCTTTTGCCCTTTACGTATATTTTATGTGACATGGTTAATGTTTCTCAAAATTTGAATCACCAAAATTTTCTTTGTAACGTCATTCTTTAATTCATCATACATCATCGTTACTTCATAAAAAAAAATATATACAAAAAAAAATCCTCACATGCATGCTATTCATCTCATTTAGGTTTGCCGGGAATTGTAAGGGGCTCGAAAGTTTTGTCATAAGCAAGGCGATATGGGATCAAACTGTGAAGCAATCCAAACTCTGAACTACCCTATAGTAAAACAGCCTAATCTGACAAGTCTAAGGGAATGTGCTGGTCGGTTGCCGCCCATCGAGCGCAGGTCTTTTGATAGAGCGTATGGGAAGATTATTATGTTACTACAATTGGACGTGCAAACGGAGGCCATTGCCGCTTTGAGCCAGTTCTACGACTCTTCATTAAGGTGCTTCACCTTCAAAAATTTCCAGATGGCACCTAGGTAAAGGGTCCCGCAGTAGTTTTTCAATGTGGAAACTTTCAAAACGTCCCGCTCATGGGGACAAGAGGATGCATAAATTACAATCCTTCTCTAACTCTAAGACAGCTGGGGTACCCCATGCGAAATCCCCCCACCGAAGACATGTTAATCCCTTTTTACCTCCATGAAGGAAGCCCAAAAGAGGTTGACATGCTCCGGAAGATTTCTCAAGCGTGGGATATGGTCGTCCGCAAGGGACAAGAGCTTACTAAGAGGAGCAGCGATAAGGAAACCACCTTTCGTCAATGGCTCCAAAAGAGGATCCAAGACACCCGATTGCCTTACCAAAGTGCACTATGGGTTGAGGAAGAAGTACCTGAACCTACCCTTCTCACTGTCGAAGATTTAGATAAGCTTAAAATGGCATTGTCAAAAGCCGAGGAAGAAAAGAAGGACTTGCAGGCAGAGTTAGAGAAAGTGCTCCTAAAAAACCAGAAGACAGCCGCAAGCAGCTCAAGATTGAACAAAAGAACAAACTAGAGGTTCAAAAGTACCTAAGAGGGGCGAAAGAGGAAATAAAACGTTGCAACCTGAAAATGAACCAAGCCATCGATGATACATACAAGTGGAAAAAGTTATGGGAAGAATCAATGATGGCTGAAAAGACCGCACAGAGTCTGCTAATGGTATCAAAGAGAGAGTCCCGGATGATGGCAGCCGAGTTTGAAGAGCAAGTGAAAAGTATCAAGCAGGATAAAGATACCATTGAAGAGATACTCCGAGAATACCAACAAGCCTTAAGAAGGGAGCATGAAAAATCTGATGAGCTGAACGACCATATCAGATATCAAGAGGAGGTTTACCACCAGTTGAAGACAGAAAGCATCTATTGGGAGAACCGCTTTGTGGAGTTGGTCAGTAGGATAGAAAACCATGAAGCCTTCCTAGAGTTGAAGAATGAAAGCTTATACTGGAAAGACAGATTCTCAAAATTGGCATGGCTGGCCAATCAAGCTATCGCGGGTATCCCCAAACGTCTAAAAAAGGCTAACGCGGCAATGCACCCGTTTAACACCCCGGTCCAAGTTTCCGAATTCATGGAGTTTTGCGAGGTTCTGATTGCCGAACTCCGGGAGAAGGCTGACAGCACTACTAGTAGAAAAAGAGGGAGGAGTGGAAAAATGAAAGCCATATGTATTTGAGTGAAATTTAAAGAACATTGTACTTTTCTTTTTCGAAGTTTTATTTCCAAAATGTTGTACTTTCCTCCATCAATGAAGTTTGTTTGTCTCACATGCTGATCCTTTATCTTGAAAATATTGTGGAACTTTAATCTGTGTACTTATGACAAATCAGGATGCGCTTGCAATTCCCGACCTAAAACAATAAGACTCATGCACACATGCATCATTCGCATTTTCATCCATTCATATGCTCATACATATACTCATACCATGTGTCCCACCAACAGAGAGTAAAAGACAAGCTGGTGCGTCAACATCGCTATTGGACTCGTTCTCAGGCCAGAAACATGGAAGAAAATCAGGACAATCCGCCTCAAGATAACCAGGATCAAGGCAATCCACCTCAGAACCTAGACAATCAAGAGCTTAGGGCAGAAATAGATGGGATGAAAGAACAGATGGCTGAAATCTTAAAGGTTTTACAAGCTTTGAAGGGCAAAGACACAAGCGAAGATGTTTCCGCTGGGAACACGGAAAATCAAGTTACCAACCCTCCTCCTCCCAATGGACTCGGGATCCCGCATACAGTGCCCCCCACTGGGACTAATGACCAGGGTTACATATGGCCTCCTTACGGACTTCCACAAGGTTACACACCTCCGACAGTCGATGCTAGTCCAGAAGACGGTCCCTCAGGAATCGCGGGCCAACAACAGCTTACACCAACAGGTCACGATGGTAATCCGGGGGCACCACAAGTTCAAAACCCGACCCCCGTCGTCATACCACAAAGACTCCCACTTGGCTGCCCTCCACCGCCGATCGTTGACGCTCAAGCTCAGGGTTCCAACCTCAGGAACCCCACTCATTCACATACCCCAAATGTGAACCCAGCCATAGTTCCGATGATCCATCCTTACTATGGTATGAGTGGGCTCCCTCACAATTACTCTATGGAGAACCCTCAAGCCAAAGACAAACTACAAATGCTTGAGGAAAGGTTGAGAGCAGTCGAGGGATCCAATGTTGGTGCGAGAGATGCTGATGACTTGTGCCTCGTCCCTAACGTGGTCATCCCTCCAAAATTTAAGGTGCCAGACTTCGACAAGTACAGAGGGTCGACTTGCCCTGTAAGCCACTTAACCATGTACTGCAGGAGGATGGCGGCATTTGCTCATGACGACAAATTGCTAATTCACTACTTCCAAGATAGTCTATCTGGGGCAGCTTCGAGCTGGTACATGCAATTAGAACGTGCCCATATCAGATGCTGGAAAGACCAAGCCGATGCATTTTTGAGGCAATACAAATATAACATTGACATGGCTCCCGATAGGACACAATTGCAGAGCATGACTAAGAGAGACAATGAGTCCTTCAAAGAATATGCCCAACGCTGGAGAGGTTTGGCTGCACAGGTGGTACCACCTTTGTTAGAAAAAGAGATGGTATCAATGTTCATGGATACTCTTCAATCACCTTTCTACGACAGGTTGATTGGGAGCGTGTCTTCGAACTTTTCAGATATGATCGTCATCGGAGAAAGATTAGAGAATGGATGGAGAAACGGGAAGATTGCATATAGCTCCGCTGGAACCAGCAATCAGAAAAGGCCCTTCCCAGGTTTCGCTAAAAAGAAGGACGGAGAAGCCAATGCCATCTCTGGATCAGGAAAGCCTCCCTACAACAACCCCCGACAAACTGTCCAAATACCTACTCAAACGCCACAAGCCCCACCTCACCAAGTCAACCCAGGCTATAGACCACAAAACTACCAAGAAAGAAAGCCCGCCAATTTCGACCCAATACCCATGTCATACACAGACCTATTCAATCACCTCATCAGTCACAACTTGATCACTCCCCGTCCAATGAGACCCCTTCAACCTCCTTTCCCTAGGAGCTATGACCCAGAGGCTAGCTGTGGATTCCACGCTGGGGCAGTTGGCCATTCAACAGAAAATTGCAAGGCATTGAAATATGTAGTACAAGACTTAATTGAATCTAAATGGTTAAGCTTCGCAGAAGATGGTCCGAATGTTGCCACTAACCCTCTGCCGGGGCACGGGAAACCCTCCGTCAATGCCATTGAAGATGTTGAGGGGCAATTATTGGTCAGAAGGGTGGAGGACATTCTCACACCCCTGGACCTCATCCATGCTGATTTGTGTCACTTCGGAATCATTATGAAGGGATGTACCGGAAAGGGCTCGTGTGCTGATCCCCTTTGTGTCGGAGCCTGTGAAGCATTCAAGCCAGTCCTGCAAGACTTATTAGATCGACACATAATACAAATAGGTCTTCAAAAGAAAGAGGAAGGCGTGTCGACTCTCCAGTCAAGCATTGACCAGAGCAAGAGTATCCGGAAACCACTGGAAATCCATTACAAAAAGGACACAAAGCTAACCACCGCTGTGCCTAAACCAATCACTATTCAAGTGCCAGTCCCTTTTCCCTTTAAAAGCACCAATGCAGTCCCGTGGAGTTACGATGTGAAAGTTCAGACTACCCCTGATGTCATTAACATCTCAGGGACCGGTGGGATGACTCGAAGTGGGCGTTTCTTTACCCCTGGAGGGCCTAGTGAGGACCGAACAAAAGAAGGGGAGGAAAGAGCCCGTAAGGGCAAAAGCATAGAGCAAGAACCTGTCGATAAGAATGCAGGAAAGAAGACGTTATCCGAGCAAGAAGCCAGTGAATTTCTGAAGCTTATGAGACAAAGCGAGTATAAGGTGGTTGATCAACTGAACCAAACTCCCGCAAAGATATCTCTGTTGTCATTATTGCTCAGTTTCGATGCCCATCGTGCTGCATTGACAAAAGTATTGAATGAGGCCCATGTCGCTCATGACATCTCGGTCGGCCAATTTGATGGGATCGTCGGAAACCTTGTTGCAAGTAATTATCTCACCTTTACTGATGATGAGATTCCAACTGAAGGAAGGGGGCACAACAAGGCCCTACACATATCTGTGAAGTGTGGAGATTACTCTCTTGCTCGGGTGCTTGTTGACAATGGTTCATCTTTAAATGTATTACCCAGATCAACCATGGAGAAATTAGATGTGGACTGTTCATACATGAGACCAAGCTCCATATTAGTCAGGGCCTTTGACGGATCGAAAAGGGAAGTCATCGGAGAAATGGAATTACCTGTGCAAGTAGGTCCGGAGCACTTCGTGGTGACCTTCCAGATAATGGATATTGCCCCATCTTACAGTTGTCTCTTGGGGAGGCCATGGATCCACTCTGCAGGGGCAGTTCCCTCTTCTTTACACCAGAAGCTCAAGTTCATAGTCAACAATAAGCTGGTGGTTATTTTCGGTGAGGAAGAAATGCTGATAAATAGGTCCTCTCCCACTCGTTACATTGAGGCTGCTGAAGAATCTTTTGAAACTGCCTTCCAAGCGTTGGAAATCGCCAATACATCTGCTATGTTAGAACCCAAGCTATCCAAGGCTGCCGTGATGGTTGCTAAGTTCATGTTAGGAAAAGGCTACCAAGCTGGAGGAGGCTTGGGAAAAACCGGACAGGGGATCCTGACGCCAATACAGCCAGAGGAGAACAAAGATAGGCATGGGATAGGATATCAGCCCAATCGCACTAACAAGAGAAGGATTGTGGAGGAAAAGAAGGAGCGGAGGTTAGCCAGGCTTGAGGACAGGGTGCCAAATACGAAGAGGATCATCATCTGCGACATCAAGGGAAGCTTTCGGAGTGCGGGAATGTTGAACCCCAGCCAGATCGCCGCAGTTGAGGACGATCTAAGCGCTGAAGAAGGTGTCGTCAGTCTTGTACGCCCTTGTCCTGCAAACAAAAGGCTCAAGAATTGGGAGATCATTGATTTTCCTGTGGTTTTTAGTTCAAAGTAATGTTTCTATAATGTAATCCTCTGGCTCTGCCCAAGGCCTTAGGATATTTCATTCGGGTACGCATGTTTTCCTTTCAATATTAATATCAATGCAACGGTATTTCAGTTCCCAATAAACCCCTGTTTTCCTTTTCTTTTTACATTCGCTTCTTATTTTCTTTCATTCGTTTTTATTCCGTTAATTTACACTAATGCAGATCCGAAAAAAATGTCTTTGAAAATAACAACGTCAATAATCCATATTGTAACTTTGATCACCCCATCAATCAAACTGAGGAGGATGTTGAGGATAATTGGGAAACCCCTCCAGAGTTAATGAGAATGATGGAACAAGAGGAAAAAATAATCGAACCCCACGAGGAATCAACTGAAACGATCAACTTAGGCACGGAAGAAGACAAAAAAGAAGTCAACATTGGCACCACATTGAAAGACAGCGAGCGAGAGAAATTGGTTAGGTTGTTGTTTGACTATGTTGACGTCTTCGCATGGACATACCAAGACATGCCCGGACTGGACCCCAACATAGTCGAGCATAAGTTACCGGTAAAACCAGAATGCCCGCCGGTAAAACAAAAGTTAAGAAGGATGAAACCAGAGATGTCATTGAAAATCCGAGATGAGGTTAAGAAACAGTTCGATGCTGGGTTTTTAGCGGTGGCCAAATACCCTCAATGGGTAGCCAATATTGTACCAGTCCCAAAGAAAGACGGGAAGGTTCGGATGTGTGTTGATTATCGAGATCTGAACAGAGCTAGTCCCAAAGATGACTTCCCTTTGCCTCACATTGATGTCCTGGTAGATAGCACAGCACAACACTCTCTGTTCTCCTTCATGGATGGATACTCCGGATACAACCAAATTAAGATGGCCCCCGAAGAGATGGAGAAAACCACCTTCATCACTCTCTGGGGAACCTTCTGTTACAAAGTAATGCCATTCGGACTGAAGAATGCTGGTGCAACATACCAAAGGGCAATGGTCGCATTGTTCCATGATATGATGCATAAGGAAATAGAGGTTTACGTGGATGACATGACTGCAAAATCCAAGACTGAAGAAGAGCATATCGTCAATCTGCAAAAACTCTTCGAACGTCTCAGGAAGTTCAAACTCAGATTAAACCCTGCCAAATGCACTTTCGGTGTAAGATCGGGAAAGCTGTTGGGTTTCATAGTCAGTCAGAGGGGAATAGAAGTAGATCCAGCCAAAGTACGAGCAATACTAGAAATGCCGGTACCGAGTACTGAAAAAGAAGTTCGTGGTTTCCTGGGAAGATTGAACTACATCTCTAGGTTCATATCGCAGCTAACATCTACATGCGAGCCTATCTTCAAGCTTTTGTGCAAAAACCAAGAAACAAAGTGGAATGATAATTGCCAAGAAGCCTTTGAAAAGATCAAGAGGTACCTCCAAAATCCACCAATTCTGATGCCGCCTGTGCAGGGCAGACCTCTCATCCTGTATCTAACAGTGCTAGACAAGTCAATGGGTTGCGTACTGGGGCAACATGATGAATCCGGAAAGAAGGAACATGCCATCTACTATCTAAGCAAGAAATTCACCGAGTGCGAGACAAGATACTCATTGTTGGAAAGAACGTGTTGTGCTCTGGCCTGGGCTGCACGTCGTTTGAGGCAATATATGCTGAGCCACACGACTTGGTTGGTATCTAAAATGGACCCAGTCAAGTATATTTTTGAAAAACCCGCACTCACAGGGAGGATCGCTCGCTGGCAAATGCTACTATCTGAATACGACCTTTTATATGTCACCCAAAAAGCAGTCAAGGGTAGTGCATTGGCTGAGTACTTGGCACACCAGCCCATTGAAGATTACCAATCAATGCAGTGCGATTTCCCAGACGAAGATATAATGGCTCTATTCGTAGAAGGGAATTCTCCGGACAACGAAAAGTGGAGAATGTTATTCGACGGCGCTTCTAATCTATACGGGCACGGGGTCGGAGCTGTACTGATCTCTCCTGATAACCGCTTCGTACCGTTTACCGCTAGACTGAGTTTCTACTGCACCAACAACATTGCAGAATATGAAGCGTGCGTCTTAGGCATCAAAGCAGCCCTTGAATGGAAAGTCAAAAGACTCGATGTATATGGGGACTCAGCTTTAGTCATCCACCAGACAAAAGGTGACTAGGAAACCAGGGATTCCAAATTAATTCCTTATCATGATCACATCCAAAAGATGATTGAACAATTTGAAGAGATCACTTTCCATCATCTCCCTCGCGAAGAAAATCAGTTGGCCGATGCTTTGGCGACTTTGTCATCAATGTTCAACATCAATAACGACAAGAGTCTGACATTCATCCGAATCCAACATCGAGACCTACCGGCACATCATTGTGTGGCAATCGAAGAAGAGCCTGACAGTAAACCTTGGTATTACGATATCAAGCACTATATCACAAACAGAGAATATCCTCCTGGTGCCACCGAGAATGATAAGAGGACACTTAGGAGGCTGTCAATGGGTTTCTTCTTAAATGGGGAAGTGCTTTACAAGAGGAATCACGATATGGTCCTCCTCAGATGTGTAGCAGAAGAAGAAGCAGAAAGAATTATGAAAGATGTCCATGAAGGCTCGTTCGGCACCCATTCTAATGGGCACACCATGGCAAGGAAAATCCTAAGGGCTGGCTACTACTGGTTGTCAATGGAGACTGACTGTTTCAACTACGTCAGAAAATGCCACAAATGTCAAATCTATGCCGACAATATCCATGTACCACCTGCCTCTCTGAATGTCCTAACAGCACCATGGCCATTCTTAATGTGGGGAATGGACGTCATCGGTCCCATCGAACCCAAGGCATCAAACGGACATCGTTTCATTCTTGTCGCTATTGATTATTTCACCAAATGGGTCGAGGCCGCTTCTTACGCCAGTGTAACAAAATCAGTGGTTGTCAGGTTCATAAAGAGAGATTTGATTTGCCGCTACGGTCTTCCAAATAAGATCATCACGGACAATGGGACCAACCTGAACAATAAGATGATGAAAGAGTTGTGTGACGACTTCAAAATCCAGCATCATAATTCCTCCCCATACCGTCCAAAGATGAATGGGGCAGTTGAGGCAGCAAATAAGAACATAAAGAAGATCGTGCAAAAGATGGTAGTGACCTTCAAGGACTGGCATGAAATGTTGCCCTTCGCGTTGCACGGGTATCGGACCTCTATCCGCACGTCAACAGGGGCAACACCATTCTCACTAGTATATGGGATGGAAGCAGTTCTTCCCATCGAGGTGGAAATACCCTCCCTGCGAGTGCTAATGGAAACAAAATTGGAGGAAGCAGAATGGGTTCAAGCTCGTCTGGATCAGTTGAACCTCATAGAAGAAAAGAGAGTAGTTGCTTTGTGTCATGGGCAGTTGTACCAATAAAGAATGAAAAAGGCTTATGATAAAAAAGTGTGCCCCCGCCAGTTTCAAGAAGGAGACCTCGTGCTCAAGAAGATGTTGCCTATCCAAAAGGATTCCCGTGGAAAATGGACCCCTAATTATGAAGGACCTTATGTGGTAAAGAAGGCCTTCTCTGGAGGGGCGCTGATTCTCACAAAAATGGACGGTGAAGACCTCCCACTCCCAGTGAACTCGGACGCAGTTAAGAAGTACTATGCCTAAAGAAATATATGGAAAAAAAAGAGAAAGATGAGCCAAGCAAAAATAAGCTCGCTAGGTCGAAAACCCGAAAGGGCGGCCTAGGCAAAAATTAGAGCGACCCGGTGGACTGAAAACTCTAAAGAGCAGTCCAGGCAAAAATTAGGGTCAGAAGTTGGACTTTGAGCTACAAAGGCAGTCAATACCTCCGAAAGTTGGGTAATGAATGCTCAAAGTTATGTCAATGGGCGATTGGTGTTATTACTTCAAAGATACAAACAATCAAAGGATCAGCTTTCCTTGTTTTCTTTTTCTTCTCTTTCTTTTTGTAGTTTAAACTCCCAATGTAATTTTCAGCCAGCGCGACCTTCAGCGCATTTGTTTTCCATTTGAATATTAAACACTTCCTTTATTCTCTCATTTCTCTATTATCATAAAAATAACGTTCATGGTAGACGATACTGAATTGCGAAACATGTGCATGATCACAAGCATTATAATCATTGCGAAATTTCTAAAAATCACAAAAAAAGAGATGATCTCTCATAAAGTTGCAAAAAGGACAAGTGCATAATCACTTCAGCAAATCTTAATAACCCGCACCTTGGCACCACTGCTTGAGGCAACCCTCGTATCCCACGTCAAGAGTCATGCGTGTTGATGTTGCCAGCAAAGTCAATAAAGAGCTAAAGAGCAAAAAGAGCAAAAGAGCAAGAAAAGAAAATGAAAAAAAAAAGCCAAGAACAAAAGCCAAAAGCAAAATCATCCCACATTTCATTCATCATGTCATCAATTACTTAACTACATGCACGCAAGCATCCTTCATTGCAAGTGTCTGTTAAGATAATTTTAGTATGTATCGTTAGCATCAATTCTTCAGACCCCCAGCGGTCCTTCAGAGCCCAGGCGCTCCTTCAGACCAACAATGGTCCTTCAATCCAGATTGCACGTCGCGTTATCGAGCAATCGACGGATCATCCGGCCCCAGGCCCTTTAGACTAGCTGTGTCCGCCTAAAAAACACAGTGCACGTCCTTCGTGGTTATATCAGTTCTGGACCTGATTAACCCTAATGGCCGCTCGAAAAGAGGCCACCCCCAGACCGTATTACTAGTACCATAAGCTAGTTGCGCTCCTTCAGACCCATCGGTCCCTCAGGCTTAGGCATGCCCTTCAGACCCCGACGGTCCCTCAGTCGAACGCAAGTCGATGCGCCAAGCATTGATTTTGAACTAGACCTTCAGAGCCCCAGTGCTCCTTCAGAGCCCCAGTGCTCCTTCAGATCCCCAGCGATCCTTCAGATCCCCAGCGATCCCTATTTACTTTCTGTCTAAAGCAACCCAGTTTTCATAAGTTTTAAAAAAAATAAAGTAAAATAAAACCTCGGTCCGGACAAAATTAGCGTCTTATTATCTTTATTTCTATTTTCCTCGAGAAGCTTGGAATCCCTCCGATTTCCTAGCAAAATATAAATAAAGAGGGGCAGCTGTAATACCCTAATTTTGTCCGATCAAAAATAAGAGATTTTATTTTTAATATAAATAATAATCATTTTTATTTTCATGCCATGTCTTATTTTATTTTAGTTGCCACAAGTTTTTAACCAAAAAAAAAAATATTAATTAGAAGTGAAGAAACAAAAAATAAGCAAAGGAGGAAATGGAGGGGGTCTGCAAAAAAGAAAAGAATGGAGGTGCAATCAGAATTGGGCCATCAGAAACCCAACCCAACAAAAAAAACTAGCCCAACTCGCCTAGCCCTAAATCTCCTCCACCAAACCCTAACCCATCCAACCAACCCATAACCCATAACCCATGACCCAACTCACTCCTCCACCAAAACCCTAATTCTCCCCACCAAACCCTAGTCAAAATTCGGCCATCCCATTCCCCCCTCCCTAAAAATTTGACCCACTTCCCCCTTTTTCCTCCTTGAAAATTGCATTTTTCCTCTCCACACTCCACCTTTCCTCTTTTCTCTCAATTCCACTTCCCCACACTTCCCACTTCCCCATTTTTCATTTCCCCATACACTCAACCTTTCCCTCTCTCCCCCATCCTACGGCTCACTCTCTCTTTCTCACACCCACACACTTCACTTTCTCTTTCTTTCATCTCTCACATCACTCATCACTTCCTCTTCCCTCCTACGACCTCACTCTCCTTCTCTCACACTCAACCTTCATTTTCTCTTTCTTTCTCCATCACACACAACTCACACTCAACCCTTCCTTTCTCATCCTCATCCTCCCATTCCCCCACTCTCCCATCTCCACGCATACCCCTCCCACCAAACCCTTAAACTCCATCATTTTTTTTCTTTCCCTCACATCATTCTCTCTCACTCACGGATTCACTCTCCTTTCTCACACAAAAAAAAATACCATCATTCTCTCCTCTGCTACACCCATACCCTTCGCAACCCCTCATAAGCTTTTATTCACCATGTCAAGCCACAGTCAAAAAAAGCACTGTGCAAGGTATGGTGAGGAGCAGTCCAAAAAAAACGAAGGAGAGAAGCACAGGACTAAAAAATCTCCAAGTATAAATATGGGCCTCCACGAAGAAAAAAGGACGGAAAAAAAAGGAAAAAGAAGAAAACGATCTCTGAAGAAGAAAATAGAAGGAGAAGCTCGTGAGCAAGGGTAGCAATTTGGAGTCAAGAGGAGCAAATTTTGTTGTTGTTGAATCTGAGAGAACTTTCTTTCTTTCCCTTTTTTTTCGTTTTTACCATTAAAAATTTCCCTAATTTTTTTTCCTTTTGTTCTGTGAGATTTGAGAGGAAGGATTCACCCGGCAGGATTTTCATTGGTAATATATTTTTAATCCTCTTGTTATTTTCATCATGTAATTCCTCTCCAACATTTCCGGTTTGTTTAAGGTGTTGTAATGTGACATTTTTTAAGTTGCTGTAATTTTGTTGTATATATTTGTTGCTGTTTTTTCTATTTTATTTGTTACTGTTTTTTTTTATTTAAAAAGTTGCTGTAGTTTTGTTGTATATATTTGTCGCTGTTTTTTTTTCTATTTTTATTTGTTGCTGTTTTTTTTTATTTAAAATTGTTGCTGTCATGTTTTTTTTAGATGTTTTTGTTGCTGTTTTTTTTATGTGTTGCTGTTTTTTTTTATTATTAAAATTGTGGCTGTTATTTTATTTAAAATGTTGCTAAAAAAAAATGTGTATTTTCGAATTAAAATGTTGCTGCAAAAAAATGTTGTTGTATTTTCAAATTAAAATGTTGTTGTATATATTTGTTGCTGTTTGTTTTATTTAATATTGTTGCTGTTTTTTTCATTTTTAAAATTGTTGCTGTAAATTCGTAAATTCATTTTTTAGATACATTGTTGCTGTTTGTTTTATTTAATATTGTTGCTGTTTTTTTCATTTTTAAAATTGTTGCTGTAAATTCGTAAATTCATTTTTTAGATACATTGTTGCTGTTTGTTTTATTTAATATTGTTGCTGTTTTTTATTTTAAAAATTGTTGCTGTTTTTTTAATTGATGATGTAATTTTCGGATTAAAATAAAGTTCTTCTAAAAAAAAAATGTTTTTTTTTCTTCCAAAATAAATGGTTACTAACACCACTACCTTCGTAAAAAAAAAGGGGGAATAATAACAATATTTATTTAAACAAAAAACAGCAAAAGGCCCCTTTTAAAAATAATAACCATGACAATAATGATACAAAAAAAAAACAATGGTAATTCTTTTCAAAATAATAATAGCGGAAACCATTTCCCAAAAATCAACTTTCGAAATAGAAGACCGCTTAATCAAACAACCCATTTCCCTAAATCATGTTTTCTAAGTAAAGCGTTTTTTTTCAAATAATCAAACGCTCAACTACTTTTTTTCACATCAGATTTTTATTGGCACCCCCCAGGTTCTGATAATACAACCCCGGTTTTAGATTTAAACACCCACGTTAATTGCACCCCCACGTTTTTAGTAATACAGTACCCTTTTTGACAGCAAACCCATCCTTTTTTTACTACAAGCCCATCTTTTTTAAGCACAACCTAGTTCACAAAAACCGATTTGGTCTCACTGTACGCACCCCCCATTTTTTATACAACACTCCTTGTTGTTAAATGTACCTCCCTTTTTTTACTACCACCCGTTCCGCTTTTTATTTACATCGTAATGTTTCTAAACCATTTTTCTTTCTTTCAAACAACCAAGCTCGTACACAAATAGGTTGTTGCTAATGGTCACTCTGAGTTTAGCTTGTTTGACCGATAGGAAGAATCTCCATTTTTCGCAGCGGATTAGTAGCGGTAATCACTCTGAGGTTACTCGTTTGAGTATCGCAAACACCCGCCTAAACTCCAATTTTCAGTTAATAAAATACAAACGTAATCTCAACTCTTTTTTCAAATCACACTTCCCAGTAAGTATTTTCAAGCGAACAAACGCTCGATCACAAAACCGGGTACTTACAACGGTCACTCTGGGCCCCGCTCGTTTGAACGCTGTAAACATCCTCTTTTTCGAATAAGCCATTAGCGGTGACCACTCTGGATTTATCTGTTTGGTCACCAAGAGCGGCCTCTAGTTTTCGCAAGCTTTTCAATAATTAAAAAATACCAACACACAAATATTTTCTACCCGAGAACTACGTAGCTTTGATTTCTCCATCGCACCCGGAGATACGTAGGAGCAGGGGCCCACTCCTGTCGAGCGCAAAAAACTAAATTTTTTTTTATTAAGTCTTCCTTTCCGTTTTTGTCGCAAATAATAAAAAGGGTAAATTAAAATTTTTTCTTTAAACTAACTTTTTCTACACATTAAATTAAAAGGTAACCTTTTTTAGGATGTTGCGGGGTGCTAGTACCTTCCCCGCACTTAATCGACCCCCGAACCCAAAAACAAAGCTTTTTTCAATGTTTCCCTAAAAATAAATATTGATGGCGACTCCATTGTTCAAAAACAACGAAGAATCCCTCCTCCGGATTTTTCGGTCGCTACAAAGGTGTTATGCTTAATGGGTTTTGGTGACAATCAACCATGAGAATAGGCTTGATTGTTAGTTCAAAACACGCTCTTGTACTCCGAAAGGAGACATTAGTTATATTCGCTGCCTTGTCTTTGAAATATATTACTCTTATAATTTGTTGAATAGTCTAAAGAAATTATTTTGGTTCCTTATTGTTGTGATAAAACTATAAACCTAAGATTGTTTGTTTTTATTTCTAAATTTTACAACTCCTAAAAACCATTCCTTCTAGCTAATCCACTTTGGAAAATTAAATTGGTAATCACTTAGGCTCTCCCTGTGGATCGATAACTCTTTTATTACGCGATAAGACCGTGCACTTGCGGCCTATCAAGTTCTCAGCCGAAGTTATCAAAATTTCGAAGATTCTACAATGATTATCAGGATGTGCTTCCTTCAACCTCCTTCTATTTAAATGGAATTTCCTAATCAAAATGCTAATGGTGGGAATGCTAACAAGCCAATCATAATTTATTTACAATGTTGGATGATGATGTCTTGGAATTTATTTCATGCAATTTAAGACTATTTATATTTCTCTCTTTTGATGTGTAGGCATTTTGAGACTTTTGATTTCTAATTGCAACGGCTAATCTTCATTGGAGACTCTTCACATTTCTACTTACCATTATCTATGGATTATGAATTTGAATGTATTTCATATGCATGAATTATGTATTTGCTTCTTTTGATGTCTATGCATTTTCAATCTTACAATTTCTAATTCTACAGTTTTCCGTATTAAATAAAGCTTTTCCCCGTGCATCGCACGGGTAACAATGCTAGTATAAAAAAATGTCAACTAGTTCAATTCTATTTAATGTTATTGTTCGAAAATATGCTTATTTAATTCTACTTTTATAGATTACTAAAATTACTAAAATTAGTTTATCTTATTGTATGAAATCAAGAACATCAAATAAACATAACTAACTTCCGTAATATGTGTGAAATTAGTTTTCTTTCCTTAAAAATGAGTCAAGAGGAAGTACTAATTTTACTATTTTATTCTTTTTTTTATTAGGTAAATGGTCATTTTGGTCTTTAAAAGTGTGATATATATATATATATATATATATATATATATATATATATATATATATATCTGTGTGTGTTGTCGCTATAGTTCTTGAATATATCCTAATTACAAAAACATTATCGAATGTGTCTTTCTATAAATAGTTTTGCCTATGAATGCATATTTTGTTAGTCATTTTAGTCCTTAAATATATCTTCCATTGGCATATAACCATAGAGGTTACAATTGGAAGACACAATCGAGTAATTTTTTGAAAATTCGACACATTGGAGGACTATAGTAACATCGTCTCATACATTTAAAGACCAAAAATGAGAGTATTTACCCTTTTTGCGTCTCTTCTCTAATACTAAATATATATTACAAAATATTTAAGGTCGAGAGATGACATCTCAGTCAATGGTAGGGAAAACCTTTAGACTCTTTGAGCACTCATGAATGAAACTACATTTACTTCACTCCAAAGAGACTAAATATATATTGTGATACAAATTCTATTATCATTTGTTATCAAATTATTTATTTTATAAAAAATTTAAATTTTGTTCTTATTAAAATACTACTATAAAGTATTTTCTTCCTCCCACTAAACAAATTTTTACTGGCCGGCGTCAAACATGCCGGAAGTGTTAGCCAGAGCGGATGCATACAAGAAAGGTGAGGAAAGCAATGCAGAAAAGTGCAATCGTGATGCCAGAGAAAGGGGACAGGATCGCAGGCAGCCTCCCGAAGAGTTCCAACGTAATACATCTCAACGGTGAGATCCTTCACGAAGTCGGGCTAGTCCACAAAGAGGATCCTTGACTCCGTTAAATCAGAAAAGGGAAATCATCTTGAAGGACATTCTGGATACCAAACTCATACCAGAGATGAATCCAGCAAGAAGAACCCTGGGTAGAGACACCCATTTATGGTGTGAATACCACAGGGCAAGAGGTCATGACACAGAAAATTGCTTTGCCTTGAAGAACGAGATTGAGAAGCTATTCCGGAAAGGTCTACTAAAAAATTACGTCAAAAACGATTCCGACGCTTCAGCAAGCCACTCTTCAGAAGAAACTCGAATAAAACTACAATCTCAAGTAGTAAAGCTGGATGACATAAAAGAATAAGTACCTCCCGTGCAACACACCCTCAACACCATTTTCGGAGGATTTGCCGGCGGGGGTGAAACAAGCTCTGCCCGCAAGAGGTATGCTCGTCAAGTCATGCACGTTGCCGACATGGAAACCAACTCGGCGGCAACCAAGGGAGACCCTAATTTGAATTTTCCCCCAAAGGACCTTGAGGGAATTGCACCACATGAAGATGACCCCCTGGTGATCGTAGGACAGCTGCTAAATTTCAACGTCCGGCGTGTGTTGATTGACCTAGGGAGCTTGGCAGACATCATATATTGGGAGGCATATATTTCAAGGTATGCAACTCTCCCGTGAACATTTACAACCTTACCATGCTACGCTGGTCGATTTTTCAGGTGAACAGGTCCAAGTCAAAGGGTACATTACCCTTAAGACGACTTTCAGTACCGGGGAACAAGCAAGGATGATCAGAGTAGGTTACTTGGTGATAGATGCTCAATCATCCTACAACATCATCATGGGCAGACCTGCTTTGAACATCTTAGGCGTTGCCCTTTCCACCTGTTACCTGACCCTCAAATACCCACTAAAGAGCGGCGGTGTGGGAGTATTAAAAGTCGATCAGGAAGTAGCCTAGAAATGCTACCTAGACAGTCTCAAAACCAAAAAGAAAAATGCTGGGCCAAGCCCAAAAGCTAGTTCTTACAACATAAACTTTGCTGATCTAGATCCCAGAGAAGACTTTAGTGACCAACGTTTAAAGCCTATCAACGATTTGAAACAAATCCAAATAGGCAAAACTCCTGATCAGGTCACAAACATCGGAGCAAATTTGTCCCAGGAAGAAGAAAGCACAATCATTGAATTGCTGATGAAAAATATTGATCTCTTCGCTTGGACCCCAGCCGATATGCCTGGCATTGATCCAGCCTTTATCTCCCACAAACTCTCGCTTGGACCAGCAGCCAAGCCAGTCGCTCAAAGGAAAAGAAAACTGGGTATAGAACAGAGGCAAGCAGTTGCAGAGGAAACTCAGAAATTACTAGATGCATCCTTTATAAAGGAGATTCAATATCCCAGCTGGCTATCAAACGTCATGTTGGTCAAGAAGTCCAACCGCAAATGGCGCATGTGCGTTGATTTCATTGACCTAAACGCTGCATGTCCCAAAGATCCTTATCCTCTGCCTAGCATCGACGCCTTGATTGACGGAGCTTCTGGGTTTAGGGTTTTGAGCTTCATGGATGCTTATTCAGGCTACAATCAGATCAAAATGGACCCGGATGATGCAGACAAGACGACATTCATGACAGATGCGTGCAACTACCATTACACCGTGACTAACTTTGGTCTTAAAAATGATGGTGCCACTTACCAGCATTTAATGGACAGGGTCTTCCATTGTCATATCGACAAGAACCTAGAAGTATACATAGATGATATGGTAGTCAAAACAGAGGACGGAAGTGTCATTCTGACGACTTGGAAAACATCCTATCCTCAATTCGCAAACATTAGATGCATTTAAACCCCACTAAATGCTCATTTGGAGTCCAAGCAGGCAAATTCCTTGGTTTTATGCTGACAAGCAGAGGAATTGAAGCCAACCCTGATAAGTGCAGAGCAATTTGGAAATGCAAAGCCCCTCCAGTCCTAAAGAAGTTCAACAACTCACTGGACGGCTTGCAGCACTTTCCCGTTTCTTAACATGTGCAGGTGATAGAGATATCATTTGATCGAGAAACTCTCTAACACCAACGACACACAAGTCAACTAAACAACTAACCGGCTACCTGGCCACTATTTATTTCTTTGTTTTGTGTGCAAGTGATAAAGCTTTTCATTTCTTCTCGTCTCTAAAGAAAGGAGGCCAGTTCGAATGGACCAACGAATGTCAAGTAGCCTTCAAAAACATAAAGCAGTTCTTAGCATCATCTCCAATTCTGGTCAAACCAAAATTAGGAGAATCATTGCTCTTATACTTAGCAGTCTCAGAAAAGGCTATATGAGCTCGGTTTTGATCAGGGAGGAAGGAAGAGAGCAGCGACCTGTCTACTTCTGCAGCAAAGTATTAAAGGGCGCAGAACTACGATACCAGAAAATAGAAAAACTCGCCCTGACTCTTATCACAACAGCCCGGCGTCTCCGCCCTTATTTCCAAAGTCACAAAATCATTGTGAAAACAGATCACCCAATCAAACAAGTCCTGCGAAAACCAGATTTGGCAGGCAGAATGGTAGCTTGGTCAATAGAATTATCAGAATACGATGTTGTTTTCCTTCCACGGAGAGGAATAAAAGCACAAATCCTGAAAATTCAGAACCAGAACTTGTTGTTTGGACTTCTGATTGAACAATCACTCCGCTTCAACTTTCAAGCCGACAATAACAAAGGAGAATATGAAGCCTTAATAGCTGGAATAAAACTAGCCAAAGAAGTTGCCATACAACATCTCAAGGTCAAAAGTGACTCCCAATTGGTCACCAATCAAGTCTCCGGGGAATTCCAAACTAGAGATGCCCAACTCAGTAGATATCTTCAAAAGGTCAAAGGACTAGAAAATTGCTTCTCCACCTTCGTGTTGCTGTATGTTCCCAGAGAGCAGAACATTCGAGCAGACATCCTCTCGAAATTAGCAAGCACTAAAAAGCCAGGGAACAACCACACTGTCATCCAAGAAACCTTACTATCTCCTAGTGTTGATGCAGATGAAGTAAACACCGTGGGACAAGCTGTCAATTGGACCTCTCCAATCTTATCCTATCTGGAGAATGATATCCTGCCAACAGATGAAACAGGAGAAAAACAACTTCGCAGGGAGGCTGCCAAATATACCGTGATAGCGGGCAAGCTCTACAAAAGAGGATTCTCCACTCCTCTACTGCGCTGCCTACTTCCTGATGAAGCAGACTATGTGATGAGAGAAATTCACCAAGGAGTCTGTGGAAGTCATATTGGAGGAAGAGCGCTGGCCAATAAGGTCCTCCGAGCTGGTTACTACTGGCCTCATCTCAACAAAGACTGCACAAATTTCTCCAAAACATGCGACAGGTGCCAAAGACATGTCGACCTCCACCATGCTCCAGCCACAACACTTCAATCCATTTCAGCACCTTGGCCTTTCTATAAATGGGGGGCTGACATCGTAGGACCATTTCTTGTAGGTCTAGGCCAAGTCAAATTCCTAATCGTAGCAGTTGAATACTTTACCAAATGGGTAGAAGCAGAGCCCATGGCCAGGATAACGGCATCCAAAGTCAAAAAAATTTACTGGAGAAACATCGTATGCTGATTTGGTCTGCCTGCCAAGATAATTTCTGACAATGGAACGCAGTTCGCCAGCTCGATTGTTGTAAACTTCTGCAAATAGCTCGGCATTCAGAACAAGTTCACGTCTGTTGAACATCCACAAGCAAATGGGCAAGCTGAAGCCGCCAATAAAGTCATTTTATCTGGTTTGAAGAAAAAGTTAGATGAAGTAAAAGGTAATTGGGCAGAACAACTATGTCAAGTCATATGGCCGTGTCACACTACTCCACATTCCACCACTGGTGAGACGCCTTTTAAACACAAAAGAGTCATCCAACACGGCCAACCTTAGGGCTGGTCTCGACCTGTTAGACGAAACCAGAGAGATTGCACATCTGCGTGAATTCGCAGTCAAGCAGCGCGCAGCTCGGTGATACAACTCAAAGGTAATCCCCAGAGAGATGAAGCAAGGAGACCTCGTCCTAAGAAGAGCATCCAAGTCAAATGGTGCTGGAAAATTGTCCCCCAACTGGAAAGGACCATACAGAATAATGAGCGAACTCTCCCCAGGAGCCTACAAATTGGGAAACCTTGGTTGGTACACCCATTCCGAGATCGTGGAACTCGGCTAACCTCCGTTTCTACTTCAGTTAAAGCATGCTCCATCAATAAGGTGTACCTTAGGGCATTTCATCTTTACGTTTAAGTATTTCCTTTTTTAGCAATGCTTTTGTTTCATGTAATTTCCTTTCAGTGGAACTCTGCTATGTAATTCCCTTTCAGTTGTACAAACTACAAATATAAATGAAATAACCTAGGAAGTGCTCTTTTCTCCCACTGGGAATTTTTAGCGACGCTTGCCAGATGATTACATCCGTTTCTCAATCTTTAAACAAGTTATAAAAGTCAGGCTACAGCTATACTCCTAAAAGCCAAGCAAAGACTTGCACAGTCTCCATGGGACAAGGGTTCGCTTCTCTTTTGAAGATTACTCCCACTTGCTTCTACCGCCATTGAAGTGAATAAAAATTAATCACTCGATCAGAATAAGAACTAAGATCTCCATGAGATAGTTCAAGACCAAAAAGGTCAGTGATTACTCACCCAATTATAGGTCAAAAGGACGTTTATTCGTAAAACAAAATCCTAAAATCGACTAGGGGATAACGGGGTCACACATGAACCTCCAAAGGTAAATCGGTTGGCAAGTAAAAACCGAATTCATACAAGTCGGTCAAGACCATAAAGTTAAAGTTAAGCTAAGCTAACTCGTGGGGCTAGATATCTTGAAACAAAGTTTCTGAAAGTAAAGAAACTCAATGTTCAAAAGCAAGACAGAAAGAAACTAAACAAAATGACTTGATTTCATTCGAAGAGCCCGGAGGCATTACACAAGGCCCAAAGGCAGTACGTCAAAAGGGCAGTACATCAAAATCAAGAGAAAAACGAAAATACTAAACAAAGAGCCTTAGGGCGTTACAAAGTGAAAAGTAAAGGACCACTACTTCTCCTTGTTCCCGTCGTTCCCAACGACCCCCTCATCCATTTGGTCGTCTTGTTCTTCATCACTGGAAGCCGGCATCTCCACCAGTTTACCTTTAGATATAACCTTGAAAGCGCTGATTTCAGATAAGTTGAGATCCAGGTACAAAAGCTCCACTTGCGCCTTAGCTAAGGCAAACCCCCTTAGAACTCCACCGACTACATCAATCTTCAACTCTTCAATCTCAATGTCTTTTTGAGCGATAGTGTCGGATTGAGTTTGCTGCTCTTGGCGAACTTTATTGAGCTTTTCCGCCTACTCAGCCACCAAGTCCTCCAGACTCTTCTTGACAAAATCCTCCTTTTTCCTTAAACTTAGTCTCCTGAGACGCCAGGTCGGCTTTCAAGTGAGTAACTTCGTTGGACAAATCGGCTTGATCAGCCAAGGTCTTCTTTGTAGCCTCAAGCTCTTTCCTGTTCTGGCGCTCGCGAAGTTTGAGTTTATTGAACTCCTCTCCAATAACTTGCCCAATTGATGCCGCCTTCAAAGCATAAGACTGAAGGGTCATGCATGCTTGGTCCAGGCCTAAACCTTCAACTCGGCTGGAGTCCTCTTGGGTAAGAAATTGATCCCGAACAAAGGTCTTCACGGGAAAATGCGTATCCCAAAGAGACTTCACTCCACCCTCGCCTTGGAATTCAGTCAGGTGGTCAGAACACACCATCTCCCCTTCTTCGAGCCTTGGTTTCTTAGCACTTGATGCTTCAAGAAGTGCTTGGCGTTGTTTCCGAGTCTTCACATTCACGGTCTTGGAAGGAGAAGCCCCATCAGTACTCTAAATACAGCAAACAACGTTCAAAGGTTGCGCTTCTATGGGCATGGATCCAGCAAACATGGTCCTCCCAGCGACTTTCTTAGCCTCTTTCTGCAGGCTGACTTCAGTGTTGTCACCGAAAGCTTGAGCAGCCATCTTCTCAGCAGCGTTCTTAAGGTAGCTCCTCATGTCCTTCTCTTTCAATGATCCCATCCTCACTACAGATAAAAGAAGTTCAAGATCAGTAAAACAAATATTAAATCTAAAAGGCAGTGCAATATAGCATGGCTTACCCAAAAATTGAAGCAACTCTTCTTCATTATTCTCCATACTAATGAGATCTTTACAACTCATGGGGGCAAAGCCGGCAAGAAAATCTAAAGTCGCCTTATAGTCGGGTGACAACAGATCCTCCACTATGCCCGTTACGGTGAAGGGATCACTTCGCCAATATAAGGGGTAGTGATAAGCACCCTTATTATCCAAAAACATCTCTGGGCAGGAAGGACTCCCACGCACCCAGAAGAATCGAATCTTAAAGTTCTTGTATGAGGTGGCGAAAGGGGTCAATAAAGGTTTATCAGCGTGACTGGTAAAAGAAATCCATTTACCGTTGTCAACTCCTTTGGTCTATAAAAAGAGAAAAATATTCCTACCCTAGGAACTATTTTCAGAGCTCGGCATAAGATTTCAAAGGCCCTCACGAAAGCCCAACTGTTAGGGTGAAGTTGAGAAGGGGCTACGTTTAAAATCCTCAATACCATGTTTTCGAATAGGGTAAAGGGAATTTTCACTTTCAAATCGCTAAAGACACAGGGTGATGAAGACCTCTTTGCCGAGCACGCTCTTTACACATCTCCCAACTAGGCCTGGTTTCATCTAAGATGATCCTTTAGGCAGAGGGCACCTCAGAAACCTCATTGACACTCTCATCTAACTCCCACAACTTCACCATCCTAAAATGGCAGATAAAAGAGGAAGAAGAAGTAAAGAGAAACGGAATAGAAATTACCTTAGCACAACGAAATAAACACGCTACGAAGCGCGAAAATTGGAAGACTTGTGAAGCAAACCGACGAGCTGCAGTGTTGTTTGGGTAAGTTTTTCAGATTTTCCTGAAAAACCTTGCCTTTATATAGAAGGAAGAATACTCACACTTAATTAAAAGGGCTTAACGATGCCATAGTCTGATCAGAGTAAATGTGACCCTATCACTAAAAACGTGCTCTCAACGCGTGAGGTAGTTGAAGAAGCAACATTGAAGCTGAACGGATTTAATGTTGAGGTGACATAAAGCAGAATTTATGGGACGTAAAGCAAAGCGCCTGTTCCCGAGGCGTTAACTCAGAACACGTGCCACACACGAAATCAAGCTTCCTCCCTTCACATTCCATCAACCCATCTGAATGCCCTAGAAGCTAATAAAAACCTCGACAGCTAAGGCAAAATGAAACCAGCTCGGTGACAGCTCAAGAGACATCTCTCAAAAATCCTTTTTACACCTTAAGCTGTTCATCCTTATAGCATTCGAGCTTGGGGGGCTGTGGACCGTCCAAGCCGACTAGGTCTCCTAAAGCATGCCACGTAATTGTTATCCGGCCTCTTGTAATTGTTCCGACCTGTTAACAAGTTATTATTCAAGTAGAGAAACGTAAGCTCTCTTGGCAGTGGCGGACCCAGGACCCTGGGGTCAGGGGTGTCAAATTTTTTAAGGCCGGTGTCAAATGGGTGCAAAACTTGGTTTACTAGTACAATTTCAAATTTTCAGGGGTGTCAAAATTAAAATTTCAGGAGATTTAGGCTATTTATATAGGGTGTTTAGTGCAAAAAAAAAAATCCAGGGGGTTCAACTGAACCCCCTGGATATATGCCAGGTCCGCCACTGTCTCTTGGTCGTCTATGTCTGAGAGTAGTTTCACTTCATGACGTGTAGGTTTTGATGGAATAACTAATTCAGGGTCACGCCTATGGACTGTGAATACTAGAGAAGAGGCCATGATAACCAGTGAGGAAATTAAATGGGAGTTTATATTAAAGGGAATTATATAGTTGAATTGAATGGTTTTGTGATGCATATTCTGAATGTGGAAAGGCTTGTATATATAGTGCGCGAGATATGGTAATGGGTTTGACCAAAGCCGGCCATGCGGATTATTTTAATGCTATCCTATGTGTGGAAGTCTAGGCGGTGTTTTGATACTTCAATTGGTGGTCGACTTGGTCAGCTTAATGGGTGATTGACTTGGTGGTCAACAGATCAATAACTATTGTACTATACAACAAGTTGTGTAATTATAAGCAGGGCGAGGCGGAAATTGAGTACTGCTAAGTCCGTCTTTTACAACCCAACAACATTGCGTTTACAACACTCCGTTAGAATAAATATGTATAAGAAGAAATAACTAAGATTTAAGCAACCAGGCAGCCAGCCCGAATTTATTAATAAAATAAAGAGAAGACAAAAAGAGCACAAGGGGGGACTAGACCAAAACCCTTGGTAACGATGACAATAATAGAAAGCCCAACAAAGGCCCCTAAAATAAACAACCAAAGAGCTCTAATAAAAGAAAATCTAAGGCGACGAGGACGACCCGAAAAAGTAAGCAGGGCAACACCTGAAGCCCCCACAACCTCCACCCACCGCCTACTGAGCACACTCCAAACCACCACAGCCAGAACCACCTCACTATCCTCACATTAAGCACACTCCCAAAGATCGAGGTTAGAGGTGGAGGCCAGGAGACGATTGGGACGGGGTCAGAGGCTGAAGGCAAAGGGAGGAGCCCGGCGAAGAGAACTGCTAACTGTAATCCCAAACTCCGAAGCAGGGCAACACCTAAAAGCCCCCACACAACCACCACCCACCGCCAATTGAGCGCCACATCACAACACCCAGCCTCACCTCACTATCCTCACATTAAGCACACTCATATCTGATCGAGGTTAGAGGTGGATCGAGGCCGGGTGAGAGACGGGGTTCAGGAGCTGAAGGCAGAGGGGAGGAGCCCGTCAGAGAGAACTGCAAACTGCAATCTGGCGCCCAACAATGGCATTGCGACAACAGCCACCAAAACAAATCTGATAAACACACAGAGAGAACCCACCAAAACAGCACCCACCGAATCAGCACACCCCCTGTCTTCCTGCGTCGAACCACCAGCCACCACCGCGAAGCTGTGTCACCGGCCAACACCGCGACACAACCGAGCTTGACCGAGGTCGTCGATCACTAGCCACCACCGCGGCGTTGAGCCACCGGCCAACACCGTGACACAACCAAGCAAGACGCAAATCAGCGACATTCAGCGAATGTCGACGACGAAAGACGAAGAAGCGGCATCGAGGGAGGATGTTGCCGTGATTGCGGATCGAAGAGCGATCTACCAGCCACCATTGCGATCAGCACAGACCCCTTCCCGTTCAAATCAACAAACCATCGCGAAACAGAAGCCCACCATGGACCTCCTAAAGCGCGCAGATCCACCAAAAAGGGAGATCCAAACCAGCAGCGCCGCGGGGCAGGGACCGTGAACAGTTCAGAGGATAAAACAAGATCACGATGCTGAGTAAGCGGACAGCGGAGATCCAGAACCATCGAACCTTCGCAGACCAGAGAACAACAATCGCGGGGAAGATCCAGAAACCGAACTGCAAGCTTCACTCCTCTCGTATCAGAGAAACCTACGCAGACCAGAGAACAACCGCTGGAAAGATCCAGAAACCTAACCAGATCGTGGACTCCAACGATCAACCCAGATTGCGAGCTTCACTCCTCTCGGATCAGAGATCAACAATCGCAAGTATCCAAACCAGCAGACGGGCGGCGCCGCAGGATCACCAGCGAAACCGATCTACAGAGCAAGGCGGATGAGTGGAAGGGGGAGAAGCCCAAGGAAGGGAGACCCCCCCCCCCCCCCCGCCCCAGCGGCGACTCAATATCTCCGACCTCTCTCGTGAACAAATAAAATACCGATGGAAGTGTGTAAATTCGTCCTGCGTGAAAACTAAACAAATCTAACAAATCTAGTGGTAAGGACATTGCACATGGAGCATTATAATAAATTGAAAAAATAGAGTGGGGCCAAGAAATTGATTACACCAAGTAGTTATTAAAATCGCTAAATATCAAAAATTTTTTTGTCATTTATCTTTGCCGTCGGTTTCACTTTGGTCTTTTATCTTTTTTTTGATCTGTTTTGGTTCTTATCTTTCATTTTCGTTTTATTTTGGTCCCTGACGTTAGTTTTTTTCTAACGGACACCCCGCTGGCAGTTAACTGCTCACGTGACGTCTTTAATTCATTAAATGATGTGGCATTCACTAGCTGACATAGGCTTGCCACATCATTAATTTTTAATAAAATATTAAAACTAAAAACTAATTTTGTTTTTGTGAAAAAAACTAAAAACTAATTAATTTCATCAAAATCACTTCATGTTCTACGAGGTCTGGGGTTTTTCATCAGCAACTTCTCATCGCCATAATCAATCACTCTCCATCTTCATCTTCTTCTTCGGTGAGCCACCACCACCTCCGGCGAGCCACCCCCACCCCCACCCCCACCACAAATCAATTACTCTTCAACTCTTTTTCATGAGGCAAACTTAATCATCTCTTCAAAACTCAAAACCCAAATTTCTCAAATCCCCAATTTTGTCAATTTGGTCCCCTATGTTTTTTTTTAATTTCAATTTGGTCCCCCATTGGCCATGTCATTTAATGAAGACACGTCAGATTGGACAATTAGGATGCCACGTCAGCAGTTAACTGCCAGCGTGACGTCTGTTAAGTCAATCGACAGAAAATACCAAAAAATGACCAATATGACACAAATAAAAGATGAGGGACCAAAATGAGGAAAAAAAAGATAAAGGACCAAAAGTGCAATTTAGCTATATATATATATATATATATATATATATATATATATATATATATATATATATAGAGAGAGAGAGAGAGAGAGAGAGAGAGAGAGAGAGAGAGAGAGAGAGAGAGAGAGAGACCTAGAAACTTGTTTAGTTATTGAGTTCCCTAAATAGAAAGGCAACCTTTGTAATGATATGAAAATTATGACTTAACTTCTTATTGAGAATTTGTCAAAGTATATATACAATCAGATGTTAAGGTAAAAAAACCTAACTGAACAAAAAAGCTAGCTAAGTTAACTAATTGCTAAACTAATACATAATACAACTAAGCTTGTAAAGCTATTTACAGAAGTATTAATTACAAATAATTCATGTACTCTAACAGCCCCCCTCAAGGTGAACATGGATGTCTTTCATGTGCAGCTTGGACAGCAATGTATTGAACTGTGAAGGGTGCAGAGGTTTTGTATAGATATCTGCTAGCTGGGCATTTGATGGAATGGGCATCAAATGAATAACTTTATCTTGTACTTTGTCACGAACTAGGTGGCAGTCAAGCTCAATGTGCTTGGTTCGTTCATGGAATATTGGGTTCTGAGCAATGTGTATAGCGGATTTATTGTCACAAAACAGTGAAACAGATGCAGAATGAGTGAAATGAAGATCCTGCAGAAGATATAGGATCCACTGAACCTCTGATGTGGTGACCGCAAGCGCACGATATTCTGCTTCTGAAGATGAGCGAGAAACAGTTCCTTGCTTCTTTGATTTCCAGCTTATCAAAGATGAACCATAGAAGATACAAAAGCCAGTAGTAGATCTTCTGCTGTCAAGACAAGATGCCCAGTCAGCATCACTGAATGCAGTGACAGTGGCATTAGAATTAGCAGACAAGAGTATCCCACGACCAGGACATGATTTTAAATACTTGAGTATATGAAGAGCAGCGTCCATGTGAGGTGTGAGAGGATTAGAGATAAATTGGCTCAGTTTATTTACTGCAAAGCACAAATCAGGACGAGTGTTGGTCAAGTATATTAGTCTACCAAGTAGACGCCTGTAAATGGTGGGATCAGACAGTGGAGTGCCATCTTGAGAACTAAGTTTGAGACCAGGAACCATTGGTGTGGAGGCAGGCTTGCATGCAAGCAGACCTGCTTCCTCAATTAATTCCAAAGCATATTTCCTTTGAGAAAGGACAATACCAGCAGTGGATCTAGCAGCTTCAATGCCTAGAAAAAACTTGAGATTACCAAGATCTTTTATTCTGAATTGAGTGTCAAGTAGGTGTTTCACATGCTGGATTTCTTCAAGGTTGTTCCCTGTGAGAACTAGATCATCAACATAGATCAAGAGTACAGTTATTGAGGGACCTGATTTCTTCACAAGCAGTGAGTAGTCATGTTTAGACTGAACATAACCCAGTGGCAGTAAGAAGGATATCAGTTTCGAGTTCCATTGCCTGCTTGCTTGCTTCAAACCATAGAGAGATTTTTGGAGCTTGCAAACCTGAGATGGGGAAGTAGTAGGGTATCCAGGAGGAACTTTCATGTAAACCTCCTCTTGTAAATCACCGTGTAAGAAGGCATTGTTCACATCCAATTGTTGCAAGTGCCAATTGTGTGCAGCAGCTAGAGCAAGCACTAGTCTAACTGTTGTCATCTTGACAACAGGAGAGAAGGTCTCAGAATAGTCCACGCCCTCAGTTTGAGTGAAACCTTTGGCAACTAACCTAGCCTTATACCTTTCCAAGGAGCCATCAGCTTTTAGCTTGATTTTATATACCCATTTACACCCTATGGGTTGCTTACCAGGAGGTAGTTCAGTCAATGTCCAAGTAGAATTCATATCAAGGGCCTTAATTTCTTGTGTCATAGCATCCAGCCAACACTGGTGCTTGGAGGCTTGAGCATAAGTTTTGGGCTCAATATGAGTGCTAACAGAAGCAATAAAGGCCTGATGGGAGGGGGCAAGATGACTATAAGAGATGAAGTTAGAAATAGGAAAAGGAATACCTGAGGATGATTCACCACTTGGAGGAATAGAAACCATTGCACAATGAAAATCTTGCAAGTAAGTTGGTTTAGTTTTTATTCTAGTTGAGGTCCTAAGGGGCATAGGGGATGGTTCAGGGACATTTGGTTCAGGGACATTTGGTACACTTGGTTCAGGGACATGTGGTTCACTTGTAGGGAAGGTTTCAGGTACATTGGGTACACTTGGTGGAGGGATGTGAGTTGCTGTAGAGGAAACAGTGTGTGGAGGAGAGGTATCTGTGATGGTGTTTATATTATGGTGGTGAGGAGTGTCAGGGGAGGGGAAAAATTCAGTGAGTGCTACTCTGGTTGGAGTGATAAGAGGAAGTGAGGAAGGAGTGTTTTGGACAAGATTTTGAGGAAGATAAGGAAAAATGTTTTCATAAAATAAGACATTTCTAGACAGAAAAATCTCATGAGAGTTTAAATCAAGTAGAAGGTAACCTTTGGTGCCTTGAGAGTGACCAAGATGTATGCACTTTCTAGCTCTAGGGAGAAATTTTGTCCTATGAGCTGTAAGAGTGGAAGCATAGCAGAGTGACCCAAAAACACGAATAGAAGATAAATCAGGATCTTTGTTGTAGAGAATAGAGTATGGTGATTTGGAATTTAATGAAACAGATGGGATTCTATTGATGAGATGAATTGCATGACAGATAGAAAAATCCCAAAACTGAATAGGAACATGAGATTGAAACATAAGAGACCTAGCAACATTAAGAATATGCTGGTGCTTACGCTCAACTATGCCATTCTGCTGGGGTGTTTCTACGCAAGTCTTTTGGTGAATGATACCTTTGGAGAGGTAGAATTCAGGGATGAGGAATTCAGCACCATTATCAGAACGAATGGTTTTGATAAGATGCCCAAATTGAGTGTGAATAAGAGCAACAAACTGCATAATATGATTTCTGGTTTCTGATTTTGAACGCATTAGTTTTATCCAGGTGAATTTTGATTTATCATCAACGATTGTAAGGAAATATTTGTTTCCATGTACAGATGGTGTCCCAAATGGGCCCCAAATGTCCATGTGAACAAGGTCAAAAATGTGTTGTGAAGGTGAAATATGTGTTGGAAAGGGAAGTTTCTTTTGTTTTGCAAAATGACATGCATCACAATTTTCATTAGAGATGTTAGGCATATTACAATGAAGTTTTTGTATTAATTTGTAACATGTAGGGGAGGGGTGTCCTAAACGGTTGTGCCATATGTCTATATTGACAGTATTGACACTAACTAGATTACAATGGATGGTGTTGGACTTATCTGAGTTAACTATAGGTGAGATCTTCATTGTGTAGAGCTTTCCATCCCTTTTAGCATGGCCAATCACTCTCTTGGAGGGGATATCCTGTAAAGTGGCAGAAACACCATCAAATAAGGTTTGACAGTTTAGAGTGTCAGCTAATTGACCAACAGAAATGATGTTGGAATTAAAATTAGGGACATAGTATGCATCATAAAGAGTAATGAAAGGGGTAAGATGAATGGTGCCTTTAAAGCATGAATAACGAGTATCACCAGATGGTAATGTGATCAGAATTGGTTTAATGGCATAATATGAGCTAAAGAACTCAAGAGAGGATGCAATATGGTCTGTAGCACCTGTATCTACAAGCCAAATTACCAAGAAATTACCTATAGGTGTGCTGTTAACAGTTACCATGTTCGCAGAGGCACTAGCAGTGGGTGAAGTTGCAGGCAGGAGAGAAAGAAGACTCTGGAGTTGTTCACTGGTAAGTTGAACAGGTGCAGAATTGGTTGAAGAGGAAGAACCAGAGGATTCTTCAACAGAGACATTGTTAACAGCTTTCTTGGATGATTTGAAGGTGAAACCAGGAGGATAGCCGTGTTTCATGAAACACGTTTCCACGGTGTGGTTAGTTCTATTGCAGAAGGTGCATAGGAGGTTTCCACGCGGTGGATGAGGTTTTCCACGACCACGACCTGCACTAGAAGGAGTAGAAACCTGAACATTTGCCACCGATGGTTCAGGGAGGAGAGGAGGCGGTCCAATTTGACGTTCTTGTTGAATGACCATAGAATACACCCTGGAAAGGGGAGGGAGAGGCTCCATGAGCAAGATCTGAGAACGCACCGCCGCATAGTTGTCGTTGAGGCCTTGAAGAAAACTCATTACGATGTCGCGGTTGCGATAGGCTTGAACAATCGACGAGGAATTACAACAGCAAGTACCTGGAGGGGATAAACAGGTAGGAATTGGATCGAAATTGCATAACTCATCCCACAGGATTCTCATCTTTGTGAAATAGGAGGTGACGGTGGTGTCGCTTTGCTTCAAGGAGTAGATTTCTTGATGTAGGTGAGCGATACGTGTGTTATCGCCTTGCGAGAAACGGTTGCGAAGCTCCTTCCACACGGCGTAGGCTTCGGTGATCCACAAGATGCTTGAAGATATCTCAGTTGAGACGGCGCGGTTGATCCAGGAGAGGGTGAGCATGTTGCATCTCTTCCACAGAGGAAAAGCCGGATCGGAGGTTGCAGGACGCAGAATCGAGCCATCAACAAACACAAACTTGTTTTTCATCTCCAATGCCATTGTCATGGCTTGAATCCAGCAATGGTAATTAGAACCATCAAGAACGGGATTGACAAGAACCAGAGAGGGGTTTTCATTGGGATGTATGTAATAGGGATCTGAATAGTCTTTGGAGGAATGAGATTTGAGGCGAAGAGAAGGACGCGATGAATGCTCAGATTCATCGGAGGAAGATGAAGGAGATTTCGCCATGGATGACGACGAAGAAGAAGAGAGAAACGACGCAACAGAATTCTGTTACGCGCGTGATGAACACACGAGAGAGAAGTCAAAACGCGGAAAAGTGGTCAACTGATACCATGTAATGATATGAAAATTATGACTTAACTTCTTATTGAGAATTTGTCAAAGTATATATACAATCAGATGTTAAGGTAAAAAAACCTAACTGAACAAAAAAGCTAGCTAAGTTAACTAATTGCTAAACTAATACATAATACAACTAAGCTTGTAAAGCTATTTACAGAAGTATTAATTACAAATAATTCATGTACTCTAACAACCTTACCAAATTCATTTGATATAACTAGATACATCTGTAAACATTATTTTACAAATCTAGATATATGCTCTATATAACGAATTATATTAAAATTGTGATTAGTGTTTCAACACCTAGCAACTTGTTTAGTTATTGGGTTCCCTAAATTGAAGACAACCTTAAATTCATTTGGTATAACTAAATACATCTATATACATTGTTTTACCTATCCAGATATATCATTCTTATTTTTTTCATATTGATCTTTGCGAACAAGATGAATGTTTGAAAACGTATGAGCGGAAAGACCCATAAGGGAATTAAAACTTAGGAACAGGTTGCTCCTTGTGCGTATTGTATGCTCAGCATAGTAATCGACTATATTATTGTCAACATGTGATGTGAGTACACTTTTAGTTATAATTAAGCCCTATTTCTCAAATACACCCATTTTTTTATAAGCTACTCAAATACATTGGTTAATTGTTTGTTTGTAAGAGGTCCTTGTGAGAACACATTGAAATTTATATCTCACCTTGTCATTTGTGAGTTATTTTCAGAGTTAGCAGGGACATAAGACATTAGAGGAAGGCTTTAAGACTCTACTTGGTCTTGAATACTTCATGTTAGATAGTTAATTAGTAGTATTTGTATATATTAAGGTTTTTAAGACAAGTTTCATTGTAATTCATTGGAATTGTAATTGGATATATACTTCTATGTAATGGATTTAACTTGAAGTTATACCATTCGAGTTATTAAATTCAAATTTTCTGATTATTGTGTAGGTGACTATCTTAGTTACTAACAGTTGCGAAATTAAGGTGATACAAATATCATCTTTTTAGACTGTTGTAAAATGCCTAGAGTCAATTGATTGTTAAGTTTCTATCAACAAAATTTTTTATCAGTTATTCTACCAAATATATTTATAGTGTTATCCTGCTACTTACTTTGTTAAATGGTTACAAGCTTTGGTTCAGATTTCTCAAAGAAGCCAATTTCTATCCGAAATTGCTTCAGGATTGACTCCATAAAACTCAAGTCAAGTTTGGATTGCTCTCCTTCAAGGAAACTCTCCTCTACAACTTCCCTAGAGCTTAAATGCTCGGGTACTAGCTGATTAGGAACTAACTAATTTATTGTAGAAAATTGGGAAAATACAATGAATTTGTAGAGTATTCGAGAGACTAAACTCAATTGTGCAACCTAAGTTCTATGAGAAGTCCAAAAAAAGCCTGCAAAGAATCTATGCTCTTTGGATATTGAGAAGAACAATGCGCGCAAATGGAAAATTCCTCTAGATAGAGCAATGATGGTAGCTTTGAAATTAACCATAATATTAAAGTAATGCTAAATTTAGCTTCACCACTTGTGATTTATTTCTTGCAACAATAATACATAACACCAATATTTGAGATTACAAAAAAAAATGAATGAATAACATGATAGATGACTATATACTAGTTCAATCACCATTTATTTGTTCTTAAAACCACTTTTTAAAATTTCTTTATTTAGAGTACAATCTTCCCTTTTCCCCCCACAAAGACCCTCCCTCCAAACATACTCTTTAGTAGTAAAATGCGATTTTTTTTGACTCAAAGCAAACTCAAATAAGACTATAATGAGGAAATGATAAAACTAGATTTTGGATCACTCTTTATAGAATGCACATGGTTGCCCTTAAGCACATTATCCAACTCTTTCACAAATCTCTCCATGGCTTCAGAAGGCAAAATAACAGGTATAACCAACCCTTCCTCTCCCTTAGCATTTTTAAAAGGAATATAAAAACTCGCCACTCCAGGTACAGCCCCAACACCTGCGTTAGCTGGCCCTCCGTAAAAAGCTTCTCCCCACCCAAAGTCAACCTCTTTGAAGCCAGCACGTGTCACATCTGAAACGAGATAAGACCCCACCTTAGTAAAAAAGGGTCGTCCCTTAAGTACCATGAAATCTGCCACTGAATGCATATACTCTTCAGTGACGTCAGCTTTTGCTTTTTGAACTAAGTCTACCGCATAGCCTAGTGGATTTTCAACTAACTTGCCAGCAGTTGTAACCGCAACGGGAAACGCAAAAGCATTACCATAGTAACCGTTTGGTAAGGGAGGGTTAAACTTGGTACGCGCACTAACGATGCAGATTATTCGAACGTCCTCGTGTGTGTCCAATTGTAGTGCTTTTATGCGGCAATGCCAAAGGCATGCAGTGAGGATGTCGAAATTTGAGCATTGGTGTTGTTGGTGAGGTGGGAGGTGGGTACGAATAGCAGCTACCTCGGTGGGACCGAAGAAGAATGAGCGATTAGTCATGTCATCTAAAGTGATGATGGTTCCTTGGGTGTCAAGGACCTGCTCGTATTCGCGATGGGTACACGTGACTCTTGGTGGGTCTCTTGCACTTAGAAGCTCTCTGCACCAAACAGGTGGGGTTGAGGGTTGGTTTATCCCACGAGATATCTCGCCTAAAGCGCTCATGAATTGGACTAAACCCGCAGCGTCGCACATCGTGTGGTTTACCCGGAGAGCGAAGATGAAACCACCGCACTTAAGGCGTGTTACCTGCAGTTACAATCCAAGTTTGTTATTGTAAATGACATTGCAAGTCTTAATAATTACAAATTATTTTAGTTTATGGTACAAAATCACATTTAAATGTAAATTAGACCATAATAAAACACTTATAATTGTGTATAAAAATATAATCTTAGTCGAGTATCACGAAAGAAGAATATATCAAACGAGTTAGGGTCTATTGGGATATGACATTCCAAATATGTGTGAGGTCTCATTCACGCTTATCTATACCAAATTAATATACCACTCCGTAAAATAATTTAAGCAGAATTAACCATCTGCACACTTATTAGGATAAGTCGTTATTTGCAGTTTTTCTTTCTTAATCTCAATAAAAGTTTTACTCCATTACCTAAATTACATGTTTCAAGAAATAGGATTATCAAACAGTTTTTTTTTTTAAAAATTCAAAAATAGTTTTTTAAAATCAGTTTTTTAAAATCAGTTTTTAAAAACAAAAAATCAGAACACAATCAAACAGACCCTAAATCATCGAAATAATCACTTTTATTTTTTGTTTTAATTTTCTTATCAATAAACTTTTTGCTGAAAGATTAATTGATTCAAACGGTGGAGATGTGGTGTAAGTGTTTTGCCTTATAGTTGGTGTCAACAGATCCTACCCTTTATATAGTAAAGTCAATATCTTTTACCACCAATAAATAAAAAACAAACCTCTATATACACTACCAATGAATAATATTGAAATCCATTATTCTAATTTTTTTTATCAAAATTATTATTATTCTAATTTAATATTTCTACAAGTTTAAGTTATTTTAAAACTATCCTTTTCATTAAATGATGATTTATGTTGTCAAAAAAAAATTAAATGATGATTTATACTTCTAACTAATATCATCAACTATAATTTATTTCTTATATTTTGAAGCAACAAAAAACACTTTTTATTATTTTTATATTGCGACCGGTGATAGCACAAAATAACAAAGGTCAACGGAGTGGTAATTGTGTTTTCGAATCTCACTCTAAGATCACATGTTCGAATATTGGGTGTGGCAAAATCTCTGTTAGGAGGGGGAGAATTACACAGATCAACAAAGCTTCGTATACACATGACCAGCCAGGTTCACTGACTAGATTAGTCATTAAAAAGATCGGTAAATACTACGCACTAATAACACATAAAAAAAAAATGTCAACGTATCATTTCATTTATTAGAGGTGTATTGTGTACACGTCTCATTAAAACGTATAATAATAATAAACAAAGGATGGTGAACAATTTGTTGGTTTTATTAAGGTTGTTTGTTATTTAGACGGTCGACAAAGATCACATTAACAATAAAAAAAAACCTTTATATCTCAGAATTAAATCCTCTTTAGGGCGAATAACGAACTAAGTAGTTAAATAATTTTCAGAAGATAAAGACTATATACCTGAATAAGCAACAGAGGAGCATTAACAATTTCTTGAGAACCAGGAACATCATAAAGAAGCTCATCCCAACAAGGAAAAGGAGGTTGAAGAGCATCACCAAATTCCTCAAGAGTAACATCAGCATCAGCTTCAATAAACAAAACACCTTCTTCATTACAATCCACCATTAATTTCTTATTCAACCCTTCTCTCAATCTACCCGCAAAAGGATAATAAAACACAAGCGTTTTAGCAAGTGCTTTTCTTATCACATCAACAGAATCTTTCCATTTCATTGATGGATCATAACGATAGAATTGAATAACTGGAATATGGAAACGTAAGCTCTCTTGGTCATCTATATCTGAGAGTAGTTTCACTTCATTTGGTGTGGGTTTTGATGGAGTAACTAATTCGGGGTCACGCCTATGGACTGTGAACTTTAGAGAAGAAGCCATGATAACCAATGAGGAAATTAAATTGAACTTATATTAAAGGAAATTATATAGTTGAATGGCTTTTGGGATGCACTTCGGAATGTGGAGAGGCATGTATATATAATGCGTGCCATAAGTAATGGGTGTGACCCGTGCTGGCGTTGCGGATTATCTTAATCATATCCTACGTGTGTACGTGCAAGTATGGGCCATGTTTTAAAACATCAACTGGTTGTCGACTCAGTCAGCTTAGTAGTTGGTAGGTCATTGAGTTGAGGGTGGAAATGGAGAGTTCATAGTTGAAATTGTATTAACTATTAACTATACTATAGGTTGCAACTAACTTTCATCGTGAAAACAACGAATTACGTCACTGACGTGTTCTATATTTTTCTTCTTCTAAAAACCTATTTTAAAAATTAAAAAAAATAGAAAACAAGTTGTTGGGTGATTGATTATGAGTGTTAATTTACACCAAAAAATAGTTGGTTAGATTCATTCGGCTAAATGGAAAGTATTTGCCTGATTAACGTAGAATCGGTTAGCTGAGGGTTGAGGACTGCCCCCGCCCGGTTCATCAAAATATAAAATTAGCCGTTTAATGTGTAATTTACCAAATATGACAAAAAAGCAAAGATAAACAAATGAGGAGCAGTCGATGTCCATCATATACTGACACGAGATCATTGAGGCAAGAGTCGGCTAAGGCAAAATTGACTGAATGTGGCGGCTGCTAAATCTATGGGCTTGGTGATTGTTATTTGGTCTTAATGGACTCGTTTATTAAAGGCACGAGTAATTATTGTATTATTTATGAAAGGAAATATCATAAAAAAGACGAAGTCAAACTACGCTAACCACCTTCCGACATTCATGAGAAGTAGACATAAGGAGTTTACCACCTTCATGGGAAGTGGACATAAGGAGTTAACCGCATGGAGTCAAGGCAAAAAACATGCGTCCACTCCAAAGAAAATAGGAATATGGAAAACAAGGGTAAAACGGTGTTAGTCGTTTTAGTGGGTTTTTGGCTTATATCTTAGCCCACTAAGGAGATATGTAATTTATATCAGTTTACCAAGTCATCAACGTGCATAAAGGCCTATTTTCTTAAAAAAAAAAGATGGTGGAGAACATGGCCAGCTGATGAGCGGCTAACTGTTTGACCGGTAACTTAGCCGTTTTAGGAGATATGTAAGTTATATATTAGCTTACTAAGTCAATGACGTGTAAGAAAGCTTATTTCCTTCGAAATAGGATCATGGAGGACGTGGATAGCTGATATGACAACCTACAAATCAGCCAAATAGCCAGTTTTGGGTTATAACTTAGCGAAATAGGTTACATATATTTTTGTTGTTAGTCATGATCCTATATGATGTAATATGTTAAGTAGTGTAGGCTATGAACGTGGCAAATAGGGTTAGTGTAGGTTTCTATGTAGTCTTTGTCTATAAATACCTCTTGTACATATTATTATTGACACACACATTCAATCAAACACAAGTCTTTACTTATTTACTTTTCCTGTATCGCTTTTATCTTTTACCATGAAATCTTAGTTTAGTAGTTCAACCTTCTACACTAGACGCTTTCTCAAGTATTTCGGGAACCTATAGTTGAGAAATAGAGTCTCTTTCTCAGCGTAAATTTCTTAATCAACAAAGAGATCACTGTTAGGGGAAGGAGTTAGCCAAAGTAGAATTTAATCAATTAAGTATATACGCCTAGTCAGCCAAGTAAACAAATACTCACCTAATCGTCTTATTCAGAGGGTAGTCGGGTAAGCACCAAATTCGAACAACAATGTGTTCATTTGACTTGCATATATGTAAGTACTAGATTGGACATAACAGTATTGGACAACTTATTGTGTTGTACACTGTTTGATCGACAATAGACAGCGCAAGGAAAAAATGTAAAATTTTTAAAATTCCCTTTATGATGTATAAAATGATTAAATATGTATGTGTATGTGTAGTATATTACTATATTATAATATTATAATTAGAAAATTATAATGAAAAATGAGAGGTAGAAGAGATGGAGAGAGAAGATATAAGTGAGAGAGGGAGCGATAGAGAGAGATGAGAGAGAAGAGTGAGATAGCAGGAGAGGAAGAGAGAGAGAGAAAGAGATTATTAATAGGAAAATAAAAATGGTATTTGGTTTCCAATGATATGCATATAATTCTAGTATCCCACGGTAGTTCGAAGGGGGGGAGAGTAGAGAGACCAGTGACAGATAGAGGGTAGAGAGGAGAGACGGATAGAGAGAGAGAGAGCAGTTTTTTTATCAAACACACAATTCGAACCGACCATGTTTCTGGTCGGACTGCTCCCAGCCGGATTTTATGGGTGTTCACACTTTTTTACCATTTAGTTTGTGTTCTGGACTGGGCCTTCGGCCCAATCCGATGCTGAATCGGCCAGGACCAAAATGGAGAAGTAATGACTGGGCCTTCGATCCACTGAGATCAACGGTTCAGATCTATCCCCGTGGAGGCTCGCTTGATCAAACGGTCGAGATTGACCATACTGATCCGATGGCCAGCAATGCCCCTCTTATACTATATAAAGAGTGATTGCTCTCCCTAAAACAGGGAGACATAATCTCAACCCATACTGTTACTCTGCTTAAACTCTTACTCCACTGGCTTGGGCGTCGGAGTGTCATTGCAGGTATAACCCGGGCAGAACTCTGCGAGCAACCAGATATCACTCACCCCATCAACTCACGCAGTTGGACTCCAGACTCGACTACTCGTACCCACTCCAGGTCGAGCACCTCAGTTCATTGGTGACCACAGTGGGAGAGCCACTTCAGGTGTTATCCCGCCTCCGTTTCTATTGCTCCGCGAGGCAGACCACCCTGTCAGAGGAACCCGCTCTTGCAAAGCGTGGTTGGTACCCCTGACCAACCACAACCGACCCCGGAGGGTGTTCCGATTACCACTGAGAACACTTTTCAAGGCACACCCTCTGGACCGGCCAATCAGACAAACATCGTACTACCAGCCAACGTCGTACGACAGATTCAGAAAATACTGACTCAAGTGACTTCAGGGCGGGCGAACGTCACACCCGAAAGAAGGAATCCATCTAGGCGACATAGATCACCTCCAAGAAGGCATCTCGTCCACCGTTCCCCACCTCGACGAAGGAATCAAGGAGGGGATCTGACGCCACATAGAACAACACCCTCCTCGACCGATCCTACTTATTGGCCAGAAGAGTCCTCTTACCAAGAATCTTCATACGACTCGTCTGGGTCACCCGCTCAGTCGAGAAGCATGTCATGTGACCGGCATGCCCGTTCTCATTACGAGAATCGGTCACCAGAACGACGGAACCGCTACGGAAGTCTCCAGAGCGACGTGGTCATCGAGGCCGACGCTTCGAGGACCGGCCACCTCGCAGAGAAAGGATTGGTATGTGGATGGGACCCTTTACCCGAGACATTGACGAGTATCCCGTCCCTCGCGCCTTGGAAAAGCCCCCGTCGGACTTAGGAATGTACAACGGCGTCACGGATCCAGCTGCCCACCTGAGATACTTTGATTTTATGTTGCAATACCCGGGAGCGTACGGGCCAGTTAAGTGCAAAATATTTCCCCTAACCTTGGAGGGGCCGGCCTTAGAATGGTTCACGGAACTGAGGTTGAACACCAACTCATCCTGGGAACAGCTCGCTAGGGTTTTTTCCGCCCGTTTTACATCTTCGAGGGTGAAACCCAAGTCACACGCAATCCTGAAAGCGATCAGACAGGAACCTGGTGAGACACTCCGCGACTATGTAGAACGGTTTAACAAAGAGGCTTCCAACGTAAGAGGACTGGAGGACGACATGAGATTGTGGTTCCTCCGGGACGGACTTCGTACAGGCACTTTGCTCGAAATTGAAGTGGGCGTGAACGAACCGCCCGATTTGGAAACTTTCCTCCGCAGATCTCAGAGATTCATGAACTATGAAGAGAGGGCAATGGCAACACAAGCCCTCGCGGGGGGAACGATCAAAGAAAACCAAGGGCAACGTGACCAGAGATCGAGAAGGGATCCAGGAGGTCCCTTTACGGACTTCAAATCCAGAAAGTTCTCAGACCGCACTAAGCTGAACACGTCCTACGCCCAGATCCTGAATGAATGTGCAAATACAGAATTCCAAAATATGAGGAGACCGGAACCAATGGTCCTTAAAGAAAGACAGCGCCCGTCTCATAAATACTGCCGCTATCACCGCAGTAACGAGCACGACACCAACAACTGTATGGCCTTGAAGGAAGATATAGAAGACCTGATCAGAAAGGGAAAGCTTACTCAATACGTTAAGAAGGGACATACAGATGAACGAGATGATAAGCCAGTAACTTGCTCTCCTCGAAAGGTGAAAACAGTGTTCAACGAAAGGTCCAAAACAAGAGAGAAGGAGGACGATGAAGATGAGGTACTACCAAAATCTAAAGGGCGCCAAATCGCTATGGTGATTACCGGGGGATGCCCTGGTAATGATAGGGAAACTAACAAGTCCATGAAAAGAAGGTGGAAAGAAATTATGAGCGTCGCTTATACATCCATTCCCATGGTTCTCACAAAGAGACCGCCCATATCCTTTGAGGATAACGACTTGCTAGATGGAAAGCCAAACAAACAGATTCCACTACTAATAGTTGCTGTAATGACCAATGTGGAGGTTAGGAGGATCTTGGTCGACCAAGGGAGCTCAGCCGACATCATTTTTGAAGACCTCCTGGACGTGTTGAAAATTTCTAGAGAAGATCTAAGACCTTACCGGGGATCAGATTTGACCGGCTTCAATGGGACGTCCACAACACCACTCGGGCGCATCGAGTTAATGGTCACCTTTGGGGACGACAGTGTAGAAAAATGATTGTGTAGAACAGTAAAAACCGACTACCTAGTGCTCCCGATAAGATCGGTTTATCAATGTATAATTGGTCGACCAACCTTGGGATGACTTGAAGCAGTTCCCTCTACTGTCCATGTTAAGATGAAATTCTACTCCGATGAAGGAGAAGTGGTTACCCTCCAAGCCGACCTCCTCTCAGCAAAGAGGACGTTCTATATGAGTTTGAAGGAGCAGGGGGAACGAGAAACGAAAGGAGCGAATAACCCTAGAGAAGGAGGAAACGAAGTCAACATGACCGACCTGGATGCTCGTTACGATCCTGATAGCGAGGTGAAGGAGGAAGACGACCTCCTGACCACAGAGCTGAAGAAGAGAATTAAGAGGCCAGAGCCTGATGGAGAATTCACTCAAATCCAGCTGGGGAATGATCCCCAAAAAACAGTAAAGATCGGGAACGATCTCCTGGAAGAAGTACGAAAACAACTCTTTCAATGTCTGAGAAACCATTCCGACTTGTTCGCCTGAAGCGCGGTCGATATGTCGGGGATCCCGCCCGAGGTAGCCTGCCACTACTTGACTGTCGACCCTTCAGCCAGGTGGGTTGCTCAACGAAGGCGCGTTCAGAAAGAAGAAAAGGCACAAGCTGCCGTAAAGGCCGTCGAAGACTTAATCGAGGCAGGCTTCTTCAAAGAGATCAAATATACCACATGGTTATCTAACGCGGTTCTAGTCAAGAAATGTGTGTAGATTACACCGACCTCAATCGCGAATGTCCTAAAGATGCTTTCCCAGTCCCAAGTGTGGATCGATTGGTAGACAATGCCAGCGGGTTCCGACACTATCATTTTTAGATGCATACTCGGGATATAACCAGATCTCCATGTACCCACCTGACCAAGAGAAGACAACATTTATGACGGGAAAAGGAAAGTACTGCTATCAAGTTATGCCCTTTGGGCTGAAAAATGCAGGAGCGACCTATCAACAAATGATGAATAAAGTTTTCCAAGCACAAATAGGCAGGGTAGTGGAAGTCTACCTAGATGACATGATCGTCAAGAGTAAAATAGATACTGACCATGTGGCCGACTTGGAAGAAGTATTTGCGGAAGCCCGTAAGAACTCGCTCAGGCTAAACCCTAAGAAATGCACGTTTGGAGTAAGGACAGGCAAATTTTTAGGCTTCTACTTAACGGAAAGAGGAATTGAGGCCAACCCAGATAAATGCCGAGCTGTGACTGAAATGAGGTCACCCACTACCAGAAAAGAAATACAGAAATTAAAAGGGATGGTGGCCACGCTTTCAAGATTCATTGCCCAAGCAGCAAACAAGTCGCTCCCACTTTTTAAACTGCTCAAGAAGGAGACAGAATTTGAATGGTCGCCCGCGTGTGATCAGGATCTAGATCAGCTGAAGGCCGCTCTACTGCAACCTCCTGTACTGACAACACCAGAGCCAGGAGAAACTTTGTACCTCTACCTAGCGATCACCGATTAGGCACTGGCCGCAGTGTTGATACGGGAAGGCGACTCCAAGCAAAATCCTATTTATTTTATCAGTAAAGCCCTTCAAGGTCCTGAGCTCAGGTACCAGAAAATTGAAAAGTTGGCCCTAGCATTGGTTGTGGCCGCTCGAAGATTAAGGGCATACTTTGTGGTCCATCAGATCGTCTTGAGGACGGACCAACCCATACGGCAAATCCTCCACAGGCCGAACCTAGCAGGAAGAATGATAAAGTGGGCGATTGAACTATCGGAGTTTGGCCTCAAATATGAACCCAGTTCGGTCACTAAAGCTCAAGCATTGGCCGACTTTCTGGCCGAGATGACCCTGATCCCTGCAACAATAATGCCAGTTTGGACCTTACATGTGGACGGCTCGTCAAACAGCAGAGGTAGTGGGGCGGGCTTGATTCTTGTGAACACTGAGGGAGCGACTATCGGCTTTCACTCTCTCTTTTTCAATGTCCAACAACCAGACGGAGTACGAAGCATGTATTGCTGGACTTTTGCTTGCCCGCGAGTTCAACGTAAATAGAGTAGAGTTGCACTCAGACTCACTCCTGGCTATATCCCAAATCAAAGAAGTGTTCGATGCCAAGGACGTAATCTTGCAAAGATATCTGGTAAGGGTGAGAGAACTACTCGGACATTTTGAATACGCTGCAGTGAAACACGCCCCTCGATCAGAAAACGTTAGGGCGGGCATATTATCAAAGTTGGCCAGCACGAAAAGCCCTGGGAACCACAGAAGCGTCATTCAAAAAGTCCTACTTCAACCCAGTGTACGACTAGACACCGCTTTGCCTTTGGATATTTGCATGGTCGATCTAGAAGATTGCTGGATCGACCCCATCATCAGATACATTAGAGATGGAGATGAATCAGCTGACCGTAAAAAAGCTGCCTTGATACGTAGGCAAGCAACATCTTACTCGGTGATTGAGGGGAAGCTGTTTCGAAGAGGATTCTCCATACCGTTCTTGAAATGTCTCCCCCCAGAAGAGGCTAGTTATGTCTTAAGGGAGATACATGAGGGGATATGTGGAAACCAACTTGGAGCTCGAGCTTTAGCAAAAAAGGCATTAAGAGCGGGATACTACTGGCCCACAATGGAGGACGACGCGAAAAAGCTAGTAAAGAAATGTGATAAGTGCCAGCGACACGCAGACATTCATGTCACTCCCCCGGTCGAACTAAACAGCATGACCGCGCCATGGCCATTTGCATGGTGGGGGATCAATCTCTTGGGTTTGTTTGCAGTCGCTCCTGGGCAATTCAAATACTTGATTGTTGCGGTGGATTATTTCACCAAGTGGGTGGAAGCCGAACCTCTGGCTACCATCACGGCCAGGAACTGTCTGAAGTCTTTCAAGAAATACATCCTCACCTGTTTCGGGATTCCTGAAGTACTGGTCTCGGATAACGGTACCTAGTTTACGGATAAAAACTTTCAAGAGTACGTGACCGATCTAGAAGTGAAGCAGCGCTTCACCTCAGTTGAGCACCCCCAGACCAACGGTCAGACGGAGGCCGCCAACAGAGTGATCTTGCGCGGGCTTAGGAGGCGGTTAGATGAGGCAAAAGGAAAGTGGGCAGAAGAACTCCCACACGTATTATGGGCGTACAAAATAACCCCCAACTCTACCACAGGCGAGTCTCCTTTCAAATTAGTATATGGCACAGACGCAGTTATCCCGGTCGAGATCGAGGAACTGAGCTGGAGAACAACAAACCCCAATCCGCTCCTAGAAAATGAGGAGGAAATCAGAGAAGAACTAGATTTAATCGAAGAACTCTGTTGACATGCCGCCCTAAGAGAAGCGCTGATCAAGCAAGCGATGGCCACGAGGCACAACGCCAAAGTCGTCCCAAGAGATTTTGCACTAGGACAGCTCGTCCTCCGAAGAACCAGCTCGATCTCAGCGTCTTTTCCACTGGTTCCAGCAGCGTGCTGATGGCGATCCTTCTTTTTCCCAGAGCCAGGCACGGAGGAAAGAGAGTCACCTCCTCGATCTGCACCTTTGGTCGTTTCCCCATCGCCCGGGGAAGGAACGCCAACAGTCGCTGAAGGGGAAGTTGGGGGTTTCTTTCCCCTCCTGGCTTTCCTCATAAGTTCCTCATATCCCATACCAGCCATTTCACCTACAAGCAAAAAGAAGAACGGTTAGAAACAATTTGAATTCATCCCCGCCAAGAGTGCAAAGGTAAAAAACATGAAAAAATGAGAACGACTCCCACCAAGAACGACTTTGAATTCGTCGTCGCCCCGAGTCCGAGTCAACTGGTAGCACTTAATCAATTCCTCATCCATCCAGGAGGCCATGCTCTCAAGCAACTTTAGGGTTTCCAGATTGTCCTCACCAAGTCGACATATGGTCCTGTAAGTGATGGGGGTACGGCGATAATGCCCGTACATCCATGCAATAGGGAATTTATGACCAGTCACTCGACCCCGAGTATCAAGAGACCCGACCATTTTGCGAGCCTCTTCACAAACAGGCACGACCCACATGAAAGAATGCTTCCAAGGCTTTAAGTAGTCGGAGTAGGGCTTGAAGATTTTGAAGTCTTGCTGACCTTTGATGCTTAGATGCTCCCACCGATTCCTGTTGCTCCCATCACGCCCATGAGTTGCTCAAACACTTTGATGAACTCCCAGGTATTTGGATGCAACTGGGACGGGGCGACCCCAAGATAGCGAAGAACGGAGCGTTGAAAAGGGGTGAACGGTGGATGAACCCTCATGTCGCGTAGAACGTTTGAATACATGATAAATTTTAGGGTCAACGGTGGACGAACCATTTCCGCATAGTACTGCAGCAACTCATCCCCAGGACGGAGTATCGAGGGCACTTTGTCAATCACACCTAGCCAAACCCAAGAGCGATCTTCACCTATAACGCCGCCCTAATTCGGTTCCTCAACTTTGTCAACTTGGTCGTTCCCCCGCCCAGAATAGGCGGCCTCGTCTCCAGAAGGCTCAACGGTGTAATCCGTTAATCGAGAGGGCGACCGTTCGGCGGAAGTAGCGGATTCAGACGCCCTCATGAGGGAAGGATGAATAGAAGTATCGATGGAAGGAGTACTCTCGTAAGATGTACTCGAGCTAGACAGTTCTGTAGAGGATGTAGGCGGATGGTCTTCATACTGAGAATCACGAGAATCACTCATAACTCCACTCTCGACTGGGCGATCACGATATCCGCGCCAAAATAAAGTTACCCTGTAAGGAGGGGGCAAGGGAGTCAGGGCCGTCTAGAATTTGCAGAAGGGGGCGACAAGGTCGACCTCGGGCCTGACACCCCCTCCTCACAAAAGTAAAGATAATAATTAAACTAAAGAATAGTGAAGAGCTGATTACCTGGAGTGGGAGATAGGTTGGTCGCCCCAGCAATCACGAGGACGAGACGGTCCTGAGTAGAGTCGCGCCGGAGTATTATGTCGCTCACTGGGTAGCTCTCGCCCGAATATCACCGAAGTAGTGGTCGCTCGCCGGAGAATACAAATTGTTCTCAGAGCAAATGCAAGTCGTTCTCAGAGCAACTAATGCGAAGGTAAAGCACGAAATGAAGGAATGAGAGCCCTATATATAAGGGGACCAGGCAAATAGTCGAAGCGACACGGCCCTCCTTCTTCAGCATTAATTGCGTTTCTTGGAAATTGAGCCAACATCATTACACCCCCCTTTGGAAAACGCAAACATTTTGTCCACCACATCAAAAGCAAAACATCATATCCATCAAAGCTTGACAGCCACGTCATCACAAGGACGACTTCGACTTGATTCCAGCATAAAAAGTATAAACGAGTTACCTCAGCACAGGTGACCGCCCAGAAAATAGGCCACTGCACTAGGGGCAATCGATCTCAAGCCTGAACCCGCCTCAAGGACGACTTCGGCTTGGGGGGCAACTGTTCTGGACTAGGCCTTCGGCTCAATTTGATGCTGAACCGGCCAGGACCGGCCCATTACCAAAATGGAGAAGTAATGACTGGGCCTTCGATCCACTGAGATCAACGGTTCAGATCTACCCTCGTGGAGGCTCGCTTGATCAAACGGTCGAGATCGATCATACTGATCTGATGGCCAGCACTGCCCCTCTTATACTATATAAAAAGTGATTGCTCTCACTAAAACAGGGGGACATAATCTCAACCCATACCGTTACTCTGCTTAAACTCTTATTCCAATGACATGGGCGTCGGAGTGTCATTACAGGTACAACCCAGGCAGAACTCTACGAGCGACCAGATATCACTCACCCCATCAACTCACGCAGTTGGACTCCAGACTTGACTACTCGTACCCGCTCCAATTCGAGCACCTCAGTTCAGTTTGTATGTAGTGTTATAGTTTCATCATCTGGTGATCGATATTTTAGTTCGATCTTGTTTGTCTTAATTTCTTGTTATGGTCGTACTTAATATGGTGTATTATAGGGTCTGTTTGACTCGCAAAGAGGTAAGTACTGGACTGGACATGTACTAGACTGGACTTGACAGTACTGGACAACATGTTGTCCAGTACACTGTTTGGTGTACACTGGATAGCACAAGTAAAAAAATGTAAAATTTACTATAATTCTTTACGTGGTTTATAATGATTTTATATACATATATTATAATATAATTAGAAAATTATAGTGAAAATAATATGGGAGAGAGAGAGAGGGAGGGAGGGAGAGAGAGGACATGATAAGAGAAGACATATATTAGAGAGATGAGGTAGAGGGAGGGAGAGAGAAATGAGAGAGAAGAATGAGATAGGAGAGAGAGAGAGAGACCGAGAGAGGGAGAGGGAGCGGGAGCGGGAGAGAGGGGTCATGATATGAAGAGAGATGGGATGTAAAGAGAGAGAGGAGAATGAGATTCGAGAGAGTGAGAGGAAGAGAGAGAGAGAGAGGATAGAGGAGAGAGAGGGATAGAGGGGAGAGAGAGAATGATATAGGAGAGAGAAAGAGAAAGAGTAGAGGAGAGACCAGATAGAAAAGACAGATAAGATAGAAAAAAATTATTGAGTATCAAATAAAAATAGTATTCTTGTAATATTTGGGGTAGACAGAAAGTTGTACTGTGAGACAGAAAATTGTACTGTGATTTTGTGAGGGACAGGAATTTGGGGTTTTGTCCAGTCCATTGCCTTCACTACTGTCTAGTACTATGAACAGTTTTTCAAATCAAACTGAGTACAACTGGAGTTGTGCGGTCGAGTCCCCTTTTTTTAGCCTATCAAAAGCAGCCATAGTTTCATCATTTGTTTGGCTAGCATTAAGTACACCAACATGATATGTTGTACACGAATTAAACTATTAGTTAAGTATCCCATATTATGAATGAGGACCGTTAATTTCTTGGTAATAAATACGATTTGGCATAATTATACTAAAAGAGACCATAATTGTTCTCGTTCATAATATGGCGTACTTAATGCTAGTCATAGTTGTCTATCTAGAGGTCGGGTACAAAATTAAATTATACCAACATGATATAATATAAGTGGTACGTAGATACTTAGGTTCTTTAACAATGTGGTCAAATGTTCGATCATTGACTAGTGCATATGAAAAAAAATATAGTAGGAGATTTCAACCTCTAAAATGAACCTCAGTACTTCGAGATTGTAGTCTCTACTGTTGCACATGGAGAATACCTTCATTTTAAAAAAAGAATAAGCAAATTATTGAGTTGTTTCTTTTTTTTTAGGAAATCTGTCCTCTTGTAGTCTTGTTTCTGTTAGTTATCCGTTTGAGTTAAATTCCTTTTATAGTTTAACACTTGGCGCGTTCCTTTAGAGCGTTCATTTTAAAATAATATGACAATGTGAGGTTCTTTTTAGGCAAAAGAAAGAATAAAGTTTAGTTAAAATCTTCTCATGAATAGCAACATCAAAAAGGAAAAGCAGAACTTCTCCCTAATTTTATTAAGAAAAAGGAGAAAAAAGAAATATGACAATGTGAGGTCATTAATAATTTCGATAGAAGTTGTAAGTTGTTATATCAACGTGTTTTGCACACTCAAGAACACTGAGATGGTAGGGATATCTTCCAGTTTAACCAAAGTCCTGAGTTCGAGTCCAATTTTAAATATGCAGCAATGTTAAATCTATTGAGAGAAAACATTGGGATTAGCCTCTACATTTGCACACGCAGAGCATATCATATTTATACCAAAAGAAAATCAACGTGTTCTGCACCAAGTTGTTATATCAACATGAAGTTCTGTACCAAGTTGTGTGCTTATTTTAATATGTTCTTTTTTAAGTTTGGTGTCAAAATCCTCAACAACTTATGCCAACTCATACTCTGCCGCTAATTGTGTTCCTAGATAAAATAAATATTCATGTCAATAGCATAACTGGTCTCATTTTTCAAGCAGTCCTATAGTTTTAATAATAATAATTGCAGTAACATCTAGCGAACTGGCCACAAACTGACATACATCTCCTTGGTCGTAGCTTAAAACAATTATTCAAACAGAAATTTAAAATATTATCTAAAAATATACGGTGGCTTGGTAAAAGCTTCAAAAACAAATTATGTCTGACTAATTCGGATGTACCTGAACTATTTTTTAACTGAGTCTGTGCATGTTAAAACTTTTAAATAATTTTGAATAGGTTCTTGAAACTCTAAGTAATTGTAATTAGATCTCTATGTCCCTTCAGCCGAGGTAAATACTCACCCGACTTTACATGAGCTGATTATTTCTAGCTAAGGAGTTGCATGAAGCTAACTATGTCCCCTTCTCAAACTGTTGTTCAGTATGTTCCTAAGAGGGGTAAAGGGAAGTTCTGTTGTCGTGGAGCAAATGTTGAACAAGCAACTAATGCCCATCAAGTTTTACCTATGAAGGTGCAACAACACTTAGACTTGAATAGGCATCAATGGGATTCTTCATCCAAAGAGACTAGAGACGTGATCATACAATTTAAAGAAAAATCATATTCTGTCCAATTTGTTCGGGACTCCTTCGCTTTAGATGAGGGTAAGCAAGAGACGCAAGAGACAACTATGAAATCCACTCAGAAGTTGTCTAATGAATCTACCTCTGGTACACAAGCAGAAGCTTAAGACAACATTGTTCAGATTCCTCATGCCACTAATACTATTAGTGGTGGTAATATTGAGTCCTCCACTCAACCTCCCACTACAAGGCTAGATTCTCTAAATGTCTCTGGGTCTGATACTACTTCAAACCCAGTGGTAGCATCTGACACGAGAATATTAGAAAAGTCTTGGGGTGATGTGTCAGAAGATAATCCTGATCCTATGCTAAATGCCTCAGAGTCCGCTGCTACTTCTAATTCAGTAGTAGCATCGAATATGAGATTATTAAGAAAGCTTTGGGGTGCTGTATCAGGTAACGTTGGTGATCATGTGACTACCAATACTTTCGAACCAGTTGTGTCCAAGATCCAAAAGAAAAAATTGTGGCAAAAAAAGAATTTGGTCGTAGGATATAATACTCGTTTAAAGGCAAATTCTGTCTCTGTCTTCTTTTGATCTGGTTATTGTACTCTAGTCATTTAAACGGTCTTATCATTTGTCTTTAGGATGGAGTTTTTTAGGGATCTTCAAGGTTCACTATTATTGTTTTGACTTTGTTTTCCTCTCCTGCTAAGGGTATTGGTCTAGTCCCCCCCTTGGCCTTGATTCTTTTTTTCTCTTTTTTTAATAAATTCAGGGGGAAGTACTCTTTTTCCTTCATGATGTTTTTTTAACATCGAAAGGTTTTAATGAGGCTTCTTTCCTTTTGCTAAAAAAAACTTATTTCGCTCCTACTACTTCTATACCCCCATATCTTCTCATAGAAGAGCAACCACACATATGAGATGTTTGTAGTCTTAGAAGGATATGATCAAGGATATAAGCTTTCTAAGAAGAAGAAAGGACATGTTCTACCCAAGATTGAAGTGGTAGATTCTCATCAGCTAAGGGTCATCAACTCTGATGAGGTTCAATCTATTATGAAGCCAAATACAAGTCTAAGGGAGGAATTCTTACCGAGGAAGATAAAGAGGACTACTCTAAAAGAGAATCTATGGAAGAACCTGAATGTTATGCTCAGGATCAATCCTTAGTCTAAAAAGACTAAGAGGGTGCTCTGTTTGCTGAGTCTAAGTAGCTCGGCCGAGGAGTAGCTCAGCTAACGGGTTACTAGTTGAGGGCTTAAGTGCTAATGATTTTGTAGCTGAGGACACCGTAGCTGATACAGAAGACTTGATTTGCGAGCAAGTAAGCAAATAATAAGAGGAAATATGCCAAGACTTAGAGCGGTTGAGAAGAACGTGGTCAAGGCACCTAAGAAATAGGAAGCGAGGGTTTTCCACCCACTTTACGTGCTAGTGGGCGTTATGAAGCGATTTTCCAATATTTTAGGGCGGGTAAACATTATTGTACGTTAATCTTATTCAATCCAATGATGGTTATTTGTAGGCTAGTGATCATGGCTGACAGAAACCCTTGTATATATATATATATATATGTGTGTGTGTGTGTGTGTGTGTGTGTGTGTGTGTGTGTGTGTGTGTGTGTGTGTGTGTGTGTGTGTGTGTGTGTGTGTGTGTGTGTGTGGCTTGTAAATTTGTAGAACACGCGACAATCAATCAAACACATATTTTTCAAGTATTTTACTTTCCATTTACCTTTATGCATATTGTTTAGATAATCTTAGAACTAGTTACTCGTCCCTAACACCTAGCCTAACACTCTTTGGAGATGTTAGGGAACACATAACTGAGGAACATATTCCTTCCTCAGTGAAATTGTTTGAGAAAAGGAAACAAGAGTTCAAACTCTTAGCTGATCCTCGGCTAAATATAAAGTTTGACAACAAAATTGGCACGTCCGATGGGACCAACATAGGTAAACAATCTTCAGGGTTTGATTCACCTGCTTCAGATTATCATTGGAAAATCTACATGGGCTCTAGCAAGATTTTGAGTGGCATGGAACCTGCTTCTGCTTCTTAGAGGGGACCCTCCCACAAGAACAAAGGTGATGAACAACCAGGTACAACAGGGGCTATAGTTCACAATGTACCACGTCTAGTTACTACAACTGAACAACTTTATGATATTGAAGTGGAGCAGCCTGTTGTTGTGTGAAAAGGTGATGTGCGTTGTGCAAGTGTACACAGTCTTTAACAAGTAACACAATAGAACATGATATCGTACCCACAGGGATTGGATTAATTCTTAAAGCTTAAAATGATAGTTTGGATTAGTGAGAAGTAACCAGTAACAAACAACAATATTGGATGAAGACAGAAGTAAACAAGTTAAGTAAGATAAGTTTGAATTCAAGTGAGAAAGATAGTTGGAATGCTCTTCACTAAATAAGTCACTTTTGATAGCATTGTGTTATGTGTGATGCTGGTGCAATGGATGCTATAGCAATTGATGCGTGGCTTTAAGTCACTATCGATCGTCAGGGTTTCGTTACAAGTCTTATGTCTAAGCTCTAAATGAGTTCACCCTTGTATATGAAGTACCCACAGTATCACCCTATGGACTATGTTATCATATGTTTAGGTTTTAGCATGGAATTAACAAAGTTTCCTCTATTAAACACTTACCCATATTAGTTCTTGAGTTCTAATCATAAACCATGTCTTTATTTATGACTCTAGTTATTCTAAGTGATCAACCTCAAAATAAGTTTGAAAGAAATATAACACAAGAATTAAATTACACACATCAACACGTAACACCATAACTTAATCAAAAGATCATTATATAGTTAAAGCATTCCAACTAAAGATGCTTAATTCATGCTAGACATTATAAGGCATATATAAACACAAGTAAACATGTTCATATATTTGATAATACAAAAGGAACACAACAAAGTAAAGATTACACGGTTGGAGTTCCTATGCATAAATCTGCCTAGCAATGCTGTAGCATTCACTTCACAACATTCAATCAACACTTCGTGAGTGTGTGGAAGTAAATAAAGAAGTTGTCAATTTCTTTCTTGCCTTCTTACAAGAGAATGTAAAAGTAAATCTAAGTATCTATCTAGGTGTGTTTTTGAATGAGGAGTTGAAGTTCTTTATATAGACTCCAAGAATGAGGTTTCCTTCATGAGGGGGTTTGCTTGTAGTTAAAGTTAGGGTTTGCTTTTTCATTTCAACTCCAAAAGTAGTTTCAATCCTTCAATCAACCAAGAGAATGGGTCCTCTAATGAATGGACAAGTGTCCCTAAGAGAGTCCAACTTTGTGAGCTATGAAGTATATGGTAGGTGCCGAAATCATCCACTTGGGCCACTTGCCTTGCTTTTGACGCAGCATGACGTCATCAATAGAATGTTGTAGCATTCAGTTTGCCAAGAATGCTGGGGCAACAATTGCTGGGGTATTGCAGGGGCATGTAATCCTGGGGCATCTAATGCTGTAGCATTTGAACAAAAACATAAAAGCACCACAAAATATCCAAAAACACCAAGTTGTTATCAAAATATATCTTAACCCTCAATGCTATATTTTCTTCTATATATGACAATTTTACTGAGATTCTAGTAATAATTTAAGTCTTAGAAGCATAAATAACTCTATATAAAATAGAGTTATCACACCCCCAAATTTAAACCATTACTTGTCCTCAAGTAATGACACTTGAAACAAGGCAAAAATATTGACTTTAGTGAAACAGACTTTGAAAGTTAGAAGAACAGATAAGTTGTATTCTTTGCTCAAACAGATTTTCTAAACTAGTCTTAAGGGCTCAATTTTGAGATTTTTACAACACACACCTAATGCTACAGCATTGGATGCTGTGGCATCACACACACACACACACACACACACACACACACACACACCATTGTTTACAACATTCACAATTATTACTGCTCATTTGTGGGAGTGTGTGACTACTGAACTTAGATCAATTCTTAGCTTGTTTTAAAAGTCCTCCTAGCCTGGAAAAGAGTTGTTTGCTTTCGATCAAGTCAAAGATTTTTCAAAATGTAGAATAGGCTAACAACTTCATCAAGTATTGGGGGGCTTCAAAGCAATACAAAGGGCTTGGTTCAAGTAACTCAGAATGATTTGGTCAGTGAACTTTTTATTTCCTAAAAATCCTTTCTTTTTTCTCATTTTCTATCTAGGTTGATCATCTTTTGACTGAAAACATAATGGTGTCTCCACAAAATGGCCTCCCTACTCAATGATCAACCCTGCTGCATTGCTCTTGTTTTTCTGTTTTTGATTTTTCTTTCTTTTCTTCTTTGTTTTTCTAAGCAACTGCAACATTATTCTCTTTTTTTCCTATTATTTAGTCTACCAACCTTTTTGCATTCTTAATACTTTGACCTTAGTATAACCGATGCACACCCAAACATAGTTTCATATGCTATCCTAAATTTTTAGTAAAAATTTGGCATTGATCTTGGTTCACTATCACTAGACTTAGCATCAGACTATTTTTAGCTAGCTAAGTTTCTTTCTAAGTTCAGATTTTATGTGTGGGAGCAGCAATAAGACTAATCATTGTTCAACAATGCTACTTTAGACACACACTTTTAAACTTCATTAAATTTAGCCCATAGGATACAGATTCTATTACTGAAAGATAATGAAATGCAGTTGATCATGCTTCTAACTTATTCAGTCCAAAACATTAAACACAAACTACTAATTCATAAAACATGTTTAGGTCCTCCCCCCCAACTTAAGACTCAGCAGTGTCCCCACTGCTCACGCAATTCTAATGAGAGAGGCCCTTTGGACACTACAATACTAAAATTAAAAAATCTACACAACACAACTGCTGAATGCTATTACAGATGCTACAGCATCCAACAAATTTATTAAAGACAAAAGACAACATAGACAAAAACACAACAACCAAAGACAACACAACACAATAGAGAATTGAAATCCTATAACTGCTGGATGCTTATTACAGATGCTACAGCATCCAGCAAGTTCATTGAAAAACTCATAACAACAATAACAGAAAACGTTAAAAGGGAAGGGTTACTTATATGTGATCTTTGGCTTGGTATTCTTGTTCCTTTGGGCCCTTGCTTTGGCTTTTCTCATTGGGTCTCTGCCTTTCCTTTTTGGGCTCCTCTTCAGTTGTAACAGTGGGCAGCAATGGATACTACATGTGATGCTGTAGCATCAGAGGCTACTACTTCATAGTGAAAGCTCACTTCACTCATCAACTCACCATTCCTGCAACAACAACAAAAATAAAAACAAACACAATTTTAAAACTTTGGGCTGCTTCCCAGTAGCGCTTGGTTTAAGAGTCCTCAGTCAGACTAAGTCTTGTGGCAGATATCTTCAGCCACGGATGCTGCTGCACATGGTGCAACAACATCAGAATTTTGCATAATTGATAGCATCTGCACAAGACCACTTATTCACACCTGCAAAAGTAAAAACACACAAAACACAATTAGTCCTAAAAATCTGGGTTGCCTCCCTTGATCTAGAGATTTTGAAGATGGGTGGTGACTTTATTCCTCACCACATGTTCACCATATTACATCTTGACCCTTTGTCCATTGACTTTGAAAGTTGTATTAGAAGCTTCATCAAATAAGTCCACATCACCATGAGGATACACTTTCACTAGTTTAAATGGTCCTGACCATCTTGATTTCAGCTTGCCTGGGAACAATTTTAACCTGGAATTGTAAAGTAGGACAAGTCCTCCTTCCACTAGCTCTCTCTTCTAGTAGCAATTTTGTGTTTCACCCCATATTTGGCAAGAAGAGCTTCTATCAGCTTGTTGCAGAAGTGAGAACCTTCATCACTGATGATGGCCCTAGGAGTACCAAATCTGGTGAAGATATTTTTCTGTAGGAACTTACTCACAGATTTGGCTTCATTGTTGGGCAATGCCACGGCTTCCACCCATTTGGATACATAATCTACAGCCACCAGGATATACAGATGGCCCAAGGAAGGAGGAAAAGGCCTCATGAAGTCCATTCCCCACACATCAAAGAGTTAAATCTCTAAAATGTTGGTGAATGGCATCTCATGTCTGTTTGAAATATTTCCAGACCTCTAACATCTATCACATTTTTGTACCATGGCATAAGCATCTTTGATTAATGTTGGCCAATAATATCCTAACTGTAGTACTTTTGCTGCTGTTCTGGTGCTGCCAAAATGTCCACCATATGGTGCAGCATGACTGTAGCGACCGAAAAATCTGTGAGGATTCTTCGAAGGTTTAAAAATGAAGCCTCCTCCAAAGTTTAATTATTAGGGCAAACATTGGAAAATCCCTTTGAGTTGGATAAGGGTCCTTGAGACCAGATTTGGGTTCGAGAGTCAGTTATGCGTGGGGAAGGTATTAGCACCTCACGACATCATTCCTAAGGAAGGTTACCTTCTAATTAGTTGTATGAAAATGATGTTAATTTTGAAAATGTTTATTTTACCCTTTTACTGTGAATTTAAAAAGAAAAAAAAGACTTAATAGAAATCTTTATTTTTTGTGCTTGAGGGGAGTGGGCCCCTGCTCCTACGTATCTCTAGGTGCGATGGAGAAATCAGAGCTACGTAGTTCTTGAGTAGAAAAAGGTTTTGTTGGTTGGAGTTTTTAATATACGGATTTTAGGATTATTGAGCTGTGCAGCTCATTCATCCTAGAATGATGACTAACCCGACTGTACAGTCGACTTAGTCCCCTATTTTCTGAAAATGGAGTTTTCTGAAGTTTGAAAAAATGGTTTGATGTGTGGTGGTTTGATTTTTATTGGGATAGGGATTTTAGGACTCTTGAGCCGTACGGCTCATTCATCTTATAACGCTGACTAACCCGACTGTACAGTCGACTTAATCCCCTATTCGTTTTTTGGAAAAAAGGTTTATTAATTATTTTTTTAGGGGTTCTAAGACTATTGAGCCGTACAGCTCATTCATCCTAGAACGCTGTCCTATCTTTTTTTTAGGAGAAATATTTATTTATTTATTTTATAGGTTTTTTTGGAAAAGAAATTGTTTTTCGAAAAGAAATAAATAAAAAAACGAAAATGGGCTGCAATTACAGCAGTGGGCTGTATTATTAAAAAGGTGGTTCGAAAAGCAGCGGCCCAGTTTTAGTTTTTGGTTTACCAGCCCACGAATTCTGGGCTTTTCAGGGGGATTTACAGAGTAAAACGTGGGGTGTGTATAGTAATCAGAATTAAAAAGAGTTAAAATTAAAATAAGAGGAGAAGAGACACTATATAAGGAACGCAACAAAAACTAAACCTAATTTTTCCCTTCCCACTACTTCTCGGCACCGCACAATATTAGAAGAGGAGAGAGAAAGTTTAGAGAAAAAAAGGAAAGAGAGAGAATGGTGGAGAAGATTCAGGGAGAGAGAGAAAGAAACGAACAGAGAGAAAGAAAAGAGGAACGAAGGAGAGGGGGAGAGGAGAGAGAGAGAGAGAGAGAGAACGAAGGTGGTGAGAGAGAGACACGGCGAGGAGAGAGAGAGAGAGACGGTGGTGAGAGAGAGAGACGCGGCGAGGAGGGAGACGAGACGGTGACGGGCTGACTGCGGTTGTGCTCACGGCGAGGAGGTGGGCACCGACGGTCTGACAATCGAGACTGGTACGGCAACGCGACGGAGGAGGGTTTGACGAACGCGACGACGGCGGTGTGAACATACGGTGGTGGGTTGACGACGGCATGCTAAGGCAACGACCACCGTCTACCATGGCCGGAGTCTAAGGGGTGAGTTCCATTCTCTTTTTTTGTTTTTACGGTTCTGCTTACTTCCTCTTCTTTTCTATCCTGTTCTGATTTTTTGCTTCCTATTTTATTTCGAGTTAAACCCTAATTCCTATTACTGTTCTGTTTTTTTTGTTGTGTTTAAAAATTGCTTGTTTTCCTATATACCTAATTTTGTTTGTGATTTTTCTTCCACTATTACACTCACCATTGCCCCAAAACCAGAGTCATGTTTTGATCTGTGTTGATTCACTTTTATTCTGTGTCCTTTTACATCATTATTTTTCTTTTTTTTCAAAGTAATGAAAACACACTCTATTTTCTTTTGACATGAAAATTTTGACATGAAAATGTGATTTCTCCTCTCTCCCCCTATTTCCTATTCTGTTTCCTTTTCTTTTCTAATTTTTTACTTTGTTCAAACATTCATATATCATTATTTATCATGAGAATAGTGTGTTCTTTAAGAAACAAAAAAAAAACATGTTTAGGGATAATCTGTGACTATATACATGATCAGTGAATGAATGATTTTTCTGAGACTACAAGATTTATAATAACAAATAAATAAGGTAAAAACAATACTGAAAGATGGTCTTATGAATAAACAAATAAATTAGGAACTAACCTAGTTCCAAACTCTTTGAAATGGAAAACACCGCCCCTCTTATAGCTTCAGCTTCCGTCTCTCTAAATTTCTAAACTACCTCTTCCTAAGAGGATTTTTCTCTCTATTTTACTCAAATAGAATTCTGATTTCTCTATATTTTGATAGTGGTATCAGTTTTTTGTGTCCCCCCTTTACTGGTTGATATACACTGTATTTATAGGCAAATATGTGTGGTGTAGGTGTGGGTGCTGCCGCAGGGGAGCAAAACTCAATAGAGGATAGCCACTAAGGAAAAAGGAGAACAGCAAGGGGTGGTGGAGGCGTTGGTGCAAAGGCTGAAATGTTTTTGCCTAATATGGGAAAAGCAAAAGGATAAGGAGAAAGCATATTGACTCCATTCTCAAAATATTTTTCAGCTAGGGCAAAACCAAGGGCAGCAGCGCCTGTCCCTCTTTTATTTGAATTCATTTTACTTTTTTTGTACCTTTTACTTTTTCATTTTTGTCTATATGTGTATCAAACATGTAAAATAATTCTTTTTGTAATAAAAAGGCAGCATTGACCATTCAATTTGAATTGTTCATCTGATTTTATTTTTTCATCTTTTGGTTAAGAGAGAGGAAACTACCAATATTAATAATAAACAGTAAATAATGAGCAGTAAAATAAACACGCGTATATGACGAGAAGCGAACACGCATGCGCAACGAGAACAAAACCTATACGCGATTTGGAATGACACGCATGAACAACAAACATCATAACAAATAATGTTTTAGATTTTTTTCTAACAAATTTTAATTTAGTCGAACAAAATTAGGGTATAATAGCTGCCCCTCTTTATTTATATTTTGCTAGAAAATATGAAGGGTTTTCAAGTTTTCATAGAAAAATAGAAATAAAGATAAAAAACACTAATTTTGTCCGTTTAGGAGAAAAGTTGGGGGTTTTAAGAATTCAGAAATAACGGTTAACACTTGGCGTGTCAATGAGAAAGCAATAAAGAAAGATCACTGGGGATCTGAAGGACCGATTGGTCTGAAGGATCGACGCCTTTAAGTGTTGGAAACATGATCTGAAGGTCTAATTCGCAGTCGATGCTTGGCGCATTTATTTGAATTACACTGAAGGACTGCCTGGGCCTGATGGACCAAAATGCTCTGATGGACTGCAACTAGCTATGGTACTAGTATAACGGTCTGAGGGTGACCTACGTCGGGCGGTCGTGAGGGTCAAGATAAGATCTAGAACTGATATGTTGACCATGAAGGATTTATGCTATATCTTAGGCAGACACAGCTAATCTGAAGGACTTGTTTGTCTGAAGGATCCGTCGGGCTCAGTGGTGACGTATTGGTCTGAAGGTGCAGCTCGGATTCAGCATTTGACGCGTTGACCCGAACTGAACTGAAGGACCGATTTGGTCTGAAGGATCTATGCTAGACTCTGTGCTAACACTGCGATCTGGTGTATGATATAGGATTCAACGCTCGTCGCGCTGACTTGAGAAATGAAAGTATATAGGGATCAACACTTGAAGTCGATTGAAAAGCAATAGATGTTATGTATATGACATGCATGTAATCTATGCACATGCAATGATTGATGTTTGTTAGGGTAGTGAATGAGATGTGGTGGATAATGGATGCTGAAGTTGATGGAATAATAAAGTTGATACACTGTGTATGCGTATGCAGATAAGATACAATTGTATTGGTTAGATGCAAGTGTTGTGGTAGATGCATGACTTGATGTTGAAATACAATGTATGGTGCAATGATTTATGCTATGGTATATTAGTAATGCATGCAGATGTGTTTTGAGATGAGAAATGAGACTTTCGATGCGAGAAGTAGAGATGTGAGTATTTTGGAATCATCATTTATTTGAAAAATTAGATTGATTTAGACTCAAACTTTGGCAATCTCAATGTTGTTTTTTACAGGCACTAATGTGCATAAGTACTTGATTTGCAAGCTCAACTCACTCACATTGCTCTTCCAATTGATCATGATACCCCATGATGACCAAATTTTAGGTCCATAAAGTTAACTAAGTGGATTTTCAGTATGGCATTATTAGCTCGTGTTCTCTCTCTTTGAAGTATTATTTAGTAAACATGCAAAGTAGTGCAAATGTAGATGAATGAGTCAGTTAACTCAGGGTTCTGGAGATCTAGGGTACGGACAGATGAAGGGATAAATGACAGGTTTTTGCCAAAGTCATTAAAGGTAGGTTCGCCCTAACTCAATAAATGTGGGACTAGCCCAATTTAGAGTTGATGACGGTGAGTGCATAACTTACCCCTGTCTAGTGGTGACAACAGCTAGGGGTGTAGAAGATGATGGATTGGGAATGCCTTGGCTTTGAAATGAGAGGTGGAAAGCAAGAAATTTTGTCTCAACCCATGGCGTTTGGTGTTGCCCCAGTTATGACAAGATAAGGTTGCCCTGACTAGAGTTTGTGAAATGATGTATTTAGGATAGTGGTTGAGAAATTGCCCAGGTGTGGTTTTATGGATGTGAATAAGGGAATGAAATGAATGTAGGGCGAATTTCCCTAATTTTAGGTGGAGTGAAGGGTGACAGGATTGCCCCACTTTGGAATGGTATTTCAAATGGTTGCTTTTAGTGAGACTGTGAGAGGTGACGGAGTTAAGGTTACGGGTTTTTCGAGTTGGTCGTATGGCTATATGGATTGGGTGTGGTATATGAATGGGATGGACAATAGCTAAATCTCCAAGTTCAAGTGGTGTGGATGATAAAAGGAATGCCCCATTTTGGGATCTAGGTGGTGATCCTAGTATAAACTTTTGGTTCTCTTTTAGGTGAATCCCAAAGACTGTGACAGTCTTGAGTTTTTTTTGATATGATGAAAACTTCACTTGGTGATCACTAAACATTGTCTTTTTATCAATGCAACTTGAATGAAATTTGGAGTGCAAGCCTTTTGATTTTTTTTTAACTTTCTTTTTTAATTTTTTTTTTGAGCAAACATATTATAAATAAATAAACTTATTTGTCCTAAAACTAAAATTTTGAGAAAATGAAAGCAATCAGTCATTGATCAGAATGGGCTTTTAAGGGTTGTAACGTGGCCGATGGTTAGGGTTTATGAATGAAAGGAATATAAGACCGAAATAGGGGTTTGAGGGTTTATTCAGACAAGGATCTCTTATGTTTTTTTTATGGTATGAGGATAATAAGGCCCAAAGAAGTGTTTGAGGGTTTATTTAGACAATGACCGTTTAGGAAAGAAAGGATAAGTAGGCCCAAAGAAGTGTTTGAGGCCAATGATTAGGGTTTTATGAAGGAAGTGATAAATTGGCCCAAGAAGTGTCTGAGGGTTTATTCAGACGAGGACCTTTTAGGAAAGAAAGGATAAGTAGGCCCAAAGCAGTGTTTGAGGCCAATGATTAGAGTTTTATGAAGGAAGTGATAAATTGGCCCAAGAAGTTTTTTTTTTAATGAAATTGGCCCAAGAAGTGTTTGAGGGTTTATTCAGACAATGACCTTTTATGTGTTTAATGGTATGATGTATGAGCTTACAATTTTTTCTATTTTTTTTTATCATTCATTTTTTTTTCAATCCACTTTTTTGTCTCGTGAATTTCACTTTTTTTTTTCTTTTTCTTTCGTTCGAGCTTAGTAAGCTGATAGAAGTGAGACACCATTTTAGATGTGGAATTGATCCTTGTCTAGGGTGATTAAAAGAAATTTTTGATTTTTCGGCTCAGGAGGGGTAGCAAAGGAAACTTCCTTTTTTGGGATATGGAAATATGACCAAACTTCATTTCAAATCACGATTTCCTATTTTCTCAAAAATTTATTTATTTTATACATCTGCTCTTTTGCTTTATTTCTTTTTATATGCCTTAATTTTTGCTTAGGCCGCTCTTACGAGTTTTCAACCTAACAGGCTTTTTGAATTCCCTTGTTTTTTTCAATAGACTTGCACTTGTACCAAGTGAATATAACGTTGACAAAATGATTAAGTGGTCACTAACTTTCCCCAGTTTGGAGGAACCAAAGTGTTGGTTTATGAAATTTCATCATTGAGAACAAACCAAATAGTCAACTAGGTACTTTTGTGGGGAATATGTACTGGGTGGTCGGGGTGGGACTGGACATGTGCAAGGGATGATGATAAGATGCGAAGATGTGGCCACTAACTGACTCAAACAAGAGTAAATGCACATTGCATACAAGTTCGCTATACGAAGGCTTCATAGAGAGTTAAAATTAGTTAGAAACATGATAGAAGAATTTTTTGATAACACATTAGTTAACAAAATGGACCATTTTGATCATTTATCATGGGATGGATGAGATGCATCGTTTTGTTGACAAAAATTGTGGACGAGCTGCAAACATTGAATAACTTTTTTGGAAAATTGAGTGCCTTGAAACACCTTGAGTTTGCTACTAAGTTCAACCTTGTTTGTAAGGTTAAACTTTTCCAAAGAAAAATAATCAACTAGAGTATATTTCGCAAGAACGTCTCATCTCTCATCACAATTTTTTTATTTTTTAAAATTATGCTCATGGTTTTTTTCTATTTTTTTTAAAACAATGTAATGCATGAATGAACAAATTATAATGTATAGGCATGATAAAAATGCATGAAGGAATGACCACTTGAAAATATTAACTATGCTAAATGATTTTTTGTTCTTGTTTTTGTTTTTTGTTTAGAGGCAATGACACATGTAGATGATGCATGGTATCATTTATGTAAGAATAATGACATGATTTTCTTTTATTTTTATTTTTATTTTTATTTAGAAATTATGCTTGCATGGAGAAATGATGCATTTGAACTAGGATGACAATAAGAGTGAATGATGTATGAATGCCACATTTTTTTAACATGTATTCTATAATAATGATGTTGCGATCTAGTGATGACTGAAGGGAGCTTTCACCATGAAAAAACACTATCTCTTTGAAAGGTTCTATACATCTCCCCTTTCTCAAGGGCTTTTTTTTTACATAAGGACTACGTTTTTCCTCTTTTCGGATGGGAAATATTTCTCAAAATATGGAGTTTGAATCAAACCCATGTTGGAATTGAAGAAGTACCAAATTTGGTGAAGATATTTTTCTGTAGGAACTTACTCACAGATTTGGCATCATTGTTGGGCAATGCCACAGCTTCCACCCATTTGGATACATAATCTACAACCACCAGGATATACAGATTGCCAAAGGAAGGAGGAAAATGCCTCATGAAGTCAATTCCCCACACATGAAAGAGTTCAATCTCTAAAATGTTGGGGAATGGCATTTCATGTCTGTTTGAAATATTTCCAGACCTCTAACATCTATCACATTTTTGTACCATGGCATAAGCATCTTTGAATAATGTTGGCCAATAATATCCTAACTGTAGTACTTTTGCTGCTGTTTGAAATATGGTGCAGCATGACATGACAATGCTGCAGCACTGATTGCTGTTCTTCTTTTGCAATGCACCTTCTCAACAACTGATCTTGGCACATTTTATAGAGAAATGGGTCATCCCAATAATATTGTTTAACTATGTGGAATAACCTCCTCTTTTGCTGATATGTCATGTTAACTGGTATCACTCTGCTTGCTAGGTAATTTACTACATCTGCAAACCATGGTGCTGCATCATCTGATGCTCCAGCATTGGATGTTGTGGCATTGGATGTTTTGGCATTGGTTGCGGTTATAGAAACTGCCAATAGTTTTTCATCAGGAAAACTTTCTTCGATATCTCCTTCTTTTGTACCTGCACTTTCACTTTCAAGTCTAGACAAATGATCAAGTCTAGACAAGTCTAGATCAAATTATTGAAGGAGTAGGACGCATCTTATTAGCCTTGGTTTTGCATGTTTTTTGGAAATTCAATACTTGATGGCAGAATGATCTGTAAAAACAATTACTTTGGTGCTAACCAAGTAAGATCTAAATTTGTCAAAAGCAAAAACCACTGCTAACAATTCTTTTTCTGTCACGGTATAACTCAATTGAGCTTTCACAAGTGTTTTGCTAGCATAATATATAGAATGAAAAACTTTATCATACCTTTGCCCTAGACAGCTCCCACAACAAAATCACTAGCATCACACATCAATTCAAATGGCCTGCTCCAATCTGGTGTGACTATCACTGGTGCTGTCAGCAATGCTCTCTTGAGTTTCTGGAATGCTTCCAGGCATGCTTCATCAAAGTTGAAACTTACATCAAGTTTGCAAAAGCTGACATAATGACTTTGAAATTTTTGAGAAGTGTTTGATAAATCTCCTGTAGAATCCTGCATGACCTAAGAAGCTTCTGACACTCTTGACAATTGTTGGAGGGGGTAATTTCTCTATCACCTCAATCTTGGCTTTATCCACGTCTAGCCCCTTCTTAGATATTTTGTGACCAAGTATAATGCCCTCTTGGACCATGAAATGACATTTTTCCCAATTCAGAACTATGTTAGTTTCCTCACATTTGTTGGGAATTTCTTCTAAGTTAGATAAACAAAGTTGAAATGTCTCTCCAAATACCGTGAAATCATCCATGAACACCTCCATTTATTGCTCAGTGAAGTTTGAGAATATTGCCATCATACAGCTTTGAAATGTTGTTGGAGCATTACATAGTCCAAATGGCATCCTTCTAAATGCAAAGGCGCCATAGGGACATGTAAATGTTGTTTTCTGTTGGTCTTCAGGAACTATAGCAATTTGGTTATAGCTTGAATAGCCATCCAAAAAGCAATAAAATTCTTTACTAATCTGACCAGCATCTGATCTATGAAGGGCAATCGGAAATGGTCCTTGTTGGTGGCCTTGTTGAGTTTTCTATAATCCATACATACCCTCCAGCCCGTGACAGCTCTTATAGGTATCAGTTCATTTCTTTCATTGGCTATTACTGCCACACCCCCTTGCACAGGGCACACCCATGCACTATCTGAGATGGGGTAGACTATGCCAGCATCTAGCCACTTGATAATTTCCTTCTTTACCACCTCCTTCATGATTGGATTGAGTCTTCTCTGTCCTTCAATGCTGTTTTTGGTCTTTTCATCCAAGATAATTCTATGCATGCATATTGTAGGACTGATTCCCTTTATATCAGACATTTGCCAACCAATTGCCTTTTTATACTTTCTTAGGGTATTAATGAGATCATGCTCCTGCTTTTGTGATAAGTTAGAAGCAATGATCATAGGAAGAGTATCATTTTCCCCTAAGAAGGCATATTTCAGATGCAGGGGAAATTCTTTAAGTTCAAGTTGAGGAGGTTTCTCAATTGAAGGAACATTCTTTTTGAGGGTTGAGTCTTAAAGATCTAAAGATTCATATTTTCTTGCCCAAACCTCTTTCACAGCCAATTCATTTGGCAGAGATTCTTCTTCCACAATCTCTTCTTTTGAGAATGCTGAAGCAATGGATGCTAGAGCATTGGTCAAGTGATCAGGTTGCTTGTGGAAATGCTTCTGCACTACTTGATCCAAAGAGACTACAAATGAACTTTCCTCAGTATCCTCATTAGGATACTTTAGAGCATTCATAACATTGAATTTCACCTCTTGATCATTGACCCTCATGGTCAGTTCACCTTTCTGTACATCAATGATTGTTTTTCGAGTTGCTAGGAATGGTCTTCCAAGTATGATTGGTACCTCCTTATATGCATCAAAATCAAGGATAACAAAATCTGCAAGAAACACAAATTTGTCAACTTTAATTAAAACATCCTCTATGATTCCTTCACGATAGGCTATTGACATATCTGCTATTTGAAGAGTCACAGTGGTTGACCTAGCAGTTTCAATTCCAAGTTGTGTAAATATGGATTTAGGCATCAAGTTGATACTTGCACCTAAATCACATAGTGCACGACCAGTATAAATTTTTCCAATTAAAATTGGAATTGTGAAACTGCCAGGATTCTTTAGTTTCCTAGGGATTTTATTTTGCATGATCATGCTGCATTCTTTAGACACAGCTACTATGTAACATCCCCAATTTGGCTAATTTCGTTAATCGAAATTAGCAAGAGGTCGTAATTAATTAATTAGCTAAATCGAGTAATTTAGCATAATTTATTTATTATGAAATAGTTTGTCATTGATTAATTGATTGATTGTTCAGTTAAATTGGGGTTTAAGTGAATTATTAGTAACAGGGGGAAAAACAATCATTTTACGTTTTTTTTTAAAACACTCACAGCTGAGTCATTTATGTTCACTCATTACCACACAAAAACACCCACACAACCATACAGCCTGATAACACAATTTTAGAAAAGAAAGCTTGAGAGAAAGAGAGAAGAAGAAGAGGGCGCGAGGAGGAGAAGAGGGAGAGTGAGGATCAAACTTGAATGCATGTTTCATCTCTTTGCACCATTGTGATCAGCTGTTTCCCCTCTTCCCACTGATACTAAATACATCACACACATCTTCCCCTTTCTCAAAAACACCATTTTCGAATAATATAGCTCAAGTGGAAGAAAATGAGATTTTAGGGAGAGTTTGCTCTTGCATGTTGCTGATTGAGGCTTAGGGTAAGTTGCTGGGACAATTTCAGAACCCACATTGTGTTTGCAAGCATTAGGAAGAAGATTGGGTAGCTGAGTTTGAATTTGAAGGGTTGGGCCTGCTCTTAGAAACTTGTCGGTGAAATTTCATGTTTAAACGTGTTTCGATTTCGTCCCAAACTCCTCTTCGGTATTGTGGTGAGTTCTATACTCGCTTAGGGTTTTTCTTTTCGAAAATATGTTTGCATGTTTCATAAATCGAGTTGTTCTGCTTCTGTTTCATCAAATTGCATAAAACCTGTATTTTGGAACTGTAAAAATTGGTGTTTTTGGATGAATGATTGAATGAGTGATTGATATGAATTGTTTCATTATGTGTTGAATTAGTACAGGGTTAAGTTTGGGTATCGAATGGAACGAGAATTTGGAACGAACGGAATGGAAAATTTCACAAAAACAGCATTTTCTGAAAAACTGGTGGACACGCACGTACCGTGCGCCCCTATAGCATGGACCGTGCGCATTAGTCTGTTACCTAAAACGTGCACGGGTCGTGCATCTTCACGCACGGACTATGCGAGTGCCTCTATTACCCCTTTTCAAATCATGTTTTAAGCCATTTCGATTGGTTCCAAGACAACTCTAATCCCTTCCCCAACCTTACCCAATGAATTTAAGACATGAATGACATGAGTTTGATTGTGATTGAGATAATAAAATGGATTGGTTAAATCAAAGTAAATAAGTGATGGTTTCCCTTAAAGATTGGTTAAAACATTGCTTGCCCATATTTCAATGAAAAATGTTAGTAACACGAGTGAGGTAATGTCATGAAATGACTAAATGGACTATATGTCCCTTGAGGTTGAGGTTGAGGTTGAGGTTAATGTTTCAATAATGATAAAATGGAATGTAATTCTAATGTAAAAATAAATGGCATGTATAATTATATATATATATATCAAGGATAGGGTGACGACCATAAGGATAGCATACTAGGGAAAGGGAAGTCATGATCTGTCTACCTAGGCCCCATGAGGTTTGCCCGCTAGCGCAAGGTTAGTGGATTGGGTTCATCAAGGGCCATAGAAAGAAAAGGTGGCTCGCGGTGTTGTGCTAAGTTAGAAAATAATTGTACGTAGTCATCCAGAATTGGGCTACGGACAATAGAAGCATAATTTTTTATGCTAAGTAAAAGACAATGCACGTAGCTATCAAGAATCGGGTTACAAAAGAAAAAAGCATAATGAACCGCGAGTGTAGTAAGGGAGTCTCGGTAGAACTCACTGAGATGTTTATCTCACCCTTTATAATTGTGGTTTTTACAGAGAAACAGGGAAAGGCAAAGGCGAAGAAGCACGGCTAGATGGTGTGCCTTATGGAGTTATTGAAGATTCAGTTTTATGTTTATGCCATTTTCCCTTTGCTGTCTTTGTATTTTCGATTTTATGACTATTACTCGCTAAAAGTTGTAAATCGTTTCCGCTACTTATGTTTTTGGATATTGAACACTAGGTTGTAAAAGTTTATAAGTCATGAGACTTAAGTACTTTATGTTAAGTTAATGAGATTGAAGTGACTGTGTGATGATTGTTCATCAAAGTTTTTAGTTGTGTTCAATATCCGAGACAGGAAGTCAACTCTGATGTATGCGAGTTTGTGTATCTTAGTATATTCTCGGTGTTAGAGATACTAGGGTATTACATACTATTTCAAACTCCCCCAATCTCCTTCTTTTTGTAAGCACATCTTTCATGAATTTGGCATAATTTGGCATCTGTTGAAGTGCTTCAACTAGGGGAACATTGATGTGTAATTGCTTCCTCAAGGAATTTGCCAAATTGCTTTTCTTCACGAGCCTTCCTCAACCTTTGTGGAAAAGGAGGAGGAGGGTACTCTAGAACTAACCTTGGTGGTGCCATAAAAGCAGTTTTGGATGCTGCAGCATCTGATGCTCCAGCATTGGGTATATTTTTTTCTTTTCTATTTTTTTTTTCATTTTTTTTCTTTTTCTTCCTTACCTTCACCTTCTGTATGTGGTTCTGACAGATCTTTTCTGCTTCTCAAAGAAATAGCTTTTACCTGCTCCTTACCATGCCTTTTTGAGGTTGTAGCTTCTGTGGTGGATGGAAGTGATCCATTTGGCCTTTGGTATAAAGCTGTTGCTAATTGCCCCACCCGATTCTCCAAATTTTTGATTGAAGCATCACGATCGAGCTTGCCTTGCAGTTCTTGCTTCACTTATAAAGGCATCTGTTTTGCCCATCTATGCTTTGAGCATAGATTCCAAGGAGTTATCATTTGCTGGTGTAGGAGGTCTTTGGTAATTTTGAGAGTGGAATCCTGGTGGAGTAGATGGTGCTGCAGTATTGGGTGTTGTGGCATTGTTCTTACCCCACTTGAAATTAGGGTGATTTCTCCAACCAGGATTATAGGTGTTTGAGTAAGGATTGTTGTTTTTGTTGTATCCTACATAGTTGACAGAAATAGGGTTGCTGGGAAATTCCTCATACAAGTGTCCTCCTCCACAGTATACACAACTAGTTGATCCTGGAGGGGCTTGTTCTATTGCAGCTGCCGTGGTTTCTGCTAATGCTGCAGGAGTGGATGCTGGAGCATTGGTGGAACTTAGATTTTTGATCATGTTGGTAAGGGAGGCTACTTGAGCTGATAGGGCTGATACTTCACTAATTTCATGAACCCCAGCTGTTTTCTTTTGAGCATTGACCCTTTCTGTGGGCCAACTGTAGTTGTTTGTTGCAATTATTTCTATCAGTTCACAGGCTTCATTGTAAGATGAGTTCAACAACACTCCCCTAGATGACGCATCTAGCATTAGTCTGGTTTGGGGTTCCAAACCATTGTAAAATGTTTCCATTTGAATAATAACAGGTATACCATGATGAGGGCATTTTCTCAAAAGCTCTTTCAATCTTTCCCAAGCTTCAAAAAGTGATTCATTTTCTTTGTGCCTAAAGGAAGTTGTAACACCCTGGTATTTTTATTTGTTAAAAACACCCAAGTGCACATTAAACATACATCAGAGATATTATTTCCTGTTCAGACACTGAATACCATTATAAATTTTTCGCTGAATAAAACAAAACAGTCTTATATACAAACAAGACCATAACCTGTCAGCAACTATGGTAGTCAGAGTCATACAAGAAAGCGGAATGAAAGATAACATAATACTAATGCCATAGTATTGTGATACACAGACAACAGAAGAGAAATAAACTTAAACGTAAAACTAAATCATCGTCCATCACTCGGGGCCACCTACTCGTGCCTCTGAGGTTTCTTCTGTCCCTGTTTATCTGTAAATCAACAACAATTAAACAGTGAGATACAATCTCAGTGAGTTCTACCGAGACCCCTACTAACTCTCTCGGTCCAATTATGAAATCATTTTAATTCAATACGGCATCGGCTGCGCGAACGCTACCCCCGATGGACCGCATAAAACATTTTAACAGATTACCGCTGACGCGAACGAAGAACCCGGTAACCTGTTAGTTTAGTACGATACCGCTGACGCGAACGAAGAACCCGGTAAACGTACAACAAACAACATAACACCGCTGACGCGAACGCTGCAAGGCGGTGAACCCCCCTACCAATAGTACCTTCTCCTATTGGCATGGAGCCTAGGTAAAAGGATCATGACTGCCTCCCCCTAGTATGTTAAATAATGGGTCGTCACCCAACTCGATATACTTTATACGTATATCTACAATACTACGAACTCATAGTCCATCAAATCAGATATTGCCAATTGAACACTTAACCCACGCTTTTATAAAACCAAGTTCACACTCGCACTCTAATTGACCACTTTTAGACACAATTTTCAGTATCAAAAACAGTTCATTTTGCCTTAAAAATAGAATATTCAGTTAGGCCTCTGAATAAACTTTCCAACGCATCTTAGAACACCTCAATCGGGTTCCCGGATCAAAAGATATCGCAAAACGAAAAACAGTGTTTGGTTGCTGAAATTCTGTCAAGCTGCGCTGAAGTCGCGCCTGGCGCGCGAGTTGCGCGCGAACTGGCAGAAAGTTCTGCCAAACTGCGCTGAAGTCGCGCCTGGAGCGCAGGTGAGGCGCGAACAGGCAGAACAGGGGTCTGTTAAGGCAGATTTTGCGATTTTCGCGAAATCCGCTATTCTGCTCAATTCCGATCTTTGTTCCGATCAAAAACAGATTTGACAACCAGTAAAATGAGTCCAACCAATACCATACAATCAATCAATTCAATCCAAAACGTAATTTAAACGGATTTCTATCCAAAACGCTATTTTTCGAAAAACGGTTTTTGACTCAAAATTTATCGGAACCAATCAACGCACAAATTGCACCAAAACGGAATAAACCTAAGCGTGAGTAAAACTCACCCTTGAAGCGAGAGTCGTTTCGAGCCGAAATCACCGAGACACGAAAAATCCCCAATCGAACCCTAGAATCTCCAATCCGCTCCAAACTTCGAATTTAGCTTCAATCCACTTACAACCGGTGTTGGGCTTGCTGCTAGCCATGATTCAACCATGAAAATCAACTCAAACTCGATCGGTTCACTATTCATCATCCCTCTCAAATTCGAAGTCAAGAGAAAAGGGAAGAAATAAGGGTATGAGCTTACCAATGGAAGGAGAAACAAGGATAATGATGAGGATGAAATTTTGGAATGATGGGTGATGATCTTCTTCTCCTTCCTTTCTCTTCTCCTTTCTTCTTCTTCTTTCTCTTCTTTCCCTTCTCTTCTCTGTTTCTTCTCTTCTGCGCTTCTTTCCTTTTTTCTTTCTTTTCTTTCTTCTTTTATCAAATCACACACACACACATATTTATTTAATTAATAAATAAGTGGTGGCGTGGTCCAATTACCATATTGACCCAAATTCCTTATTTCGATTCCAAAACTTCCTTGGTCCGTATTATTTGGTCAACGACCCTGTGACAGCCAATAATTAATTTTAGCACTCAATAATTTTACCAATTAAGTACCAAATTAATTCAATTGGGTTTACATCCAAATAATTCGATTAATTATTTTGGGGATGTTACATTCTCCCCAACTTGAAAGAATTTTGTCCTCAAAATTAGACGCAACATACCTCAAGAGAACAAATACGGATACCGAGTCCGCATATCGTCCTCCAACTCCCAAGTAGCTTCCTCGGCGGAAAAACCATCCCATACCACCTTGACAATGGGAATTGACTTTGTCCGTAGCGTCCTCTCGCCACGTTCCATGATGTAATTCGGATTAGGTTGGAAGGACAAGTCCGGTCGAAGATCAATCGTTTCAAAATCTAACGGTTGACTTGGATCGGGAATGTACTTCCGCAGCTGAGACACATGGAATACATCATGCAGATTCGACAATGGTGGAGGCAAAGCAATACGGTATGCAAGAGACCCTATTCGCTCAATAATCTGGAAGGGTCCAATATACCGAGGACTGAGTTATTTCTTCACCCGTAATGCCCTACCTGTGCCAATTGTTGGTGATAATCTCAAAAACACATGATCGCCCGACTCAAACTCTAACGGCCTTCTCCTTTTATCAGCATAGCTCTTTTGCCTGCTCTGGGCAGCTTTCATTCTTTCTCTGATTAACCTGATCTTCTCAGTAGTGTCATGAATCATCCCAGGTCCTAACAATCGGTTCTCACCTACTTCCCACCAACACAATGGAGTCCTACATTTTCTACCATACAAGGCTTCAAAAGGTGCCATTCCGATACTGGAATGATAACTGTTGTTATATGAGAATTCCACCAATGGAAGATGATCCTCCCATTTCTTCCCGTGATCAAGTACCGAAGCCCTAAGCATATCCTCTAAGGTCTGGATAGTTCTCTCGGTCTGACCGTCGGTCTGCGGGTGATAAGCGGTACTAAGAAGTACTTTAGTTCCCAATGCTTCATTCAGAGCTTTCCAAAATCGAGAAGTGAATTTCGGATCTCGATCCGACACTATACTGGTAGGAACCCCATGTAACCTTACTATGTTCTTCAAGTACACCTCAGCCAACTTGGATACTTTACTGCTCGAACGAACTGGAATAAAATGAGCTGATTTAGTTAACCGATCCACAACTACCCAAATGGAGTCGTTACCGGCTTGAGACCTTGGCAACGCCATTACAAAGTCCATAGAAATGTCTTCCCACTTCCACACTGGCACATCTAGTGGCCGTAGCAGACCAGCAGGCTTTTGGTGCTCTATCTTAACTCTTTGGCAAGTTAAGCATTTTGATACAAATTCAGCAATCTCTAACTTCATTCCATGCCACCAATACATCTGCTTTAAGTCTCTATACATCTTGGTGGATCCAGGATGTACAGAAAATATACTCCGGTGTGCTTCCTCTAGCACTTGCCTTTTAAGACTCTCATCGTCGGGCACACAGATCCTACCGTTGAAACAAATAACCCCATCACTATCCTCGGTAAAATCTGGCAACACTTTCTGTGATTGTAGTTTCACATCAACTCTCTGTGCTAAGCGAATAGAATCCCTTATGGAACTAGAGATCCTCATGTGGCTCAACACCAACCGGTTCCTCTTTGGCTTTGAATCCACATTTAAGTCCCGGAAAGACTCCAACAATTCCATTTCATGCATCATTAACCCTGCTATATGAATGGATTTCCTACTTAGTGCATCGGCCACAACATTAGCTTTTCCCGGATGATACTTCAATTCGAAGTCATAATCCTTCAGAAATTCCACCCACCTTCTTTGTCTGTTATTCAGCTCCTTCTGATCAAACAAATATTTCAAGCTTTTATGGTCACTAAAGACTTCGAAACGGGACCCATACAGGTAATGTCTCCAAATCTTCAGTGCATACACAATAGCTGCCAACTCTAGATCATGAGTCGGATAATTCTCTTCATGAGTCTTCAACTGTCTGGAGGCATAAGCTACAACTTGTTGGTTCTGCATGAGAACACACCCCAAACCCTTCCCAGAAGCATCGCTGTAAATTTGAAAATCCAAGGACGGATCTGGAAGAATTAGGATTGGAGCAGAAGTCAACCTAACCTTCAACTCTTGAAAACATTCCTCACAATCGGCATTCCATATAAACGGTTGGGCCTTGCGAGTCAACCGAGTAAGTGGAAGAACCAATTGTGAAAAACCTTCGATAAACCTCCTGTAGTAACCAGCTAGACCCAAGAAACTTCTTATTTCTGTGACAGATGTTGGTCGTTCCCAGTTCAACACCGCTTCTACTTTACTGGGATCCACAGCAACTCCCGATTGGGAAATCACGTGTCCCAAAAACTTTACTTCCGGCATCCAGAAGTCACACTTCGACGGCTTGGCATACAATTTCTTTTCTCGGAGTACGTTCAGAACAATGCGGAGATGTTGAACATGGTCCTCAATGGTCTTAGAGTACACCAAGATATCATCAATAAAAACTACCACAAACTGATCAAGGTACGTGTGAAACACTCGGTTCATGTAATCCATGAATACCGCTGGAGCATTAGTCAAACCGAAGGGCATCACTACGAACTCGTAATGTCCATACCTCGTACGGAAAGCTGTCTTCGGAATATCTAAGGCTCGTACCTTTATTTGATGATAGCCCGACCTCAAATCTATTTTTGAAAATACCACTGCACCTCGAAGTTGGTCAAGCAAATCGTCTATCCTTGGCAATGGATATTTGTTCTTGATCGTCACTTTATTCAGTTGTCGATAATCTATGCACAACCTCATGCTACCATCCTTCTTTTTGACTAGCAACACCGGAGCACCCCATGGAGAAGCACTCGGTCGGATAAACCTTTTCGATATTAATTCCTCAAGTTGAGACTTTAATTCCTTCAATTCTAAAGGAGACATTCTATAAGGAGCAATGGATATTGATCCTGTACCAGGAATCAATTCGATTGAGAATTCTACCTCTCGGTCAGGAGGTAAGGATGAAACTTCTTCTGGAAAGACATCTAGAAATTCATTTACCACTTGCACAGATGATAAATCTAAACCCGTTTCAGTAGATGCAGATAACATAATAAGAATAGCTTCCGCACCTTGGAATAATGACTGGCTTGCTTCGGTGTAAGAAATCGTCGCTTCAGAATCTGCCTGTGTCAATCCTACGGATTCGGAGGCGAAGCTAATAGTTCGATCGGCACAGTTGATTGTTACATGATTTTCAGCCATCCAATTCATACCCAGAACAATGTCCATACTTCTCATAGGCAAACAAATAAATTTCACAACAAACTGTCTGTCGCCTATGACAAGTAGGCAATTTTCACATAATGATTGGGTCTGGACACGACCCTTGGCAGCAGTTAAAATAGTTATCGGTTCGGATAGCTCAGACAATGCTAATCCCAACCGATCCACACATGCTTGCGAGATAAAACAGTGAGTTGCACCAGAATCATATACAATATTGACTGAATTATTAAAAAGAGATCCCGTACCCCTTAGAAGATTATCCGTAGGTGTAATGGTCCGAGCATCCAAGGTGTTGATCCTTCCTTGTCCAGAGGCATTTGGTGCCCCATGGAAGCTCTTCCTTGTTGGGCACTTATTTGCATAATGGCCCTCCTCATTACAAACATAGCACCGATCAGATCTTAACGGACACTCGCCACGGTGATGCCTTCCACATTTGGAACAATTCCTAAACTTCATTTGGTCGGCCGTTTGCACCTGCTTTCCTTTATAATTACCACTCTTGCCCGAGTCATGCTTGGGACCCATCGGAGAACTAGATGACCCAGTGTTCCTCTTGCTCTGATGGAATGCCTTTCTGCTTGCGTACAATCTTGACAAATCACTTTCGGCGATATAAGCTTGTTGTACCATGGCTGCATAGTTGGTTCTCGGAAAAGAACTAAGACTTTGAGCAATATCCTCTCTCAACCCATATTTGTACCTGTCAGTTTTCCATTGGTCACTTGGGGCATATCCAGCTAAACCGAAGAATTGATACAACTCTTCAAATTTAGCCGTGTATTGGCCCACGGTCAAGCCTCCTTGTGTAAAAGTCAAAAACTCATTTTCCTTATCCAACCTCATAGCCGTGGGGAAGAATTGTTCCAAAAATGATGTTCGGAAATTTTCCCAAGTCGGGGGAGTTCCCATTGTCTCCATCATGGCCCTAGCATTTGTCCACCAGTTATTGGCCTCTCCCTTCAACATATGGGATGCCAACCTCAACTTGTCTTCATCGGTCACTTGCATTGTTACAAAGATCTTTTCAATGTCATCCAACCAATGTTGTGCTCTCATGACATCCGGCCCACCTCTAAACTCGGAGGGCTTCATTTTCAGGAACTCTGTGAAAATCCTCCTTGGGTTCACTTGTGGCTCTGGAGCTTGATGCTGCTGAGTATTTTGCTGTAGGATTTGTTGCTGCTGATGCATAAGCATCATGTCTTGCATCATTTTCTGCTGGTTCTCAATGACATTCTGCATCCACTCAAAATTTGGATCAACAGGAGGAGGAACGCCTCTACCTCTTCTGGCCATGATTCTGCGAAATATGCACAAAGTATTAAGTTGATCAAGCTCAATGTCTAATAGCATACTAAGAAAATCACGACTGGAAAAAGCAAAGACCCTATAAGCTAAGTCCGACTAGGTCGAACCGCTCTGATACCAACTGTAACACCCTGGTATTTTTATTTGTTAAAAACACCCAAGTGCACATTAAACATACATCAGAGATATTATTTCCTGTTCAGACACTGAATACCATTATAAATTTTTCGCTGAATAAAACAAAACAGTCTTATATACAAACAAGACCATAACCTGTCAGCAACTATGGTAGTCAGAGTCATACAAGAAAGCGGAATGAAAGATAACATAATACTAATGCCATAGTATTGTGATACACAGACAACAGAAGAGAAATAAACTTAAACGTAAAACTAAATCATCGTCCATCACTCGGGGCCACCTACTCGTGCCTCTGAGGTTTCTTCTGTCCCTGTTTATCTGTAAATCAACAACAATTAAACAGTGAGATACAATCTCAGTGAGTTCTACCGAGACCCCTACTAACTCTCTCGGTCCAATTATGAAATCATTTTAATTCAATACGGCATCGGCTGCGCGAACGCTACCCCCGATGGACCGCATAAAACATTTTACACTACAGCAAAAAGTAGTTTAGGCAACAACAAAAAACCGTAGCCAGAAGTGACAAAACCGTGGCCAGAAGTGAAAAAACCGTGGCCTGAACTTTAGGCCACGGGTTTGCCACGGTTTTTTAGGCGCTGTCTAGGTGGCCGTCGCCTATTCCTTTAGTCCACGGTTTTGGCACATTAGGCCACGAATTATTAAAACCGTGGCTAGAGTTATTAAAACAGGCCACGGTTTATTAGTATAGTTTCCGGCCACGGTTTTGAATTAGCCACACATAAATAACCGTAGCCTATGGGTTTAAGCCACGGTTTTCAATTGGCCACACATAAATAACCGTGGCCTAAAGTCCATTTTTTTTTTCTCTTTCAAATATCAATAATTAGTCACCATGAAATAGAAGCAAGCCACAAAAATAGAAATCGACAAGCTATAGCAATTGAAATTTTCTAAGTGAAATAAGGCTTAATGTTAATGTATAGAGGTTAGCCTGTAAATCTTATAAAAAAATTCACCCAAAAGTCACAACAAAAATAGACACCAAAAACTTGAATTATAAGAGACCAATATCGAAATATGTCATCTCAATCATTCCTTATTGGTATTATTACTAGTTGAAAGTTGCATGAGCTTGCTGAACTATCAAGAATATTCATATTAATAACCGAACAACATAACCAAGTTTAAAGATTATTCATTCACTTCAATAGACATTTGATTTTTTTTGTTTGAATGGACTCCAGAAGTACATGTGATGCAAGTTTTAGGGAACTGAATTTTATTAAGTACGGAGGCCATATGAAGATTAAAAGAAATACTGCATATGAACCATAATATATTAAGTGGGTATTGGCATAACTTACTTGGGTTTATCTCGTGACATAAGCACTTATATTAATATTGGATACACTACAACAGCATGCTGCCGCTTCATAGAAAACCTGCACAAAGAATTTAACATTGTGCCAGTTGTATCTAAATGGATGACATATTTAATTGAGCAACACGTCAATTATATTTTCAAAAATGGCATGCCTCCTTATGGGTGTGGTTGAATGAATCACAGTAAGATGATGATTGGAATATAGAAAACTAAAAGAAAGTCGTGAATTTCAAGCATGATCAAAGTATTCTATCACTGAGAAATATCCACTTATAATTTAAGAAAAGAGTTTACTAGAACTAAAGAAAGTGCTGAAAATGATGCACTAGCGAAGCCTATTGGCATAAATATGACACCTCCATTTATCCAATCCGTATCCTGTGAAAAAGGAAACTGCAAAATAGAGTAGCCTATATACTACATACAAATTACAATACATTCCTTGTATAATAATAAACAAGTAGAGCTTCTATTCAAATTATCGAGCAAGAAGCAACAGGTAGATTTAAGCAAAAATGTACCTCGGCACCCTTCCTAAAGTCCTTAATCTCAACTTCGGGTAACATGTGTTCTGAATACCTGCCATTGCCAACAGGACCAGGATCCCTGAAGCTAAAACAGAAAAGCGAGGGTGCATTAGCCAAGGATCCCTAAAGCAATTAGCTTACCTCTCCATTTTCTTTTGAAGTGAGTCATGTCAGTAGCTATAATTGACTTTTTCGAGTACTTTTTCCTCCAAACCCAGGTTTTGTTATCCATGAGGCCGATAATGTTTAAATGAAACTATAACATGATAACTATATCAGGAACTAACTCAGAAAAATAAATAATCAACCTTGTTATTTAGTCATACAGTGTGTTCAACCAGACAATTTTTTTCCATGGCTGATGATTGATGCTTTGAGAATATTATTCCTAGCAAAACCTCCCACATACCCAAAGTCTGCATCAGCCATCTCTCTCGGCCATTCACAATGCATCCCATGATTGCAATCTGATGTTGGACAACACGAGAAAGTAAATATCGTAAAACAAACAACAGTACAGGGTTTCAATTCGGAACATGTCCTACAGAGGAAAGAATTCGACGTGTACCGAAACTCTGGGGAGGTGAGATGTCTTATCGCGAATTTGTGCACTTATTTGTTGAAGATCAAACAAGGTTCTGCCACAGGATGGGAATGAGACATACTCCTGCAAGACATGTTAAGTATATCAGTATAGATCATGGCTATTTCTTTTTTTTAATTCAACCGCTGTTTGTTCTTGAACTACATACTGTCTTTGTATTTCTCATTCTGCAGCCTTGCAGCATTAAATTGAAAGATGTATTTCTAAGAAAGTCAAAATCCTTGTCTGTGGCTCCTCACCGGAACCACAGCATCAGTGTCTCCACTGCAGCCAAAATATGAAAAATATGAGTTCCAATTCCAGACAAAAGAAACAACTAAGCTGATTGCTACACATTCTAGAGCAATTTCTTTGAGCATCAATAAAAGTTTAAAACTTCTAAAACAGTACACTAGTAAAGGCAATAGATTTCTGCAGCTAGAATGCTTGCAATAGCACCAGTATCATACAGACCATTTTAAGCTACAATCTAGTCTCATGTTTAAGAAAATAGAAGGCAAAATTACCTGAGCAGCACCAGCCGTATCATCAACGTTTTCTCTGGTAACACCTAATTTAGTCAGGAAATCATTACTTAACTGTTAAATTGCAATTAATCCCTAATTCAAAAACAGTAAAAGGAACGGAACAATTGACCAATTTATCATCACTAAAACAGTAAAGGGAAGATTGTTGCTTATGAAAGACTGTGTTTCCTTCTAGAATTATTGCTTCCACACTCTTCATGAACATTGCAGGAACTCAAGCAGAGTGGTTGATGGATCAATGTTGAATAGTTCAAACCTCTCACCATTAACACCTAAAACTAACAAGAGATTTACTTGTTTCCCCAATTTTAAAACTAGAAAACATTAACAAGATTAGGAGTAAAAAAAGGAAGGAAGAACTTAAATGACTCAAATCTACAAAATTCAGAAAACATATGACGATATGAAATCAGAAGAAGTGAAGTTAAATCTGCAAGAAATCGGGAAAACGAAAATCAAAACCAACCTTAAAAGGTCAGCGCGAAAGAGAAACGAACCTTATATTAAATCTGAAGGTTAGAGCTCAGCCAAGGATGAGATGAGAGCCACGAGCGAGATGCAATGCGATGAGAGAGAGATGCGAAATCGAAATTGGAACTCGCAGAAGACACTAAGAGAGAGATGCGAAATCATTTCCAAATCGTTTCTGCCTCAAATCGATTTCATTCAAATTTTTAGGGTTTCAGAGAGTGATGTGTTGTCTAGGATGGGATGGAAAGGCAGGGATGAAGCTCCACCCTCCTCTGATGAAGACGCCGACGAAGGTGAGGGGAAAACGACGAACAGGGGGATTTTTGGATCAGAAGCGCGAGATTAATTAAGTTTTTGAGTTTTTGGAATTGTGATTTCCAATAGAAGCGCGAGAGTGATTTTAGAGAAGCACATTTTTTCTTGTATCAAAAAAAGAGAAGCACAGTTTTTCTTCACAAAAAATTTCAACCTTAGCGCCTAACTTTTGGACAGAAAAGCTTTTAGTCCACGGTTCTTTTTGGCGCAGAGTAAATTTACACATTTTAGTCTACGGTTTGTTTTACCCATACTTTTGTTTTAGTCCACGGATTTTTAGCAGTGGCCTACAGACATTTCAGCCCACGGTTGTAACATCAAGTTAACAAAACCGCGACCTAATATTTATTTATTAACAATAGTTGTAAACGCGTGGCCTATTCACTGTTGAAGCCACAGTTTTTTGGCCGTGGCAATGAGTGGCGTGGCCTAAAGTCAAAAATGTTGTAGTGTTAACAGATTACCGCTGACGCGAACGAAGAACCCGGTAACCTGTTAGTTTAGTACGATACCGCTGACGCGAACGAAGAACCCGGTAAACGTACTACAAACAACATAACACCGCTGACGCGAACGCTGCAAGGCGGTGAACCCCCCTACCAATAGTACCTTCTCCTATTGGCATGGAGCCTAGGTAAAAGGATCATGACTGCCTCCCCCTAGTATGTTAAATAATGGGTCGTCACCCAACTCGATATACTTTATACGTATATCTACAATACTACGAACTCATAGTCCATCAAATCAGATAATGCCAATTGAACACTTAACCCACGCTTTTATAAAACCAAGTTCACACTCGCACTCTAATTGACCACTTTTAGACACAATTTTCAGTATCAAAAACAGTTCATTTTGCCTTAAAAATAGAATATTCAGTTAGGCCTCTGAATAAGCTTTCCAACGCATCTTAGAACACCTCAATCGGGTTCCCGGATCAAAAGATATCGCAAAACGAAAAACAGTGTTTGGTTGCTGAAATTCTGTCAAGCTGCGCTGAAGTCGCGCCTGGCGCGCGAGTTGCGCGCGAACTGGCAGAAAGTTCTGCCAAACTGCGCTGAAGTCGCGCCTGGAGCGCAGGTGAGGCGCGAACAGGCAGAACAGGGGTCTGTTAAGGCAGATTTTGCGATTTTCGCGAAATCCGCTATTCTGCTCAATTCCGATCTTTGTTCCGATCAAAAACAGATTTGACAACCAGTAAAATGAGTCCAACCAATACCATACAATCAATCAATTCAATCCAAAACGTAATTTAAACGGATTTCTATCCAAAACGCTATTTTTCGAAAAACGGTTTTTGACTCAAAATTTATCGGAACCAATCAACGCACAAATTGCACCAAAACGGAATAAACCTAAGCGTGAGTAAAACTCACCCTTGAAGCGAGAGTCGTTGTCGAGCCGAAATCACCGAGACACGAAAAATCCCCAATCGAACCCTAGAATCTCCAATCCGCTCCAAACTTCGAATTTAGCTTCAATCCACTTACAACCGGTGTTGGGCTTGCTGCTAGCCATGATTCAACCATGAAAATCAACTCAAACTCGGTTCACTATTCATCATCCCTCTCAAATTCGAAGTCAAGAGAAAAGGGAAGAAATAAGGGTATGAGCTTACCAATGGAAGGAGAAACAAGGATAATGATGAGGATGAAATTTTGGAATGATGGGTGATGATCTTCTTCTCCTTCCTTTCTCTTCTCCTTTCTTCTTCTTCTTTCTCTTCTTTCCCTTCTCTTCTCTGTTTCTTCTCTTCTGCGCTTCTTTCCTTTTTTCTTTCTTTTCTTTCTTCTTTTATCAAATCACACACACACACATATTTATTTAATTAATAAATAAGTGGTGGCGTGGTCCAATTACCATATTGACCCAAATTCCTTATTTCGATTCCAAAACTTCCTTGGTCCGTATTATTTGGTCAACGACCCTGTGACAGCCAATAATTAATTTTAGCACTCAATAATTTTACCAATTAAGTACCAAATTAATTCAATTGGGTTTACATCCAAATAATTCGATTAATTATTTTGGGGATGTTACAGAAGTAATGTCATTTCTCATTCTGCCATTTTTAATAGGTGGAAACTATTTTGTCAAATTTTTTTCAGCTAAGTCATTCCCATCAGTGATAGAGTTAGGCTCCAAAGAGTTTTTCCAAGCCTTAGCTCTATCTTTCAAGGAATATGGAAAAAGTTTCAATCTAAAAGCATTTTCTGAAACACCAGGAATGATGAAATTGCTACATGCTTCCAAAAATTGCCTTAAATGTAAATGAGGGTCCTCATGAGGAGAACCACCATGTTGTCTCACTGTTTGAAGCATTTGGAACACCATGAGTTTAAATTCAAAATGTGTTGCATTTATGTGAGGCCTGACTATGCTAGTTTGCATGTTTTGAGGATCAAACATAGCATAGTCTCTCATTGGTCTATCCCTGTCATTTATCATACCTATAGGTCCCATGTTGATGAATTGTTGCTTGTGTTCATCTTCAGTATCATGATGTGACCCTGGGTGTCCCATACCTGAGCCACGTACTGAACATCTGCCACCTCCTAAAGAGCCTCTGCATGAGCCTCTTCCTGAGCCTTGAGCAGAACCTTCAACTTGTTCAGCCATTGTGATTCTACCACTGCCTCTGAGTCTTTGTCTTTGGAGTCTTCGCAACCTTCTAAATCTTCTTTCTATCTCAAGATCTAATTTGTATTCTGGTGATTTGATCCTGTGCATATGCTATGGAATCTAGTGCTGTAGCATCAGAAACAAAATACCAGAATAATATAATCACTAATTTACTATAAAGCTAATCAATAAAAATTAATGGCAATCCCCGGCAACGACGCCAAAAATTTGTTGTGTGAAAAGGTGATGTGCATTGTGCAAGTGTACACAGTCTTTAGGAAGTAATACAGTAGAAGATGATATCGTACCCACAGGGATTGGATTAATTCTTAAAGCTTAAAATGATAGTTTGGATTAGTGAGAAGTAACAAGTAACAAACAACAATATTGGATGAAAACAGAAAGTAAACAAGTTAAGTATGATAAGTTTGAATTCAAGTGAGAAAGATAGTTGGGATGCTTATTTCCGGAACAATTTTATTTTTGAGTTCCCGGAAATACCCTATTGACATAAATCCGGAACTATAGTTATGGCTTCCGGATTTATCCTATAAACATAATTCCGGGGGATGAAAAAATTTGCGTTCCGGATACATATTTAATAGGTAAATCCGGGGAGTTAATTTTTTAACTCCGGATTTATGTATGACCCATAAATCCGGAATGGGTTTTTATTTTTTAAAGTTTTTATCCACCAACAAATTTGACGGCCTTGATGTTTCTGACACTTTTGATCAACGGTCAATATCCCACCGACAATTTTGACGGCGTTGATGTTGTTAACACTTTTTGATCAACAGTCAATATCACACGAAAATCACTATAATACACCTAGTTACCCTAACTTCTTTCAAACAAACACTTCTCTAACCACACAATATCTGGAATAAAAAACAATAGATAAATACATCACAGGTCCCCTCCCTCCAACACGAACAAAGCCTGCCAAATAAGCCTATACGCCTGACTGGTCTCCGGAATGTCGCTAGATGCCAAGGCCTCCCGTATACGTGCAACACTATATGAAACTCTCTCCTTAAGAGTCTGTAGACCTCTCACAGGTGCTGGAATGTCAGGATCTGGAACGTCTTGATACACAACATCTCCTAATGGGACAGTGAGGAGGGGAATCGATACCTGCAAGTACCATGAGAGGTATCTCTCAGTGCACTCACCCGGGAACGTTGCCTCAGTAGCCCTCCTGGTGATAGCCTGAACCCGGTGGATGTATTACAGCCATCACGTCATCATCACCTGACGTCCTTCACGTCCACAATTAGGGGATCTGGGATGTCCTGGATGTAGCCAAACTGCCATAAGCACCTGTCTGGCATGTAAGGCACAACAATGTCAGAGCGATCGCCAATGGTAGGAAAATACTCGAAGATCCAACACTGAAATAATAATATTAACTATTAGATTAAAAAAATTACTCAAATTAATAAACACTTAACTTAAATAGTATGATAGTTAATAACAAATTTTACCTAGATCTACTTCGCGTAACCTCCGCACTGAGTGGTATTCCAGATGGACCCATCCTTCAGCTGCTCATACAAAAAGGCCAGGGCAGTTGGACCCCACTCCCACTGGCCACAATCCTCATAGGTCTCAAACAAGATCACCCACTTCACCTGTACAGCTATAGCACCCTTGTTTGCAAAGATGGTGTAACCACCAGAAGCAAAAGATAAATCCGTGGAGCAAAATCCCAATTACCCATGTCCTGCCGTGCTCTGTAGGCGTATCTAAAAATCTGAACCAGAAAGATGGCCCCCTAGTTTGATTTATCTCAATCAGACAATCTAGGTACGGTGTCCCCATGAAATCAATCCCCTCCTGAATGGCTAGGTCAATAGTAAAGGAAATTGCTAGGAGGGAGAATGAGCCTGTAAGGGGCAGATGCAACAGGCTGGACACGTCGTCCAACGTGATCGTCATTTCACCAAAGGGTAGGTGAAATCAGCTGGTCTCTGGATGCCACCTCTCCACAAATGCTGAAATCAGCTCGTGGTTGACAATCTTCAAAGCTGCATATAGAAGGGCGTGTAGACCAGACCTAGTTATCCAATCAAGTACACGGAGCTCGTGGACTTCTGCTCGCATTGCTAGTAATTTTATTAATTTTCCTCCATGTGCGGGAATCTTTATTTTTCCACCATCTTGTATATATGTATAAAAAATAATGTATTACTTAATAACATAATATTAAACGCCAATGAAAAAGATAAAATTATTATCTGTCATCGACGAAGTTTTGTTGTTACGTGAACATCAACCCTAGTCAAAAGAGAGAGGTCCCTTAGCCCTAGATCTAGCTCCTCCTGCATGGCCTCAGGAGCCTCATAATCCACTCTCTGATCCTGATCCGCCTCTTGATCAGTATATTCAGTGCCCTCTCAGCCCCGTACACGCCTATGCCAGTTAGAAGCATGCCCGGCTATTCACAAAATGGGGGTTAAGTGGTCTAAGTTGGGGGGGAGGTACAAAAATCAACAGCCGTCATTGAATTGTCATGAACTAAAGACCAGCCCAATTAAGAGAGCAGAGCCCAAATTGTGGAGCATTAGAAGTTGCCAAGAATTGAAAGCACGAGGAAAGAAGGCAGCACACATGATCAAAAAGATGATAAGACAGTGCACATAACCCTAGGTAATAAATATAAAAGGGAGCCGTACAAGGAATTCAGAGCCGCACTGCACATACAAAAAAATACAATAGAGTGACGACAATAGTACGCAGAAGGGAGAGATTGAGGAAACTAGGTGTTAGTTTCTGGCACCGTGAGAGAGTTTTGTAGCAGAAAAATGAGATCGGAGACTCTGAATAAGAATTTCTATAATTTCTGTGTTATTTTTATCTCTGTAACTCATGACTCTAATTTCTATTTTATTGTTCTTTATGACTTTAGATACCTAAATCCTCTTCTAGGGTATTAGGCGGATCTTGCTTGATTAGAGACTTTTATATGTTCTAGTTTATTATTTGAATTTCTAATTTTATTTCAATTAATATTGTCCTATTGTTTTAATCACAATTTTAGGATTGATCACTCTTGCATGTTAATAATCGGTTAATTGATCAGCGACTGTACTGCAATTAATCAGCGATTGTACTGCAATTAATCGGTGGACCTATAGGATAATTGAGACTATAATTAATGCATGACCAAACTTTAATTTAGACTTTCAATCATTCAACTTTTTTGTTTTTTATGCTTTTCTTGAATTTCAATTCTTGCATGACCAACAAGGATCAGTTTAAGAAAAAAAATATTAATCGCGAATGACCAAACGGATTAATAGCTTTAGTAAAAGGAATGATAATTAAATAAAATAAAGGAATACAAGTAGAATTAGACATAGCGGAATCTAAACTTGCAACTGAAACCATGACCTTAGGCCTCTTTCTATTAATTAAATCTTGCATATTAATTCTGGTTATTTATTTATTTTTATTTTGTTTCAATAACAACTCAGATTATTTGTTCGTCTAAACAATAAATAATCTTGATTAGCTTGATACTTGTTAGTTAATCTCCGTGGATACGATAATCTTTTATACTACTTATGTGATAGAGTACACTTGCTCCAAGTGTGGTTTTAACGTAACATCATCGTTCTATCCCTGTCGACCCAAGGCCTTCAGGGTCCCAACTCCTGGATCCTAATGTTGTTGCAGACACTCTCAAGAAATACTTTGGTGTTTAGTTGAAGCCCCTTGATAGGCCAGTATACAGGAAGTCTTACCTTGAACGGGTGGATAGGTTGGTTTCTCTGCCTAGGGGATTTAAATACCAAGTTTTTGCCACTTTTCCGGAGCAGATGGCAAATCGACTGTGGAACACGTTTGCCGATTCATAGCCCAATGTGGGGAAGGAAACCAAAATGAGTTCCTCAAGCTACAATTGTTCCCTTTATCATTGAGAGGGACATCTTCCACATGGTATTCCTCCTTCCACCAAACTTAATTCAAACTTGGGCAGACATGGAAACGTATTTCATGATAGATTTTATTGGGCACAACCAAAGGTTTTCGATCTCATGAGAACTTGAGGCTGAAGGTTGATGAGCCAGTAGTTGGTTTCTTAGAGAGATTCAAGAAGGTGGCCGGTAAGTGCTCATTGAAATTTCCCGAATCATGATACACCTCAATGGCCACCACAGGAATGCACCATTAGCTGAAAAGAAAGTTGGTGGGCCATGCCTGTTATGACCACAGTAGCTTAGCTTCAAGGGCTGTTCAAATTATTCCAGAGAAAGAAAAGAAGAGCTAGCTAAGGCAAAGGCCCACACTTGGTGTCCATTATGGACGTAGAAGATGATTCTGATAATGATGACTCATCTGGTCCCACAAAAGACATCATGTCGGCCGAGATAGTTAAGGGGAAGGTCTACACCTGCCCCGATCCAAGACCTGCAAAAGGTAAAGAGAAGGAGAATTCTGACGGGTAAGGTGGAGTATTCTATTGACATCTCCAAGGCTGACGAGATATTTGACTACTTGTTGAAAGACAGACAGATTTGACTCCTAAATGGCCACATGATACCTCCCCAAGGGATTTTAAAGGCAAGAAATCCGGCATGTGGAATAACTCTTACAATCACTCAACTTCTAATTGCATATTTTTCTGGAAGGTAAATCCAGAAAGCTATCAACATGGTATCATTTTCAGACTCTCACAACTCAGATACCGAACATAAGGGGAAGGGTAAGAAGGTCTACAAACAGGTATGGATGCCAAAGCAAGCAGAAGCAGAGGTTCCCGATGAAAATAGGAAATTTGTCTTCAGTCCGCTAGAGTTGGCTAAACCCAACACTTCAGCATTTAACAGCTTAGGCATGCCTGAACCTAAGATAGTCATGGCAGAGTCGAGTCAAGGGGCTAGGAAGTTCAAAAATCCACCTAAGAAGGGGAGGCTAACCCAGGAAATAACAAGCCTTTATGTGTCCATGAAGAACCCTGAAGCCATGGCCTAAATATGGAGCTTGTGGCCCCAGAACTTTCTGCCTAGGGGCCAAAGCATGTCAGTCGATGGTAACATCAGACAAACAACTTTTCCTAGAATCGACAAAAAACCTATCACAAAAGGAAAAATGAGAGTGGATAAGGTCACTATGGAGCAAGGCATGGCATCTCTCAAGATCAAATCAGAGATGATAAAGAACTAAGGCCTACTAGGATGGTTAAGCCACCCTTGACAGTGCCCCAAGACAAATGGGTGGTAAAAAAAGTGTTCAAAGAGCCTCCCTCTAAGTTAGCTCCTTTGACAAGAACTCAAAAAAGAATGTTGTGGAGAGCAAGACCCGTCTAGAAAAAGAAGAGTACTCTGTAGATGCTAGCCGAGGCCAATGAAAAAGACAAGCAGGAAATTCTTGTAACCACTATGACTAAATCTTAGGAAGAAGCCTTCCCAAAACTTGTTGAGGCTAGTGTACCAGTGGTTAAGGAAGATGAGGTAGAGCCTCCTAAAATTGGCACAGTATCATAAGAGGAGGTCGAGTTCAACATGATTGGGTTAGTAGAATTAACTAATAGCCCAATCACTCATGCAGTTATGAGCCGCCTCTATGGCCCTCACAATCCTCATAGTCTTCACAGCCCTCATAGTCTGCATAGTCCTTATAGTCCTGTCGGGTCAGCAAAGCCTAAGGTCGGTGGAGTTGACCAATAGCCCAATCACTGACGAAGCTATGAGGTGTCTTTACATCCTAACGGGTCCACTTATCCCTCATGGTCCCCGTAGCTCTGTCATAGAGCCCTTCGATGACTCTATTCTTGATTATAGTTTTAATGAAGAAGCTGATGCTTTTATGGCAGAGATTGAAACCATAAGACTACTACCTATGGAGTTCTGGGTGTCGAGGGACAACCTGAGGGGTTGGAGGGAGACATATTTGTTGAGGAAGCGAAGTGGGATACATTGGTCGAACCAGATAATCAAATAACAGACGGCATGTTGTTTCAAAAGCCAGCCATCGAAATGACCAAGCACCTGAAGCCCTTGTACATCAAGGCTCATATTAATGGTAAACCTTTCAATAGGGTGTTTATTGATGGAGTTGTTGTGCTAAATATAATCCCTCTAGCCACCATGGTGAGGCTCGGTAAGAACTCTACGGATCTAATCCCTACCAATATGAAGATGACAAGCTTTATGGGCCATGCTTCCCATGCCTTGGGAGTACTAATAGTTGACGTGACTGTTGGTTCCAAAGTTACAAGGTCTGCCTTCTGTGTGATAGAAGGAAAACTTTCACATGTTGTCATCCTTGGCAGAGATTGGATCCATACTAGTGAATGTGTGTCACCCACACCCAACCAGAAACTAAAGCTTTGGACAGGTGACAAGGTTAAGGTAATTGAAGCTGACCAAAACCCCTTCTTAGCAGAGGTTAAGATGTTGGAGACTGTTAACACCCAAAAATAAATAAGGTCGTAGGCCGAGGACTGAGAGTCAAAGTTAAGAGAGGATCAGGTCACCGAGGCAAACCACCTGACAATTTCCAATAGATATTTGCTGAAGGGGCAATCTCAAAGAAGGGGCTCGAGGAAAAAGATAATATGAACGACCCGAGGAGGGATTGAGCCCGAGGAATAATAGATAAGGCCGAGGCAAAGCAAGTCTTAACTTATGGAGTACCCCAGCCACAATAGCTCGGTTAGCCTAAGTTTGATGGCTGCAGGCCGAGGATAAGGATCAGCCGAGGGAGTGTATGGTCGAGCTAAAGAATACTTGCTTTGGAAACAAGGGAAAAAGGCACGTGGACAGAACGTGGGAGCAGTTGAAGGTTAAGCGAAGAACAGAAGCCTTGAGGAGTGGAGCGAAGAGGTTTTGGCACCCCACTAACAGTGCTAGTGGGATTGTGGGTAGTGGCTCCGATTTCTTAGGGCTAGGAGCGAGATAAGGCGTTGATCTTCAATTGATCCAACGGTAGGCAAATGTAGGCTCGCATAGTGGCCGACGACGGCCTATGTATTTATATAGAGAAGAAAAACTGGTACATAACACACATCAATCAATACACAAATCTATTTTTTCTCTCGCAATTTATCTTTATCGCATTTTTACTTTACTTTCATGCATTAGTCAATAGATAATCCAATCATCGCGTCCCCTCTACCCAACCTGACACTCTTTGGAGGAGTTAGGAAACCCACAGTTGAGGAACAGAGTTGCTTCCTCAACGCAATTGCTTGAAGAATAGAGGAATTAAAGACTATCCAAACCCCTGGCTGATACCACGACTAGGATATAAGAGTTTAACGATAACAAAAGTTGGCACGCCCAGTGGGTCAGGCACGAGTGAACAAACTATCACGTTTGATTGGCCTTGACTGGATTATTGTTGGCGTATGCACTTGCGCTCCGGCTGAAACCTAAGTATGGAGCCATCTTCGGTGTAAAAAAAGGGAACTGCCTCCAAGGCTAAGACCACAGAGACAGTAAGTGTTTCGGGGACAACCACCCTAACGATTACTGCTGATTCGAATGAACAACCCCACCAAGAGTATAAGGAGCCCATGGTTATGACCACATCATTCATTCGGCAACAAATCGACATGGGGATACATGACATAATGTACCACGTGTCCCAACAATTGGCTGACATAGTGAAACCTATGGTGCACAATGAGGTGCAACGGGCCAAGGAATTGGAACAGAGGCGTGCTACGCAAGCTAGTACCACATTAAGCCCCGATTTCCCCGGCCAATCACAGGGAGGACAGTCTAACTCCCTAGGAGGTACGTGTCACACCCTAATTTTGTCTGACTAATTGAAAAAATCCCAAAAAAGTTTTTTTTTTCACTCTCGCTCCATCGTGTTCGAACGTTTTTATATACTCTTATTCTTTTGTTATTAGACTAGTTCAAAAATATATAAAACATCATTGAAAATATAATAAGCATTTTTAAAAGCTGAATAGTTAAAGTTTTATTAGATATGACCAAAATTTACATGTATGGACAAGAACCAAAAGGTAAATAGTACAATTTTCAAAACAATTCAAAAAAAGAGAGAGAATCATATTGGGAATGGTCCAATTTGCTCTTTCCCCTTTCCTTTGGCTTTTCCCATTTCAAGTAAAATAATGCTGGCCTTTTTCCTCACACCCTAATCGCCCAGCCAGCTGCTGTCCTTCCTCAACACCTCACCCAGCCAGCTGCTGTCCTTCCCCAGCACCTCACCCAACCAGCTGCTATCGTTTGTCCTTTTTTCAACTGCTGTCCTTTTGATTCCCCAGCACCTCACCTACATCACACCAATTTTCCTATAAATACCAAACAACAATACAGACACACACAGACAGTAATACACACAACAATCGAGTTATTCACCACCAAAAGAATTTGAACTCAACATCAGAATTGTTGTTCACTTGAGCAAAAACACTTGTGAAAATAAATTTTTGTCCACTACCAGAAAGAGTAAAAGATAAGGAGATGCAGTAGATACAATACTTTTTTTCAGAAACTTGGGATAAAGCAACAGATTTAGAATACTTGGAAGCAAAATAAGGAGCATTTTCAGAAGCTGAACCAAAAGGTTGGTCCAATTTGTTTTTTTCTTTGATTATGTTTTTTAGTTCGTTACCAGAATGTTACAAATTTGAACTCAGGGTTTTAAACATGAAGTAGGTCTATAAATTAGGGTTCTGGATTCCTTTTGTTAAAATTAGTATCCCTATTCGTACATCTAAATTGTTCTTGACTTGCAAAAATAAATAAATAGGATTAAGAGTTAAACAAAACGTAACAGGGAGTGTAAATACTGATTTTGTAAATAAATAAAAAATCAAGAACAGGTTATGGTTTAAAAAATAAGGTTTATAGCTAATCCCTTTTATTTTTTTTTCAAAAAAAAGAACAAAAATAAATTAACAGTAACAAAATAGAAATTGTTAGTAGCAAATAATTGTTATTTAATAATTGTTAGTTAGAAATTGTTAATTAGACAAAAACAGTAACAAAATAGAGTTAGAAATGTGAAATAGTAAGCAAAAATCAGAATTGGGAGAAGAAGAAGAAAGCAAAAATAGTAGAACCCACCTCCGGCCACCGTAGACGGTGGTCGTACACCGCAAACCGTCGCCATGGCATCGTCGATCGGCGTCGTTTTTGTTCTCTCCAGAAACGTCGTCGTCAACCCCACCATCGTTTTCGTCGCCGTCAACTCCGTTTTGCCGTAAGTCTGCCGTCGTCGCCACCGTCATCACCTGGCCGGTCACCGGAGCTGTCGCACTCCCCCCACTCTCTCTCCTTTCCTTTCTTCTCTTCCCTTTCTTCTTTCTCTCTCTCTCTCTCTCTCTCTCTCTCGTTTTTCTCTCTCTCATGGAAGGAAACCTCTCTCTCTCCCAAGAATGCAGAAACGACGCTAGATTGTGAAGGGAATTAGGGTTCCCTCATTCCAAATGTGGCCTTTTATATGCCTCTCCTATTTTAATGTTCATTTTGTTTAAAATTTAGATAATCAGATGTATATTCGCGCCCCTCTGTTTTTGTTATACAGTTTTCCCTACACAAAAACTGTTTTCGCAGGCCATCTTTTAAAAGCCCAGTGACAAAAACTGAGCTGCTGCTGCTTACACCCCCAGTTTCAATAATACAGCACTCCTGCTGCTAAACACACCCCCTTTTTGATAATACAACCCTTCTCTGTTTTCTTTATTGCAACCCACCTCGTTTATTCATTTTTTTAGGGGACTAAGCCGATTGTACAATCGGCTTAGTCATCGTTTTAGGATGAATGAGCCGTACGGCTCAAGAATCCTAAAATACCTATTAAAAATATATAATGCAAAAAATACCAACATACAAATCTTTTTTCTCTTTCTTTTCAAAAAATCAAATCTTAATAGGGGATTAAGTCAATCGTACGATCGGGTTAGTCATCGTTTTAGGATGAATGAGCCGTACGGCTCAAGAGTCCTAAAGTACCTATTAAATAAAATCGAATCACTCCATACACAAACCATCTTCTTTCAAAGAAAATCAAAATCTTATTTTCAAAAATAGGGGATTAAGTCGGTCGTACGACCGGATTAGTCATCGTTTTAGGATAAATGAACCGTACGGATCAAGAATCCTAAAATTCCTTAATTAAAAAACACCAACAAACAAACGTTTTTCTACCCAAGAACTACGTAGCTTTGATTTTTCCATCGCACCTGGGGATACGTAAGAGCAGGGGCCCACTCCTGTCAAGCGCAAAAAACTAAAATTTTTTATTAGGTCTTCCTTTTCAATTTTGCAAATATTAAAAAGGGTAAATTAGAGTGTTTTCTTTGAATTAACTTTTTTTCTACACATTAAATTAAAAGGTAAGCTTTTTTTGAAAGGATGTTGTGGGGTGCTAATACCTTCCCCACACATAATCGACACCCGAACCCAAAAATAAAGGTTTTTTCAATGTTTTTCCTATTAAATAAATATTCATGGCGGCTTCATTCCAAATGACGAAGAATCCCTCCTTCAGATTTTTCGGTCGCTACAGTACGCATCAAACCTTACCGTACACCAACCCAGTCGGACCTCAGCAGGCATCTTCCTATACTCAAATGGGAAACTTGCATCCGTGTCCACCAAGTGGGAGCATGGTTGGGCCTCAGCAGGCGTTCTCTCATCACGTAAATCCTACTCCTGTAATTCCTCAGCCTGGTACTTTTGTCACTGCCAACACATGGGGGCAGTTTATGGCGAATGTCACTAACACGGCTTCTCTTCAGCAGGGACTAGTGCAATTGCCCAGAAGGCCGCCCGAGGCCGCAGGCTTGATGGGTCTGCCGCAAGGATCATCCTATGGATGTTCTACCGCGGCTAACTATCCGGCCTACGTAGGGGGGAAAGCCTTCACCCCGGAATCGGGGATTGGCAGGACAAGCGGGTATTGCCCGAGTCAACATCCATGGGTCTAGAACCCACCTGGCTCGACAAGCCTACCTCCCAGCCAGTCGTACTCCGGAGCACTCGGTACCTACCCGGCGGGTTCTTATTTACAAACACAGATGAATGGTGTCCCGGTCGAACAGCCAAGGAACCGGTTTCTACCTCACTAAGGCAATCAGGCAGCTGTACCAGGAACTGGATCTGTTAACCTGGCCCAAGTGATGCCTGGGCAGCCATGGACAGATGCTCCACCTCAGGCACCACCACAGACAGGAGCATAGGGTCCCCAAGATACAATGGGGCGACCAATGCCTCCACCTGAGAGACCATCGGGGCCCCAAATCCTGGACCCGAATTTAATAGCTGACACCATCAAGAAGTTCTTCGGTGTGCAGTTGAAACCACTGGACGGGCCGGTGTACAGGAAGCCTTACCCCGAGTGGGTGGATAAATTGGTACCTCTTGCTAGAGGATTCAAAATACCTGATTTTGCTACATTTTCCGGGGACGATGGCAAGTCTACGATGGAGCACATCTGCCGATTCACGGCCCAATGTGGAGAAGGGAACAAGAATGAATATCACAAGCTGCAGCTGTTCCCCTTGTCTTTAAAAGGGCCTGCCTTCTCATGGTACTCTTCATTCCCACCTGATTCTATTCAGACCTGGGCAGACATGGAAAGGTGTTTCCATGACAGATTTTATTGGCCACAGCTAGAGGTTACCGCAGCCGATCTCATGAATTTGCAGAAGGTAGACGAGGCTCTGACTGACTTCATTGAAAGATTCAGAAAGATGGTCGGAAAATGCTCAGTACCTTTTCCAGAATCACAACTCACTTCCATGGCCATCTCTGGAATGCACCCTCAATTGAAGGAAAAGCTTTGATAAGCCGCAAGTATACGGTTATATCGCGTAATAAGAATTATCGATCCACAGGGAGTTATACGTGACTACCAATCTAGTTTCAGTGGTGATTAGCTGAAAAGGAATAGTTAAATAGGAAATGTTGGTTTTAACTTTGAATATAAAATGCGTCTTGGGATCTTGGTTAGATCACAATGAAGGTATAAAAATAACCCCTTAACTATCCCCTATCTTATTATTTAAGTTTGTTTCTAAGGACAAGGTATTCTTATGGTGTAATTCAAGTTTCCTTTCGAACAACAAGAACGTGTCTCGAAACAACGATCAAGCCTATTCTCATGGTTGATCATTGCCGAAACCCATTAAGTACAACCTTATTATCCCAAGGTCATCAACGCTATTCTCATGCTTTGATCGACCTTGTCTAATTTCATTTGTTCCAATGTCAAGCTTCCCCTTTCGGTCCATCACTTGACATTTGGATTATACAAAACGCACGATGAAATTAGATTAGAATCCAAACCCTAATAAGATAGGTTTTAGTCTTGGAATTATTCAGGGACCCATTATTGGATTGTTTCCCAAAATCCCAAGACTAAAAAAGTCTACTCACAATAGCTCATTGTAGACAAGGGAGTAGAAGAGAAGGACATAATGTAAATAGCGAGAAATAAAATAAAGCGTGTAAAAGACTGAATTGTAAAAAGGACAGAATAACAATAACCTTAATAGAAAACTTGCAAGAACTTTAACATAAACTTAGAGTGAGAATTACAATGATCCAGGATGATTGTGAAGCTACATTGGGGTCCTTTTTATAGGCCAAGATTAGAGACAAGGCACTAAACATCAATTACAATCCATAAAGACAGAATAGGAAGAGTTGTAACATTTTGGCCATCGCACGGATCGTGCCATACAGGCGCATGGATCGTGCCCCATGAAAATAGCTTGGAATTTGAAACAGCACAAGGCGCACGGACCGTGCTTGACATGCACACGGATCGTGCGTAGTTGAACTTTTGATATTCTGCTTTTGCGAACTTCACGCACGAATCGTGCCTCCCAGGCGCACGGATCGTGCGTCTCTTTTTCTTCAGTTTCTTCATTCTCTGCGAACCATACGCACGGACTGTGCTTAATCACGCACGAACCGTGCATCTAAACCTGATATTTGCACCCCCTATTGCTGATTCTTCTCCCTATCCTTTTGCCTTTTGATCCTTTACTCTTTAAGCACTAAAATTCCTCAATTGCTTCTATAATAACCTGAGAATAGAAACTAACAATTTGTAGTAAAAATAGCTCTAAACTAAAATCAAAACATCAAATAAACTACTTAGAATAGGTACTAAAAACTTACTAAAACATGACTTATCAAACTCTCCCATGCTTGAATCTTTACTTGTCCTCAAGCAAAACCATAAAACTCATTGGGCCAACTTTTGAAAAAAAACTCTGAATCCTTTCAAAACTTCAAGCGGACTGGGGTAAACTTTTGCAACTTTTTTGACTTGTGACATAATACTCTAGGCTTTTGTGATTTATGAGATAAGTTTTAGGTACTAGCACAATAGGAGGGATGTCAATGTCAGCATAGAACTAGTTCCCATCATTCTTAAGCTTGGGTTTTCCATTCATTAGACCGAGTCTCAAAGGAGGGTCCTTATACGTTGGGAATTCAAGCAATCTTTCTTTTTCTTTTTCTTTGACTTTTCTTTGATTTGGACCAACCACTTTTTAAATGACAATTATTTCTTTTTTCTTTTTGGACTAAAGTGGTCGGCCCATTTTGCTTGATTTTTCTTTTCTTTTTCTTTTTGCTTGATACCCCAACTCAGACGTTTTTCTCCAGTAACCACGCATCCGGTGAATGTCACCACGGGAACTAAGTTTCTAGTTTCTTTTCTAAACCACCTAAAGATACAAATAACCAGAAACAAATCTCAAGTGTGTGCGTGAAAGCCAAAGAGCAGCAACAAACAAACATTTTTCAGCCCGTCCACATGATGAATGAATTTCAAAAATTTAATCCAAAAGAGGCCTTTACTAGACAAAACATGCTTTCAAAACTCACAAAGACTTGAAACAAGGGGAGATGATATTTATTAAAAATAAACTAAACTTAATAAAAAACAGGAAAACAGTAAGAAGGGCATTACCCCCCATGCTTGGACCAAACATTGTCCTCAATGATTTAATAATAAAGAGTAACATGAAGGGGTAAGAGAAAGCTCACATGATTTACTGCTGATCAGGCGGAGGTGCCTGATGAATATTGAAGTGCTGCATCATAGAGCGAAGCATATCTGACATTTGTTCCATTTGCTGGCTATGATGCAATTGATCCTCCCTGATCAGCTGCAGCCCCGCACCCTGCCTCTGTTGTTCATTTTCTATTCTGCCACACCATGCCTCTAGATTGAAGTTTTGGGCATTTTGCTCGGCCATCTCTTCCTCCACCTCTTGAACTGGCACCTCTTGAGGTATATTACCTGCAGCATCAAGGTACAACCAGTTTCCTGGGTTTCTTGTGTCAGTCCTTACTGGGTTTGGTAGCATGATTGACTTTTGCTTATCGACCAGTAAGTGAAACCTTGTTCTTGCTTTATTTATAGCTCTGACTAGGAACATGCTCTCGCATATATCCATGTCAATGCTCGTATTACCTTCCAGAACATCATAATTTATAAACCTGTCACCCAGTCCCAGCTTTGCAGCAATAAAGGTAACCATCCCACCTATCACTATATCACCCTTTGTTTGTTCAGAAACGTTAAATAAATTCCTAGTGATATAATGATAAGTGTTTACCTGCATTTGATGGATCATTGCCCATAACAAAAAGAGCTCCCCAGTTCTAATCCCTCCCATCTCTTGTCTCCCAAACACTGTACAGGCCATAATTCTAGCAAGATACCGGAAAACCGGGTTATGAATCCAGCTAGCCTTGGCGATCCTAGCTTCATAATGACCCCTCCCAGTGATCTGGGTCCAGAAGGCAGGAGGGTTGTACCCTTGCGGCCTGAATGCGGGGTCTCTGGAATCATGAATCATACCTATGTTGGGAAACCCCAGCTTTTCCCCAAGTTCATCTTGTGTCATTTCAAAATCTTCGTTAAAAAGCCTAAATGATATTTTATCATCAACAAGACTCAATGAACTGAGGAATTCCAAGGTAATCCCTTCATAGGTGCCACTAGGGGGCCTCAAAAAAGTTGACCAACCCAGATTGTTAAGCAACATAGAAACATTGTCCTCTATTCCTAGGGTGCCAAGAGTAAGAGTAAAGTGGGGGTACCTTGTGGCGACAACCTTTCTTTTGCACAGCAGTTCATACCTTTCTTCTTGTGCAGTATCTTTGAAAACGATTCCAAATGGGTTGTTTGCAGCCCCGCTCCTTTTTCGTCCCTTCCCGGTGCTTGGACCCGCAGCAGCACCAATCCGTGCCTTTTTTGAAGCCATTTTCGAATTTTCTCAAAATTGGGGTTTTTTGGTGATTGAAAGAATTTGGGGTTTTTGGGTTTTGGAAGGTGAATAGAGTGTTTTTGGTGGTGGGTATTGTGTATTGGGTGGTGTTTTGATGATTGGGTGGTGTTTTGGGGGTGTTTATGGAGGTTTTGGGTTATGGATATGGTGGATTACGAAATTGGGGATTTGGTGGAGAGGGTTTGTATGGTGATTTTAATGGTTGGGTTTTGTAGAGGGAGTTGTGGGTAGTTGATTTGGGTAGTTTTTATGGAGGTTTGGGTGTTGTTTGGTTGTATTTGAAGGTTGGGAAGGTATGGGTATGGAGGTTTAGGGTAGGAGAAGAGGTGAGGAAGAAGAAGATAGGTTGAAAGTGAGGAAAATTCGTGACTTACTTGTTAAACTGATGTACTGTTCGGTCCTTTTAACTGCGCACGGATCGTGCCTACTTCACGCACGGTTCGTGCTCAACCTTCGCAAACAGAGATGCTGCCTTTTAAGTTACGCACGGTCCGTGCTTCACCTACGCACGGACCGTGCCTGAGTTTCGGTAATCAATTCCAGTAAAACATTTCCAGTACGCACGGATCGTGCCATGCTGCGCACGCATCGTGCGTCTCTTTCGCACCCAGACAGACAAAATCTTCTTAGCTGCGCACGGATCGTGCGCCCCTTCAGCTTTCAAAAATCAATTTTTCTGGTTTACAATACCCAGATCAGATACCCCTTTTCACATGATTTTCCTGAAAAACAAAAAGAAACATTAACCCGTGGGTTGCCTCCCACGCAGCGCTCTTTTAACGTCACTAGCTTGACCCAGACTTTTTTCCTTAATTTGGATTTTGTAGAAACAAAGTGGTTCCCCTTTCAATCTTATCCCCAATCAAATATGCTTTCAACCTTTGTCCATTTACTTTGAATGGACCGGTCTTTTCACTCCATATATCAACAGCTCCGAAAGGGTATACCTTACGGACTTGAAATGGACCGGACCATTTTGACTTTAATTTTCCTGGAAATAGTTTCAGCCTTGAGTTGAAGAGCAATACAAGATCGCCTTCTTTGAATTCTCTTCGGACGATACACTTATCATGCCATTTCTTTGTTCTCTCTTTGTAAATTCGGGCATTTTCATAAGCGTCCATCCTCAGTTCTTCCAACTCATTTAACTGAAGTTTTCTTTTATCACCCGCTAACTTTGTATCCAAGTTGAGAGTTTTTATTGCCCAATAAGCTTTGTGCTCTAGCTCAACCGGAAGATGACAAGACTTCCCATAAATCAATTTAAAAGGAGTCATCCCAATAGGAGTCCTGTATGCTGTCCGATAAGCCCAGAAAGCATCATCAAGCTTAATTGACCAATATTTTCTAGAAGGAGAGACCATTTTTTCTAAAATACTTTTTATCTCTCTATTGGAGATCTCAACTTGGCCACTAGTTTGGGGGTGGTAAGGTGTTGCAATTTTGTGCTTCACCCCAAACTTTTGCAAGAGCTTTTCAAAATGTTTGGAGATAAAATGAGATCCTCCATCACTAATTACTACTCTTGGTACTCCAAATCTTGGAAAAATGATTTTCTTGAAAAGCTTGATTACGACTTGTGCATCATTTTTTGGAGAAGCGATGGCTTCAATCCACTTTGAGACATAATCAACTGCGACTAGAATGTATTGATTTCCAAAAGAAGAGGGAAATGGCCCCATGAAGTCAATTCCCCAGACGTCGAAAATTTCGACTTCTAGAATACTGTTCAGAGGCATTTCGTTTCTTCTGGAAATACTCCCAGTGCGTTGACATTGATCGCATTTAGAAACAAAATAATGCACATCTTTAAAGAGTGATGGCCAGAAAAAACCAGATTGAAGAATTTTGAAAGCAGTCTTTTTAGAACCAGCATGGCCACCATAAGAAGAAGAATGACAATGAATAAGAATGTTACTTACCTCTTCTTCTGGGATGCATCTTCTGAAAACACCATCTGCTCCTCTCTTGAAAAGGAGAGGTTCATCCCAATAGTACTATTTTACATCAGAAAGGAATTTTTTCCTTTGTTGGTAGGTCTGGTCCGGAGGCAGCACTCCAGCTGCAAGATAGTTCACAAAATCTGCATACCATGGTGCTTCAGTTTGCACCAATGAGAATAACTGATCGTTCGGAAAGGAATCATCAAGTGGCAGCTCATTCTCATTGTTTTCTTGCAACCTTGACAAGTGATCAGCCACAACATTTTCTGTATCAAATTCCTGGAGGAGCAAAATCCATCGGATCAATCTTGGCTTGGCATCTTTTTTGTTCAACAAGTATTTTATTGCCGAGGGATCCGTATAGATGATGATTTTGGACCCCACCAAGTATGACCTGAATTTATCGATGGCAAAGACCACCGCCAATAGTTCTTTTTCTGTTGTGGCATAATTCACTTGGGCATCATCCAAGGTTCTACTAGCATAATGGATAGCATGCATCTTCTTATCCTTCTTTTGACCCAGGACTGCCCCAACCGCATAGTCACTTGCGTCACACATTATCTCGAATGGAAGATTCCAATCGGTGGTTGCATGATTGGGGCAGTGGTCAAAGCTTCCTTTAACCTGCATGACAAAGATCATCAAAAACAAAAGCTGCATCCTTAAGGAGGAAACTTGTCAGTGGCTTAGTAATCTTGGAAAAATCTTTTATAAACCTGCGGTAGAAACCCGCATGACCCAAGAGACTTCTTACCTCTTTGACCGAGGTAGGAGGTGACATTTTTTCAATGATTTCAATCTTTGCTCTGTCAACCTCAATACCTCGTTCAGAAACCAAGTGCCCAAGTACAATACCTTCCCTCACCATAAAGTGGCATTTCTCCCAGTTCAAAACTAGATTTACCTTTTCACACCTTTCAAGAACTTTTTCAAGGTTAGCCAAACAGTTATCAAAACTTGATCCATGTACCGAGAAATCGTCCATAAAAACTTTCATTATATTTTCAACAAAATCCGAAAAGATGGACATCATACAGCGTTGAAAAGTAGCAGGAGCATTACACAAACCAAAAGGCATTCTTCTATAAGCATAAGTGCCATAAGGACAAGTAAAAGTTGTTTTTCCTTGGTCGCTAGGATGAATGGGTATTTGAAAAAATCCAGAATACCCATTCAAATAGCAGAAGTGTGAATGCTTTGCTAACCTTTCTAGCATTTGATCAATAAAAGGGAGGGGAAAGTGATCTTTACGGGTTGCTTTATTAAGCTTCCTATAATCGATACACATTCTCCATTTTTTATAACTGTAAGGCCACCCTTTTTAGGTACTACTTGAACCGGACTAACCCATTTACTGTCTAAAATTGGATATATAACCCCAGCATCAAGGAGTGTGAGTACTTCTTTTTTCACAACTTCTTTCATGTTAGGATTCAATCTCCTTTGATGCTCAATGGAGGGTTTATAATCCTCTTCAAGTAGTATCCTATGCATACATAATGAGGGATTTATTCCCTTAATATCCTCAATAGTATATCCTGTAGCTTTAGGATATTTCTTGAGAATATTAAGTAATTTCTTTGTTTCCACCTCATTTAAGTTTGCATTGACAATAACAGGAAAAGTAGAGTTTAGGCCCAGAAATTCATACCTCTGAGATGTGGGGAGAGGCTTCAGTTCTACCTTTGGAGCTCTTTTTTGAAGAGGATCAGATTCCTCAACCAAGTCTTCAATGCCCAAGCCTTTTATAGGAGGGTTTTCATCCAGCAATTTGGCATAGGCTTGGGCTTCTTCAGCCATCTCTTTATCTGTGCTACCAGTTAGGCATGTTTCTAAACCATCGTGTGAAGATGTAGCTAAAGAGCAGTCTTCCACGCAATGGTCAACAATATCAACTCTACAACAGGAGTCCTTAATAGAAGGACTTTTCATAAGGTTAGCAAATTCAAACTCTATCTTCTCTTCACCCACATTGAATGCCAACTTACCATTTTTGACATCTATTATAGCCCCTACAGTGGCAAGAAAAGGTCTTCCCAACAAAATTGGAACCTGGGAATCCTCCTCTATTTCCATCACAACAAAATCAGCCGGTACAAAAATTTGTCTTACTTTGATAGGAACATCCTCTAAAATTCCGGTTGGATATTTAATGGAGCGGTCAGCCAACTGTATAGTCATCTTGGTGGGTTTTAACTCTCCTAGGCCTAGCCTCTTGAAAAGGGATAATGGCATTAAACTCACACTGGCTCCTAAATCACACCTAGCTTTGTTTATGGTTTCACTTCCTATCACACATGGTATAGAAAAACTTCCAGGGTCTTTTAGTTTTGGTGGCAGTTTATTTTAAATTATAGCACTACATTCTTCAGTTAGAGCCACTGTCTCATTGTCATCTATTTTTCTTTTCTTAGACAGAATTTCTTTCAAAATTTTTGCATAAGATGGCATTTGAGACAGTGCATCTGTGAAAGGAATGTTTATGTAGAGCTTACTCAAAAGATCAACAAATTTCTTAAACTGCTCATCAAGTTTTGTTTTCGCAAACCTTTGTGGGAAGGGAATGGTGGGCTTGTATGGTGGAGGTGACACATATGATGTTTCTTTTTCTTTCTTTTCCTCTACCTCCTCACTTTGTGGACTCTCTTTTTCACTCTCATTTTTATTATTCTTTGGTTCCTCTAAATGTTTTCCACTCCTTAAGGTGACAGCATTAATTTGGGCTTTGGGATTTGGCTCTGGCTGTCCAGGAAATATTCCGGAAGATTTAGAGGATGAAGCGACTTGTTGAGCAACTTGAGAAATTTGGGTTTCCAGCATTTTGTTGTGAGTGGTGATAGAGTCTACTTTTGATGTTAACTTAATAAGAGTATCATTCAAAAATGAGTTTTTGTTTTTGAACTCTTCATTTTGTTTGGTTTGAGTTAACACAAAAGCTTCCAATAAAGTTTCTAAATTGGATTTTTGAGGAGCCCTTTGATTGTTTTGAAAACCGGGGGGTGTTCTAGCTGCTGGTTGGTTTGATGGAGGATTTTTATATGAAAAATTTGGATGATTCCTCCATCCGGGGTTATAAGTGTTTGAAAATGGATCCCCCTTTTGGGCAAAATTTGCTTGTTCAGAACCAGCAGTAGATGCCCCTAGCTGGCATTCTGTACCAATGTGACCAACTACGCCACATATTTCACAAGATGAATAAGAAGATGGAGTAGAAGATGAAGCAGCATTTACACTCAACTTATCAAATTTAGCAAACAATGCATCTACTTTAGAAGCTATATGATCAAGGGCAGAAACTTCGTACTTCCCTGATTCTTTCTTTTGTGCTGATGGAGCTGTGATAGCTCTCTCGCTTGTCCATTGGTAGTGATTCTGCGCCATGTCCTCAATCAGAGGATAAGCTTCTTCAATATTCTTGTTCATCAAAGCACCACCTGCATCAACAGTCATTTTTGTGGTGTACAATAGACCATTATAAAAAGTGTGGATCATCAACCATTTCTCTAGTCCATGATGGGGGCAAAGCCTTAGCATTTCCTTGAAACGCTCCCATGCATCATAAAGAGACTCCCCATCATTCTGAGTGAATCTTGTAATTTGATTCCTCAGTTGAGCAGTTTTGCTTGGGGGAAAGAATCTGGCAAGGAATGCTTGCCTTAGTTGATCCCAAGCTGTGACAGACTCATTAGGTAATGAGTGAAACCAGGCCCTGGTCTTATCTCTTAACGAGAAAGGAAAAAGCTTCAGCCTTATGGCTTCCGGAGTCACTCCATTTAGTTTTAGAGTGCCACAGTACTCAAGAAAAATAGACAAATGAAGATTAGGATCATCGGAGGCTGATCCAGAAAATTGATCCTGTTGGACCATAGAAAGTAGAGATGGTTTAAGTTCAAAATTATTAGCTTCCACATTAGGGTGCACAATAACACCATGGGGTTCTGCCGTAGAAGGCGTAGCATACTCTTTGAGAGTACGGTTTGGATTAACCGCCATTTCTTGGTTATTGCGCAGTTCTCTTCTTCTTCTATGTAAGAATCATTCAATCTCAGGAATTGGTTGAACAATTTCTCCGAGACTTCGGACTCTTCGCATTCAAAGGAGAAGAAAACAGAAAAATAAAAGAAAACAAAAATTTCAGTCTAACCGGTACCAAAAGGTTGATTATTATCACTAACTCCCCGGCAACGGCGCCAAAAACTTGATAAGCCGCAAGTATACGGTTATATCGCGTAATAAGAATTATCGATCCACAGGGAGTTATACGTGACTACCAATCTAGTTTCAGTGGTGATTAGCTGAAAAGGAATAGTTAAATAGGAAATGTTGGTTTTAACTTTGAATATAAAAGGCGTCTTGGGATCTTGGTTAGATCACAATGAAGGTATAAAAATAACCCCTTAACTATCCCCTATCTTATTATTTAAGTTTGTTTCTAAGGACAAGGTATTCTTTTGGTGTAATTAAAGTTTCCTTTCGGACAACAAGAACGTGTCTCGAAACAACGATCAAGCCTATTCTCATGGTTGATCATTGCCGAAACCCATTAAGTACAACCTTATTATCCCAAGGTCATCAACGCTATTCTCATGCTTTGATCGACCTTGTCTAATTTCATTTGTTCCAATGTCAAGCTTCGCCTTTCGGTCCATCACTTGACATTTGGATTATACAAAACGCACGATGAAATTAGATTAGAATCCAAACCCTAATAAGATAGGTTTTAGTCTTGGAATTATTTAGGACCCATCATTGGATTGTTTCCCAAAATCCCAAGACTAAAGAAGTCTACTCACAATAGCTCATTGTAGACAAGGGAGTAGAAGAGAAGGACATAATGTAAATAGCGAGAAATAAAATAAAGCGTGTAAAAGACTGAATTGTAAAAAGGACAGAATAACAATAACCTTAATAGAAAACTTGCAAGAACTTTAACATAAACTTAGAGTGAGAATTACAATGATCCAGGATGATTGTGAAGCTACATTGGGGTCCTTTTTATAGGCCAAGATCAGAGACAGGGCACTAAACATCAATTACAATCCATAAAGACAGAATAGGAAGAGTTGTAACATTTTGGCCATCAGAATGGACGCACGGATCGTGCCATACAGGCGCACGGATCGTGCCCCATGAAAACAGCTTGGAATTTGAAACAGCACAAGGCGCACGGACCGTGCTTGACATGCGCACGGATTGTGCGTAGTTGAACTTTTGATCTTCTGCTTTTGCGAACGTCACACACGGATCGTGCCTCCCAGGCGCACGGATCGTGCGTCTCTTTTTCTTCACTTTCTTCATTCTCTGCGAACCATACGCACGGACCGTGCTTAATCACGCACGAACCGTGCGTCTAATCCTGATATTTGCACCCCCTATTGTTGATTCTTCTCCCTATCCTTTTGCCTTTTGATCCTTTACTCTTTAAGCACTAAAATTCCTCAATTGCTTCAATAATAACTTGAAAATAGAAACCAACAATTTGTAGTAAAAATAGCTCTAAACTAAAATCAAAACATCAAATAAACTACTTAGAATAGGTACTAAAAACATACTAAAACATGACTTATCACTGTTCCCCTTGTCTTTGACAGGGCCTGCCTTCTCATGGTACTCTTCATTCCCACCTGATTCTATTCAGACCTGGGCAGACATGGAAAGGTGTTTCCATGACAGATTTTATTGGCCACGGCTAGAGGTTACCGCAGCCGATCTCATGAATTTGCAGAAGGTAGACGAGGCTCTGACTGACTTCATTGAAAGATTCAGAAAGATGGTCGGAAAATGCTCAGTACCTTTTCCAGAATCACAACTCACTTCTATGGCCATCTCTGGAATGCACCCTCAATTGAAGGAAAAGCTTGTGGGACAAGCTTGCAGTGACCTCAGTGGCCTTTCTTCCACAGCTATCCAAATTGAACAGTTCATACAGGAGAAAGAGAGGAAGAGGGTCACTAGGGGTCGAGGACCTCAATTAGTGTCAGTAGTTGACATTGAAGAAGATTCTGACTATGATGAATCAGCCGATTACAAACCAGACATCCTGGTGGCCAAGATAGTCAAAGGGAAGACTTACCTATGTCCTGCCCTTAAACCTGCCAAGGGAAAGGAGAATGACGAGGTGGAAAACAAGTCTGAATACTCCTTTGATATATCTAAAGTGGACCAGATCTTCGACTACCTGTTAAAGGATAAGCAAATCAAACTCCTCGATGGTCACAATATACCTTCGCCCGAAGAGATAAAGGGGAAGAAGTACTGCAAGTGGCATAATTCGTTCAATCATGCCACCTCCAATTGCATCATCTTTCGTCGAGCCATTCAAGAGGCTATTAGGAAGGGGAGGTTTAAGATGGCCGATAAAGGAGTGCCAAAGATGCCTGTTGACACTGACCCCTTTCCCAGCATGAATATCAACATGGTCTCCTTCTCGGGGAGCGATTGGGGAAAAGGAAAGAAGAAGTATATGTGGGTCCCCAAACAGGAGGTTCCCCCAGGACGAAGAGTATCGGCCTTTGACCGGTTAGGCCCCCCTACCGAGGGATCCACTGTGGCTGAGCGTGTAGCTCTCTTGCAGGATAGACTGCAGGTGGGAGAGCCAAGCCAGCGCAAGGGACCCTAGAAGAAACTTCCCAAGCCGGGGAAGCTTGTCCATGATCTCAGGGAATTACACTTGTCCAAATTCAATCCTGAGAGGCAAACACGTCAGCCCAAGGACCTGAGGTCGAGGCTCCAACACCTCCCGCCTGGGGGGCACAGTTGGTCTGCCGATGAATCCATCGACCAAGCCTCTGTATCAATTCTAGGCGAGAAATCACACCAGAAGGGAGAGAGGAGAGTGGCACAGGTCACTATAGCACTGGACTCAACGCCAGTTGATATCACAGTGCTGAATGATCATGAGCTGAGAGCCACTAAAACTGTGAAACCACCCTCGGAAGTGCCACAAGACCAATGGATGATGAAGGCAGTGTCTGAAGTATCGATCCCCACACTTGCCTCCAAATCTGGCTCACAGAAGAGGAGATTGCAGAGGGCAAGGGCCTTACACAGAATGAGGGAAACGTTGCAGATGCTCACCTCGGCCAAGGAAGGGAATACACAGACTATTCCTTCAGCCTCAGTAGCCACGACGTTAGAACAGGCTTTCCCAAAACCTGCCGAGGACAAAGCCCTAGAGCAACGAGACAGCTGGCCCTAGCACATCCACTAATACCATGATAGGGCGGTGGACGCAATTGCCAGCCCTCTCACTCAAGCAGTAAGGGAATGTTTGTATGGCCCTCACAACCCTGGACGATCTCTGCCAATCGGTACTCTCCCTAGCGAGGGGATAATGACTGAGGACGAAATCTCGAAAGATGTCTTTGCCGAGGAGGCCGAATGGGCTGCCTTGACAGAGCCCGAGGGGCCAGTCACAGAAGGGATGTTGTTTGAAAAACCAACGGTGGACATGACTGTGGATGTCTTGTACTGCAGGTAACTTATATTGCAGGTCAGGTTTTGATGATGAAAAAGACAAAGCCAAATTTGATGGCCAAAGTTGATGAAAGTAACAAAGTATCAAAGTCACAATCCAAGGCAATCAAGCTCAAGAATTGAAGTTTCAAGATATAAGGGTAGTCCTTTTAAATAAGGGTAGTCCTTAGGGTTTGGGTGTGTCTTAGGAAAAAGTGTAAGCTCTTACGAAGGTTAGCTCATCTCTCAAAGTCCCACGTTTTTCAAAATGCATGCATGCACACGTAAACTTAAAAACCATTTTGAAAAAGAAAGAAATCGATTCACTACTTTTAACTAAACCTCAAAATCGATTTCTAACTCACTATGAAAGAAAGCAATCGATTCATAAACTCTTTTCTAAATCAAAGAATCGATTACCAAGTTGTTTTAAAAAGGAAAGAAATCGATTCATATTGTTTTCACTAAGTATACAATCGATTCTCTTCTTGTTTTAAAGCCATAAATCGATTTGCCTCTCTTTTCAATTAAGCAATGAATCGATTCCTCTCTTGTTTTTGTAAACTACAAAATCGATTCATAGCCTATTATTTGAAAGATAAAAATCGATTTCATGCTTTCTTTTTTGAAACAAAACAATCGATTCCTCACTTGTGTTTGTGACTTGATTTTCTTTAAAGCTATAAATCGATTATACACTTTCTTCATTAAGTACAAATCGATTTCATCTATTTTAAAACAAACACATAATCGATTTCTCATCCTAGATCTAGTTAGGCAAACAATCGATTATCATTCTTAGGCAAGCCAGGCACTTAATCGATTCTATCATCTCCATAATTATTTCAACAGCTATATTTTTCTCATAGCCCATAAATAGAGGCTTCATACTCTTCATTTTTTACAACCCAATTTCACGAGTCAAAATCACATTTGAGAAAAACTCTTCATACTTTTATTTCTGCTCTTCACGCACTGTTGGTCCATCAGAGCTGATCTTTTGCAAGAGTTGGTCAGGGGTTGGAATCATCAAGTTGTATTATCTGCCTACGTAAGAGGTTTTTCAGTCTTTAAGTTTGTAATTGTTTATTTGTTGTGATTTGTACTAGGGAGTGGGGTATCTCTCTAGGGTAGCTGTTTGGACAAGGAAGTGGGGTATCTTTCTGGGGCAGCTTGTTGTAACAAGGGTGGGGTATCTCTTGTTGTATTGTGGTTAGATTTGAGGGCTCTTCAGTAGGTGGGGTATCCTAGGTGAAGAGTGCCTGAGTCTGTAAAGGTTTCCAAGGCACCCGTAAGCCTTGTTGTGTTAGTGGAAAATCTCACAGGGGTGTGAGGACTGGACGTAGGTCACTGGGAGGTGACCGAACCAGAATAAATCTCCGTGTGCTTTATTGCTTTATTTTCTAATTCCTTCGCTTCCACTTAACCTGCGCGAAAATTAATCTAAGTCATTGAAAAAGGGGAAAAAGTTTTTCAAAAGTTTTCAAAAGTTTTTAAATCTCAATTCACCCTCCCTCTTGAGACTGAAGCCACTTGGTAACAATTGGTATCAGAGCTAGACTCTTGTATAAAGGGCCTAGCAGCTTCAAGAGAAATGGCTTCAGGTTGGTCTACGCAATAGGGTGCATCTCTTTTTCGTCCTCCGGGATTCAACGGAGAAGACTATGCATATTGGAAAGAAAGAATAAGAATATTTATAGAAGGGGTAGATATAGATATATGGGATGCTGTGGAAAATGGACCTTTTGTTCCCACACACATGGTAAATGGCACACTCACAGTAAAAGAAAGAAACGAATGGACGGAGAATGATAAAAGGAAAGTTCAACTAAATTTCCGGGCCAAGAACATTATCACTTCCGCACTTAGTCCCGATGAATTCTTCAGAGTATTAAATTGTAAAACTGCTCAAGAAATGTGGGACAACCTTCAAGTCACTCATGAAGGTACCAGTGAGTTAAAAAGAGCAAGAACAAATACTCTCATCCGGGAATATGAATTGTTCAGAATGGATCAAGGAGAATCCATACAAGAAATGCAAAAGAGGTTCACTCACATAGTGAACAAATTGGATTCATTAGGAAAACCATTTCCTCCCGAAGACTTGATCAACAAAGTGCTGAGATGCCTAAACAGAGAATGGCAACCAAAGGTAATTGCTATAGCTGAATCGAGAAATTTAGCTACCATGTCACTTGCCACTCTATTTGGGAAATTACTAGAGCACGAGTTAGAGCTCACCCGTCTAGCAGAGCATGAAGGAAAAGACAAGAAACGGAAAAGCCTAGCTTTCAAGGCTTCAAGTTCAAGTTCATCCGACGACAGTGATGATTCGCAAAATGAGGATGATGAAGAGGATGAGAATATGGATCTAATGGTAAGACAATTCAAAAAGCTCATAAAAATATCTCTCAAAAAGAATTCTCCAACCAAAGGAGTCTCATGCAAGGAAAACTTCTCAAGTCCACCAACTTGCTACGAATGTGGAAATCCGGACACATGAAGATGGAATGCCCAAAATTACAAAGAAAACGATCAAAGGAAACAAGAGTAGAAAAGCCTACACAGCATGGGAAGATAATAACATTAACTCATCAGATAAATCAGAAAGTGAAAAAGATCAAGTTGCTCTCATGGCCGACCACGACAGCGAAAGTGAAACTGAGGTATCTTCTAACTCTAAAACTTTGCAAGATGCTTATGATGAACTGTATGAAGCATTTACTGAATTGCATGATAAATCCTTAAAACTAGCTAAAGCATTAGATAAATCCAAGAAAGTCATCACTCATCTTCAAAATGATGTTATTGCTTTAACTAAGGAAAAACTAGAACTTAGAAAGGAAAATGATAGTCTTGCAGTTTTCAAAGAAAATTATGTTTGCGATAAATGTGTTGAACTTGAAAAGAAAATTCACGATCTAGAATGGACCATTGGAAAATTGTCTAACTTACAAAATGTGCATCATAGATTTCCTAGAAACAATCTCATAGAAAGGCATGTGCATTATAAACCAAAATTTTCCACTACACCATATATTAAATGTTATTATTGTGCTAAACCTGGACATACTGCTTCCGTTTGCAGAGCAAGAGGTAAACAAAATGTGAAAAAGGTATGGGTTCCCAAAAGGACCATACCAAACACTAACCCACAAGGTATGGGGGAAGATTGATACCTTGACAGCAAAGACTCAAAGCCCATGACCGGAGACGCAATAAAGTTCTTAACACTCACCCCCGGAAAAATCCGTCATGTGACTTGTGATAAATAGAGGAAGAATCACCGGTAAAGGTTAGATTGGTTAAGTTTTATTCATCTCTATTTGAAAATGTGCTTAATGTATAACTTAAGAATAGTGTATCAAGTTTTAGTAATCATTGAAACAGGCAATCTTGGTTCATGCATCATTAAGAACAACACCTATAAGACAACACAAAGTATTCTGGTCAACCCTCTAGGACTAAGCATATAGAAATTATATATCACCTTCTTAGAGGTTATGGTTAGAAAGGCGATAGTGTGATTGAGTTAGTTGAATCGTCAAAATCAGCTAGTTGATATTTTCACAAATCCATTGCAAAAGAAAACCTGGTTCTTCTTTTATTCAAATGAGTTTTTAAATTAAATCTTTTTCAAAGTGTTTTTGTAAAGAACAGTAAATTTAAGTGAAATTGTGACTTGTGAATTTCTACAGTTGAAGTGCTACTTTTTCTTGAAATCTATTTTACAATCAACTGCTAGCTCTGGTATTTTTCGATAATACATGCTCACAATCTAAGCAGCATGAAATGTATGAAGCTTAAACAACTGCTTCACAGATTTTGAGACTCATGATTAGCTTTTTCCTGTTTTGATGAAATATTCTCTTCATGGTTTCAAAATATGATTTTCTTTTGGTTTTGATGATCACTTATAAATCTGCAATGGTTCCTCAAATAGCTGTGTCATTCGATTCGCAAACTTTATCATATGTCGACCCTTTTGATCATGACAAAAAGGGGGAGAAATATAGTGTTGCATGAAGCATATAATATTGTCATATTAAACATATAGGGGGAGAAATATTGTCACTTTGCATATAGTAAAAGAAACAGGGGGAGCATCAAGTAAGGGGGAGTATAATCACATATATATGGATGCATTATTGTGCTTGATGAACTAAACTCCCACCTTAAGATGAGTAAAGTTTTGTCATCATCAAAAAGGGGGAGAATGTGGATGTCTTGTACTGCAGGTAACTTATATTGCAGGTCAGGTTTTGATGATGAAAAAGACAAAGCCAAAGTTGATGGCCAAAGTTGATGAAAGTGACAAAGTATCAAAGTCACAATCCAAGACAATCAAGCTCAAGAATTGAAGTTTCAAGATATAAGGGTAGTCCTTATAAATAAGGGTAGTCCTTAGGGTTTGGGTGTGTCTTAGGAAAAAGTGTAAGCTCTTACGAATGTCGGCTCATCTCTCAAAGTCCCACGTTTTTCAAAATGCATGCATGGACACGTAAACTTAAAAACCATTTTGAAAAAGAAAGAAATCGATTCACTACTTTTAACTAAACCTCAAAATCGATTTCTAACTCACTATGAAAGAAAGCAATCGATTCATAAACTCTTTTCTAAATCAAAGAATCGATTACCAAGTTGTTTTAAAAAGGAAAGAAATCGATTCATATTGTTTTCACTAAGTATACAATCGATTCTCTTCCTCTTTTAAAGCCATAAATCGATTTGCCTCTCTTTTCAATTAAGCAATGAATCGATTCCTCTCTTGTTTTTGTAAACTACAAATCGATTCATAGCCTATTATTTGAAAGATAAAAATCGATTTCATGCTTTCTTTTTTGAAACAAAACAATCGATTCCTCACTTGTTGATAAGTCTATTTTTAGAGTCTTTTTAATAGTTATTTTATTAAGTCTTTTTAGTATTTTAATTATATTTTTGATCTATTTTACTGCAAATGTTTACTTTTTATCTTCAGGTTTTATTTTGAAGCAATTTCGACTGCTTCTGTCTCAGCAGGTTAGAGTTCGACTGCATCTGTCTCCCAAAATTCGACAGCATCTGTCTCCCAGAATTCGACTGCATCTGTCAGAATTCGACTGCATCTGTCTTCCAGATTTCGACTGCTTCTGTCTCAGCAGGTCAGAATTCGACAGCATCTGTCTCCCAGAATTCGACAGCATCTGTCTCCCAAAATTCGACAGCATCTGTCTCCCAGAATTCGACTGCATCTGTCAGAATTCGACTGCATCTGTCTTCCAGATTTCGACTGCTTCTGTCTCAGCAGGTCAGAATTCGACAGCATCTGTCTCCCAGAATTCGACAACATCTGTCTCCCAGAATTCGACTGCACCTGTCAGAATTCGACTGCATCTGTCTTCCAGATTTCGACTGCTTCTGTCTCAGCAGGTCAGAATTCGACTGCATCTGTCTCCCAGAATTCGACAGCATCTGTCTCCCAGATTCGACAGCACAACGCAGAACTGGCGTAGGACAGGGCACCATGGGCACCATGGGCGCCAAGGGCGCCAAAATGCAGTCAAAATTGGCTGCGGCCACTTGTTGGTGGCTACCTTTGCCAACTTGATTTTTTCACTTCTTTTCGACTATTTTGCCCCTCCACTCAAGTGCTATGCCCACTTGCTCATGTGCTTTGTCCACTTGAGGATGGCTTTTTGATGACTACCTTGGCCAACTTGATTTGCCACTTTTTCCTCTTTTGGACCATTTTGCCCCTCATATTTTCCTATAAATAGAGGCTTGATCCTCACTTGTAACCAAGCTTGAATTTTGTTAGAAAATCAATGACAAGGTTTCCTCTAAGATTCATGACTTCAATTTACTCTTCATGCTCTTTATAATTCTTGTCTTTTAAATTCTTGCTATTTACTTTCTTGCCCTTTTACTTTCTCGCTCTTTTACTTTCTCGCTCTTTTATTTTCCCGCTATTTACTTTCTTGCCCATTTATTTTCCAAGTCATTTACTTTCCTTGCTATTTACTTTCTTGCCCTTTTATTTTCCAAGTCATTTACTTTCCTTGCTATTTAATTTCTTGCACCTTTATTTTCCAAGTCATTTACTTTCTTGCACTTTTATTTTCCAAGTCATTTACTTTCTTGCACTTTTATTTTCCAAGTCATTTACTTTCCTTGCTATTTACTTTCTTGCACTTTTATTTTCTTGTCATTTACAATTCCGCTATTTATGATTTTGCAATTTACCGCTTTCTTTTATGTTTTCTTCTCTTATTTTCTTTTCTCCTCTTTTGTCTACAATGATCACGAGTGAGTAGACTTTACTAAAACATTCCTTCTTTCTAAAAACACTTTCTTTTCAGTTAATCAACTTTGAAAAATTAAATTGGTATTCACCTAGGCTCTCCCTGTGGATCGATAACTCTTTTTATTACGCGATACGACTCGTGCACTTGCGAGCCTATCACTTGTGTTTGTGACTTGATTTTCTTTAAAGCTATAAATCGATTATACACTTTCTTCATTAAGTACAAATCAATTTCATCTATTTTCAAACAAACACATAATCGATTTCTCATCCTAGATCTAGTTAGGCAAACAATCGATTATCATTCTTAGGGAAGCCAGGCACTTAATCGATTCTATCATCTCCATAATTATTTCAACGGCTATATTTTTCTCAAAGCCTATAAATAGAGGCTTCATACTCTTCATTTCTTACAACCCAATTTCACGAGTCAAAATCATACCTGAGAAAAACTCTTCATACTTTTATTTCTGCTCTTCACGCACTGTTGGTCCGTCAGAGCTGATCTTTCGCAAGAGTTAGTCAGGGGTTGGAATCTTCAAGTTGTATTATCTGCCTACGTAAGAGGTATTTCAGTCTTTAAGTTTGTAATTGTTTATTTGTTGTGATTTGTACTAGGGAGTGGGGTATCTCTCTAGGGTAGCTGTTTGGATTGGGAAGTGGAGTATCTTTCTGGGGCAGCTTGTTGTAACAAGGGTGGGGTATCTCTTGTTGTATTGTGGTTAGATTTGAGGGGTATCCTAGGTGAAGAGTGCCTGAGTCTGTAAAGGTGGGGTATCCTAGGTGAAGAGTGCCTGAGTCTGTAAAGGTTTCCAAGGCACCCGTAAGCCTTGTTGTGTTAGTGGAAATTTTCACAAGGGTGTGAGGACTGGACGTAGGTCACTAGGAGGTGACCGAACCAGGATAAATCTCTGTGTGCTTTATTGCTTTATTTTCTAATTCCTTCGCTTCCACTTAACCTGCACAAAAATTAATCTAAGTCATTGAAAAAGGGGAAAAAGGACCAGACATTTGAAACCCCTTTACATTAAAGCCCACTTGAACAGGGAACTCTTCAATAAGGTATTTGTGGATGGTGGTGAGGTGCTGAACATCATGCCATTGATGATAATGAAGAAGCTGGGTAAGAATGCTGAAGACCTCATCCCCACGACAATGACCATGACAAGTTTCATGGGCCACCCATCTCATGCCTTAGGAGTGTTGGTGGCCGATGTAACAGCTGGGTCTAAGATAACCCGCTCAGCTTTCTTTGTTATTGAGGGAAAACGTTCCTATGCTGGAATTCTGGCGAGAGATTGGATCCACACCAGTGAATGTGTTCCCTCCACTCTACATCGGAGATTAATGATATGGGTGGGCGATAAAGTGGAGATAGTAGAGGCCGATCCCAATCCGTTCCCTGCCGAGGTAAAAATGTTTGAGGCTGTCTTCTATTCCCCCTACCTGCACCCTATAGCCATTCCATTAGACTATGAGGAAGGGGGCATAGAATCATGTGATTGGACGAAGAAGGGTTTTGAACTCAAACTATTGACCGATCCACGGCCTGACACCGAGAGTAATGATTAATCTCCTATCAGAAGTACAAAGCCTGCTGGATCGACTACACCTATTCCAAATCGAGTCCAGCGTTGAGGAGGCTATGTTTGGTGCAATATACGACAAAGATGAACTCTCAGAGCACTCATATCAGAGGACTTTGGGCAACCCCGAGGATGGGATGTTGGCCGAACCCCCTCATATAGAACCCATCCAGAGAAGGGTGCCCACTTTTGAAGCTCAAGACCCTCTAGTGGAAGTTAACTTGGGAAATGAAGATGAACCAAGGATGACCAAGTTCAGTGGTTAGTTGCAGCCACGGCAACAAGACCAGATAGTAGCCTTGACAAAGGAGTACTGCGACTGTTTCACGTTGAATTACTATGAGATGTCGGGTCTTGATAGGACGCTGGTAGACCATAGGTTGCCCATTAAGGAAGGTTGCAAGCCCCATAAGCAACCACCGAAGAGATTCAATCCCCAGTTGATGCCCCAGATCAAGGCAGAGGTAGAAAGACTGTTGAAAGCAGGATTCATAAGAACTGCCATGTACGTAGAATGGATGTCTAACATAGTCCCTGTGATCAAAAAGAATGGCCAAGGTGAGTGTCTGTATTGATTATAGAGACCTAAACTTGGCCACTCCGAAGGATGAGGACGGTATGCATGTGGCCGACATGCTGGTCGATGCCGCGGCTAACAATGCCATCTTGACATTTATGGACGGCTATTCTGGCTACAACCAGATATACATGGCCGAGGCTGACACCCATAATACTACCTTCAGGTGCCCTGGCACTTTAGGTATCTATAAGGTGTTGGTAATGCCCTTCGGCCTCAAAAACCCAGGGGCCACGTATCAGAGGGCAATGAACGCCATCATTCATGACCTTATTGGTAAAAGCATGGAGGTATACATTGATTACGTGGTAGTCAAATCCAAGAGCTTCAACGCCCATCTCGTTGAGCTTGAACAAGCTCTCAAGCGAATGAGACTCCACAACCTTAAGATGCATCCAACTAAATGTTCTTTTGGCGTATCTGCAGGGAATTTTCTAGGCTTCCTGGTACACAACCAAGGCATTGAGTTAGACAAAAACAAGGCTCGAGCCATCCTAGAAGCGAGACCTCCCAGGACAAAGAAGGAATTACAGAGGAGATTTCTCGCAAACTTGACTAGAAAAATGAAAGCTTCCTTAGTACCTCCGCAGCCTTAGGAATTGCAGGACTTTGATCAGATCAAGGCTTCCTTGACTAACCCCCCCCCCTGTCCTAGTACCTCTGCAGCCAGGGAAGCCATTGAGGCTATAAATTGCGGCCGAAGAACAAGCTATCGGCTATTTTTTTGCTCAAGACGATGAAAATAGGGCCGAGCGCACTATATACTATCTCAGCAGAGTCCTCAATGACGCAGAAACTAGATATTCTCTAACTGAGAAACGTTGTTTGTCACTATTCAATGCTTTTACTAAACTTGAATATTACTTATTACCTAAGGAGGTTTTGGTTGTAGGCAAAGTGGATATCATCCGGTACCTTCTTAATAGGTCTGTCTTGCAAGGGAGACTTATAAAGTGGGCCATTAAGTTGAATGCATTTGCTCTAACTTACGTACCCCTATGGGCTGTCAAGGGACAGGCTCTGGCTGATTTCCTAACCCAACACCCTTGCGTAGAGTTGTGTGATCTACCAACCGCGTCCATCAACTACTTGGGATTGAAGCCTTAGACCCTCATGTTTGATGGTTTGAGCACTCAAACAGGGGAAGGCATTGGTGTAGTAATCACTAGCCCTTGTGGCAAGACATGGAAATTCATGTGCAGGATAGGGGATTGAGCTTCCAACAATCAGGCCGAATATGAAGCATTGATTGTGGGACTTGATATCTTGGCCGCCATGAAAGCCTAGTATGTAGAGGTAAAGGGGGATTCCCAGTTGGAGATCAAACAAATCACTGGGGAGTACAAGTGCTACAATGCGAAGCTCAAGCAACTACGGTCCTCGGTGCATGACTTGTTAAAGTTGTTCGCCGACGTCGTAATAGCATAGGTCCCTAGAGATCAAAATCAAGAGGCCAACGACTTGTCCCAACAAGCCTCGGGATATAAGGAAGGGGAAGTCGAAGTACTACAGCAGGACGCGGTGGTGCCAACCAAAGTGGGTCCCGCTGATTCCTGGATCGGATGTTGATAGAGTATCTCCGTAACCCAACTGCTAGTGCTGACTTCAGGATCAAGCAGAGGGCTCTTAAATACATCATGATAGGGGATGAGCTTTTACAAGAGAAGCGCCACTGGGGTATTGTTACGATGCCTCAGGAGGAAGGATGTCTATATGGTGATGGCTCAAGTGCACGAGGGGATATGCGGTTCCCACAGGCCCATCATGAAATGGCTTATCTACAGGAACGGATACTATTGGCCGACAATCATGACTGATTGCTTCCAATTTGCAAAGGGATGCGAAGCTTTCCAACTGCATGGGCCCATCCAAAGAGTGCCCGCAGATGAACTCCACCCCATCGTCAAGCCTTGGCCGTTCAGAGGGTGGGCCATGGACTTAATTGGCAAGATATACCCTCCGAGCTCAAAGGGCCATAACTTCATCATCGTAGCTACCGACTACTTCACCAAATGGGTTGAAGCCGTACCCCTGGGGAGTGTTATTCAGGCCGCAGTGATCAAATTCATAGAGAACCAAATCATATATAGATTTGGGATTCCCGAGACCATCACGGCTGATCAAGGCACAATGTTCATAGGAGAATAAGTGGTGGTCTTTGCCCAGGAGTATGGCATCAAGATGGGACACTCGTCTCCTTATTATGCCCAGGCTAATGGACAAGCCGAGGCTACCAATGAAATCATCATCGAGCTCATCAAGAAAAACATAGAGGACAAACCTCGATGGTGGCATGAAACCCTCAATGAAGTCCTATGGGCCATGAGGAATTCTAAGTCTACAACCACGGGGGTGACTCCCTATCGTTTGGTATATGGTCAGGATGTTGTACTACCACTTGAGATTAGTGTGGCATCATTGAGAGTGGCTAGGCAGCACTCTCTCAGTGTGGATGAGTACCAACAGGCCATGTTGATGGAGTTGGACTCGATGGATGATAATAGACTGGCTGCCCTCAACAGGATAGAAATAAATAAAGCTAAGGGGCCCGCGCCTACAACAAGCATGTCAAGCCAAAAAAGTTTGTTTAATGTGACCTCGTTTGGAAAACTATTCTGCCACTTGGGAAAAGGACCCTAAGTTTGGTAAATGGTCCCCGAATTGGGATGGGCCCTATATTATAAGTGAAGTATTCAACGGCGGCGTGTACCGTCTTATTACGTTATACGGAGAAGAATTTGAGACGAAAATTAACAGGAAATATCTTAAAGCATATTATCCTACTTTATGGGAAAGTATGCAACGAAAGGAGAATTGGTAAATGGAAGTCACAATTGTCAGAGTGGCACACCACACACCGGCGGCCTAGGTGAAAGTCAAAAGATCTTCAAGAGAAAAACACTTACTTCTCCGCTGTTGAAGTTTCCCCCTCCACTGATTTGGGCACTTCTTGGTTTCGTGGCATGTCGACGGGAGATAGGACGGTTGGACCCAAAACGGCTACCATCGAAGAATCAGCTACTAGAGGGGTGACAGAAGGACCTACCAAGAGAGAATACAGCCTGCTCCATGAAGAAACTGCGGTTTGGACATCGCTTTGGCCACGCTTCATATCGTAGATGAAGACCCCTTTTTGAGACTCTAGCTGCTTGATGCGCTGGTCCAAGGGTGTTCTCAGAAGATATAAACAGCTTTGCTCCTGGACGATCACGCCAAGCTTGTGCACTGCCTCTTCTTGCTGAGGGCGCAGGGTTTGCAACTCTTGACGCAGCTCAGCAAGAGAAGCCTCAGTCTCCCCGATACGGCGACTGGGTTCCTCTTCTTCGGTAAGGGCTAGCATTCTCTCTGCTTCTTTCTCACCATAAGACGTGAGGTGCATCTTCTTCTCGGATTGAAGGATGTTCAGGAGGTCCAACGCTTGGTGGGCATTATCTTGGGCAGTCTTGGCCGTTGAATAACGCTGGGAAATTTCTGGGAGCTGATAGGCTATTTGCTTCAGGACAGTTTTTCGCTGCTCCCAAAAGTCCCCAGAAGATGCTAAAAGCCAAGGACCTTAGCTCTGAGAGTTGGGTAGGATCGGTGACTATGCCTCCCTAGAGATCTGCCTCCATCTTTCCCAGCTCATCTGTCGAGGGAGGAACTATCTGGGGCAGACCTTGAGAAGCAAAGTACCGAGCCACCTCTACCTCGGTCACCTAATTTAGACTTTGTTGAGGAGGAGGAGTTGGAAGTGAACTTATTGACAATGAAGAGGTTGGAACAGGGGTAGAAAATTCATTTATGTCTGCAGGTGATGGCCACCTGCTATTACAAACGAGGGTAAGAAGAGCGAAGCACAGACAGAAAGGGAGAAATACAAGGGGGTGTCATACCTTCAGTCGTTTGGATGGACGAGGGGTTTCTTCCGCCACCACGACAGTGTCCTTGTCCGTTGGCAGCGAAGGAGTTTCAGCTGGAGTCCGTCAGGGTGGCTTGCGGAAGATGATAGGATCGTCTTCATTCGTCAACATCACGACAGCCGGACGATCTTGCGACTGTGATGGGAATAAGATGAGGAAGGAGACAGGCATAGGAAGTAGCAAACGTGCTAAAAGAGGGGAAAAAACTCACCGGTGACTGGATGAGACCGAGTAGGTGGCCGCCGAGCGAGGGCAGTGGATCCGGGCTTCTTGACAGTAGGAGGAGTCATACTGGTACTAGCTAGTGCTGCAGAAGGTGCTGGAGCTGTGTAGGGACGATCGAGGTACTGGGCCAGATACTCGCTGAGTGTCCGAGGGAAGACCAGGTCTTTAACGCCAAGCCGCCAATTAGCGAAGGCATTGGTTTCCCCTGGGCAAATCTCGTAGTGTGCCCACACACTTTCAGTGACTTTGTAGTAGTTGTTGGTGACAATCTTGCACACGTCGCCATCAGTCAGACCTTCACGACGACGAGGACCACTCATAGCCTTGTAGGGCAAAGGCACATGTTACATAAGTCCAAATTGCCTGTGTAACACCCCATTTTCTACCCGGTATTTAAATAAAAATTATCAGAGTTCAAAAATTGTTTTTCAACTAATCCAAACGGGATGCTACATTTCTTCGAACAAACATCAACAACGTAATAAAATTTCTTTCATAAGTCATAGAAAATACGTAACACGTAACAATGGAATGGGGTTCCCAAAAACATATTATTCAGTCCACATGACAGAAATTACAACGTCTCGCAGCGGAATAAAACAATAAAACTCAGCACACAAAACGCAGCCTCAACATAAAAATCTCAATAAAAATATTTAACATCTCAAATAAACAAACAAAGGAAAACTAGCGCCCATCCCCTGAGTGTTACGTATCAGAGCACTAGACCGACGCAGGAATGAAGAATAACAGCCTTCACTCATGGTTACCTGTAGTAATAAACAACGAAGGGGTGAGTCTAAACCGCATAATAAGGCTTATAATAAGCGGTATGCTAGAGTATAAGGACTACACCAATCACAGCAATACATTTATATTTTATACATATACAGCAACATTTCCAACTGATAAATAAACATCAACATCCGCAACATATAATTGTCACACAGTCATATTGTACACCAAACCAAGTAATTATCAATAATGAGCATGTGTGTATGCGGTGCAGAATGCATGTGGTACCATTATCACTTCTCATTAGCCAATTGGGCACGTCGCGACCGCAGCCGAAAAATAACGTCAAGACCGCAGCCTAAAAATGCATCGTCAAGACCGCAGCCTAATGTATGCATGTGACTCCATGAACAATCAATAAGCATAATTTTTCACAATCCCAAGTCACACACATCATCATTATAAATTACAACGTCAAGACCGCAGCCTAAAATCATCACCAACATTTTTGGTCCGTAGACCCACCGTCACTTTACCACACCACTAGCAAAATACAAGTGTCCAAAAACTTTCAGCCAAATTAATTATTTTTCACATTACAGTAGCATACACAGATAGAGGACTGAACGAGCTTCGAAACGCACTTTAAAGCACTTAAAACGGACACCCGAGTCAAAAGATATGTCAAAAACAAATTTGGGACAAAACCGAGACACGTGCTGAAAATGGCACCCAGGCGCTGGGCGCCTAGCAGGGAACAACAGCACACAAAAACTGGCGCAGGGGGATCCTGGCGCCCACAGAAAACTGGCGCAGGGCGCCTAGCGCCCAGACACAAACTGGCGCAGGGGGATCCTGGCGCCCACAGAAAACTGGCGCAGGGCGCCTAGCGCCCAGACACAGAAACTGGCGCAGGGCGCCTGGCGCCTAGACACAGAATTGGCAACACAGCGCACATAAGCAACACCCACCGAGACAACTCCAAAATGACACATGCAAAAATAAAACCACTCGAGTCAAAATGTTTAAAATTGAATTTGGGAACGCAAATACAAAAGATGGCACGGCAAAATATGCCCAGAATTTGAAGTTCACCCAAAACACCCTATATACGCACACGAGCAACACCCACCGAGACAACTCCAGAAAGACACGTGCAAAAATAAAACCACTCGAGCCAAAATGTTTAAAATTGAATTTGGGCACGCAAATACAAAAGATGGCACGGTAAAATATGCCCAGAATTTGAAGTTCACCCAAAACACCCTATATACGCACACGAGCAACATGGCTCCCGGGGAAGGGGATCTCAGTGATTTTTCAGAACATACATCCTAGCAACCAAAACTCAACCATAACGACATCCCAATGACATGATTACTCAGAAATATAACTCGGGAACACAAACCGGGCAGCCCAATTTAGGCGCCCTTGGCGCCCAGGCACAGGGATCCTGCGCCCAAGGCGCCACTGCACCAAGGCAGCAACACTGAAACACAGCAAATAGGCAACAGGCGCCCTAGACAGCAGCAACAAAGCATGGATTAACAACAACAATGGCGCCTAAGGCGCCTAGGGTCCTTCAAACTCAAATTCTTCCAAATTTCATATGCTCAATCATTCAATAATTATTTCTAATCCTTCAATTTCACTCTCATATCTTCAAATACACATTCTATCAATTATTTGGCATACACTATGATTCTCACATACATCTCATAACTCATACAATTTTCAATAAAACACATAGAGACAATCAATCTTCACACAATTAATCATATATCGAATTCAACAATGGAATTATGAGACAAATGGTATAAACCCTAGACCCTCACATACAACCCATTCTAAGCCCTATTATGAGGTAAGACCCACCCTTACCTTGATTACACCGAAGACGAGGTCCTTCCTACGGAGTCACCAACAAAACCACAGCAACTAGGAGCTCTTCCCTTTCCTTGGCCGATTGCACCCTTCTTCTTTCTTTCTCTCCTTCGACTTTTCTCTTCTCCCTTCGCGACTCTCTTCTCCTTTCTTTTCTTTCTTTTACGTTTTCTTTCTTTTTTTCCTCTCTTGCCCAAGTGATGCGAATGCATCATACCCCCAAGCGCCTAAGAGCCTTAGCTAACGGGCTTGGGCTTCTTGGGCCAAATTTGCCATTCCGAAATTATTTATACCACTCCATTCAATTATAAAAATAAAATAACATATTAATAATTTTAATATATTAATAAATATGCAACACTTAAATAATTTAATCAAATAATTAATTAAATTATTTTGGGTGTTACAGCCTGCAGGCAAAATTGGGATAGTAAAATTCCGCAAAGACCTTGCTGTAGCAGAAAGTGCCATGGTAGCCAACAAGCAGGTCTCTGGCGACTAGGGTAGATCGCCAATGATCGCGAGCAACATTGTGGTCAGCGAGAGCAAGTTTGGATTCGGGGTTTTCTGGGGAGAAGAGATCCAAGAGGGAGCAAAATTCTTTTCCAAGACAGGACACCACGACATTTCGGCCGAGTCCATTCGTAGGAACGCCTCCATGAACTTGGCCAGAGACAGTCGATGACAAGGCATGTGTGAAAGTTGAGGGCCTAAAACTCTGCTGGTTGGAGATTTGGGAATAGTAATCCCCGAAGATAAGAGACGGGGGAAGTAGAGAATGACCCACAATTGGAGGAACCACACTAGACCTTGAATCTTGGTCACTACACCATACTCTCTGATTTGATCAAGCGTGACTTGGATACCTCTATAGAGGCCGCCAAGGAAGTAAGGGGCCCACGCATAGACAGTACCACTAGTCATCAAAGCAACAAATGGCTGAAGTTATTGGTCAATGCCTGCAGAGGCGGTACCATAGAAGAACTTGCAGAAGGAATACATGAGGAAAGTTGTATGCTCTATTTCAGTGATCTCCGCCTCGGTTCTTGAATTCTTGATGAGAAACTTGGAGTAGACACCTCCGGTGTGAGTATGATTGAAGTTGATCTTCTTGGGAAGCCGGGCAGGATAGACAGTGGAACCAAAGGAGGGCAAACCGGTAATGGCAGCCACGTCAAGAACCGTGTGGGTCACCATGCCCCATGGGCAAATGAAGGCATTAAAATCAGAAGACCAAAAGCCCAAAAGGGGTAACATAACGTCAAAGTTGTGAGGAATGGCAAAGGTAGAAAGGGCGATCATGTCACGCAAGCCTCAAGCTCTCCATGTATCTTTCTTGGCAGAATCGGCCCTGTCAAACCAAGCGCGGTAGTCGTCAGTAGGTTTATCCCAACCTCTGATTTCGGATAATTTGGCGTCAACAGTGAACCAGTCTTGAGTGATCGAAAGACCGGGCTGCGCCAAAGCTTTAAAAATCTTTTGAAAGGCGTCCAAGTCTTCAAAAACCTCAGAGGTGGTGAGTTGCACTGTGACACCGCCAGGACCTGCGACAAGAAGGTCGTCTTCGGTAACGCGAAGAGGAGGGGCTCACCGACGATGAGTCAGAAGAGGAGGAGCGCACCGGGTTGGTATCGCCGTAATTGTGTTCACGGTTTTGCGAGTCGGAGTTCAAAGACATAATGGTAGAGAACGGTTATGGCCAAAGAAAAGAAGTTTTTGTTCGTGAGAAGGGCAAAAATGGCGGAATTATGAAACGTTTTGATATGCAAGCAACCATGCATAGTAATTATGAAGCCTAGTTATAGCTATGGGGAGTTGGTTTGTGAAGCATTGGGAACCGTTTAGTAGCCTTATCGATTCACGAATCGCCAAGTGATACATAGGGACAGTTAGCCACTGTAACCGTCAAATCAAGTCACATCAACGGGTTTTTTGTACCATCAGTCACGTCCCCGCGGTCATATGATAGCACAAAAAGGGGGGCAATTGTTAACACCCAAAAATAAATAAGGTCGTAGGCCGAGGGCTGAGAGCCAGAGTTAAGAGAGGATCAGGGCACCGAGGAAAACCACCTAACAATTTCCAATAGATATTTGCTGATAGGGCAATCTCAAAGAAGGGGATTGAGGCAAAAGATAATACGAACGCCACGAGGAGGGATTGAGCCCGAGGAATAATATATAAGGACGAGGCAAAGCAAGTCTTAACGTATAGAGTACCCTGGTCATAATCGCTCGGTTAGCCTAAGGTTGATGGTTGCAGGCCTGAGGATAAGGATCAACCGAGGGAGTGTATGGCCGAGGTAAAGAAGACTTTCTTGGTAAACAAGGGAAAAAGGCACGTGGACAGAACGTGGGAGCAGTTGAAGGTTAAGCGAAGAAGAGAAGCCTTGAGGAGTGGAACGAAGAGGTTTTGGCACCCCACTAACTGTGTGATAACTCATATTTATATGAGTTTTTATGCTTTTATTACTTAAACTAATGCAGTTTCTCATTTAATATCCCTGCTTTATTTAGTAAATAGCAGCTATTTAGAGAAAATAATGGTTAGGAGCTAATTTGTTATCATTTCGCACATTTGGTGCCTTTGAGTATTTTAATGCCTTTGCTAGTGTTGCAGCGTTAGACGCTATAGTGCTATATGACGGTGAGCCAGCTGAAGATCAAAAAAAGAAAAGTTGCATTTTGGAGCCTCTCACTTTATGTCAAGTCAGCGCCTTATTTTCCCTGCACCTAGGTCTGACGCTGGTGTTTGTTCCTTGGTACTACAGAAAAAGGTGCTATAGCGCAAGCCCAGGTCCCAACCACCATAATTTGAGTTGGATCCCCGAACCAGAAAGGAGATTTAGGAGACTGAGACGCCTTTAGAGATTACAGCAACTTAGACCTACAATGTCTGATCACGGTGGTAGGTCAAATTCTGGCAGAGGTACCACACATGGTGGTAGAACCAATTTAGGTAGAGGTAGATCTGACCCAGGTGGTAGAGATAGATGGCCACCCACTCCCACATTGCATGATCAAGAGGACTGGTACAGACAACAATTCATCAACCAAGGTCCCACAGACATGGTAAATGATAGTGACAGATCCATGAGGGACTATGCTGTGTTTGAGCCCCAAACTATGGAGACAAGCATAGCTAGGCCTGTTCTTCAAACAGCTCATTTTAAATTTAAACCCATGATGTGGTTCTCCCCGAAAAGGACCCATATTTGCACTTAAAACAATTTTTGGAGGTTTGCAGTAACTTTCTCATTCCAGGAGGTAGTGATGATGCATTTAGGCTAAAACTTTTTCCATATTCCTTGAAGGATAGAGCAAAGGCTTGGTTAACTTCTCTAGAGCCTAACTCTATCCACACTTGGAATGAAATGGCTGGAAAAAAAAATTGGCAAAATATCTTCCACCTAGTAAAAATGCAAGAATGAGAAATGAAGTTACTGCATTCAAACAAAAAGAATCTGAATCACTGTTTGAAGCATGGGAAAGATGGAAGGAGTTGTTGAGGAAATGTTCACATCATGGTATATCAGTGATCATTCAAATGGAAACCTTCTATAATGGATTGGACCCACATACCAGACTTATGCTTGATGTTTCTTCTGGGGGTGTGTTACTGAAGACCTCTTATAATGAAGCTTGTGAATTGATAGACAACATTGCAACCAACAGTTAGCCAACAGAAAGGCTAAGTCCACAGAAGAAGGTAGCTGGGGTCCATGAAATCAGTGATGTTTCAGCTCTATCAGCACAAGCGGCCTCTCTCACCAACATGATTAAAAACATTAATACCTCCAATGCTACAAGCATCTACTGCTCTAGCATCTGCTGCTACAGCAGTAGCTGAACCAACTGTGGCTGCCATTGAACAAGCCCTTCCAGGTTCAACTAGTTGTGTTTATTGTGGAGGAGAGCACCTGTATGATGAATGTTCAGGCAATCCTATCTCTGTAAACAATGTGGGATTCAACAAGAACAATAACCCCTATTCAAATACTTATAATCCTGGCTGGAAAAATCACCTTAACTTCAGATGGGGTGGTAACAATGCTGCAGCAACAAACTCAAATATACCTGCTGTGCCACCAGGATTTCCTGCTCAGAACCATCAAAGACAAGTCGCCCCAGCTATGGATAACTCTATGGAAACTCTGTTAAAAGGCTTCAAGAGTGATTGTAAGACAACTTTGCAAACTCATGAAGCTTCTATAAAGAATTGAGAGACCCAAGTTGGGCAGATAGCCTCTGCTCTCACCCAAAGGCCTAGTGGATCATTACCTTCCACTAGAGAAGCTTCAACTTCTCATGCAGCAAGGAAGGAGCATGTCAAGGCTATATCTCTGAGAAGTGGGAAAGATTTGCAAGGGCCATCAACTACTTAAGGTGATGGAACAAAAGAAAATGAAAAAAATAAAAAAATTGAGAAAAAAACAAAATTCCTCAAACGTTATAGCATTTGACGTTGCACCTGCTCCATCACCTAAGCTTGTTCCAGAATATCCTGCTCCTCCTTATCTACAAAGGTTAAAGAAGGCACAGGAGGACAAGCAATTCAACAAATTTTTGGAGGTGCTGAAACAATTGCATATCAATGTTCCTTTGGTTCAGGCTCTCCAACAAATGCCTAACTATGCCAAGTTTATGAAGGATGTCCTCACCAAAAGAAGGAGACTAGGGGGATTTGAAATAGTGGCGATGACTGGGGAATGTAGCATGATCATGCAAAACAAATTCCCAAGGAAACTAAAGGATCCTGGCAGTTTCACAATACCTTGTTCCATCGGAGATTTCTACTCTGGTCGTGCTTTATGCCTAAGTCCATATATACACAACTAGGAATAGGAACTGACAGACCTACATTTGTTACTCTTTAGTTAGTTGATAGGACTCTTGCCTATCCGGAAGGGATACTAGAGGATGTGCTAATCAAAGTTGACAAATTTGTTTTTCCTGTGGATTTTGTTATTCTTGATTTTGATGCAGATAAGGAGGTGTCTATCATCTTAGGAAGACCATTCCTAGCTACTGGAAAGACATTGATTGATGTGCAGAAAGGAGAATTGACCATGAGGGTCAATGGTCAAGAAGTCAAGTTCAATGTACTGAATGCTTTGAAGTATCCTGAAGCAAATACAGAAAAATGCTCATTTGTGGTCTCTCTTGACCAAGTGGTTCAAAACCATTTCCATAAAAGCAATGACTACTTGGGAAAGATTTTGGACAACAATGAGAAGCATGAACTTGTATAAGAAGGAACAATGCAAGAAGAGATGACTGTGAAAGAGGTTTGGGCCAGAAGATATGAGTCACTTGAGCAAGAAAACTCAAACCTAAAGAAAAATGTTCCTTCCATTGAGCAACCACCTACACTAGAGCTTAAAGAACTACCCAAACATCTGAAATTTGCCTATTTAGGGGAAAATGACACCTTACTTGTGATCATAGCTTCTGACCTCTCAAAAGAGCAAGAACATGATCTCATTGCTACCCTAAAAAGGCATAAGAAGGCAATTGGGTGGCAAAGGTCAGACATTCAAGTGATTAGTCCAACTATCTGCATGCACAGAATTGTCTTGGATGAGAATTCCAAGAATAGTACTAAAGGGCAGATAAGACTTAATCCAATCATGAAAGAGGTGGTGAAGAAAGAAATTATCAAGTGGCTAGATGCTGGCATTGTCTACCCTATTTCAGATAGTGCATGGGTGAGTCCTGTGCAATGTGTTCCAAAGAAAAGGGGTGTGACAGTGATTACAAATGACAAGAATGAATTGATACCAACAAGAACAGTTACAGGGTGGAGGCTTTGCATGGACTATAGAAAAATTAATAAGTCTACAAAGAAGGATCACTTTTCTCTCCCTTTCATTGACCAAATGTTGGATAGGCTTGCATGGAAGGAATTCTATTGCTTCTTAGATGGCTATTCTGGCTACAATCCAATAGCAATGGTTCCTGAAGATCCGCAAAGGACAACATTCACATGTCCCTATGGCACGTTTGCTTTCAGGAGAATGCCATTTGGACTGTGTAATGCCCCCTGCAACCTTCCAGAGATGTATGACGGCTATCTTTTCAAATTTCATTGAAAAGTCCATGGAAGTCTTCATGGATGACTTCTCTGTATTTGGGGAGACATTTCAACTATGTTTGGCAAATTGGAGGAGATTCTGATTAGATGTGAAGAAACTAACCTAGTGTTCAATTGGGAGAAATTCCACCTCATGGTGCAAGAGGGTATTGTTTTGGGGCACAGAATTTCCAAAAAGGGATTGGAGATGGATTCTACAAGTGTTAAGGGTGTCAGAAGCTTTCTTGGTCATGCTGGATTCTATAGGAGATTCATCAAGGATTTTTCTAAAATCTCAAAGCTATTGTGCCAGCTGCTACAGCAAGACACAACCTTTATCTTTGATGAGTCATGCCTAGAATCCTTTCACAAATTGAAGAGGGCTTTAGTGACTGCACCAGTCATTGTGACACCTGACTGGAGTAACCCTTTTGAGCTCATGTGTGATGCCAATGACTATGCTGTTGGAGCTGTGCTGGGGCAAAGGTATGATAAAGTTTTTCATTCAATTTATTATCCCAGTAAAACACTTGTTGAAGCTCAATTATATTATACAGCCACTGAAAAAGAACTATTAGTTGTTGTCTTTGCATTTTACTAGTTTAGATCATACTTGGTTGGCACAAAAGTAATTGTTTTAACAGATCACTCTGCCATCAAGTATCTGATCTCCAAAAAAGATGCAAAGCCAAGGTTATTTAGATGGGTTCTCCTCCTCCAAGAATTTGACTTGGAAATACGTGATAAAAAGGGGGTGGAGAACCAAGTTGCTGACCATTTGTCTAGACTGGAAGGAGAAATTGCAGGCACAACAGGTGGAGAAATCAAAGAATATTTTCCAGATGAAAAGTTGCTGGCAGTAACTGTGGCAGCATCAAGTGTTGTCGCAGCTGATGCTATCACACCAAGTGCTATAGCATCTGAGGCTACAACACCTTGGTTTGCTGACATTGTGAACTTTCTAGTGAGTAAGGTGGTGCCTGCAGATATGAACTATCAACAGAAAAAGAGGTTCTTCCACACAGTGAAACAGTATTATTGGGATGACCCCTTCCTTTACAGGAAGTGCAAAGACCAATTGATGAGGAGGTGCCTTGCAGAAGAAGAACACCAACAAGTGCTACAACATTGTCATGTTTCACCTTGTGGTGGGCACTTTGGAGGAACCAGAACAGCCACAGAGGTGCTACAATCAGGGTATTATTGGCCTACATTGTTCAAAGATGCTCAAGAGATGGTTAAAAGATGTGATAGATGCCAAAGGACGGGAAACATTTCTAACAAGCATGAGATGCCCTTAACCAACATCTTAGAGATTGAACTCTTTGATGTTTGGGGAATGGATTTCATGGGACCTTTCCCTCATTCTCATGGCAATCTATATATCCTTATGGCAGTTGATTATGTATCCAAGTGGGTGGAAGCTGTTGCTTTGCCCAACAATGGTGCCAAGTCAGTTAGCAAATTTCTTCAAAGGAACATTTTCACCAGATTTGGAACTCCAAGGGCTATCATCAGTGATGAGGGTTCACATTTTTGCAACAAGCTAATTGAGACTCTCTTAGCAAAGTATGGAGTCAAGCATAAAGAAATCAAGAGAATGCTTAAGAAGATGGTGGGTCCTACAAGGAAGGAGTGGTCACTACATTTGGATGATGCTTTATGGGCCTATAGGACAGCCTTCAAAGCACCATTGGGAATGTCTCCTTACAGACTTGTTTATGGCAAGGCTTGCCACCTCCCTATTGAACTGTAACACAAAGCACATTAGGCCATTAAAAAACTCAATTTTGACCATAGCAAGGCAGGGGAAGCTAGGCTATTACAGCTGAATGAGCTTGAAGAGATTAGGCACTTTGCCTATGAGAATTCAGCTATCTACATGGAAAAAACTAAGGCTTGGCATGACCAAAAGATTCAAAGAAGAGAGCTGGTTGAAGGAGGACTGGTCCTATTATTCAATTCAAGACTCAAATTGTTTCCTGGGAAGTTGAAATCCAGATGGTCAGGACCCTTTCAAGCTGCTAAAAATATACCCTCATGGAGTTGTGGATCTGTTTGATGAAGCAACTAACATTACCTTCAAGGTGAATGGCCAAAGAGTGAAGCAATACTATGATGAACATGTGGTCAGGGACAAGACCACCATTGAACTGCAAGACCTAGCTCTAACAAAAGAGGAAGTCTGGCCGAAGACTCTTAAAGCAAGTGCTCCTGGGAGGCAACCCATGGATTTGAACTAACAATTCTATGTTTTTGAATTTTGTTTTTGTGCAGGAGTGAATTTTGTGAAGTGAGAAAAAGAATCATGTAGCAGTTGTTGTGGTAGCAGTAGATGCCATAGCGTTTGATAAATTATTAGCGCTATAGTGTTTGCTGTGTGGCTCCGTTGAAAAGTCAAGTCTCAAAAAGTGGTTGAACAGAGCACGTGGCACTAGGCAGTCCCATCTTAACTGCTTTGCCAATGTGGAGGCTGAAGTGGTAGCAACAAAGGAATCACCAAAGAAGAAGCCCAAGGCATCCAGCAACATAGCCACTAGAGCAAGCAACAGGCTCAAATCAGGGTTAGCAAAGAAGTAACCTAACCCCTCTATTTGAAATATATATATATATATAGTCTGTTTGAATAAACTTGTTAGGTGTGTTAGCGTCTGTTCCTGTGCCTAAAAGCATGTTTAGAATTTTACTTCTGTTGTTTTAAGTCTGTTTAAGTGTTAGCCGTAGGCCTCTCCCTTTTAAGTATGCATGAGCAGTGGGGACATTGCTGGGTCTTATGTTGGGGGGAGGACCTTATATGTGTTATTTTGTTAAATGTTGTTGAGTGAAATGGATGATTAGTTGAGTTTTCTAGTCTTGCAATAATAGAAATTGTTCTTTTTGGGCTAAGTTTAATGATGATTAAGTGCATAAGTGTAGTGTAGCCTTGCTTGATTAATGACCAATCTTATTGCTGCTTCTACACAAAACTCTGAACTTAGGGAGAAACTTAGTTAGCTAAGGACTATCTGATGCTGAAGTTAGTCCTAGTTAACCAAGGTTAAGTCAAGTCTTTACTAAAAATTTAGAGTAGCTTTTGAAGCAAAGTTTGGGGGTGCATCAGTTATATTAAGGCTAGGTATGAAGATCATAGGATGGTCAGTGCAATAGGATCTCAAAGTGTACAAATGTATTGCCAAATGGTCATGTATATTGTAATTAGCTGCAATTGCCCGAAACAAATGCTGAATTGTTCCAAAAAAAAATAAAGAAGTTCAGTAATTAGTGCATTGTAGCTACAAATCACCATACCAATAGTTAGTGCACTGGCCAAAAATATGAAATGCCTAATCAAGCCATTTGTTGTGCGTTGAAGCCCCTCAATTCATATGTGAAGTTGTTAGTCTACTGTCTTTTAAAAAATTCTTTGGCTTGACCAAAAGAAGGCCATTCTTTCCAAGGCTAAGAGAAATTCTGAACCTAGCTAGGAATTAAGCTAAGTTTAGAAATCACACACGCACAGTTGAGCAGTAATAATTCTAGATGTTGTGAAAACCAATGGTGTGTGTGTGTGTGTGTGTGTGTGTGTGTGTGTGTGTGTGTGTGTGTGTGTGTGTGTGAGTGTGAATCTGAAGAGTTAGCCCCTTAATAACAATCTTGAAAAGTTGTTTTGATTAGAGAGGAAACGGATTGTGTCTTGAATTCTGTAAATATGTGTTTTATGTTTTCTTGTCTTATTCAAGTGTCATTACTTGAGGACAAGCAATGGTTTAAGTTTGGGGGTGTGATAACTCATATTTGTATGAGTTATTTATGCTTTTATTACTTAAATTAATGCAACTTCTCATTTAATATCCCTGCTTTATTTAGTAAATATCAGTTATTTAGAGAAAAGAATGGTTAGGAGTTAATTTGTTATTATTTGGCACATTTGGTGCCTTTGTTAGTGTTGCAGCGTTAGGCGCTATAGCTCTATATGACGGTGGGCCAGCTGAAGATCAAAAAAAGAAAAGTTGCATTTTGCTCCTCTCACTTTATGTCAAGTCAACGCCTTATTTTCCCCGCGCCTAGGTCTGACGCGGCTAGCGTGGACACTTGTCCACTTGTTGTTGGAAGATCACTTTTAGTTGGTGGGGAATGTCTTGTCTACTTTTTGGAGAATAAAGAAAATATATCTCACTTCTTCTCCTCACTTCGCACATATTCGAAGATTTGGAGAGTTTTTGCAGAGAAAAACTTGACACACTTTCCTTCATTAATCCTTCATTCAAGCTTTTATTTTTCAAGTGAAGAGTCACCATTTTATACGCCGTGTAGTTGTGCTATAGCGTCATCTACCCATCTCATGAGAAGGAGTCCACGTAGTGTATCTTTTGCAACCGTGTCTCCTCTTCTCACTTTCGGTAATATGAACATTTTGGTTTGTATTGTGTTGATGATGCTCACCATGAGATAAACACTTAGTAGTTGGATTGCTTGGAACTTTGTAATGAATTTTTAGTATTGTCAATATAATATTGTGATGTTTGCGTTTTAACCTTTCCGCTTTAATGCTTTCAAACTTATTTTGGGATTGGCCAACTGAAATGGGTGCATTCGTAGGTACAGACATGGTCTACGATTCTAACTTAAAGATTGATATGAATAAAAAATTGCTTAAAGACATTTAAACAACCCTTGCTTATCCTAGACATAGGAGAGCAATAGTTCATAAGGTAAAATTGTGGGTTCTATATTATACAGGAGTGAACTTATATAGAACTTAGACATAAGAGTCTTGTAACGAAACTCTGACGTCAGTGACTGAAAAGCACAACATCATATGCTACCGCACTTAGCGTTATAGCATCCAATGTTATAGCGCTTTATTTTAAAGGATTTACTTAGGAAAGAGCAGTCCAACTCATTTTATCAACACTTGAGCTTTCTTACTGTTTTCATACAACATATTTATTATTTTTATGCCCATCAACTTGTTGCTACTATTCTGCTTGGTTCACTAGTGTGTTAACTATTTAAACTTTAAAATTAATATCAATCCATGTGGGTACGATCTCTACTTATGATTATATTACTTGTTGCGATTGTGTACACTTGCACAAACTATTTTTCGCACAACACCGTGCTAGTGGGATCGTGGGTAGTGGCTCCGATTTCTTAGAGCTAGGAGCGAGATTAGGCGTTGATCTTCAATTGATCCAACGGTAGGCAAATGTAGGCTCGCATAGTGGCCGACAAGGGCCTATGTATATATATAGAGAAGAAAAACTTGTACAGAACACACATCAATCAATACACAAATCTATTTTTTCTCTCGCAATTTATCTTTATCGTATTTTTACTTTACTTTCATGCATTTGTCAATAGATAATCCAATCCTTGTGTCCCCTTTACCCAACCTGACACTCTTCGGAGGAGTTAGGAAACCCACAGTTGAGGAACAGAGTTCCTTCCTCAACGCAATTTCTTGAAGAACAGAGGAATCAAAGACTGTCCAAACCCCTGACTGATACCACGGCTAGGATATAAGAGTTTGACGACAACAGAAACCCTATTCTACTCTCCTCACTTGGGTCTGTTTTCCATACCTAAAGGATATGAGGAAGGAGGAGTAGAAGTGTGTGAATTGACTAAGGAAGGCTTCAAATTGAAAACTTTGGCTGATGTATGGCCTGCCACCAAGTCCAATGATTAATACACCTCCAGAATTACAAATATTGTTGGATCGGCTCAAAATGTTTCAAATAGAGTCCAGAATTGAAGAGGCCATGTTTGGTGCAGAGAGTGATGAAGACGAATCCCAAGAATCTCTGCAAGCTAAGTCGTCGCCTAACACGGTTGATAACCAGTTGGACGAGCCACCGAATGAAACCAATACATTGAAAGGCCCCTACCTTTGAGGCCCAAGACCCTCTTGTGGAGGTCAACTTAGGAACCATACAGGAACATAGGATGACCAAAATAAGTGGGATCTTAAGTAAAGAGCAAAGGTACCAAGTGGTCGATCTAATCAAAAGATACAAGGATGGCTTTGCATGGGACTACTGATAACTCATATTTATATGGGTTATTTATGCTCTTAATACGTAAATCAAACTGAGTTCTCAAGTAATTTTAGTACTTTAATATGTAAATATGTGATTAAAAGAATAAATATAGGTTCAGATGTGATTTCCTAAATATTGGGCATAATAGGTGCCTTTGTGAATATATTGATGTTTTGCCTAAGTGCTGCAGCGATAAGCGCTATGCAGCGGTAAGCGCTACATCGCTATGGAACGGTTGGCCACTTGGATATTTATGAAGCCACTTGCTGCTTGATGAGTCATCATTCTGATCTTCTTCTTCTCAGCATGACATTGAAGCCTCCAAGTGGATTCAATAAGACACTTGGCGTGTCCTAATTGAAGCTCATGTGATAGTTGGTGATGATTGTAATCATTGCCCTTTTTGTAAAGCCACTTTATGGAGTTGGAGATAATATCTAAGTATCTTCTTCTCCATAGGATATTTATTAACATTAACATATACCATTCGTAGACACAGAGAGTTTAAGACTTGGAAAAAGAACTAACTTGACATTTTAGACTTCCTCCATTGTTGCTCTACTCTTAAGCTTTATTTTTAGTTTAGTTTTGTTATCTCACCTACGGTTTGCTCACGCCATAGCATCATCCATCGTGTATGACTTGGGATTCTTGGAGTGCATCTTTTGTAATCATTATTCTCTTGCTCACCTACGGTAATATGAACTTTTCAGTTTATGTTGTGTTGATGATGCTTGTCATGAGCTAAACACTTGTAGTTGGATTTTTCTTAGTTTGTAATGAACCTTGAGTAGTGTTTATATAATATTATGATGTTTGCGTTTCATTCCTTGTGTTATAATGCTTTCAAACTTGTTTTGGGATTGATCAACTAAAATAAGGGGCTTCGTAGGTACAGACATGGTTTACGAAGAGACTTCAAGGATTGATATGAATGAAAGGTCATTTAAAGACATTTAATTGACTTGTGCTTAACCCTAGACATAGGGGAGTAATAGTTCATAAGGTAAAAGCTGTAAGTTCTTCATTATACAGGGGTGAACTTATTTAGAGCCTAGACATAGGAGTCTTGTAACAAAACCCTGGCGACAGTGACTGAAAGGCACGCTTCCATACGCTACAGCGCTTAACACTACAGCGTCTAATATTATAACACTCTACTCTTGGGAATTTACATAACGAATGAGCTATCCAACTTACTCTTTAACACTTTAAATTCACTACTGCTTTACCACAAACTTATTATGTTTACAATTTCACATTTGTTATTGTCACTTGACTTCTTTCACTAAATTTCTAATCTCTTAAACTCTTAAAATAATTCCAATCCCTGTGGGAACGATCTCTACTTATCATTGTATTACTTGTTGCGATTGTGTATACTTGCACAACTACTTTTCGCACCAACAAGTTTTTGGCGCCGTTGCCGGGGATTGCATTTAATTTTTACTGTTTAAATTTTTAGTAACTTTAGTGAGAATTTTACACTGGTGTGTTGTTTCTTGATGTTGCAGCGGAAGACGCTACAGCGTATGCACAGGTCTCAACCACCAGAATTTAAGTTGGACCCAGAGCCAGAAAGAAAGTTCAGGAAACCTAGACAGCTTCAGAGACTTAGACAGCTCAGGCCCACAATGTCTGAACCCAGTAACAGAACACCCTCGGGCAGAGGTACCACAATGGGTGGAAGAACCCATACTGCCAGAGGTAGATCAGACCCGAGGTGGCAGAGGCAGGGGCAGACACACTCATCCACCCACTCCTACATTGCATGACCATGAAGATTGGTATAGGCAACAATTTATAAATGAAGGACCAGATTTCATGGTAAATGATAGGGACAGACCCATGAGGGACTATGCTGTGTTTAATCCACAAACCATGGAGACAAGCATAGCTAGTCCTGTTCTCCAAACAGCTCATTTTGAGTTCAAACCTATGATGTTCCAGATGCTCCAATCAGTGGGTCAGTTTGGAGGTTCTCCTCAAGAGGACCCATATTTACATTTGAAGCAATTTTTGGAAGTCTGCAGTAACTTCATCATTCCAGGGGTAAGTGATGATGCATTCCAGGTTAAAACTTTTTCCTTATTCCTTGAAAGATAGAGAAAAGGCCTTGGTTAACTTCTCTAGAGCCTAACTCCATCCATACTTGGAATGAAATGGCTGAGAAATTCTTAGCAAAATATTTTCCACCAAGTAAGAATGCTAGAATGGGGAATGAAGTTACTGCATTCAAGCAAAAAGATGCTAAAACACTGTTTGAAGCCTGAGAGAGATGGAAGGAGTTGTTAAGGAGATGTCCTCATCATGGCATACCAGTAATAATCCAAATGGAAACCTTCTACAATGGGTTGGATCCTCATACCATACTAATGCTAGATGCTTCTTCTGGGGGCGTGTTGTTAAAGACCTCCTACAATGAGGCATGTGAGCTGATAGATGATATTGCAACAAATAGCTACCAATGGCCAACAGAAAGGTTAGCTCTACAGAAGAAGGTGACTGGAGTGCATGAGATGAGTGAAGTTTCTACTTTGTTTGCACAAGTTGCCTCTCTCACCAACATGATAAAATCCATGAGCACTTCAAATGCTGCAGTGGCTACCGCTACAGCGTCTGCTGAACCAGCTGTAGCAGCCATTGAGCAAGCCTCTCCATGGTCAACAAGCTATGTATATTGTGGAGGTGAGCATCTTTATGAAGAATGTCCAGGTAATCCTCTCTGTGAATTACGTGGGTTTCAACAAGAATAATAACCCCAACTCAAATACTTATAATCCTGGTTGGAAGAATCACCCCAACTTCAGATGGGGAGCCAACAATGCTACAACACCAACTTACAGTGCTCCAGCTAATCCACCAGGATTCCCTACTCAAAACTATCAAAGGCAGAATGCCCCTGTTATTGATAATTCCATGGAAGGTGTGTTAAAAGGCTTCATGAGTGACTGTAAGACAACCCTGAAAACTCATGAAGCTTCCATCAAAAACCTGGAGGTACAAATGGGGCAAATAGCTAATATTCTTACCCAAAGAGCAAGTGGATCATTGCCATCCACTACTGAAGCTTCAACTTCTAATACTCAAGGGAAGGAGCATGTCAAAGCTATATCTCTAAGGAGTGGGAAAGATTTGCAAGGGCCATCACTTGTTTCAGGTGATGAAAAAAATACAAAATCTGACAAAGAAAAAAATTCTGCACCAGACGCTACAGCGCCTAAAGCTGACGCTACAGCGCTTGTTGCTGTCCAAATCACACCCCCCAAAATTATTCCAGCATATCCGGAACCTCCACATCCTCAGAGGCTTAGGAAGGCTCAGGAAGACAAACAATTCAACAAATTCCTGGAAGTCCTTAAACAACTGCACATTAATGTACCTTTGGTGGAGGCCCTCCAACAAATGCCAAACTATGCTAAGTTTATGAAGGATGTGCTCACCAAGAGGAGAAGTCTTGGGGAATTTGAAACAGTAGCAATGACTGGGGAATGCAGTATGATTATGTAGAACAAACTACCCCTGAAGTCAAAGGACCCTGGCAGCTTTACTATACCTTATTCTATTGGAAATTTCTACTCTGGCCGTGCTCTATGTGACTTGGGTGCTAGCATAATCTAATGCCAAAGTCCATATATACACAGTTAGGAGTAGAAACTGCCAGGCCTACATCAGTGACTTTGCAATTAGCTGACAGAACACTAGCTTATCCAGAAGGAATACTAGAAGATGTTCTAATAAAGGTAGATAAATTTGTATTCCTTGGGGACTTTGTGATTCTGGATTTTGAAGCAGACAAAGAAGTGCCTATCATATTGGGAAGGCCATTTCTAGCTACTGGGAGAACACTAATAGATGTGCAAAGAGGAGAATTGACCATGAGGGTCAATGACCAAGAAGTCAAATTTAATGTCCTTAATACCATGAAGTTTCCAGACCCCAATACTGAAGAATGCTCATTTGTGGTCTCTCTAGACCAAGTGGTTCAAAAACATTTTCAAAAAAACACTGATCACTTGAAGCAGCTACTGCACAACAGTGAAGATTCAGGCTCTGGTGCAGAAACTGCAGAAGAAGTGGAACTGACAGTAAAGGAAGTTTGGGCCAGAAAGTATGAATCTCTTGAACAAGAAAATTCTGACATAAGAGAGAATCTGCCTTCCATTGAACAACCACCTACCTTAGAGCTGAAGGAGTTACCTACCCACCTCAAATATGCCTATTTGGGGGAAGATAGAACCTTACCAGTTATAATAGCTTCTGATCTCTCAGATGAGCAGGAACAGAATTGGATGGCAAATGTCGGATATTCAAGGTATAAGCCCCACCATCTGCATGCACAGAATTGTGTTAGAGGAAAACTCCAAGAACTGCATTGAAGGGCAGGAGGAGACTGAACCCCATCATGAAAGAGGTGGTGAAGAAAGAGATTATCAAATGGTTGGATGCAGGTATTGTTTACCCTATCTCTAACAGTGCATGGGCTAGTCCTGTGCAGTGTGTTCCAAAGAAGGGAGGGGTAACAGTAATCACAAATGAAATGAATGAACTACTGCCAACCAGAAGAGTAACAGGATGGAGGATTTGCATGGATTATAGGAGGTTAAACAAAGCTACAAGGAAGGATCATTTCCCCTTGCCTTTCATTGACCAGATGCTGGACAGGTTAGCAGGGAAAGAATTCTATTGCTTTCTAGATGGTTATTCTGGTTATAACCAGATAGCAATAGTCCCTGAAGATACACAAAAGACAACATTCACATGTCCATATGGCACATTTGCATTTAGAAGCATGCCATTTGGACTGTGTAATGCACCTGCCACTTTCCAGAGATGTATGATGGCAATTTTCTCAGACTTCATTGAAAGATCCATGGAAGTATTCATGGATGACTTCTCTGTGTTTCGGGAAACATTCCATCTATGCTTGTCCAACTTGGAAGAAATTCTAATAAGGTGTGAGGAGACTAACCTAGTGCTGAATTGGGAAAAATGCTATTTCATGGTACAAGAGGGTATTGTCTTGGGGCACAGAATCTCCAAGAAGGGGCTGGAAGTGGACAGAGCAAAGATAGAAGTCATTGAAAGGCTACCTCCTCCAACAAACATCAAAGGCATCAGAATTTTTTTGGGACATGCTGGATTCTATAAGAGGTTTATAAAAGATTTTTCAAAAATCTCCAAGCCTCTGTGCCAATTGTTGCAGCATGATATCCCTTTCATATTTGATGAAGATTGCATTCAAGCCTTCAAGAAACTGAAGAAAGCTTTAATAACTGCACCAGTTATTGTAGCTCCTGACTGGAGTAAGCTTTTTGAGCTTATGTGTGATGCAAGCGACTTTGCCATTGGAGTTGTGCTTGGGCAAAGGTATGATAAAATTTTTCATTCAATCTATTATGCTAGCAGAACACTAATAGAAGCTTAATTGAATTACACAGTTACAGAAAAAGAACTTTTGGCTGCTGTCTTTGCATTTGACAAGTTTAGATCATACTTGGTGGGCACTAAAGTGATTGTCTTTACAGACCACTCTGCCATCAAGTATTTGATCACTAAAAGAGATGCAAAGCCAAGGCATATTAGATGGGTTCTCCTACTCCAAGAATTTGATTTAGAAATTCGTGATAAAAAAGGAGTGGAGAACCAAGTTGCTGATCATTTATCCAGAATAGAAAGAGAAAATGCAGGTACATCAGGACGAGAAATCAAGGAACACTTCCCAGATGAGAAGCTGTTGGCAATAACTGCTGAAGCATCAACCGCTGTAGCGGTTAGAGCTATCACGATAGACGATGTAGCACCTGAATCTTCAACACCTTGGTACGCTGATATTGTAAATTTTCTGGTTAGCAAGGTGGTGCCTGTTGAGATGAATTATCAGCAAAAAGGAGGTTCTTCCATACAGTAAAGCAATATTACTGGGATGAACCTTTTCTCTACAAGAAGTGCCAAGACCAATTAATGAGGAGATGCCTTGCAGAGGAGGAGCAAGACCAAGTGCTACAACACTGCCATGCTGCGCCATGTGGTGGGCATTTTGGTGGGATTAGAACAGCTGCAAAGGTACTGCAATCAGGTTATTACTGGCCTACATTGTTTAAAAATGCTCAGGACTTGGTGAAAAGATGTGACAGATGCCAGAGAACAGGGAATATATCAAGTAAACATGAAATGCCATTGACAAACATCCTAGAGATAGAACTCTTTGATGTTTGGGGAATGGATTTCATGGGACCTTTCCCTCCATCTCATGGAAATCTTTATATCTTAGTAGCTGTGGATTATGTTTCAAAGTGGGTAGAGGTTGTTGCTCTACCCAACAATGATGCTAAGTCCGTGAGCAAATTTTTGTTAAAAAATATATTTACCAGGTTTGGAACTCCAATAGCCATTATTAGTGATGAGGGATCTCATTTTTGCAACAAATTAATTGAGACCCTCTTGGCTAAATATGGAGTCAAACACAAAATTGCCACTGCTTACCATCCACAAACAAGTGGTCAAACTGAGTTATCCAATAGAGAAATCAAGAGGATACTTGAGAAAATGGTAGGGCCTACAAGGAAAGAATGGTCAATGCACTTAGATGATGCATTGTGGGCCTATAGGACAGCTTTCAAAACACCCTTAGGGATGACTCCCTACAGGCTTGTCTACAGAAAAGCTTGTCACTTGCCTATTGAGCTACAACACAAAGCCCATTGGGCCTTGAAAAAGCTCAACTTTGACTACAATGGAGCAGGAGGTGCTAGAATGTTGCAATTGCATGAACTGGAAGAAATTAGGCATTTTGCCTATGAAAATGCAGCAATCTACAAGGAAAAGACCAAGGTATGGCATGACCAGAAGCTGCAAAGAAGAGAGCTGGTGGAAGGAGGGCAGGTGTTGCTATTCAACTCAAGATTAAGATTGTTTCCAGGGAAGTTGAAGTCAAGATGGTCAGGCCCATTCAAGTTAATGAAACTATACAGCCATGGTGCAGTGGACCTCTATGATGAAGCAACCAACACCACCTTCAAGGTAAATGGTCAAAGAGTCAAACAATACCTTGGTGAGGATGTGGTAAGAAGTAAAACCACAATTGAATTAAAAGACCTCTAATAAAAAGAGGAAGTCTGACTGAAGACTCTTAAAGCAAGCGCTCTTGGGAGGCACCCCAAGGATTTTAACAATTTTTGTTGTGTTGAGTTTTTCTTTTTGCAAGAATTCAGATACAGTAGAGTGTTGGGTATCAGCAGTAGCGCTGCAGCGTGTACTGTTGCCAAGGCGCTACAGCGGGTGTTGTTGAAAGCTGAGCAAAGTCAAACAATAAAATAAAAAGCTTTTCACTCATGAGTGACGTGGCATTATTTTTTTACCCTTATCTTAACTACTCCTGCAGCAGAGAGTAGTCACTTCACTCGCGTTTTACTTTTTCCCTCTCTCCTTTATCACTCACAATGGTCACTTCCAAATCCCACCCCCCCCCCCCACACTCACGCTTTAAACCCTCACCGTTCCAATCAACCACCCATTCTCTTCTCCTCCTTTCCCAACGCAGAAGCAACCAGTTCCGAAAACCTCACCGACCCTAACCATCTACAATCAAGCTTTTGAAACCAAAAACAACACCATGGTGAAAAAGCAAGTCGCGTCCAAGAAATTTGGGAAGCGAGCTAACGACGAAGGAGAAATGGCTTCTGAAGGTCCGCAAAAATTCTGGAAGATGGATTTCATTGCAGAAAGGGGATTCAAAACAGATAAAGCCTCAGAAGCGTTCACGACAACCGTCATAGCGCTAGGGTGGGAGAACTTCATCAAGCACCGTAAGCCATATGTGGTGTCTCTGGTTAGAGAGTTTTACGCTGGTATAGATGAGCCAAAGGATGGAAAGCCCCAAACCTATTCTCTGGTTAGGGGTGATACTGTGAATTTCAATGCGAGGATAAATGATGTGTTCCATCTTGGGTATCATGGAAAAGCGCTTGAAAATAAGGTAAAATCCTGGGGAAAAGAAGAAATGGAGGGAGTAAGAGAAAGGATATGTGTAGAGGGAGCCAAGTGGGAGAAATTTGGTGCTGAGTACAAGATCAAGAAATCCTATCTGTGCGAGGAAGCCAACATGTGGTGCAGCGCCTGCTGATACTGTGATGCTACAGCGTCTGGCGCTGCAGCAGCAGTCTCTCTGCCGCTTTGTAAAAGAAAAATTTGAATGGGAAAAGACTATGTATGCCCAAATCTCCAAAGGAAAATCCTCTGTTCCACCACCAGAATTCCCAGAATGGCTAATAGACGAAGAGCCATCAAAAAAGGTGGAAGCAGAGGGCAGCAAGAAGGAAAAGAAGAAAGAAGTGAAGAGCCCAACAAAAAGGCCAAAGCAAAGCCCTGCTAAAAGAGCAACGAAGGTGATTTTAGAAGCGGAAGAGAGTCTGGACTCTGAAGAAATTGAGGAAATCAGTGAGGAAGATGAAGAAGAGACAATAGCTGTGATGAAGGAGATGGAGAAGGAAGAGGATGAAGAGTCATCCCAAGAGGAAAATACAAGTTCTGAGGAGGAGGAAATAAAATGTGATACCCCCATCCCCAACAAAACACAATCCTCATCCACCCAAATCACACCACGAGCTAGCCCCACCCCCATCCCAGAAAGAAGGAGATGAGCAAGGAGCAAGCGCTACAGCGTCTACCGCTGTAGCGGTGGAAAAGACCAAACCCCCAACCCCAAAAAGAAAGAAGGCTGCCAAGGCAGCACCAGCCCTTGCAAGAGCCAGTAAGAGGCTAAGGCAGGGGTAAACAGGCAAGTGTTTTCAAAAAAAAAAACACATGTCTGGCTGTTTAAGCCTAGTGTTCTAGTATTTCTGTTTTTACTTTTTCTATGTATTTTGTTTAGTGGACTCAAAGGCCTCTCCCTTTTAGGACACCTGAAGCAGTGGGGACACCGCAAGGTTTTTAGTTTGGGGGAGGACCTTATGGATACTATGTTATGTTTGTTAATTATAATGATTAATGTTATGTCATAGTATGAATGTTTAAATAGAAGATATGAGTAGCCTCACTTTTTAAATTTTATAGTAACAAAAATTGAACTTATGTAGCCAAATTAAATGATGATTGGGTGTTTGTGAGTAGAGTAGCCTTTTGTAAACAATGAAATAGTTTTATTGCTGCTCTCACACAAAACTCCAAGCTTAGCAAAGAACCTAGTTAGCTAGGGATCATCTAAGGTTGAAGTTAGTCCTAGTTAACCAAGGGATAGTCAAGTTTTGACTAAAAATTGAGAGTAGTTTTTGAAGCTAAGTTTGGGGGTGCATCGGTTATGTTAAGGCTAGGTATAAAAATGATAGTAAGGTCAGTGCAATAAGATCTAAAAAGTGTAAAAATGGTAATGACAAATGTTGCAAAATGCCTGAAGCAAAAATACTGAACTGTTCCAAAAATGGAGAAAAAGAAAAGAAAAATCAAAAGAAAGAAATGCATATAAGGAGTTCAGTAATAACGGCAGTAACTTATTTTGTTCATCAATCCACCAGCGCTGTAGCGTCTAACGCTACAGCATTAAGAAATCACCAAATCAAAACTTAGTGCACTGACCGAAGATCTGAAATACCTAATTAAAGCCCTTTGTTGTGCTTTGAAGCCCTTTGTTGTGCTTTGAAGCCCCCCATTGCTTATGTGAATTTGTTAATCCACTCCCCCTTTTGAAAAAATTCTTTGACTAATCCAAAAGAAAGCTACTCTATCCAAAGCCTAAGAGAAATGCTGAAATTGGCTAGGAACTGAGTTAAGCTTTGAAGTCACACACTCACAATTGAGCAGTAATAATTCTATTTGTTGTGATACACAATGGTGTGTGAGTGTGTTTAGTATAGTCTTGAAATGTTGGCCAAGCATGAGAAATTTTTTTGTGAAATTCTGTTTAATTTAAAAGCTGCAGCTAGTTATGTTTTGATACTTACTTGTCATTTTATTTTCTTGTCTTATTCAAGCGTCATTACTTGAGGACAAGCAATGGTTTAATTTTGGGGGTGTGATAACTCATATTTATATGGGTTATTTATGCTCTTAATACGTAAATCAAACTGAGTTCTCAAGTAATTTTAGTACTTTAATATGTAAATATGTGATTAAAAGTATAAATATAGGTTCAGATGTGATTTCCTAAATATTGGGCATAATAGGTGCCTTTGTGAATATATTGATGTTTTGCCTCAGTGCTGCAGCGCTACATCACTATGGAACGGTTGGCCGCTTGGATATTTATGAAGCCACTTGCTGCTTGATGAGTCATCATTCTGATCTTCTTCTTCTCAGTCTGACATTGAAGCCTCCAAGTGGGTTCAATAAGACACTTGGCGTGTCCTAATTGAAGCTCATGTGATAGTTGGTGATGATTGTAATCATTGCCCTTTTTGTAAAGCCACTTTATGGAGTTGGAGATAATATCTAAGTATCTTCTTCTCCATAGGATATTTATTAACATTAACATATACCATTCGTAGACACAGAGAGTTTAAGACTTGGAAAAAGAACTAACTTGACATTTTAGACTTCCTCCATTGTTGCTCTACTCTTAAGCTTTATTTTTAGTTTAGTTTTGTTATCTCACCTACGGTTTGCTAACGCCATAGCATCATCCATCGTGTATGACTTGGGATTCTTGGAGTGCATCTTTTGTATCCATTCTTCTCTTGCTCACCTACGGTAATATGAACTTTTCAGTTTATGTTGTGTTGATGATGCTTGTCATGAGCTAAACACTTGTAGTTGGATTGTTCTTAGTTTGTAATGAACCTTGAGTAGTGTTTATATAATATTATGATGTTTGCGTTTCATTCCTTGTGTTATAATGCTTTCAAACTTGTTTTGGGATTGATCAACTAAAATAAGGGGCTTTGTAGGTACAGACATGGTTTACGAAGAGACTTCAAGGATTGATATGAATGAAAGGTCATTTAAAGACATTTAATTGACTTGTGCTTAACCCTAGACATAGGGGAGTAATAGTTCATAAGGTAAAAGCTGTAAGTTCTTCATTATACAGGGGTGAACTTATTTTGAGCCTAGACATAGGAGTCTTGTAACAAAACCCTGGCGACAATGGCTGAAAGGCACGCTTCCATACGCTACAGCGCTTAACACTACAGCGTCTAATATTATAACACTCTACTCTTGGGAATTTACATAACGAATGAGCTATCCAACTTACTCTTTAACACTTTAAATTCACTACTGTTTTACCACAAACTTATTATGTTTACAATTTCACATTTGTTATTGTCACTTGACTTCTTTCACTAAATTGCTAATCTCTTAAACTCTTAAATTAATTCCAATCCCTGTGGGAACGATCTCTACTTATCATTGTATTACTTGTTGCGATTATGTATACTTGCACAACTACTTTTCGCACCAACAACTACCATGAGATGTGAGGCTTGGAAAGAAAGCTGGTAGAGCATAGGTTTCTTGTCAAAGAAGGGTGTAAGCCTCACAAGCAACCACCTAGAAGGTTTAACCCTCAACTGATGCCTCAAATACAAGCTGGGATTGAAAGGTTGCTAAGGGAAGGTTTCATCAGGACTGTCAGGTACGTCGAATGGCTATCTAATATAGTCCTCGTGATTAAGAAGAATGGCCGAGTTATAGTGTGTATTGATTACAGAGCTTGAACTTGGACATTCCTAAAGATGAGCATGGTATGCCTATGGCAAATATGCCAGTAGATGTTGCGGAAAAACCATGCCATTTTGACTTTTATGGATGGCTATTCTGGTTATAACCAAATTTATGTGGTCGATAAAACTGCCTTCAGGTGCCTTGGGGCCCTAGGCATTTATGAGTGGGTTGTTATTGAGGAAAAATACATTGGATAAGTTTTCGATGGAAACAAACCTTTTTAACAAGTGTTTAAGTTCTCCGATTCATTAGTGTTCTAATGAATCTTCTTGAATGATCTAAGTACAGGAACAAATCATTCATATCACAAGAAGGTAGTGTGCTAAGAATGCACCACATAAGAAGACATAATTGATGTCTTATAAGAAAAGAATGAAGGCTTTGAGGTTTCCAGAAGAAGACAAAAATGAAGTCACAAACATAATAGCTTCACAAGTCAAGAAGACCCTCCTCAAGAAGCCCCATATGATATCATAAGAAGGCTTAATGAAGCCTTAAAATAAAAGAATGATGGTCAAAGAGGTCGTGACAACATGGGTAAAAGAATATAGCTATTGTGGTTTCTTAAGGTGACTAGGTACTCTTCAAAGAGCTTCTCAAGATGAGCAAGCAATAGTAAGAGTCTTCTCAAGGCAAAGAAGTCACAAACTAAATGCTTCTCAAGGTAAGAAGATAGTTCTTCAAAAAAGTCTAAGTAAGAATGAGATGGCAAGATTAAGGAGTTTCTCAAGCTGAGAATACTCAATCCATATAGCATCTTATGATAAGAAAAGCCAAGACAAGGTTTCAACAACATTAAGAACGCACACGCCGAGATGTATCAATGATCAGAAGGTCTGTGTAAAGAAGCTTTGGGTTATGAGAAGATTCAGCATCAAAAGTTTCTTAATGGTTCAGAAGATACTTCAGATGACTCTTCAGAAGATACTTCAGAAGACATATTAGGAGATACATCAGAAGTTTCTCCAGTACAAAAGTCACAAGATCAAATCTTTTTAGTGATTAAGAGCATTTATGAAGACAAACTAGTACCTAAGAAAATTGGAGATCAAGCTAAAAGAATATTCTCTAGTGACTTACTCGAGTTCAGAAGATACGAACTCAAGGCTTCAACAAGCACTGCTACACGTACGGAAAAGTACAGCAGCTTTTCAGTGATGTTGCCAACAACTATAAACGATCATACTGGCTTTGGAGACTATTTCCAACGACTCTTTTGGACTAAAACCTATATAAATACATGATGGTAGACCTCATTCTAAATTTGAGAGTTGGTTAGAAGCTTGCTACAATATTTCCTATCATATGGCTCCTTATGAAGTTTCACAACAAGCTTCTGAAGCTCCTTCTCTACTCTCAACCATAATCAGTGCACTTTAAAGTGTCTATGGAGATTATACTCTGTTGTAAATCATCTTTCAACCCAAGCTATTGTTTTTTTCCCAAACACTACCTTATCATTGTACCTTCTTAACATGACATATGTTTGCTAGAATATTAATGTTAATGAAGAAGCCTAAGTAAGTTCTGAACCTTATCATTGTACCTTCTAAACATGGCATAGGTTTTCTTGATTGTTTTAGAAGATGCCTAAGATGTTTCTTAGGGGTATCTCAGTAGCTAGATCCATGGAAGAAAACTAGTGATACAGTAAATAGAGTAGAAGAAAACTAACATGTGCTTTAAGCCTAGGTTGGCTTGTAAAGTGTAAACTATTGGAGAATAGTGGAAATACTCACGGGATGTGAGGAGTGAATGTAGCCCTTGTTGATTAGGGTGAAACACTATACTTCTAGTGTGTCATTTACTATTTTCTTATAGTTTATCTCTCATGGCACTTTGATCTTAAAAGAAAACTTCTACTCTATTGTAAAAAGACTGATTTGAAAGGCTTCTTACATTTTCAAGTTGAATCCTCTTGAACTATCTCTTCATTAAAACCACAGTGTTTTTACATCTTGTTCACCAAGTATTTACCTCACCAAAACATCATCACTAGGGTAAGAAGCAAGAAACACACTTATACATCACCTATCAGAGTGTCTTCTTACTCTGTCCAGCTTCTAAGAAGATATAGTAGACAAAGTCTTCTAAAGGTTTATCTTCTTAGAATAGTGACTTGCATCTTTCCAACCAATGTCTCTATCTCCTCAGAAGACTATCCCCTTACAAGCAAATAAATGGCTTCCAATGTCTTTAAAATTTTATCCTCCAAAAAGCCTATTAGATATCTTTCTAAGTGATTTGGTTGGTCATGAAATAAATTTTAAAAAGGGTCACAATTCAAACACCTCCATTTTCTCGTGACTCTAGTTGACTTCATTGTTATGCCTTTTGGCCTAAAGAATGTTGGAACCACTTACCAAAGGGAAATGAATGCAAATCTTCCATGACTTGAGCAGCAAGAGCATAGAGGTATACATAGATGATGTGGTGGTCAAGTCCAAGAGCTTTGAACAACATCTAGTTGAGCTTGAACAAGCTATGAAACAGATGAGACTCTATAATCTTAAAATAAATCCTACTAAGTGCATGTTTGGTGTCTCGACAGGTAACTTCTTAGGCTTCTTAGTCCACAACCAGAGAATCGAAGTAGATAAGAATAAAGCTAAGGCTGTCTTGGAAGCTAGACCACCTAAAAATAAAAAGGATTTACAGAGCCTTCTTGGGAAGATCAACTTCTTGAGGAGGTTCATTGAACTCGGCTAGGAAGATGAGGCCTTTTCTCCTCTGCTGAGGCTCAAGAGTTCTGGAGAGATGGTGTGGGGACCAAAACAACATGAGGCCTTTGATCAAATCAAGGCTTCCTTGGCCAGTCCACATATGTTGGTGCCACCAGTCCCTGGAAGATCCTTGAAGCTGTACATAGCTATTGAGGGCCAAGCCATCAGCTGCGTGCTAGCCCAAGATGCAGATGATGGGGCTGAAAGAGTTGTCTATTATCTTAGTAGAATTCTAAATGATGCAAAAACTAGATATTCCCTTTTTGAAAAACTTTGTTTATCATTGTATAACATGTACTAAACTTGAATATTACTTGTTGTAGAGAAAAGTTTTAGTTTTACGCAAGGTTGATATTATAAGGTACCTACTTAATAGGCATGTCTTGCAAGTTAGGCTTGTAAAGTGGGCTATCAAATTGAATTCATTTGACTTAACTTACGTAACTTTAAGGACTGTCAAAGGACAAGCCTTAGCTGATTTTCTGACCCAACACCCCTACATAGAGGTCAAAGACCCATCTGTTGAGCCAATTCACTAGGTTATCCTAAAGCCATTGGTCCTGATGTTTGATTGATCTAGCACTCAAAAGGGTGTAGGTGTTGGGGTAGTTATATCTAGCCCTTGTGGCAGGACATGGAGATTTATGTGTAAGCTAGAGGACCAAGCCTCCAATAATCAAGTCGAGTATGAAGATTTGATTATGGGACATAGGATTCTAGCATGCAAGTCCAGTACCTAGAGATAAAGGGGACTCTCAACTGGTAATTAAGTAGTTGACGGGGGAATTCAACTGCTATAACACTGTTTACCGTGTTTTTTGGTAAACACCGCTAGTTACAAATTAATGTTGCTTGCAGGATCAACTAGAAAATCCCAGAACATTTTCTTGCGGTTAAAACTTGAAAATATGAAGATAACCGTCGAAGTTATCTCTAAAAGGGGAATTCTGAGTAGAAATCGAAAAGAAAATAAATAAGATGCAGAAAACTTCAGAAAGTAAAAGTGCAATTGTATTAATTGTAAAGAGAATGGTGCACAAGGTCATACATTGTTCTCTGACTCGTTTTCTCTGTGATGCTGGAAGTTTTGAGTTTCAGAATTATGTATGTGAATTTGTGACCTCTTTTTCCTATGAAAAACTACTATTTATACAAAGAGGGAAACACAATAACTAACTAACTGTACAAAGAATTTAAAAAAATGGTAATTGCCATGTCTTCGATCACAATAACTGCTGCGCCGTTTCGACAACGAGCACTTGACTTCTGATCCATTACTAATTTCTTCTCGCCGAACTATTGACTTCAATTCTTCAATTTCTACTAAGTTGAGCACTGTGTCGAACATTCTTGGGAAAACTTCTCCCTGTCGAAATCAACATCGTTCCTCTTGAAATTAGTAAGTCAAACCTCGTTGTCTGCATTTAATTGAGCCTGTCGAAAATTGTTAGGACTTTGGCAAGTGTACCAAATGTCGTCGCAAGTAATAAAATACGGTAAGTAACCGGTCGATTCCACAGGGATTGCGCGTTGAAAACAGTAGCAAAGTTGTAAATTCTTAGATTGTAAAGGTTTTGGTAATTGAGTAATCAGTAACAGTACACAAACGTGATTTAAGAATACGAGAAAAATGACTAGGGATCAAATCCTCTCACCTCGCCTATCACATGAACCTTAGCCAATTCAAGTTAATTATTCAATTTCTAGATTCAATTCACTAATTAAGGTCAAGGGCAATTCCTTGCCTCAAGACCCCTATTAACCTAAGAGTTACCCTAATTCCTTAGGTGAGTCATGCCAGAGGGTAATGCATTAAGATTAAGAATTTTAATGAATTCACATAAGCTACCACATATTCCTATGATGATTCCTATGGATCATCACAATTATCATATGTAATTCAAAAGCATTAAGAACATAGGTATTTAGACAAAGTAAATCGAATAACAACTGAATTGATTAGAACAATGGTTCACATGATAGGGTTGGGAGATTCATCTCTCCCTAATCTAAGCAAATTAGTTACAATCCATCCTAAGAGTAGAAACCAACATAAAATAGAAAACAAACATAAAGGAAGACATTAGAACCTTCAATCCCTTGTTCCCAAGTGGTGAGAAGGCCCCAAAATCGCACCCTCCAGCTGCTCCAAAATGTGGCTCAGATCCCAAGACGAAGTCTCCCTCCCAAAAACGCTGAAACTGCTTTTAGAAACCTAATTTTCGCTCACCATCGCGACGCGACCCGTGACTATTGCGTCGCGAAATAAGACAGAAACATCTGACTTCGCAAAATTGCTCCGGGTCGCGTCGCGAACCCTCCTGGTCGCGACGCGAAATAGGACAGAAACATCTGGCTTTGCAAAATTCCTCCTGGTCGCGTCGCGAACCCTCCTGGTCGCGACGCGATATTGAACAGAAATCAAATCCCTCCATTTTGCTGCATTTCCGGGCAAGTGTCTGGTTCGCCGAATGATGCCACAACCAATTAGAGGTCTTCAAGTCCAATTTAGCTCCAAAAGTGAAGGAATTACTTACAAATGAACTTCCTACTACAATTATCTAAAACTAGACTAAATCCCCAGATAATGACTGTGATACAATGAAAAACCTGCACAATTGGTCCTAAAAATGCATAACTTACATCATATGATTGAGAGTCAACACAACCCCAAACTTAAACTTTTGCTTGTCCTCAAGCAAACAATCAATTCAGACTGTGGCTGTTTTTTCTATTTAGCTGTTACATATAATACATCAACCTTAAACACATCAGCACATCAACTATCATCATCAACCTAATACAGTGGCAGGTCAACTGAATTGGAAATACCTAATCATAAGCAGGCAGCATTCTCAAGTTTTCTCTGTACGCACATCTCACCAGTGTTTCACTCTTGAGGTGTTTCGGGTATTCACTCAATTCACAGTACCTGCATCATCGTTTCATAGGCTTGACAGAGTTCTATATCATTCTATACAAATGAAATGCATACACACATTTTGAGGACTTTAAGGGTTATGGCGGGGCTTAGGTAAGGGTGGATACATGTGGATAAGTAGGTTGCACTTGGAGTTAAGCCTACCTCTCTTTTTGTCAATTTCACGCAATTCACTTACTCACCCATTTTCCCAAAGCATTCAACAAAACAAGAGAAGGATTTAATTTATTTATTTTTTCTTTACCTCTCTTTTTGTCAATTTCACGCAATTCACTTACTCACCCATTTTCCCAAAGCATTCAACAAAACAAGAGAAGGATTTAATTTATTTATTTTTTCTTTTTTTTTTGATGTATATATATATATATACATATATTTTTTCTTTTCTTGTTCCTTCTCTTGTATACCACCCCAAACTTATATTGTTGCTATTCCACGAGCAACCCCAAACTTAAGAATTTCCCCAATCTCACAGCTTTTGTTACCTAACTCCAAGTTAAGACTTAACTAGGCTATGATTTTCAGAGAAACAGCATACAATTTTTAACAATAGGCTCAGAGGGGCTAGCAGAGGATAAACATTAATTAGGTGTGGTTTGAAAGGCTCAGGGGTGCCAAAAGAAATGCCTCAGTGTGTATGAAAATCAAATGCAAAAATAATTAAGCACAATGTCAAGTTCTGCAGACTAATGCAGGCAAGGAATACACACAATATATATAAGAACGTGTTTAGGCTCAAACCTTACAATTGGGATCGTAGAGATAGAACTTGAGAGATGCTGCTCACAGATGATAGAGAACTTCCGCAACGTTTGTCATGACCCCTGCTATTACTTGATGATAAAACTTGAAGTGCGAGTGTCAAAAGGAAAAATGCAAACATGCGACCCCAAATGCCACACATCATCACTATTGAAGCTGCTTTAACAAAACAAAAACAAACTATAGGGCAGTGGTGCCCCAATATCACAGAGTAAGTTATAATAATAAGTACAGACCAAAGTGCGAATTAATGTCAAAATAGGGAAAAGTACAACTCAAAGTGCAAAATAAAAATAAAAAAAAATGTCTGAGTAAAACAGGAAAATGATAAATGAGCCTCCTTCTCAAGGAAATGAAAAGTGACGCTCACCAGTGGGTTGCCTCCCACCAAGCGCTTCTTTAACGTCACTAGCTTGACACTTTTTGTCACTCTTATGGGTCTCTCAGCATGAGAACCATTTGAGGCTCTTCCAACCCGTCACCCATATATGGCTTGAGTCTTTGTCCGTTGACCTTGAAAGATCTCTGGGACCTTGGCTCTTCCACTTCTATTGCTCCGTACGGTGTTACTTCCTTGACAACAAAGGGTCCCGACCACTTGGATTTCAATTTTCCTGGGAATAACTTGAGTCTTGAGTTGAACAACAAGACTTGTTGTCCAGGGTGAAATTCTTTTCTTGCAATGTGTTTGTCATGGTACACCTTCATTTTTTCCTTGTAGATCTTGTTGTTCTCATATGCATTTAAGCGCATCTCCTCTAATCCTTGAAGCTGAAGGGTTCTCTTTTCCCCACTTGATCCAGGATCAAAATTCAAGAATTTCAACGCCCAATATGCTCTGTGTTCAAGTTCAACCGGCAAATGACAAGGTTTGCCATAAACCAATTGGTAAGGGGACAGACCTAAGGGTGTCTTATAAGCTGTCCTGTATGCCCACAGAGTATCGTCTACCTTCACTGCCCAATCTTTCCTTGCGTTCCCCACTGTCTTTTCTAATATCCTCTTGATTTCTCTGTTTGATACCTCCACTTGTCCATTACATTGAGGGTGATACGGTGTCGACACTTTATGCTTTACATTATACTTGGATAACACATTGCTGAGCTGAGTGTTACAAAAGTGACTACCCCCATCACTGATTAAGACTCTCAGAACACCAAATCTTGAGAAGATGTTTTTCTTAACAAATTTGACCACGGTTTGGGAATCATTTTTAGAAGTGGCAATTGCTTCTACCCATTTAGAAACGTAATCCACCGCCACCAAAATATACTGACAAGAATGCGATGGTGGAAAGGGTCCCATGAAGTCAATGCCCCAGCAATCAAACACTTCCACTTCAAGTATAGGGTTCAACGGCATCTCCCCCCTACGTGAAATATTACCTGTCCTCTGGCACTTGTCACAATTTTTAACATGATTGTGCGCATCTTTGAAGATGGACGGCCAATAAAATCCAGATTGGAGCACTTTTGCAGCTGTGCGTTCCCCATTGTAGTGTCCTCCACATGGGGAGTCATGACAATGCCATAAAATCTTTTGACTTTTGCTACCGTAAACACATCTTCGAAGAATTCCATCCGTCCCAACCTTAAAGAGAAAGGGATCATCCCACAGGTAGTGTTGGGCATCACGGAGGAACTTCTTCTTTTGTTGCCAAGTAATGTCTTGAGGGACCGTTCCACCTGCCTTGTAATTTGCTATGTCGGCAAACCACGGTCTCTCTTTAATTGCAAACAGCTTTTCATCGGGGAACTCTTCAAGAATATCTTTTTCCCGGGCGGTCACTTCCTTATTATCCAGCCGGGACAGATGATCTGCGACCACATTCTCGCTCCCCTTCTTATCCTTTATCTCCAAGTCGAATTCCTGCAAAAGCAAAATCCATCTAAGGAGTCGAGGCTTAGACTCGCCCTTGGTTAGCAAATATTTATCGCAGCATGGTCAGTAAACACAATTATTTTCGACCCAACCAAATAGGAACGAAACTTTTACAATGCAAATACTATAGCTAGCAGTTCTTTTTCCGTTGTTGCATAATTTACCTGATTTTCATTTAAGACCTTTCTAGCATAATATATGGCATGAAAAAACTTCTCCGATCTCTGCCCCAATACTGCTCCCACTGCATAATCGCTAGCATCGCACATTAATTCAAAGGGAATGTCCCAATTAGGGGCTACAATGACTAGGGCAGAAATCAGTTTTTCCTTTAATACATTGAAAGCATGCAGGCATTCAGCATCAAAGACAAATTCATTCTCCTTAACAAGTAAATTGCATAGAGGTTTTGTAATCTTGGAGAAGTCTTTTATGAAACGTCGATAAAATCCGGTGTGTCCTAAAAAACTTCTCACCCCTTTTACATTCATAGGAAGAGGTAACCTTTCTATGATTTCTATCTTGGCTTGATCAACCTCAATGCCCTTTGACGAGATTTTATGGCCAAGAATTCCTTCTTGAACCATAAAATGACACTTTTCCCAATTCAAGACTAAATTGGTTTCAATGCATCTCTTTAATACTGCATTGAGGTTAGCCAAACAAGAATCATAGCAGGGTCCAAAAACAGAAAAATCATCCATAAATACCTCAATAGCATTTTCCATCATATTAGAGAATATAGAAAGCATGCACCTTTGAAAAGTTGCAGGAGCGTTACACAAACCGAAGGGCATCCTCCGATAGGCGAAAACGCCAAATGGGCATGTAAAAGCTGTTTTCTCCTGATCTTCCGGTTCTACTGCTATTTGGTTGTATCCAGAGTATCCATCCAGGAAGCAATAAAAGGCCTGACCGGCTAATCTTTCAAGCATTTGGTCCATGAATGGCAGAGGGAAATGGTCCTTCCGAGTGGCTTGGTTCAATCTCCTGTAATTGATACACATTCTCCACCCGGTGACTGTGCGAGTAGGGATCAGCTCATTCCTCTCATTTTTAATAACGGTCATACCACCCTTCTTGGGCACCACATGGACCGGGCTCACCCAAGAGCTGTCTGAGATTGGGTAGATCATTCCGGCATCTAAGAGTTTTAACACTTCCTTCCTCACCACATCCTTCATAGTGGGATTTAACCGTCGCTGAGGTTGAATCACCGGCTTGAATTCTTCCTCGAGCTTGATCTTGTGCATGCAAAAAGCTGGACTAATCCCCTTAAGGTCGGAGATAGTCCAACCTAGTGTAGCTCTATTTAATCTCAACACTCTCATCAGTTTTTCCTCTTCCAGCTTAGTTAAAGAACTACTGATGATGACTGGGTATTGATCATTGCTCCCAAGGAATACATACTTTAAATGAGAGGGAAGTTGTTTCAATTCGGGAGTTCCTTTGTCTGGGCCTTCCCCCCTATTCAGCTCTTCTTTTCTCTTGAAAACCTTTTCTACCTGAGAAGCTTCAAACTGGCGAATGCAGTCCTCTATTTCAATTCCCAAGTTTTCGTCCAAGCCCTCTATCGAGTTCACAATTACCTTCTCTAGAGGAGGAGAGGGTAAATTATGTCTAAAAGTTTCTTGCACTGAATCTTCAATCACATCCACCTTAAAACATTTTTCTTGGTCATTCGGGTGGCGCATAGCTTCAAAAACATTAAATATCACTTCCTCATCTTGGAATCTTAGCCTTAGCTGTCCTTGTTGAACATCTACGAGGGCCCGCCCTGTAACACCCTAAAATAATTTAATTAAGTAATTGATTAAATTATTTAAAGTGTTGCACTAATTCTTTTTATTATGTTATAATATAGTATTTTATTTTTTAACTGAAGGGGATGGCATTGGAAATACCGGAACTGCAAGTAATGGCCCAAGAAGCCCAAGCCCGTTGGCTTAGGCGCTCCTTAGGCGCTAAGGGGGTCTAGGTTTCGCCCCAATTGTGCCAAAAGAGAAAAAGAAAGTCGAAGGAGAGGAGAAGAGAAAGAAAGTCGAAGAGAGGAGGAGAGAAAGAGCAAGGCGATCTCAAGCTAAGGAGCTAGGGTTTTTCGTGACTCTTGATCCTAGGTAAGAGTTCCTACCCCTTTTCTTATTCGATTTTCCTCCTCTTTCAAATGTTTAGGTTTTCGATTTTCCTAACCCTTCTATTGTTGATCATTCGTGATGATCCTAGGGAGAGAGAGAAAGGACGCGATCGTGAGAGAGGAAAGAAGAAGGAGAGAATTCGTTGTTGCGGTGGTTGTCGGTGCTTCGGTGGAAAGAGCTCTAGTTTCGGCATAATCAAGGTTAGGGGAGTCTCACTCTATAATAGAGAGTATAATAGGTTGTATGTAGACCATAGGATCCCACTTGAGATTATTTATAAATTGCTAGATTGTTTAGGTTGGTTGAAATTGATAATTAGTGTGATTGATTCGATTTCCTATGCTAAGGTTGGATTACATGTGTTGATTTTATGCCTTGTTGTGTCCTTAATGCATAAATGCGATATTGGATGTTGTTAGTATGAGCATAATGTATTTTGTGATTTGTTGTTGTGAATTGATTTGGAAATTTGATGTTTGGTGGATGTTGGGTCGCATGGGGCGCCAAGTGCCTAGGGAAAATGGCGCCCTGTGCACTGTAGCAGTAACTTGTACTGAATGTTGTTGCTGCCTGGGTACGGTTTCTGGCGCCTGGGGTGGCGCCAGGGTGCTGCCTATGTCTAAACATGGCGCACAAATGGTGTTTTGGGCAAAAATCAGTTTCTGAACATATTTTCCCTAGCCAAACTTTGTATTCACCTGACCAAATTGTATTTTAAGTACTTTGGCTAAAGAATTTCCAGATTTGCACTTGTGGTTTTGAAATGGTCCTATTGGGCATCGTTTTAGCTTGTGTAAAGGGGGTGTTGTGTGCAAATCAGTTTCTGAACATATTTTCCCTAGCCAAACTTTGTATTCACCTGACCAAATTGTATTTTAAGTACTTTGGCTAAAGAATTTCCAGATTTGCACTTGTGGTTTTGAAATGGTCCTATTGGGCATCGTTTTAGCTTGTGTAAAGGGGGTGTTGTGTGCAAATCAGTTTCTGAACATATTTTCCCTAGCCAAACTTTGTATTCACCTGACCAAATTGTATTTTAAGTACTTTGGCTAAAGAATTTCCAGATTTTCACTTGTGGTTTTGAAATGGTCCTATTGGGCATCGTTTTAGCTTGTGTAAAGGGGGTGTTGTGTGCAAATCAGTTTCTGAACATATTTTCCCTAGCCAAACTTTGTATTCACCTGACCAAATTGTATTTTAAGTACTTTGGCTAAAGAATTTCCAGATTTGCACTTGTGGTTTTGAAATGGTCCTATTGGGCATCGTTTTAGCTTGTGTAAAGGGGGTGTTGTGTGCAAATCAGTTTCTGAACATATTTTCCCTAGCCAAACTTTGTATTCACCTGACCAAATTGTATTTTAAGTACTTTGGCTAAAGAATTTCCAGATTTGCACTTGTGGTTTTGAAATGGTCCTATTGGGCATCGTTTTAGCTTGTGTAAAGGGGGTGTTGTGTGCAAATCAGTTTCTGAACATATTTTCCCTAGCCAAACTTTGTATTCACCTGACCAAATTGTATTTTAAGTACTTTGGCTAAAGAATTTCCAGATTTGCACTTGTGGTTTTGAAATGGTCCTATTGGGCATCGTTTTAGCTTGTGTAAAGGGGGTGTTGTGTGCAAATCAGTTTCTGAACATATTTTCCCCAGCCAAACTTTGTATTCACCTGACCAAATTGTATTTTAAGCACTTTGGCTAAAGAATTTCCAGGTTTGCATGTGTTGTTTTGAAATGGTCCTATTGGACATCGTTTTTACATTGTGAAAAGGGGGTCTTGTGTGCAAAACGATTTTTGGAGCATATTTACCCAAGCCAAACTTTGTATCCACGTGACCAAATCCTATTTTGAACGTTTTGGCTAGAGCGGTTTTAATTTTTCAGGTGATCTACTATGGTTGTGCGCGTGTGTGTTGTGTTGGGCGCCAAGGGTGGCCGCCCAGGGCGCCAAGTGGTGCGTCCGTGCCTTGTGTTTTGGTTTCGGTCCTAATAGTGACAGATTGGTCCCTAGTGCTAGCTTAGTCATAGAGACGTGATTGAGATGAGAAAATAATGGGTTGATTGATGATGAGGCCATGGGGGCAAAAACTAAGATTAATTAAATATGTGATATATATGACATATGGACCGTGTTGTTGAGAATTACGATTGTGGTTGTTGTCATGGAGTCTCATGCATACATAAGGCTGCGGTCTGAGTTTTATATTATGACGATAAGGCTGCGGTCTGAGTTCTAAATTGAAATTGATAAGGCTGCGGTCTGAGTTGATATTATGATGATAAGGCTGCGGTCTGGGAAATGGTACCACATGCATAACTGTATTGCATACATCCTCATGATAAGCATGTGAGTTGCTGATTGTATGAACTATTGCTACTGTGTGACTGTATGAGTGTGATACTATGATGAAATATACTTCTTATTATAGTCTTTATTATATGGTTCGAGACTCACCCTTCTGTTGTTGTTTACCACAGGTAGTCCTGAGTGAAGGCTTACTCCTTTCACTCCCGAGTCGGTCTGCTCTGATACGTGACACCTAGGGGGTGGGCTTAGGATTCTAGTGTTATTCATTTGCTGCTGAGTTTTTATTTAATGATTTTGTTGAGGCTGTTGATCGGCGCTTTCGAGATAATGTTATTTTTCCGCTGCGAGACATTATATTATTAATGTGTGGAATTTTATTGGTGAAGTCATGAGTACCCTAAATTATTTAATGGTGTTGCGTATTATAAAGGTATAATGAAGGTTTATAATGATTTGATCGTCGTTAGATTAAGATTATGTGTAGCATTCCATTGAAAATGAAATTTTGAAACTCTGATCTCTATGATAAATAGCCGGGTAGAATGGGGTGTTACATTAGTGGTATCAGAGCAAAAGTTCGGTCTGTCCGACCAAGTGTGTCTGTCTGTCATATTGTGTATGACAATTAGGTGTTTTGTTTTAGTTCTAAATTGTCGTTTATGCTGCAGTGCTAGGTTGATATGGCTAGAAGGGATGATGCTGCTTTGGCTGCTGCTCTGCAGGCCATAGCCCAAGCTGTTGGAAATCAACACAATGCTGCTGATATGAATGCCCGTAACCTGGCAACGTTTCAGAGGGAATACCCACCCACCTTCAAGGGTCGGTATGATCCCGATGGAGCCTTGTCGTGGTTGAATGAGATAGAGCGGATATTCCGTGTTATGGATTGCACCGCTGCCCAGCAAGTGAAGTTTGGGACGCACATGCTGGCGGAAGAGGCTGACAAGTGGTGGTTAGGGATGCTGCATAGGTTGAACACTGCTGGTGAAGAGGTTACTTGGGAAGTCTTCACGAGGGAATTTAAAAGAAAGTATTACCCTGAAGACGTTCGAGCCAAGAAAGAGGTAGAGTTCTTAGAATTGAAACAGGGAAATAAGACAGTGGCTGAGTATGCACCCAAATTTGAAGAACTGGCCCAATTTTGTCCTTACTACGCCAATGATGCTGATTCAGAGTTCTCCAAGTGTGTGAAATTTGAGAGTGGCCTGCGACCTGATATTAAGAAGGCAATTGGATATCATGAAATACGAGATTTTGCTAGACTAGTTGACAAGAGTAGGATTTATGAAGAGGACAGTTCTGCTGCCTACAAGATTGGGAAAGAAAAGAGGAATACTCAGTTTAGGGGAAAACCCTATGATATGGCTGGAGGTAAAAATAAGTGGAAGGCAGGTACTGGTAAAAGATTTTCTGAGGGTAAGAAGCCTAGTGGGGGAGGTGCTCCCGCTGATATAGTGTGTTACACGTGTGGCAAGCCGGGTCACAAAAGTTTCGATTGCAAGACTGAAGTAATGTGTTACCGTTGTGGGAAGAAAGGTCATATGGCATCTCACTGTGATCGTAAGGAATCAGTGTGTTTCAATTGTGGTGAAGCTGGTCACTTTAGTTCTAAATGCACCAAACCAAAGAAAGAGAAATCCAATGGAAGAGTTTTCGCGCTAGCAGGCTCAGAGGGGCCCAATGAGATTCGAGGTACTTGTTTTATTTATGGTTCCCCTTTAGTTGCTATAGTTGATACTGGTGCTACGCATTCTTTTATTGCTGCTGTTTGTGCTGAAAAGTTAAATCTAGTATTGTCTGCTATGAAAAGGGAAATGGTTATCGACACTCCGGCTAAGGGTTCGGTGACTACTTCTCTATTGTGTGCTAAGTGTCCTCTGTCAGTCTTCGGCAGAGATTTTCTGGTTGACCTTATATGTTTGCCTTTGGGAGGGTTGGATGTTATTCTTGGTATGGACTGGTTAGTGGATAACCATGTGCACATCAACTGTTTCAGCAAGTCCGTGAGTTTCCTTCCTCCTGAGGAGGAAAAGTCTGTTTTGTTGTCTGGGGATCAGCTGCATAAGGTGTTGAGGGATGGTGGTCAACTATTTGCTTTGATGGCGTCTATGTCTGCTGAAAACCAAGCTATAGTTGAAGGGTTGCAGGTGGTGTGTGAGTTCCCTGAAGTGTTCCCTGACGAGATTCCTAGTGTGCCACCAGAGAGGGAAATAGAGTTTGGGATTGACCTTGTGCCTGGTACTAGGCCTGTGTCCATGGCACCGTACCGGATGTCAGCTTCTGAGTTATCTGAGTTAAAGAAGCAGTTGGAAGAGTTACTCGAAAAGAAATTCGTGAGACCTAGTGTGTCGCCATGGGGAGCTCCGGTTTTGTTAGTAAAGAAGAAAGATGGGAGTATGCGCCTGTGTGTGGATTATAGACAGTTGAACAAGGTAACTATCAAAAATAAGTACCCTCTTCCGAGAATTGATGATCTGATGGACCAGCTGGTGGGTGCTAAGGTTTTTAGCAAAATTGATTTGAGGTCAGGGTATCATCAGATTAAAGTAAAAGACGAAGATGTCCAGAAGACACCGTTCCGAACGAGGTACGGACATTATGAGTACTCTGTGATGCCGTTTGGTGTCACCAATGCACCAGGGGTGTTTATGGAGTACATGAACCGTATCTTCCATAGTTACTTGGATCGGTTTGTGGTAGTTTTTATAGATGATATTCTGGTATACTCCAAGTCTGAAGAAGAGCATGCAGAGCACTTGAGGTTGGTGCTTGAGGTATTGAAAGAGAAGAAGTTTTATGCTAAGTTGTCCAAATGCGAGTTCTGGCTGCGTGAGGTAAGCTTTTTGGGTCACATTATTTCTAGTGATGGCATAGCTGTAGACCCAGCTAAGGTTGATGCAGTGTTACAATGGGAGAGCCCAAAGTCTGCGACTGAGATCAGGAGTTTCTTGGGGTTGGCTGGTTACTACAGGAGGTTCATTGAGGGTTTCTCAAAACTAGCCCTTCCGTTGACTCAATTGACGTGTAAAGGGAGAGTTTTTGTGTGGGATGCTAAGTGTGAAGAGAGTTTCCAAGAGTTGAAGAAAAGATTGACAACATCTCCGGTGTTAGTGTTGCCCGTGCCGGATCAACCGTTTGTGGTATATTGTGATGCTTCCAGAATGGGCTTAGGAGGCGTATTGATGCAGGATGGGAAGGTAGTCGCTTATGCGTCCAGACAGTTGCGAACTCATGAGAAGAACTATCCTACTCACGATTTGGAATTGGCTGCTATTGTGTTTGCACTAAAGATTTGGAGGCACTATTTGTATGGCACTAGATTCGAGGTATTCAGCGACCACAAGAGTTTGAAATACTTGTTTGATCAGAAGGAGCTGAATATGAGGCAGAGGCGTTGGTTAGAGTTGCTGAAAGACTATGACTTCGGCTTGAACTATCACCCCGGCAAAGCTAATGTCGTGGCTGATGCTTTAAGTCGAAAGAATTTGCATATGTCAGCAATGATGGTAAAGGAGTTGGAGTTGATTGAGCAATTCCGTGATATAAGTCTGGTTTGTGAAGTGACACCGCAGAGTGTTAAGCTGGGTATGCTGGGGATTGGTAATGACTTCTTGGTTAGTATCAGAGACGCCCAGAAATTAGATGTGAAGCTGGTTGACTTGTTAGTTGCGGGTGATCAGAATGTGGATGGGGATTTCAGGTTGGATTCCCAAGGTGTGTTGAGATTCAGAGATAGGATTTGTGTTCCCGATGATAATGAGATGAAAAAGATGATCCTTGAGGAGAGTCATAGGAGCAAGCTGAGTATTCATCCAGGGGCTACAAAGATGTATCATGACTTGAAGAAGTTATTCTGGTGGCCTGGTATGAAGAAAGATGTGGCACAATTTGTGTATGCCTGTTTGACTTGCCAGAAGTCAAAGGTTGAGCACCAGAAGCCTGCGGGGTTGATGCAACCTTTAGATGTTCCGGAATGGAAATGGGATAGCATTTCCATGGATTTTGTGACTGGGTTACCGAGAACCGTTCGGGGATTTGATTCTATTTGGGTGATCGTGGATAGGTTGACGAAGTCTGCTCACTTCCTTCCTATCAACATCACGTATCCGGTATCGAGATTGGCCGAGATATATATCCAGGTGATTGTGAAGTTGCATGGTGTCCCGAAGAGTATTGTATCTGACAGAGATCCGAGGTTTACTTCGGAGTTTTGGGGGAGCTTGCAGGAGGCATTGGGGTCCAGATTGAGGTTGAGTTCAGCCTATCATCCTCAGACTGATGGGCAGACAGAGAGAACCATTCAGTCATTGGAGGACTTATTGAGATCGTGTGTTTTGGAGTAGGGAGGTGCGTGGGATACACACCTTTCGTTGATTGAGTTCACTTACAACAACAGCTACCATTCAAGTATAGGGATGGCTCCTTACGAGGCACTGTATGGGCGGAGGTGTAGAACTCCTGTGTGTTGGCATGAGTCTGGCGAGAGTGTTGTTCTTGGACCTGAATTAGTGAGAGAGACTACAGAGAAGATAAAAATGATCAGGGAGAAAATGAAAGAGTCTCAAAGTCGGCAAAAGAGTTACCATGATAGAAGGAGAAAAGATTTGGAATTTCAGGCTGGAGAGCATGTTTTCTTGAGGGTCACGCCTATGGCTGGTGTTGGGCGTGCGCTGAAAGCAAAGAAGTTGACTCCTAGATTTATTGGACCGTACCAGATCACCGAGAGGGTTGGAAAGGTTGCTTATAGGGTGGCTTTACCACCTAACCTTTCGAACTTGCACGACGTATTTCACGTGTCGCAACTTCGGAAGTATATTCCGGACCCGTCTCATGTGATTCATATGGATAATGTTGAGGTGCGAGATAATCTCACTGTGGAGACTATGCCAGTGAGGATTGATGATAGAGAAGTGAAGGTGCTGAGGGGGAAAAACATTGCTTTAGTAAAGGTGGTGTGGTTGGGAGCTACTGGTGAGAGCGTGACTTGGGAGCTGGAGAGTAGGATGCGGGAATCCTATCCAGAGCTATTTGACTCAGGTATGAATTTCGAGGACGAAATTTCCTAAGTGGGGGAGAGTTGTAACACCCTAAAATAATTTAATTAAGTAATTGATTAAATTATTTAAAGTGTTGCACTAATTCTTTTTATTATGTTATAATATAGTATTTTATTTTTTAACTGAAGGGGATGGCATTGGAAATACCGGAACTGCAAGTAATGGCCCAAGAAGCCCAAGCCCGTTGGCATAGGCGCTCCTTAGGCGCTAAGGGGGTCTAGGTTTCGCCCTAATTGTGCCAAAAGAGAAAAAGAAATTCGAAGGAGAGGAGAAGAGAAAGAAAGTCGAAGAGAGGAGGAGAGAAAGAGCAAGGCGATCTCAAGCTAAGGAGCTAGGGTTTTCGTGCATCTTGATCCTAGGTAAGAGTTCCTACCCCTTTTCTTATTCGATGTTCCTCCTCTTTCAAATGTTTAGGTTTTCGATTTTCCTAACCCTTCTATTGTTGATCATTCGTGATGATCCTAGGGAGAGAGAGAAAGGACGCGATCGTGAGAGAGGAAAGAAGAAGGAGAGAATTCGTTGTTGCGGTGGTTGTCGGTGCTTCGGTGGAAAGAGCTCTAGTTTCGGCATAATCCAGGTTAGGGGAGTCTCACTCTATAATAAAGAGTATAATAGGTTGTATGTAGACCATAGGATCCCACTTGAGATTATTTATAAATTGCTAGATTGTTTAGGTTGGTTGAAATTGATAATTAGTGTGATTGATTCGATTTCCTATGCTAAGGTTGGATTACATGTGTTGATTTTATGCCTTGTTGTGTCCTTAATGCATAAATGCGAGATTGGATGTTGTTAGTATGAGCATAATGTATTTTGTGATTTGTTGTTGTGAATTGATTTGGAAATTTGATGTTTGGTGGATGTTGGGTCGCATGGGGCGCCAAGTGCCTAGGGAAAATGGCGCCCTGTGCACTGTAGCAGTAACTTGTACTGAATGTTGTTGCTGCCTGGGTACGGTTTCTGGCGCCTGGGGTGGCGCCAGGGTGCTGCCTATGTCTAAACATGGCGCACAAATGGTGTTTTGGGCAAAAATCAGTTTCTGAACATATTTTCCCTAGCCAAACTTTGTATTCACCTGACCAAATTGTATTTTAAGTACTTTGGCTAAAGAATTTCCAGATTTGCACTTGTGGTTTTGAAATGGTCCTATTGGGCATCGTTTTAGCTTGTGTAAAGGGGGTGTTGTGTGCAAATCAGTTTCTGAACATATTTTCCCTAGCCAAACTTTGTATTCACCTGACCAAATTGTATTTTAAGTACTTTGGCTAAAGAATTTCCAGATTTGCACTTGTGGTTTTGAAATGGTCCTATTGGGCATCGTTTTAGCTTGTGTAAAGGGGGTGTTGTGTGCAAATCAGTTTCTGAACATATTTTCCCTAGCCAAACTTTGTATTCACCTGACCAAATTGTATTTTCAGTACTTTGGCTAAAGAATTTCCAGATTTTCACTTGTGGTTTTGAAATGGTCCTATTGGGCATCGTTTTAGCTTGTGTAAAGGGGGTGTTGTGTGCAAATCAGTTTCTGAACATATTTTCCCTAGCCAAACTTTGTATTCACCTGACCAAATTGTATTTTAAGTACTTTGGCTAAAGAATTTCCAGATTTGCACTTGTGGTTTTGAAATGGTCCTATTGGGCATCGTTTTAGCTTGTGTAAAGGGGGTGTTGTGTGCAAATCAGTTTCTGAACATATTTTCCCTAGCCAAACTTTGTATTCACCTGACCAAATTGTATTTTAAGTACTTTGGCTAAAGAATTTCCAGATTTGCACTTGTGGTTTTGAAATGGTCCTATTGGGCATCGTTTTAGCTTGTGTAAAGGGGGTGTTGTGTGCAAATCAGTTTCTGAACATATTTTCCCTAGCCAAACTTTGTATTCGCCTGACCAAATTGTATTTTAAGTACTTTGGCTAAAGAATTTCCAGATTTGCACTTGTGGTTTTGAAATGGTCCTATTGGGCATCGTTTTAGCTTGTGTAAAGGGGGTGTTGTGTGCAAATCAGTTTCTGAACATATTTTCCCTAGCCAAACTTTGTATTCACCTGACCAAATTGTATTTTAAGCACTTTGGCTAAAGAATTTCCAGGTTTGCATGTGTTGTTTTGAAATGGTCCTATTGGACATCGTTTTTACATTGTGAAAAGGGGGTCTTGTGTGCAAAACGATTTTTGGAGCATATTTACCCGAGCCAAACTTTGTATCCACGTGACCAAATCCTATTTTGAACGTTTTGGCTAGAGCGGTTTTAATTTTTCAGGTGATCTACTATGGTTGTGCGCGTGTGTGTTGTGTTGGGCGCCAAGGGTGGCCGCCCAGGGCGCCAAGTGGTGCGTCCGTGCCTTGTGTTTTGGTTTCGGTCCTAATAGTGACAGATTGGTCCCTAGTGCTAGCTTAGTCATAGAGACGTGATTGAGATGAGAAAATAATGGGTTGATTGATGATGAGGCCATGGGGGCAAAAACTAAGATTAATTAAATATGTGATATAGGACATATGGACCGTGTTGTTGAGAATTACGATTGTGGTTGTTGTCATGGAGTCTCATGCATACATAAGGCTGCGGTCTGAGTTTTATATTATGACGATAAGGCTGCGGTCTGAGTTCTAAATTGAAATTGATAAGGCTGCGGTCTGAGTTGATATTATGATGATAAGGCTGCGGTCTGGGAAATGGTACCACATGCATAACTGTATTGCATACATCCTCATGATAAGCATGTGAGTTGCTGATTGTATGAACTATTGCTACTGTGTGACTGTATGAGTGTGATACTATGATGAAATATACTTCTTATTATAGTCTTTATTATATGGTTCGAGACTCACCCTTCTGTTGTTGTTTACCACAGGTAGTCCTGAGTGAAGGCTTACTCCTTTCACTCCCGAGTCGGTCTGCTCTGATACGTGACACCTAGGGGGTGGGCTTAGGATTCTAGTGTTATTCATTTGCTGCTGAATTTTTATTTAATGATTTTGTTGAGGCTGTTGATCGGCGCTTTCGAGATAATGTTATTTTTCCGCTGCGAGACATTATATTATTAATGTGTGGAATTTTATTGGTGAAGTCATGAGTACCCTAAATTATTTAATGGTGTTGCGTATTATAAAGGTATAATGAAGGTTTATAATGATTTGATCGTCGTTAGATTAAGATTATGTGTAGCATTCCATTGAAAATGAAATTTTGAAACTCTGATCTCTATGATAAATAGCCGGGTAGAATGGGGTGTTACACTTACTCCCTTCATTCCCGAGTCGGTTTGCTCTGATACGTGACACCTAGGAGGTGGGCTTAGGATTCTAGTGTTATTCCTTTTGCTGTTGAACTATATATGTGTTGATTTAATGATTTTGATGAGGCTGTTGTTTGACACTTTTGAGATTATGGTATTTTCCGCTGTGTCACATTCATTTTCTAGTACGTGGAGTTTATTGATGAATTCTTGAGTATTCCATCCCAGTTAAGGGTGTTGCGTATTATAAAGATGGAATGAAGGCTTATGCTGATTTTGTCGTCGTCAGATTAAAGTTATGTGTAGCATTCCATTGAAATGAAATTTTGAAACTCTGATATTTATGATAAATAGCCGGGTAGAATTGGGGTGTTACATTAGTGGTATCAGAGCAAAAGTTCGGCCTGTCTGGCTAAGTGTGTCTGTCTGTCATAATTGTGTATGACAATTAGGTGTTTTTAATTTAGTTCTGAATTGTTGTTTATGACTGCAGTGCTAGGTTGATATGGCTAGAAGAGATGATGCTGCTTTGGCTGCTGCTCTGCAAGCCATAGCCCAAGCTGTTGGGAATCAACACACTGCTGCTGATATGAACGCCCGTAACCTGGCAACGTTTCAGAGGGAAAACCCACCCACCTTCAAGGGTCGGTATGATCCCGATGGAGCCTTGTCGTGGTTGAATGAGATAGAGCGGATCTTCCGTGTTATGGAGTGCACTGCTGCCCAGAAAGTGAAGTTTGGAACGCACATGCTGGCGGAAGAGGCTGACAACTGGTGGTTAGGGATGCTGCGTAGGTTGAACACTGCTGGTGAAGAGGTTACTTGGGAAGTCTTCACAAGGGAGTTTAAAAGAAAGTATTACCCTGAAGACGTTCGGGCCAAGAAAGAGGTAGAATTCTTAGAGTTGAAACAGGGAAATAAGACGGTGGCTGAGTATGCAGCCAGATTTGAGGAGCTGGCCCAATTTTGTCCTTACTACGCCAATGATGCTGATTCAGAGTTCTCCAAGTGTGTGAAATTTGAGAGTGGCCTGCGACCTGATATTAAGAAGGCAATTGGATATCAGAAGATACGAGATTTTACTAGACTGGTTGACAAGAGTAGGATTTATGAAGAGGATAGTTCTGCTGCCTACAAGATTGGGAAAGAGAAAAGGAATACTCAGTTTAGGGGAAAACCCTATGATATGGCTGGAGGTAAAAATAAGTGGAAGGCAGGTGCTGGTAGGAGATCTTCTGAGGGTAAGAAGCCTAGTGGGGGAGATGCTCCCGCTGATATTGTGTGTTACACGTGTGGCAAGCCGGGTCACAAAAGTTTCGAGTGCAGAACTGGAGGAATGTGTTTCCGTTGGGGGAAGAAAGGTCATATGGCGTCTGACTGTGATCGTAAGGAATCAGTGTGTTTCAATTGTGGTGAAGCTGGTCACTTTAGTTCTAAGTGTACCAAACCAAAGAAAGAGAAGTCCAGTGGAAGAGTTTTTGCACTAGCAGGTTCAGAGGGGCCCAATGAGATTAGAGGTACTTGTTTTATTTATGGTACCCCTTTAGTTGCTATAGTTGATACTGGTGCTACGCATTCTTTTATTGCTGCTGTTTGTGCTGAAAAGTTAAATTTAGTATTGTCTACTATGAAGAGGGAAATGGTTATCGACACTCCAGCTAAGGGTTCGGTGACTACTTCTCTATTGTGTGCTAAGTGTCCTCTGTCAGTCTTCGACAGAGATTTTCTGGTTGACCTTATATGTTTGCCTTTGGGTGGATTGGATGTTATTCTTGGTATGGACTGGTTAGTAGATAACCATGTGCACATCAACTGTTTCAGCAAGTCTATGAGTTTCCTTCCTCCCGAGGAGGAAAAGTCTGTTTTGTTGTCTGGGGATCAGCTGCATAAGGTAATGAAGAATGGTGGTCAACTATTTGCTTTGATGGCGTATATGTCTGCTGAAAACCAAGCTATAGTTGAAGGGTTGCAGGTGGTGTGTGAGTTCCCTGAAGTGTTCCCTGATGAGATTCCTAGTGTGCCACCAGAGAGGGAAGTAGAGTTTGGGATTGACCTTGTGCCTGGTACTAGGCCTGTGTCCATGGCACCGTACCGGATGTCAGCTTCTGAGTTATCTGAGTTGAAGAAGCAGTTGGAAGAGTTACTTGAAAAGAATTTTGTGAGGCCTAGTGTGTCACCATGGGGAGCTCCGGTTTTGTTAGTAAAGAAGAAAGATGGGAGTATGCGCCTGTGTGTGGATTATAGACAGTTGAACAAGGTGACTATCAAAAATAAGTACCCTCTTCCGAGAATTGATGATCTGATGGACCAGCTGGTGGGTGCTAAGGTTTTTAGCAAAATTGATTTGAGGTCAGGGTATCATCAGATTAAAGTAAAAGACGAAGACGTCCAGAAGACAGCATTCCGAACGAGGTATGGACATTATGAGTACTCTGTGATGCCGTTTGGTGTCACCAATGCACCAGGGGTGTTTATGGAGTACATGAACCGTATCTTCCATAGTTACTTGGATCGGTTTGTGGTAGTTTTTATAGATGATATTCTGGTATACTCTAAGTCTGAAGAGGAGCATGCAGAGCACTTGAGAATGGTGCTTGAGGTGTTGAAAGAGAAGAAGCTTTATGCTAAGTTGTCCAAATGCGAGTTCTGGCTGCGTGAGGTAAGCTTTTTGGGTCACATTATTTCTAGTGATGGCATAGCTGTAGACCCAGCCAAGGTTGATGCAGTGTTACAGTGGGAAAGCCCAAAGTCTGCGACTGAGATCAGGAGTTTCTTGGGGTTGGCTGGTTACTACAGGAGGTTCATTGAGGGTTTCTCAAAGCTAGCCCTTCCGTTGACTCAATTGACGTGTAAGGGGAGGGTTTTTGTGTGGGATGCTAAGTGTGAAGAGAGCTTCCAAGAGTTGAAGAGGAGATTGACAACATCTCCGGTGTTAGTGTTGCCCGTGCCGGATCAGCCGTTTGTGGTATATTGTGATGCTTCCAAAATGGGCTTGGGAGGCGTATTGATGCAGGATGGGAAGGTAGTTGCTTATGCGTCCAGACAGTTGCGGACCCATGAGAAGAACTATCCTACTCATGATTTAGAATTGGCTGCTATTGTGTTTGTGCTGAAGATTTGGAGGCACTATTTGTATGGCACTAGATTCGAGGTATTCAGCGACCACAAGAGTTTGAAATACTTGTTTGATCAGAAGGAGCTGAATATGAGGCAGAGGCGTTGGTTAGAGCTGATGAAAGACTATGATTTTGGCTTGAACTATCACCCCGGCAAAGCTAATGTCGTGGCGGATGCTTTAAGTCGAAAGACTTTGCATATGTCAGCAATGATGGTAAAGGAGTTGGAGTTGATTGAGCAATTCCGTGACATGAGTCTGGTTTGTGAAGTGACACCGCAGAGTGTTAAGCTGGGTATGCTGAGGATTGGTAATGACTTCTTGGTTAGTATCAGAGACGCCCAGAAATTAGATGTGAAGCTGGTAGACTTGTTGATTGCGGGTGATCAGGATATGGATGGGGATTTCAGGTTGGATTCCCAAGGTGTGTTGAGATTTAGAGATAGGATCTGTGTTCCCGATGATATTGAGATGAAGAAGATGATCCTTGAGGAGAGTCATAGGAGCAAGCTGAGTATTCATCCAGGGGCTACAAAGATGTATCATGACTTGAAAAAGTTATTCTGGTGGCCTGGTATGAAGAAAGATGTGGCACAGTTTGTGTATGCCTGTTTGACTTGCCAGAAGTCAAAGGTTGAACACCAGAAGCCTGCGGGGTTGATGCAACCTTTAGATGTCCCGGAATGGAAATGGGATAGCATTTCCATGGATTTTGTGACTGGGTTACCAAGAACCGTTCGGGGATTTGATTCTATTTGGGTGATCGTGGATAGGTTGACGAAGTCTGCTCACTTCCTTCCTATCAACATCACGTATCCGGTATCGAGATTGGCCGAGATATATATTCAGGTGATTGTGAAGTTGCATGGTGTCCCGAAGAGTATTGTATCTGACAGAGATCCGAGGTTTACTTCGGAATTTTGGGGGAGCTTGCAGGAGGCATTGGGGTCCAGATTGAGGTTGAGTTCATCCTATCATCCTCAGACTGATGGGAAGACAGAGAGAACCATTCAGTCATTGGAGGACTTATTGAGATCGTGTGTTTTGGAGCAGGGAGGTGCGTGGGATACACATCTTCCGTTGATTGAGTTCACTTACAACAACAGCTACCATTCGAGTATAGGGATGGCTCCTTTCGAGGCACTGTATGGGCGGAGGTGTAGAACTCCTTTGTGTTGGCATGAGTCTGGCGAGAGTGTTATTCTTGGACCTGAATTGGTGAGAGAGACTACAGAGAAGATAAAAATGATCAGAGAGAAAATGAAAGAGTCTCAAAGTCGGCAAAAGAGTTACCATGATAGAAGGAGGAAAGACTTGGAATTTCAGGCTGGTGAGCATGTTTTCTTGAGGGTCACGCCTATGGATGGTGTTGGGCGTGCACTGAAAGCAAAGAAATTGACTCCTAGATTTATTGGACCATACCAGATCACCGAGAGGGTTGGAAAGGTTGCTTATAGGGTGGCTTTACCGCCTAACCTTTCGAACTTGCACGACGTATTTCACGTGTCGCAACTTCGGAAGTATATTCCGGACCCGTCTCATGTGATCCATATGGATAATGTTGAGGTGCGAGATAATCTCACTGTGGAGACTATGCCAGTGAGGATTGATGATAGAGAAGTGAAGGTGCTGAGGGGGAAGAACATTGCTTTAGTAAAGGTGGTGTGGTTGGGAGCTACTGGTGAGAGCATGACTTGGGAGCTGGAGAGTAGGATGCGGGAATCCTATCCAGAGCTATTTGACTCAGGTATGAATTTCGAGGACGAAATTTCCTAAGTGGGGGAGAGTTGTAACACCCTAAATGATTTAACTAAGTAATTGATTAAATTATTTAAAGTGTTGCACTAATTTTGATTAAATTATAATATAGCATTTTATTTAATTGAAGGGGATGGCATTGGAAATACCGGAACTGCAAGTAATGGCCCAAGAAGCCCAAGCCCATTGGCTTAGGCGCTCCTTAGGCGCTAGGGGTCTAGGTTTCGCCTCAGTTGTGCCAAAAGAGAGAAAGAAAATCGAAGGACAGGAGAAGAGAAAGAAAAGGGCGATCTCAAGCTAAGGAGTTAGGGTTTCGTTCATCTTGATTCTAGGTAAGAGTTCCTAGTCCTTTCTTATTCGATTTTCCTCCTCTTTCAAGTGTTTAAGTTTTCGATTTCCTAACCCTTACTCTTGTTGATCTTTCGTGATGGTCCAAGAGAGAGAGAGGGAGGGCGCGAATCGTGAGAGAGGGAAGAAGAAGGAGAAGATTCTTTGTTGCGGTGGTTTGTCGGTGTTTCGGTGGAAAGAGCTCTATTTTCGGCATAATCAAGGTAAGGGGAGTCTCACTCTATAATAGAGAGTATAATGTTACCAAGTGGCTTCAGTCTCAAGAGGGGGGGTGAATTGAGATTTAAAACTTTTCAGATCTTTTGAAAATGTTTTTCCCCTTTTCAATGACTTAGATCAATTTTCGCGCAGGTTAAGTGGAAGCGAAGGAATTAGAATATAAAGCAGTAAAGCAGTATAATAGTAAAGCAGGAAAGCAGTAAAGCACGCAGAGATTTATCCTGGTTCGGTCACCTCCTAGTGACCTACGTCCAGTCCTCACACCCTTGTGAGATTTTCCACTAAAGCAACAACAAGGCTTACAGGTGCCTTGGAAAACCTTTACAGACTCAGGCACTCTCCTCCTAGGATACCCCACCTATAGAGAGCCCTCAGATCTAATATAACAATAACAAGAGATACCCCACCCCTGTTACAATCAACTGCCCTAGAAAGATACCCCACTTCCTAGTACATGCAGCTACCCTAGAGAGATACCCCACTCCCTAGAACAAAACACAACAATTAAATAATAAACAATTGTAAATGCAGAAATACCTCTAATGAAGGCAGATATTACAACTTGAAGGACGCAACCCCAACTAACTCTTAGCAACAGATCAGCTCAGACAGACCAACGGTACGTGACGAGCAAAAGTAAAAGCATAAAGAGTTTTTCTCAAAAGTTCTCTGATTCGTGAAACGGGTTGTGTGAAAATGAACGTGAAGCACTGCCTATTTATAGGCTATGAGGAATTCATTTTTACGTTGAAAATAGTGTAGGAATCGATTCTTTGTTAAAATGTATTTGATCTAGGAATCGATTTATTTAGGTAAGGAATCGATTCTATCTTTGTTTGTAAAATATGGGAAATCGATTCTTGAGTACCATGGAAAGCTAGGAATCGATTCTATACTTAGTGAAAATATGTAGGAATCGATTTTCAGCTTGCCTGAGACAAGTGGGAATCGATTCTCAGTTATGTGCAAAAGGTTAGGAATCGATTCTTCCCTTAAAAAAATATTTGGCTCAGAAATCGATTTATGTACTGAAAGTACATGACCTGAAAATCGATTTATAGCTTTTCTATTTTACCTGAAAATCGATTTTGATATTTGTTCATGCATGAGGAAATCGATTTTGTTATTTTAAAGGTGATAGAAATGTTTACGTAAATATGCATGCACCTTTAAAAAACTTTGTGAGTGTGTGAGACTTTGAGATACGAGCTGACCTTTTGAAAGAGCTTACACTTTTTCCTAAGACACACCCAAACCCTAAGGACTACCCTTATATTTAAGGACTACCCTTAAACTTGAATCTTCAGTTCTTGGCTTGCTTGTCTTGGATTGTGACTTTGACGTTTAGTCACTTTTATTGACTTTGACCGTCAATCTTACCTTTGTCTTTTTCATCATCAAAACACATCCTGCAATATCAGGTTACCTGCAACACAAGGTATCCACATTCTCCCCCTTTTTGATGATGACAAAACATTAACTCATCTCAAGGTGGGAGGTTAGTTCAAACAGATAATGTATACGATACTCCCCCTATCATAATGCTCCCCCTGTTTTATTGACTGTATGCAAGTAAATGCAAATGCATGCTGAATATTTAAAACTTTATTCTAAATATTAAAAACTCTATTCTTCTCCCCCTTTTTGTCATGATCAAAGAGGGCAACATGTAATAAAAAATGCGAATCTAACAGCATGAAGAGGAATCAATGATTCCAAGTTCTCTTCGTATGAAGAAAAAGTTTTCTTTTTGTAAAGGTTTTGTAAAAATATCAGCTAGCTGTTTTGCCGATTCCACAAATTCGATTACACAATCCCCTTTTTGGACATGATCTCTAAGAAAATGATGTCTAATCTCTATATGCTTGGTCCTAGAGTGTTGGACGGGGTTCTTTGTAAGGTTGATAGCGCTGGTATTGTCGCATTTTACAGGAATATGATCTAGATCTATACCATAGTCAAGAAGTTGTTGCTTCATCCAGAGGATTTGTGCACAACATCTCCCTGCTGCAACATATTCTGCTTCAGCAGTTGACAGTGCGACACTGACTTGTTTCTTACTGTGCCATGAGACTAATGCACTACCTAGTATGTGACATGTTCCACTAGTGCTTTTTCTATCCAACTTACATCCTGCAAAGTCAGAATCTGAATAACCAATAAGACTACATGTGGCACCTTTTGGGTACCATAGACCAACATTTTGAGTGCCTACCAGATATCTCATTATTCTTTTGACAGCTACTAAATGTGATTCTTTTGGATTTGCTTGATACCTAGCACACATGCAGACACTAAACATGATGTCCGGTCTACTAGCAGTTAAGTAGAGAAGAGAGCCAATCATACCTCGGTATTTGCTTAGTTCTACCGGTTTACCTTCTTCATCTTTGTCTAAGTAGCATGAGGTGCTCATTGGTGTGGACATTTCTTTTGCTTTGTCCATTTCGAACCTTTTGAGTAGTTCTTTGCAGTACTTTGATTGAGATATGAAAATGCCGTTGTTTGTTTGTTTTATTTGAAGCCCAAGGAAGAAGTTGAGTTCTCCCATCATTGACATTTCAAATTCATTCTGCATAATACTTGAAAATTCCCTTTTGTTACATCACCTATGACATTTTCAAGCGAGTGATCCCTTGGGATTCTCCATTCCTTGGGAAGTTCACTGCTTGATCCTTCTTCTGACTTCTCTTGAGGGGTGGTTTTTGTTTCTTCTTCTTTCTTCTTCTCACTTATCTCTAACTCTTCAGGTTCATCTGCAATATCAATAACCTTTCCCAGCCTTTTGGGGTTAGTTTCATCAAATGTAACGTGTACAGATTCCTCAATTACCTTATTTCTTTTATTAAAAATTCTAAAGGCCTTGCTAGATAAAGAGTAACCAAGAAAGATTCCTTCATCAGCTTTAGCATCGAATTTACCTAGGTTGTCTTTTCCATTATTCAGTACAAAGCATTTGCAACCAAAGGTGTGAAGGTGTGAAATATTTGGTTTTCTCCCCTTGTAAAGTTCATAGGGGGTTTTCTTTAAAATAGGCCTAATTAGAACTCTATTCATAACATAACAAGCAGTACTTACAGCATCCGCCCAAAAATATTTTGGGATGTCATGATCATTTAACATTGTTCTGGCAAGTTCCTCCAATGATCGATTTTTCCTTTCAACAACTCCATTTTGTTGAGGAGTTCTAGGTGCTGAGAAGTTGTGATTTATACCAAGTTCTTCACATAGGATTTCGAATTTTTCATTTTCAAATTCTCCACCGTGATCAGATCGAATTGAGACAATCTTCAATTCTTTCTCATTTTGAATGCTACGAGCAAGCTTTTTGAATGCTCCAAAAGCTTTGCTCTTGTTTGCCAGAAAGAGAGTCCAGGTATACCTTGAATAGTCATCTACTATAACTAGAGCATAGTAATTTCCACCATAACTTTTTGTCCTTGAGGGACCAAATAGATCCATGTGTAACAGCTGCAAAGGTTTGTTAGTAGACACAATATTCTTTGATTTAAATGACACTTTTACCTGTTTACCCTTTTGGCATGCATCACACAATTTATCTTTTTCAAACTTGATATTAGGCAAACCACTAACTAGATCTTTAGACACTAGCTTGTTAAGATGATCCATATGAATATGAGCTGTCCTACGATGCCATAACCAAGAGTTTTCTTCCTTACTAATGAGGCAACATGCATTATGTGATGAAACACTATCTAAACTCAACATGTATATGTTTTCTACTCTATTTCCTATCATTCTAACTTGTTTACTTTGTTTATCCTCAATGATGCATGAACCTGAGTCAAATATTACTCTATTTCCTTTATCACAAAGTTGGCTAATGCTTAAAAGATTATGTTTAAGACCTTCAACGTAGAGCACATTATCAATAGCAGTAGATAAGTCTTTACCAACTTTACCTTCACCAAGGATTCTTCCTCTGTTATTGTCACCATAAGTCACATGACCGCTTGATCTGGGGGTAAGAGTTAGGAACTTTGTAATATCTCCAGTCATGTGCTTTGAGCATCCGCTGTCAAGGTACCAATCTGACCCCCGTACCTTGAAGCATACCTGCATCGGTTCAAAACAAGGTTTTAGGTACCCAAATCTCTTTGGGTCCTTGTGGGTTAGTGCTTGGTATGGTCCTTTTGGGAACCCATACCTTTTTCATAGTTTGCTTACCTCTTGCCCTGCAAACAGAAGCTGTATGTCCAGGTTTATCACAATAGTAACATCTAATATGGGGTTTAGTGGAAAACTTAGGTCTATGATGCATATTGCTTTTCACAAAATTATTTCTCTGAATCCTAAGATGCAATTTGGGCATTTTGTCTATTGTACATTCTAGTTCATTGATTTTCTTTTCATGTTCTATACATTTATCACATGCATAATTTTCTTTAACGTACACAAGTTTATCATTCTCTTTCCTAAGTTCTATTTTTTCTTTAGTTAAAGTAATTACTTCATTTTGAAGATGATTGATAACTTTCTTTGCTTTATCTAATGCCTTAGCTAATTTCATTGAATCATCATGCAACTCAGTGAAAGCTTCATATAAGTCATCATATGCATTTTGTAAAGAGTCAGGGTTAGAAATTACCTCGTTTTCATTCTCGCTTTCATGATCAGCCATTAATGCAACTTGAGCTTCTTCATCTTCTGATTCATCTGATGAATCCATGCAGTTGTCTTCCCATGCGATGTAGGCTTTTCTTCCTTTGTTATTTTTGAATGCCTTCTTTTCAGATTTGGAGTCCTTTTTCTGTAGATTAGGACATTCCATTTTCATGTGCCCGGGTTTCCCGCATTCATAACAAGTAGGAGGACCGGATGTACTTTCTTTGCTGGAGAACCTTTTTGATTTGAAGTTCTTCTTTGGATAGTTGTTGTTTTTCATGAACCTTTTGAACTTCCGAACCATAAGAGCCATATTCTCTTCATTTTCATCAATTTCATCATCTGAGTTGTCACTATCATCAAATTGACTAGAACAAGATGCTTTTAGAGCCAAACTTTTCTTTTTCTTATCTGTGTTTTCGTACTCAGCTAGACGAGTGAGTTCTAGTTCGTGCTCTTGAAGTTTACCGAACAGAGTAGCCAGAGTCATAGTAGCTAAATTTCTTGATTCAGCTATAGCAGTAACCTTGGGCTGCCATTCTCTATTCAGACATCTCAGAACTTTGTTGATTAGATCCTCTGCAGGAAATGACTTACCCAACAAGCTTAACTGATTCACAATGTGAGTGAACCTTTTCTGCATTTCTGGTATTGTTTCACCTGTATTCATTCTAAATAATTCGTACTCTCTGATAAGAGTATTTGTTCTTGCCCTTTTCACTTCATTTGTACCCTCATGAGTAACTTGGAGATTATCCCACATTTCTTGGGCAGATTTACAGTTTGAAACTGGAAAAAATTCATCAGGACTTAAAGCAGAAGTAATAATATTTTTGGCACGTAAATTATGTTGCACTTTTCTTTTCTCATCATCAGACCATTCATTTCTACTCTTAATAGTAAGAATACCATCTACTAAGTGTGTGGGGACATAGGGTCCTTTTTCCACAGCATCCCAAACATCTAAGTCTACCCCTTCAATAAAGATTCTCATTCTTTCTTTCCAATATGCATAATCTTTCCCGTTGAATCCCGGAGGACGGGTAAGAGAAGCACCCTCTTGCGTAGACCAACCTGAAGCCATTTCTCTTGAAGCTGCTAGGCCCTTTATACAAGAGTCTAGCTCTGATACCACTTGTTACCAAGTGGCTTCAGTCTCAAGAGGGGGGGTGAATTGAGATTTAAAACTTTTCAGATCTTTTGAAAATGTTTTTCCCCTTTTCAATGACTTAGATCAATTTTCGCGCAGGTTAAGTGGAAGCGAAGGAATTAGAATATAAAGCAGTAAAGCAGTATAATAGTAAAGCAGGAAAGCAGTAAAGCACGCAGAGATTTATCCTGGTTCGGTCACCTCCTAGTGACCTACGTCCAGTCCTCACACCCTTGTGAGATTTTCCACTAAAGCAACAACAAGGCTTACAGGTGCCTTGGAAAACCTTTACAGACTCAGGCACTCTCCTCCTAGGATACCCCACCTATAGAGAGCCCTCAGATCTAATATAACAATAACAAGAGATACCCCACCCCTGTTACAATCAACTGCCCTAGAAAGATACCCCACTTCCTAGTACATGCAGCTACCCTAGAGAGATACCCCACTCCCTAGAACAAAACACAACAATTAAATAATAAACAATTGTAAATGCAGAAATACCTCTAATGAAGGCAGATATTACAACTTGAAGGACGCAACCCCAACTAACTCTTAGCAACAGATCAGCTCAGATAGACCAACGGTACGTGACGAGCAAAAGTAAAAGCGTAAAGAGTTTTTCTCAAAAGTTCTCTGATTCGTGAAACGGGTTGTGTGAAAATGAACGTGAAGCACTGCCTATTTATAGACTATGAGGAATTCATTTTTACGTTGAAAATAGTGTAGGAATCGATTCTTTGTTAAAATGTATTTGATCTAGGAATCGATTTATTTAGGTAAGGAATCGATTCTATCTTTGTTTGTAAAATATGGGAAATCGATTCTTGAGTACCATGGAAAGCTAGGAATCGATTCTATACTTAGTGAAAATATGTAGGAATCGATTTTCAGCTTGCCTGAGACAAGTGGGAATCGATTCTCAGTTATGTGCAAAAGGTTAGGAATCGATTCTTCCCTTAAAAAAATATTTGGCTCAGAAATCGATTTATGTACTGAAAGTACATGACCTGAAAATCGATTTATAGCTTTTCTATTTTACCTGAAAATCGATTTTGATATTTGTTCATGCATGAGGAAATCGATTTTGTTATTTTAAAGGTGATAGAAATGTTTACGTAAATATGCATGCACCTTTAAAAAACTTTGTGAGTGTGTGAGACTTTGAGATACGAGCTGACCTTTTGAAAGAGCTTACACTTTTTCCTAAGACACACCCAAACCCTAAGGACTACCCTTATATTTAAGGACTACCCTTAAACTTGAATCTTCAGTTCTTGGCTTGCTTGTCTTGGATTGTGACTTTGACGTTTAGTCACTTTTATTGACTTTGACCGTCAATCTTACCTTTGTCTTTTTCATCATCAAAACACATCCTGCAATATCAGGTTACCTGCAACACAAGGTATCCACATATAATAGGTTGTATGTAGATCATAGGGTCTTATTTGATGTTATTTGATAATTGTTTGATTGTTTGGATTGGTTGAAATTGAGGAATTGTATGATGAAATCGATTTCCTATGCTAAGGTTAGGGTTTCATATCTTGATTTTGTGTCTTGATGTGTTCTTAATGTATATGTGTGAAATTGAAGTTGTGGGTATGAGCATAACATGTTTTATGATTGTTGATGTGATTTGATTTGGAAAAGAAATTGGGAATTTGATGTTTGGTGAGTATTGGGACGCATGGGGCGCCAAGTGCCTAGGGAAAGGGCGCCCTGTGTACTGTAGCAGTGAGCTTGTGTGGCGTTGTATATGCTGTCTGCTGCCTGGGCGCTGTTCTGGTTGCTGGAGTGGCGCCAAGGTGCTGCCTATGTCTAGACATGGCGCACAAAGGGTGTTTTTGGGTAAAACTCAGTTTCTGAACATATTTCCCCGAGCCAAATTTTGTATTCATGTGACCAAATTTCATTTAAAACATTTTGGCTAAAGAATTTTCAGTTGTTCACGCACCGTTTTGAAATTGTCCTAGAGGGCGTTGTTTTGACTATGTTTGTGGTGCCTAGGGGTGAGCTGTGATTTCTAAGCATATTTTCCCAAGCCAAATTTTGTATTCACCTGACCAAATTGTATTTTAAGCACTTTGGCTAAAGAATTCTCAGTTTTGCACGCGTTGTTTTGAAATGGTCCTATTGGGCATAGTTTTAGCTTGTGTAAAGGGGGCTTTGCGTGCAAATCAATTTCTAAGCATATTTTCCCGAGCCAAATTTTGTATTCACCTGACCAATTTGTATTTTAAGCACTTTGGCTAAAGAATTTTCAGTTTTGCACGCGTTGTTTTGAAATGGTCCTATTGGGCATAGTTTTAGCTTGTGTAAAGGGGGCTTTGCGTGCAAATCATTTTCTAAGCATATTTTCCCGAGCCAAATTTTGTATTCACCTGACCAAATTATATTTTAAGCACTGTGGCTAAGGTATTTTCAGTTTTGCACGCGTTGTTTTGAAATGGTCCTATTGGGCATAGTTTTAGCTTGTGTAAAGGGGGCTTTGCGTGCAAATCAATTTCTAAGCATATTTTCCCGAGCCAAATTTTGTATTCACGTGACCAAATTCCATTTTGAACATTTTGGCTAGAGCGGTTCTAATTTTTCAGGTGGCCTACTCTGTTTGGTCCTTGTGAGGGGTTCTAGTCCTCTAGTTGAGTTTAGTCCTAGGGACGTGATTGAGATGAGATAATAGATGAGTTGATTGATGATATCATGGGGACATGGGCCATGGGGGCCAGAGTCATGGGGACTCAATTGATTGATGACGAGGCCATGGGGGCTATAACTAAGATTAATAAAGAGGTGATATATGATGTATGGACTGTGTCGTTAAGAATTGTGATTGTGATCTTTGTCATGGAGTCTCATGCATACATAAGGCTGAGGTCTGAGTTTTATATTTGTGATGATAAGGCTGCGGTCTGAGTTCTATATTGTGATGATAAGGCTGCGGTCTGAGTTTGATATTATGATGATGAGGCTGCGGTCTGGGAAAATGGTACCACATGCATAACTGTATTGCATACATTCTCATGATAAGCATGTGAGTTGTTGGTTATATGAACAATGCTACTGTGTGACTGTATGAGTGTGATACTATGATAAAATATACTTCTTATTATAGTCTTTATTATGTGGTTTGAGACTCACCCTTCTGTTGTTGTTTACCACAGGTAACCCTGAGTGAAGGCTTACTCCCTTCATTCCCGAGTCGGTCTGCTCTAATACGTGACACCTAGGGGGTGGGCTTAGGATTCTAGTGTTATTCCTTTTGCTGTTGAACTATATATGTGTTGATTTAATGATTTTGATGAGGCTGTTGTTTGACACTTTTGAGATTATGGTATTTTCCGCTGTGTCACATTCATTTTCTAGTACGTGGAGTTTATTGATGAATTCTTGAGTATTCCATCCCAGTTAAGGGTGTTGCGTATTATAAAGATGGAATGAAGGCTTATGCTGATTTTGTCGTCGTCAGATTAAAGTTATGTGTAGCATTCCATTGAAATGAAATTTTGAAACTCTGATATTTATGATAAATAGCCGGGTAGAATTGGGGTGTTACATTCAATATTTCAATAACAGGAAGTTACTCTGATGTATGCCATTTAGTGCATTTCGGTGATTCTATATGTTAGAATATATCGGGATGTTACAAGGGGGGGTGAATTGTGCAATTAAAAATGGTGATTAAAAATAAAGTATCTGAATAAAAAGGTTGATCAAATAAAATAAAGCGCTTAAGAAACCCTTTTAATTCGAATAAGAATGACTTGCAGAGGAAAACAAAAGAGATAAAGGGAAAGAAGAAGACACACAGATATTTATACTAGTTCGGCCACTCCTGAGGCCTACGTCTAGTCCCCAAGGAAAACTCCAAGGGATTTTAATCAATCACTAGCTTTTAAAACAGGTTCAGCTAGAAACCTTTACAACCAAATACCTCTACACACAAAACCGGGATATTACCTCCCTATATAAAAGAACTTTAAAACCAAAAGATATCACCTCTTTTGAATACCTTGGGATCACACCCAAAACTAAGACCTCTTTACACAAAACCGGGATATCACCTCCCTATGTAAAAGAGCTTAAAAACCAAGAGATATCACCTCTCTTGAATACCTTGGGATCACACCCAAAAATAAGAAATGAAAAGCAAAATGATGATACACTCAATAGTGTAGATAAAACAAATTGAAGCCCAAGTAATACAACTCAAACTATATGGAATATAAGGCTCTCAAATAAAATATTAGCAAGTGTAAAATGAATGAGAGTGATGAGAAGATAGTTTTGATATTGTTTCAATGTAAGAATGAGTTGTCATTAAAATGATTTGCAAAGCCTTCTATTTATAGGCTTAGAAAAATATAGCCGTTGAGTAGAATATAGAAATGCTAAAATCGATTGTGTGCTTGAATGACTTAGAGATGATGATCGATTATATGCTTCCTTAAAAGAAGGAGGAAATTGATTATGTGCTTCCTTAAATGGATGATGAAATCGATTATGTGCTTCCTTAAAACATGGGGGAAATCGATTATGGTCTCATAGGAAATAATAGGAATCGATTATGTGCTTGAATGTATGACTAGAAGAATCGATTTTGTGCATCTTTAAAACATGATGAAATTGATTATGTGCTTCCTGTCATACCCTAATTTTGTCCGGCTTAGGTCAAAACCCTAATTTTCCACAAAAAAAATAAATAAATAAATCGAAGAATGAAGAGCATCATGCATTGCATTTTGGGTCCTAGAAGTCATTCCAAGGTCTTTAAAATCATTTTTAGGGTTGGAATGCACTTTTTAGGCGAATTAGGGTTTTAGGGTCAAAAAGGGCATTTTGGTCATTTTTCGCAAAAAGATGATTTTCTCGCCAAAAATGCACATCCACAAAAAGTACATTTTTATTCTATCAAGGATAATTTTTGTACAATTTTTTAGAAAGAAAACCCTAGTCAAAATAATTAAAAATGTATTTTTCCATTTTTAAGTGCATAGAAAAATAAAAAAGGACCATTAAATATTCCTCAATTCTTAAGTGACAATTTTTATTGTCATAGGTGACTAGAGGGAATATTTTATGGTGCCCAAAAGCATGTGACACATTTTCAATAGTTGCATTCCCATTATTTCCCATGCCCAAAAATTCAAAAAAAACTCAAAAAAAGGGAAGTGTCCTCAATAAGACAAAAGACCAAAAAAACAAGTTTTTTTTCTCTCTTCCTCTCCTCAATTTCGAAATCCTCCTTCTCTCTCCTTCTCTCTCCAATTTGTAATCATTATACCCTCTTTGGTAAAATACCTCACTCACTTACACTAACCCCTTCATAAGAAAACCCAAATTTCCCTCTTTGGTAACAATTCTTCTCTAAAATGCCCTTAACCCTACCTCACATAAAATATCTCTTCCAAAATAAGAAATTCATTTTTTCTTTTCTTTCTTTTTTCCCTCTAACTTTCGCCCCCCACTCTCTCACTCTCACATTTTGTGTTTTCTCTCCACCCTCAATCCTTGTGATAAGTGATCTCATCCCTCCATTCAAAATCAAAGCTCAATCCTAGAGCACATCAAAATCACAAAGACTAAACTACCCTTAGACCTAGTTTCATCCTATAAATACTCCCTCATTCCCACACCTAAGGAGGCTCTTCTTTTTTTGCTCATTCTCTCCTACACAAAACCCTAGCACACCTCCTCTCCTCTCCTTCCCTCTCCTTGGCCGTAGCCTCTTCCTCCCCTCTTCCATATATTTTCTTCAAAAATCAACCACCAGCTCCTCCATTTCTTGTTAGATCACCATCTTTCCTTCCATTCTCTTCAAGGTTGCATCATCAAATTGCTAAGAGCTAGTAATTTTTAAGCTTATCATCTCCTTCTTCATTTCATTGTAGTTTTGAGGTAATCCTTGAAGCTTTGCACCTCATATTTAATTTTCTTGCATAATTTCTCCTCTACTCCAAACTCCTTCTTGATTGTTGTTTGCTTTGAGGATCCATTTCAAACATTTTGACAAAGACTTAGGGAGCTTTGGGTGTTTGAGATGGGTCCTTGGCCTTGAAGGAGTTATTCTTTTACTTGAATAATTTCCCTTGCATCTTTACATATTGTGCACTAGATTTCATAAATAAAATTGTTGTTTATAGGCTTTAGCATTTCGCATATCATAAAAGTTAGGGTTGATATGATTTTGTTGCACTTCCTTGCTTAATCATATAAATCCTTGCAAAAAATAGATCTATGTTGCTTTGTGTTAATTTTGGTGTTTTCTTTATTAAATAAAATGTGGATCTATGTTTCCTTTGGTTCACATGCTTATAGATCTAAAAATATTTCCAAGTTGATTTTGTTGTTGTTCTTTGTTTGGTGATGTTTAATCTTGTTATTAGTATTTCATTTTAGTGTTAAATGTTATTTTTGTTGTTTGATGATTTAGCAATATGATTCCCACTAGTGCCTGTTAGACTTAGAGTATAACCTTAGAGGGGGGGGTGAATAAGGTTATGAGTAAATATGGATTCTTTTCGCAAATGATGATTATATTCTTTTTCAAATCGGATGCGGAAAAAGTGATTTGAACTTTTGGATATAAAAACAAGCAAGAGTTGTTTAAATTGTATTCAATATTTCCAATAAAGATATTATAAGGGATATAGTATATCTTAGAGAAGAGGAGTAGAAGATGATTGATGAGTATTGATAATTCAAGCACAGTAATATTAATAATAAACAGTTATAATAATAGTGCAAAATATAAAGAGAGAAGGGATAGAGGGACACAGATATTTAGCGAGGTTCGGGATAAAACCCTACGTCCTCGGCCTTAGGCTTTTCAACCCTTGGACTTAGCAACCACTATATTGAAGAGAGTTATTACAAACAGTCGACTTCAACAATAGTGAATCTCAATTCCCCGAACTGAGAACCCAAGCACCCGCTAAGGATTTCAAAACCAACTCAATCACCCTGATTGAGAGACCCAAGTAAAACTTCCCAGGATTTCAAAATAACCACTAAAACAAAATAAGAATTACACAGTTGAGATCTATGGATCCAATCACTTCTTAGTAATGTGTCAGTTTAGAAACTGAGAGAGGTGAGTGATATTAGGATTATAGATGCTCTGAAATATGATATGAAATATGATCTTGCAAAAGCTTAAGAAGATATATATGATTTTCGAAAAACACAAAACTTTTGAACAAGATTCAAAACAATGAAGCACTATATTCTTAGATCTATAATAAAATGAAGAGCATTCAAAATAGTATGAAAATTATGAAGAACAATATTAGATCTAAGAATTTCGCAAGAGAGAGTAGAATAGAGAGAAATTGTGAGCAGTGGTTGATTTGAAGGTGAAGCTCAACCCACGTATTTATAGGCTTAGGCACCGTTGAAATTTTTGAAAAACAATTAATATAAGTGAGGAATCGATTCATAGACCAAGTTAAAATGTGAAGGAATCGATTCATTGCCTTTAAAAAATAAAAGAATCGATTCATTGTTTAGTTGAAATAAGAAAGGAATCGATTCATTGATGTTTTGGAAAAAGAGGGAATCGATTCATTGTTTATGAAGAAAGGAGTGAATCGATTTTCAGGCCATATGGAGGTCCTGAGAATCGATTCTCAGTTCATTTAGAAGCATAGGGAATCGATTCTTAGTTCATAAAAAATAGGAGGAATCGATTCTTAGGCTAGTTGAATTAATAGGGAATCGATTCTTTTCTTTTTGGAAGGCATGGGAATCGATTCATGGCCCTTTGGAAACATGAAGGAATCGATTTTCAGGCCATATAGGAGGTCCTGAGAATCGATTCCAAGGCCTATGAAATGGGTTGGAAATCGATTCCAAGCTTTCCTAAAAATATTTTTTTCAACTTGCCACCTTATGTATGCATGCAATTTTGTGAAATATTTTTTCAAAACTATTTTTATGCATCATGCATGTTTTGAAAGGTCATCTCTCTCAATAACTAAAGTGCCATACACTTTAGGTGATAGGACCCTACATGGTGTCCTAAAGAAGGCTTAGACACAAATTAGGGTTTTGAACTTCATATGTTGCTTCTTCTTCAAGCTTCTCTTCTTTTGTGTCTTCTTCTCTTTAAATTAAGTCCTGCACTTTGCTCAACTTGAAACATTAGTAGATGTAATTTGTTATCATACAAAATAAAGGAGTGTTTACCCATGGTTCAACAAACTCCCCCTTTTTGATGATAACAAATTACATTATGCATAGGGTTTGATAATAATGAAAATTCTTTGAAAAAAAACTCCCCCTAAGCATAAGCATATATTTTCTCCTATTTTCTCCCCACATATAATAGTAACTTGCATATTTTCTCCCCCTTTGTTTTCATCAAAAAGGAGGGGGGGTGAAAAAACAAATAGAAAACATTTTATAAACTAGCATAATCAAGCATCCCTAGCTCTCTACGGATTTTACAAAAAGGAGCTTCGGCTAGGGGTTTAGTGAAGATATCCGCTAGTTGGTCATCCGTGCCTACAAATTTTAGTGCAATGCTCCCCCTAGACACATGATCTCTAATAAAGTGATGTCTAATGTCAATATGTTTAGTGCGAGAGTGTTGTATAGGGTTCTTAGCAATATTAATAGCACTTGTATTATCACATAAAACAGGCACACTTTCAAAAATTAGACCAAAATCTTCCAAAGTTTGTTTCATCCACAGAACTTGTGCTACGCAGTTTCCAACAGCCACATATTCAGCGTCAGCTGTGGACAAAGCAACACTGTTCTGTTTCTTACTAGACCAAGAAGTTAGACAAGGGCCTAGAAAATGACAAGTTCCACTAGTACTTTTTCTATCAAGAGTGCAACCTGCAAAATCAGCATCAGAAAAACCAACTAAATCAAACGTACTCGATTTCGGGTACCACAAACCAAAGTCTATGGTCCCTTTAACATACCTAAGAATCCGTTTTACAGCTTTCAAATGTGATTCTTTTGGGCATGCTTGAAATCGAGCACACAGACATACAGCAAACATAATATCAGGACGAGACGCAGTTAAGTATAAGAGACTACCTATCATACCTCGATACATAGTTTCATTTACCGGTTTACCTTGCTCATCCTTATCTAGTTTAGTTGCTGTTGCCATAGGAGTGCTGATTTCTTTTGCGTCATTCATGTTATATTTCTTCAGCAATTCCTTTGAGAACTTTGTTTGGGATATGAAGATTCCTTCATTTAATTGTTTCACTTGAAGTCCCAAGAAAAAGTTAAGTTCTCCCATCATACTCATTTCAAATTCACTAGTCATCATCTCAGAAAATTCCTTGCACAAATCATCATTAGTAGATCCAAAGATAATATCATCAACATAGATTTGAACTACTATGATATGTTTGCCCTTGGTTTTAAGGAATAAGGTAGAATCAATCTTACCCTTTTGGAAACCATTGGCAATTAGATGTCTGCTTAATCTCTCATACCAAGCTCTAGGTGCTTGTTTCAATCCATAGAGGGCTTTGTCAAGTTTAAAGACGTGATCGGGATTTTAAAAATCTTCAAAATCAGGGGGTTGTTTTACATAAACTTCTTCTTCTAAGAAACCATTTAGGAAGGCACTTTTGACATCCATTTGTTGTAGTTTGAAATCCATGTAGGAGGCAAATGCCAAAATTATCCTAATGGATTCCAATCTAGCCACAGGAGCAAAAGTTTCTTCAAAATCCACCCCTTCGATTTGATTAAAACCTTGAACTACTAGACGACTTTTGTTTAATAAAATTGTTCCATTTTCGTCAAGTTTGTTACGAAAAACCCATTTAGTTCCTATGATGGTCCGATCGACCGGTTTTTCAACTAAGTGCCAAACTTTATTTCTTTCAAATTGTTCAAGTTCTTTTTGCATTGACAAAACCCACTCTGGATCAATTAATGCTTCCTTGATATTATTTGGAACTATTTGAGAGACAAAAGCACTATGAAAGCATAAAAGATTAAGAGAAGAACGAGTTTTTACTCCCTTTGATGGACTACCAATAATTTGCTCCAGGGGATGATCTCGAACTGTTTTCCATGTCTTGGGCAGATCATCGTGTGTTCTTCCATGGATATGGTCGTCGATGTCTTGGGGCTCTTGTTCCATTTCAACTTCATTTTGAGGTTCAACTTCCACCTCTGCTTCTTCTACACTTTCATTGTTAGTTTCAGGTGATCTATTTTCGATCACTTCTATCACTTCATCCTCATCATCAGCCAACTTGTCCTTTGTGTTGAGAATGAAGCAGTTACTTCCAAACACTTTGAAGTATGAAATGTTTGGAGCTCTACCATTCCACAGCTCATATGGTGTTTTGTTGAGAGATGGCCTTAAGTATACACGGTTTAGCACATGACACTCTGTATCCACTGCATGACCCCAGAAGTATTTGGGAAGGTTGTGCTCATTCAGCATTGTCCTGCTCATCTCTTGTATAGTTCTGTTCTTTCTTTCAACTACACCATTTTGTTGAGGAGTTCTTGGAGCTGAAAAGTTATGATGAATGCCATACTTTTCACACCACGTCTTGAATGATGAATTTTCGTACTCTCCTCCATGATCGCTTCTAATTTCTTTGATGGCTAAGTTTTTCTCATTTTGTAGCTTTCTGCACAACTTAGCAAACTCGTTAAAAGCATCACTTTTATTTGCAAGTAGGATAACCCAAGTATATCTAGAATAATCATCAACAATAACAAAGACATACTTAGACCCTCCTAGACTTACGACATCAATTTCACCAAACAAATCAAGATGTAGCAGTTCAAGCACATTTTTGGTGGAAATAACCGGTTTTGATTTAAAAGAGGTTTTGTGCATTTTACCAAGTTGACATGCATCACATAATTGGCCTTTTTCATATTTCAATTTAGGTAGACCTCTAACATGCTCATTCTTACTTAACTTAGATAGATGTTCTACACTAGCATGTCCTAAGCGTCTATGCCACAAATCGACATCATCAATCAAGGTAGGCATACATACTATATCATCACTTACATTATCAAAATCAACATAGTATACATTGTTTTCTCGAAATCCAGTAATGTAGAGTTTAGAAGTCATATGGGTAATAACACATTTATCAACAGAAAAGTGCACATCAAAATCATTATCGCATAATTGGCTAACACTTAGTAAGTTAAATTTAACGCCATCAACTAATAAAGCATTTTTAATTTTAATTGTGTTTTCCTTACCCACACAACCTTTACCTATTACTTGAGCAGATTCATTGTTGGCAAATTTTACAGATCCACTAGCTTTGTTGCTCAATTTCAGAAATAGTGAGGCATCACCAGTCATATGCCTTGAGCAACCACTATCAATCATCCACACATTTTTCTTTTTAGCTGAGGGACCAACCTGCAAAAGAATTGTTTAACAACTAGCACGAGGTACCCTTTTTGTTGGGTCCTTGGGAGTTAGTCATCAAGGGGTTTGCTTTCACAATCCACCTTGGTTTCTTCCAAACAGGTACAAGGGTTCCAAGCTCACATATTTTACGGATAGGGCATGAAGAAGAGCTATGGTTCCCTTTTTGACAATATGTGCATTTGAAGATAGTAGGTTTATGACTAGAAGTAGAAGCTACAAAGGTGATATTTTTGTTCAAACTTAAGGTGGTGGAATTACCTTGGTACCCAATTCCTCTTCTCTCAACATATTCATGTTGGGAGTGAAGTATTTGAGTCAAGGTCTTTTCACCGACCTCAAACTTTTTCAAAGTTTCTTTCAAAATTTTATTTTCAACTTTGGCCTTTTCAAAGTTTTGTTTTAGTTCTCGAAATTCAAGGTTGACTGATTTGTGTAGTTCATTCTTTAATCTAGTGACTTCACTTTCAAGAGTCTCGATTTGAGTGGATAGGCTTTTGTTGCTCTTTGTTAGTTTCTTGGATTTTAACAAAAGTTTTTCGTGTTCGAAATATAGAGCCTCAAAAGCTTCACTCAGATCGTGACTACTATAGTCATTATCAATCATATCATCATGCATAGAGGAAGTAGAGGGACTAGAAAAGTTAAGGCTTACCTTTGATGTATCATTTGCCATGCTGCAGACAGCATTGTCGGTCTGCTCATCTTCTTCTGATTCACCATCAGTGCTGAGATTGTCCCATGTTGCTTCAGGTGTGTTCTTTGCCATGAGGCAGACAGCATTTGCAACTTCTTCTTCTTCGGTCTCACTTTCAGTGTCTGTATTGTCCCATGTTGCTTTCATTGCTTTCTTTTGCTTAGATTTCAGCTTGTAACAGTTTGCTTTGATGTGACCGGGTTTGTTGCATTCGAAACATCTTGGTTGTTCATCTCTCTTCTCATACTTTTCATCTTTGTTGTATCCAAACTTCTTTGAAGAATCACCCTTACCATGTTTGTTGTATTTCATATATCTTTTGAAGTTCTTGGCAAGCATAGCCATATCTTCATCATCAGTATCTTCTTCAGATTCAACCTCTTTCCTTGCTACTTTAGTAGTTTTAGCAGCAAGGGCAAGAGATTTCTTTTCTTTTACAGTTTCTTTTTCTTGGTTCTTTTTGGCAGCCAGAACTACCTCAAATGCTAGCAATGATCCAATAAGGTCTTCTTGAGGTAAAGTGCCAATGTCTTTGGCTTCGGTTATAGCACAAGTCTTAGGGAAGAAATCACCAGTTATAGCCAATGTCTTTGGCTTCCTAAGGCCCTCAAGTTGTTTACAATTAAATTTAATCTCTGATGCATTGCTGCGACAGACTCACCTTCTTTCATTTTAGAACTTTCATATTCAGAGGTGAGAATTCTAATTTTAGTATCTTTTACCTGGCTTGTCCCGACATGAGTGGCTTGTAGGCAGTCCCAGATTTCTTTTGCACTTTGACACCCTTTTACTCTACCATATTCTTCTTTACAGAGTGATAGATGAAGGATATTCATGGCCTTTGCATTTAGGGATATCTTGTCAAGCTCAGATTTTCTTAACTCACTCAGGTCGATGGTGTAGATGTCTTCCACCGGTACTTCTTCAGCTTTGCCGGTGGCTTGAATTTTTGAAGTGTCACCATCAGTATTACCTGGTTTTGTGATCTTGATCTTCATCGGGATTAGAGGACCATCCACTATGATTCTCCATAGAGTGAAGTCAATTGCCTGTACATGACATTTCATACGACTACTCCAGTAATCGTAGTTAGTACCATCAAATAGAGGAGGCCTATTAGAGGACATTCCTTCTTTCATGAAAGAACCCATAATTACAGATATGTAAAGGATAAATTTAGAATTGCGAGATGTAAAGCTCTAATATGCAATTCCTAGCTACTGATACCACTTGTTAGACTTAGAGTATAACCTTAGAGGGGGGGGGTGAATAAGGTTATGAGTAAATATGGATTCTTTTCGCAAATGATGATTATATTCTTTTTCAAATCGGATGCGGAAAAAGTGATTTGAACTTTTGGATATAAAAACAAGCAAGAGTTGTTTAAATTGTATTCAATATTTCCAATAAAGATATTATAAGGGATATAGTATATCTTAGAGAAGAGGAGTAGAAGATGATTGATGAGTATTGATAATTCAAGCACAGTAATATTAATAATAAACAGTTATAATAATAGTGCAAAATATAAAGAGAGAAGGGATAGAGGGACACAGATATTTAGCGAGGTTCGGGATAAAACCCTACGTCCTCGGCCTTAGGCTTTTCAACCCTTGGACTTAGCAACCACTATATTGAAGAGAGTTATTACAAACAGTCGACTTCAACAATAGTGAATCTCAATTCCCCGAACTGAGAACCCAAGCACCCGCTAAGGATTTCAAAACCAACTCAATCACCCTGATTGAGAGACCCAAGTAAAACTTCCCAGGATTTCAAAATAACCACTAAAACAAAATAAGAATTACACAGTTGAGATCTATGGATCCAATCACTTCTTAGTCATGTGTCAGTTTAGAAACAGAGAGAGATGAGTGATATTAGGATTATAGATGCTCTGAAATATGATATGAAATATGATCTTGCAAAAGCTTAAGAAGATATATATGATTTTCGAAAAACACAAAACTTTTGAACAAGATTCAAAACAATGAAGCACTATATTCTTAGATCTATAATAAAATGAAGAGCATTCAAAATAATATGAAAATTATGAAGAACAATATTAGATCTAAGAATTTCGCAAGAGAGAGTAGAATAGAGAGAAATTGTGAGCAGTGGTTGATTTGAAGGTGAAGCTCAACCCACGTATTTATAGGCTTAGGCACCGTTGAAATTTTTGAAAAACAATTAATATAAGTGAGGAATCGATTCATAGACCAAGTTAAAATGTGAAGGAATCGATTCATTGCCTTTAAAAAATAAAAGAATCGATTCATTGTTTAGTTGAAATAAGAAAGGAATCGATTCATTGATGTTTTGGAAAAAGAGGGAATCGATTCATTGTTTATGAAGAAAGGAGTGAATCGATTTTCAGGCCATATGGAGGTCCTGAGAATCGATTCTCAGTTCATTTAGAAGCATAGGGAATCGATTCTTAGTTCATAAAAAATAGGAGGAATCGATTCTTAGGCTAGTTGAATTAATAGGGAATCGATTCTTTTCTTTTTGGAAGGCATGGGAATCGATTCATGGCCCTTTGGAAACATGAAGGAATCGATTTTCATGCCATATAGGAGGTCCTGAGAATCGATTCCAAGGCCTATGAAATGGGTTGGAAATCGATTCCAAGCTTTCCTAAAAATATTTTTTTCAACTTGCCACCTTATGCATGCATGCAATTTTGTGAAATATTTTTTCAAAACTATTTTTATGCATCATGCATGTTTTGAAAGGTCATCTCTCTCAATAACTAAAGTGCCATACACTTTAGGTGATAGGACCCTACATGGTGTCCTAAAGAAGGCTTAGACACAAATTAGGGTTTTGAACTTCATATGTTGCTTCTTCTTCAAGCTTCTCTTCTTTTGTGTCTTCTTCTCTTTAAATTAAGTCCTGCACTTTGCTCAACTTGAAACATTAGTAGATGTAATTTGTTATCATACAAAATAAAGGAGTGTTTACCCATGGTTCAACAGTGCCTAGTGCACCTTGACCTAAGTGGTGAAGATTGCTAGAAATGACTCAATGTAGTTTATGTGTCCATCCATTCTTGTGTCTTAGTTTACTTATTGTAAATTGTTGATGATAGGCAAGTTGATTCTCACTAGTGCCTAGTGCACTTTGCTCAAAGTGGGAGGATTGCTCTAGGTGATTCAACTTATTTGTGTGTTTAGTTAATCTTTGCATTTTCATTTGCTTATTGTTCATTGTTGATGATAGGCAAGTTGATTCTCACTAGTGCCTAGTGCACTTTGCTCAAAGTGGGAGGATTGCTCTAGGTGATTCAACTTATTTGTGTGTTTAGTTAATCTTTGCATTTTCATTTGCTTATTGTTTTTTGTTGATGATAGGCAAGTTGATTCTCACTAGTGCCTAGTGCACTTTGCTCAAAGTGGGAGGATTGCTCTAGGTGATTCAACTTATTTGTGTGTTTAGTTAATCTTTGCATTTTAATTTGCTTATTGTAAATTGTTGATGATAGGCAAGTTGATTCTCACTAGTGCCTAGTGCACTTTTCTCAAAGTGAGAGGATTGCTCTATGTGATTCATCTTGGTTTTAGTGTTTATTTACTTTTTACCTTTTTACTTTACCATCTCATTAAATAATTACCATTTACTTCATGCATTTTTACTTTACCATCTCATTAAATAATTACCATTTACTTCATGCATTTTTACTTTACCATCTCATTAAATAATTACCATTTACTTCATGCATTTTTTGTTACCAAGTGGCTTCAGTCTCAAGAGGGGGGGTGAATTGAGATTTAAAAACTTTTCAGATCTTTTGAAAATGTTTTTCCCCTTTTCAATGACTTAGATCAATTTTCGCGCAGGTTAAGTGGAAGCGAAGGAATTAGAGTATAAAGCAGTAAAGCGGTAAAACAGTAAAGCAGGAAAGCAGTAAAGCACGCAGAGATTTATCCTGGTTCGGTCACCTCCTAGTGACCTACGTCCAGTCCTCACACCCTTGTGAGATTTTTCCACTAAAACAACAACAAGGCTTACAGGTGCCTTGGAAAACCTTTACAGACTTAGGCACTCTCCTCCTAGGATACCCCACCTATAGAGAGCCCTCAGATCTATTATAACAATAACAAGAGACACCCCACCCCTGTTACAATCAACTGCCCTAGAAAGATACCCCACTTCCTAGTACATGCAGCTACCCTAGAGAGATACCCCACTCCCTAGAACAAAACACAACAATTAAATAATAAACAATTGTAAATGCAGAAATACCTCTAGTGTAGGCAGATATTACAACTTGAAGAATACAACCCCAACTAACTCTTAGCAACAGATCAGCTCAGACAGACCAACGGTACGTGACGAGCAAAAGTATAAGCGTGAAGAGTTTTTCTCAAAAGGTTTTTCTGATTCGTACAAATGGGTTGATGTGTGTTGTGTGTAAAATGAATCGTGAAGCACTGCCTATTTATAGGCTATGAGAAATTCATTTTTACGTTGAAAATAATGTAGGAATCGATTCTTTGTTAAAAAGTATTTGATCCAAGAATCGATTTATTTAGGTAAGGAATCGATTTTATCTTTGTTTGTAAAATATGGGAAATCGATTCTTGAGTGCCATGGAAAGCTAGGAATCGATTCTATACTTAGTGAAAATATGTAGGAATCGATTTTCAGCTTGCCTGAGACAAGTGGGAATCGATTCTCAGTTATGTGCAAAAGGTTGGGAATCGATTCTTCCCTTAAAAAGTATTTGGCTCAGAAATCGATTTGTGTATTATAAAACATGGCCTGACAATCGATTTCTATCTTTTCTAATTTGCCTGAAAATCGATTTTGCTATTTGTTTATGCATGAGGAAAATCGATTTTGTTATTTAAAAGGTGATAAGAATGTTTACGTAAATATGCATGCACCTTAAAAAACTTTGTGAGTGTGTGAGACTTTGAGATACGAGCTGACCTTTTGAAAGAGCTTACACTTTTTCCTAAGACACACCCAAACCCTAAGGACTACCCTTATATTTAAGGACTACCCTTAAACTTGAATCTTCAGTTCTTGGCTTGCTTGTCTTGGATTGTGACTTTGACGTTTTAGTCACTTTTATTGACTTTGACCGTCAATCTTACCTTTGTCTTTTTCATCATCAAAACACATCCTGCAATATCAGGTTACCTGCAACACAAGGTATCCACATTTTTTACTTTACTTTTCACTAACTTCTTATTTAAAGTTTTACAACTTATCAATTTGCAAAAATACCCAAAACATTTTCACATTCATACATCTTCATTCATACTTAGTTTATGTGACACTCTCATGCATCCTCATATGCTTATATCTCTTGCATCCTTTTATGCATCCTGGTATGCCATCCATTCATAAATAAAGTGCTATGCATTCATTCCTTGTACACTCATGCACTTACATGCTTACCTAATCATGCATCCTTGCTTGCATATTCAATCATTTAACTTAGAATACTCTATGTTTACAATCAATTGTATTCACTTGTTCTTGATGCCATGTAAATGTCTTGACTTGATTGTGTGCCCTCCTCTCCACTTGTATGACCTCCTAATGGAGACGTAAGTCTACATGCATGATGTAGCATAGAGCCATTAGGGTAAATACAATCCTTCTTGCACACACACAATTACTTTGAGAACTTTGTTTTGCATCTTTAATAATTGAATCCTTTGATTGTATGGGCATGTTTAATCTTGGTTAATGAATGATATGTTCATGTTTGCTTGAGTATTATTCATTCATTTGCATTTGGTTATGGATTTAGAATTGACTTGAATTGTTCTACTCCTTTTCTAAAACCCATTTCCTAAAATCATTTCAAAACAAAAAGAAACTTTTACTTTCAAAACAAAAATAAATCAATCGTCATTAAACACCAATCGCGCCGTTGCCGGTTAGGTCATTAATGATGATTTCATTTTCAAAAGAGTTAGTAGTGAGGCCATTCTAACTGTTGTTGTTCGGTCTTCGCAAAAGCTCTATCCCATTTTCGAAAACTTATTTATTCCTCAAAAGTAAAACCAATTGTCATTAAACACCAATCGCGCCGTTGCCGATTAGGTCGCTAATGATGATGTTGTTTTCGAAAGGAGTTAGTAGCGAGATCATTCTAACCGTTGTTGTTCGGTCTTCGCGAAAGCTCAATCCTTTTTCAAAACCAAAAACCGAGAACTACGTAGCTTTGATCCCTCTTCCAGTGAGGGTACGTAGGAACGGGGTCCTGTCCCGCCAAGCACCCTTTTAAAAAAAATCTTTGTTTTGTTTCGCTTTTCAAAGATAACCAAAAATATTCTTCTTCCCTCCTGTTTTCAGTAAAACAAATCAAAAAAAAAGAAAAGATAAGAAGTAGAATAAACCGCTTTCAAACTCAAACTTTTGTCCAAACCACACATCAAGTTAATGGTTCCCTTTCGGTAGAAAGGAGGTGCGGGGTGCTAATACCTTCCCCGTACCTAACCGACCCCCGAACCTACATCTCTAGTTTTCAAAAGACCATCCGCCTTGTTTAAAAGACATTCTTTCAATGTTTTGGTCTTAAAATTAAAATATTGGTGGCGGCTTCAAACTTTTTCCACGTTGTCAAACGAAAAGTCCCAAACCGGATTTTTCGGGCGCAACAGCTGGCGACTCCACTGGGGAACATTTTTTTAAAAAAAAAAACGAGGGTCAAGCCTAGTTAACTTGATGTGTGGTTTAAAATTATTGGAGTTAAAAGCTTTGTTCTACCCCTTTTCTATTTGTTCACAATGCCTTGTTCATGCATCCCTCAAATCCCATGTCCCCTATTCTCTGCTCCTTTTCTTAAGGTAAAAACATGCATTTCCTCCCATTCTATTATGATCCCTTCTTCTCCGCTCCCTTTCTTGAGGTAAGCAGTGCATATGACTGTTGCTGAAACCTAGGTTGGATTATTGGTATTGTGATATTGAACCCTAGGGTAGACGACATGTTATTGCCTGCTATTGTTTGGACTGTCCTGGGTTTTCCTTTGCAGGTGGGGTATATGTGGGTAGTTTTAGGCGGTATGCCCTTGCTGCACACACTCACACCTTATGCTTACTATGCTTTGAGAGGGGCCTAAAACCCAAGGACTGACAAAACTTAGGAGAGTGGAAACGAGTAGTGACTGGAAATTGGACTGTTGTCCTTCCGACTCTCACGAAAGTTTCAGCCAGAGTATGCTCTTTCATGAGGCCTCACACCAGATGGCGTTCCATCGTTGTGGGTGCTATTGTGAAAGAGAATTAGCTCTGGTAGCCTGGTGAGGAAGTGACTAGAACCTGCATGGGAGGAACATTTGAGTTGTCCTAGAACTTAGGTCCCCACCTTCGTAGGACACAAGGGGCATACCAAATTGTGTGTTGCATGGTAATATAGACATGTTTTCAAAAAAGAGTAGGAGGTTTTTCAAATAAAAAGTAGAGAAAGAGCTGCCGTTGTAGCCTTTCTTCTGCCGGTCCGTACGAAGTGACATATGGCCCACTCTTTTCAAAAAAAAGAGAGAACGAGCTGCCGTTGTAGCCTTTCTCTCACTTGGTCCATATGAAACCACGTACGGCCCGCATTTTTCAAAAAAAAAAGAAAAAAACTTGAACTAATGCCAATAAAGGTTTTGCCCTGATCTGCATATGCATAAAACATCATCATCATTTTGCATGCATCCTCGCATTGCATCCAACAGAAGCTTTTACAGCTCATGCATGCATCCTTGCATTTCATCAAAGTTTGTTTGCCGAGAATCCCAAAGTGACAAAGAATCTTGCCATAGGCACAGTGTGGAATCAAAAGTGAAACAGCGTACACACCGAGGTGTTTGTTTAAGTTTGAATGCATGGAATGTGCTTTGTTTCGCTTATTGATTCTAACCTTGTTGTGTTTCAAAGAAAAAATAATCAAAATCCACCATTAAACCTAGGGCAAGACATAGTACACTGTGATTCCCGGCATAAGACAAACTAAAACTAACACTCATCTGCATTGCATGCATTGCATTCATTAATTTGCTCCTTCACTTAATAAAAATGTTCTACCAACAGAAGTGAGAGGCAAGCTGGTTCTCCGCCACCGATACTTCACCCGGTTACAAGCAAAGCTGATGGCTGATCCTCAAGGGCATCCAGAGATTGAAACTGAAAGTAATCCAGAACATGAAGATTTGGGAGTACAAATTCTGAATCCTGAGCAGCTGGCTCAGGAGAACCAAGTGCTTAAGGATAAGGTTGGGGCAATGGAGGCCCAGGTGCGTGAGATGATGGTCATGCTGCAAAGTTTAAAGAGTGGGACAGCTGCTGAAGGTGTCGCCGTCGTGGGTCCAGATGGTGTCACTTCTTTCGTTCCTCCTCCAATATCAGCCACAGTTCCTCCGGAATCCGGGGTCAGTCCTCCCGTCTTTGCTTCAGGAATGAATGGGCCGAATCAATACACTTCACAAGGATATCTTTGGGGTATGCCTGCTGGGTACATGCCGCGAAATGTCAGACCTATCCCCGTCAGTATGGTTGCGCCTAATCAGGTCACTGCCGCCGTGTCCGGGGGAGCTGCCGGAGGACCGCAGATCCAAGTTCCTAGTCCTCATGCTGTGCTCAGTCCTACTCCAAGGCTTGCAGCACACCCTCACAATGTTCCTCAGCCTGGAGGGTATTATTACAGTATGGGGAGTCACCCCCAAGGACATATGTTTGAGGGATCACAGCCAAGTGACCCGATTCGTGCACTTGAAGAAAGAGTAAAGGCAATGGAGGGTGTTGGTGTCAGAGCCAAGGAAGCTCGTGGGCTGTGTTTAGTCCCAGATTTGGTTTTGCCACCAAAGTTCAAAGCTCCCGAAGTGGACAAATACAGAGGAACAGGCTGTCCGGAGAGCCATGTTACGATGTTTGTCCGAAAAATGGGTCCTTACGCCAATGATGACAAACTGCTGATTTACTGCTTTCAAAACAGTTTGGCTGGAGCTCCTCTAGATTGGTACATGAAACTGCAATCCTCTGAAATTCGTTGTTGGAAAGATTTGTGCGAAGCATTCATGAGACAATATAAGTATAACATGGACATGGCTCCGGACAGGTCGCAATTGCAACACATGAGTAAGGGCGAAAGGGAGACTTTCAAAGAATATGCCCAGAAATGGCGAAGCCTAGCCGCCCAGGTCCAACCTCCTTTGACTGAAAAAGAAATGGTGTACACGTTCTTGGAAACTCTGCCAGCAATTTACTATGACCGGCTGATTACAAGTGTTTCAACTAGCTTCTCCGATATGATAGTCTTCGGGGAAAGACTTGAGCATGGTCTCCGAAGTGGGAAGATTTCGAATCACCTCAGTAATGCAGGAAGCTCTGGTGGTTCAAGCAATCAGAAGAAGCCTTACTCCCAGTTCCCGAAGAAGAAGGAAGGGGAAACAAATGTAATCTCGGGAGGAAGTTCATCCTTTGGTACCCCTCCACCACAAACTGTTCCATTTTCTGCTCCTGTGCCATCCCAGCAAGGCAGTGACAGTCACAGGGCTCAGGGTTATCAGTACAAGAAACGGACCAGTTTTGATCCAATACCAATGACATACACTGAATTGTTTGATCACTTGACTTCCAAGAACTTGATCAACACTCGGCCAATGAAGGCCCTACAACCGCCATTTCCCAGAAGTTACAACGCTAATGCTACCTGCAGTTTCCACGAAAACGGGGTCGGTCATACTGTGGAGGAATGTAAAGCCTTCAAGCATGTGGTGCAAGACCTAGTAGATGCTGGGTGGATCTCGTTCAAGCAGAGCAGCCCGAATACAACAACTAATCCATTGCCAGGTCATCAGAGGCCAGCTACCAATCAAGTTGCTGTCATCAAGGATGGTTCTGAGTCTGAAGAGGGTGGTGCAAGTTTGGTTCGACGCTGCGGTGCCAGTGAAAAATTAAAGAATTGGAAGGCTGCTGATCTTCCTGTGACTTTTAATTTAAAGTAATCATTTGTAATGCAACCCTGTGGCTCTGCCCAAGGCCATAGGACAAGTTGTTAGGGGCGAGCATGTTTTTATTTTCAGAATCATCATCATTAATAAAAACGTTGTTTTTGAATTTCAATCAATAAAAATCAACCCTTTTCATTTCATGTGTCTTTTCCTCGCTTTATTATTGTTTGCTTGCTTGTCTCGCCTTTCATTCTGCTTTTTCGCTTCGGCAAAATGTAGATCCACAGCAATTGTCTCCCAAAATAACAGTGCCAACAGTCCATATTTTGACTTTGATCACCCTATTAATCAAGCTGAGGGAGATGTTGAGGAAGACTGGGAAGCTCCTCCAGAACTCATGAGGTTAATGAAACAGGAAGAAAGGGTAATTCAGCCACACGGAGAATCTACTGAAGTGATCAACTTGGTTACAGCTGAGAGCAAGAAAGAGGTCAAAGTGGGTACCTCCATGAATGACGAGGATCGCATGACGTTGGTTCAGCTGTTGCACGATTATATTGATGTGTTTGCATGGTCCTACCAAGATATGCCTGGGTTGGATACTGACATTGTGATGCATAAGTTGCCAGTCAAACCTGAATGCCCGCCTGTGAAGCAGAAACTTAGAAGGATGCAGCCTGAGATGTCCCTAAAGATTAGGGATGAGGTAAAAAAGCAGTTTGACGCCGGATTCCTAGCGGTGGCCAAATACCCACAGTGGGTTGCCAATATTGTCCCGGTTCCGAAGAAAGACGGGAAGGTCAGAATGTGCGTTGACTACCGAGATTTGAATCGTGCTAGTCCTAAAGACGATTTTCCTTTGCCCCACATTGATGTCTTAGTGGATAGTACAGCTCAACACTCGTTATTCTCCTTCATGGATGGATATTCGGGATATAATCAGATCAAGATGGACCCCGAAGATATGGAAAAGACAACTTTCATAACGCTTTGGGGAACGTTCTGTTACAAGGTCATGCCATTCGGGTTAAAGAACGCCGGTGCAACCTACCAAAGGGCCATGGTCACGCTGTTTCACGACACGATGCATAAGGAGATTGAGGTTTATGTGGATGACATGATCGCAAAATCTAAAACCGACGAGGAGCATATTGTCAATCTGCAGAATCTCTTTGAACGGTTGAGGAAATATAAGCTCAAGTTAAACCCGGCCAAGTGCACGTTTGGGGTGAGATCAGGGAAGTTGTTAGGCTTCATTGTCAGCCAGAAGGGAATCGAGGTGGATCCAGACAAAGTAAAAGCCATCCTCGAGATGCCGGTGCCCAAAACAGAGAAAGAAGTCCGTGGTTTCCTCGGAAGGTTGAATTACATCTCCCGATTCATCTTCCAGTTGACTGCTACTTGTGAGCCGATCTTCAAACTGCTGTGCAAAAATCAAGAGTTGAAGTGGAATGACCAGTGTCAAGCTGCCTTTGAGAAAATCAAGGTGTACTTGCAGAATCCACCGGTCTTAATGCCACCTGTGTCAGGCAGACCTCTCATCTTATACCTTACAGTGCTAGATAATTCAATGGACTGTGTGTTGGGGCAGCATGATGAATCCGGGAAAAAGGAGCATGCCATATACTATCTTAGCAAAAAGTTCACCGATTGTGAGACAAGATATTCTATGCTGGAAAAGATTTGTTGTGCTCTAGTTTGGGCTGCTCACCGTTTAAGGCAGTACATGCTGAGTCACACTACTTGGTTGGTGTCAACAATGGATCCATTCAAGTACATATTTGAGAAGCCAGCTCTTACAGGACGAATTTCCCGTTGGCAGATGTGTAACACCCTAAAATTATTTAATTAATTTACTTAATTAAGTAATTGGGGATTTAAATTAAATTATTTGATGTATTTTAATTAATTAGAATTTATACTAATGTGTGTAGGGAGTGGTAGAAAGTGGAGGTGCCAAACCAAATGAACTTGGGCCTAAGTGAGAAGCCCAAGCCCATTATCCTTGTCATATGCGAAGTGGAGTAGCGCATAGGGGGTTAGGGTTTTGCTAGTTGTTGCGAAATCAAAAGAGAAAAAAGAAGAAAGAAAGAAAAGAGCGTGAGATAGAGAGAGAGCAAGGAGGCGCCGTAGGAGAGGAGAAGAAGAGGAGGGAAGTCGCAACCAAGGAAGAGCAAGGACGTGATCTTGTTGCTGTGGTCCTGTACGTGACTATCTCCGGAGCCTCCGTTCTTCAATTTCGAGGTTAGGGGAGCTCTATCATTCTATCTAATAATTCCTATGATGAGTTCTAGATCTAGGGCTTGTATTAGAATCGTACGTTTTCTTGATGTTCTTGCGTTTTGAAGTCCCTTGCGTTTTGATGTTCTTGCGTTCTTGATGTTCTTGATGCATTGTTGATGTTGGTTTTTATATATATATGTATGCGAATTGAGGGATACATGAGTTCTTGATGTTTCTTGATGCATTGTGGTATTGGTTATTATGTGTACATATATATGCGAAGTGAATGGTTGAGTTTTCCTATACATATGTGTGCGAATTGTAGTGTGGGATTGTGCTTGTGTTGTTCGCAAAATTTGATGGATGGTGTGTAGGCGCCTAGGGCGCCAAGGGGATAGGGAAAACAATGCTCAATTGAATTTTTTGGAGGAATTAATTAAAATAAGTGTATTTTTTTGGTGGCTGGAAAATGTTGAGTTTTTATAAATTAAAATTGTTAAGAAAACAATTTTCAGTGTTAAAAAGCGTTTTGGCAAAATTCTGGGTTGGTTGCTGGTTTCTGGGCGCTGGGCGCCTGTGCTGGGCGCTGGGCGCCTGTGCTGTGTTGTTGTTGCGCGTGGGGGCGCGCCTGGGCGCTAGGCGCCCGTGTCTGTGCGTGTTGCGCGCTGTGCGCGCCTGGGCGCTAGGCGCCCGTGTTGTGTCTGTGTTGTGCGTTGTGCGTGCCTGGGCGCTGAGCGCCTGTGGCGCTGGGTTGGTTGAGTTGTTGCGCGCCTGGGCGCTGGGCGCCAGTGCCCGTGTTGCCTGGTTGCCTGGGCGCCTAAGGCGCCTGTTCCCTGGACGTTGCCTGATTTTTCCAAAATTGTTTTTATCATAACTTTTGACTCAGACGTCCGTTTTGAACGATTCAAAAAGTGTCGTGAAGCTTTTTACGTTGTCCATCTATGGGTCCAATTTTTAAAATGAAAAATTGTTATTTTCTGACTGTTTGTGGGCGCCCAAGTGGCTGTCCCCGGTGATCGTCCCAGTGACATTGAAAAATGACGTGTAACTCTTTAAAAACCCCTTTTGGTGTATAAACAAAAGTTTTAACACGGTAGTGTCAAAATGACTGTTTTGCCCCTAGTGGCCAAAGTTAATGATAATGATGTGTAAATGACGAGGATGCCCTTGGTGGTTAGTCAAGTGACGTTTTTGCCCTCGGTGGCTAATGTTTGAGTTAAACGATGTTTATGTGTAAGTGACATTTGGGGCCTGAGTGGCTAAGTGATGTTAAAAGCCTAAAAGGCTAAGTGACGTTATTTGTGTGTGAATTATGAAATGACAGGTGCTGTGCCTTTATTCGGCAAACCGGTAAGTGACGGGTCACATAGTTGACTATGAATTGAGCAATTGTGTATTTGTGTATTGTGAGTGGTGCATGTCATAGTGTCTCATGCCCATATGCATAAACCCAGTGATGTTTTGAGGCCTGAGTGGCTAAGTGATGGTAAGGCCTGAGTGGCTAAGCGACGTTTTGTGAAAAGGTACCTTCATGCATATACCCGCGAGTGGGTTGCATTTCATAAGTCTACATGATATGTAATGAGTTATTGTAAATGATGTAAGAGATGATTAAGATGTGAGTATTTGGTGTTTGGATGCTGATTGTTCTAGTGCGTAGCCTATGATTAGTGCTTATCATATTTTCTATTATATAGACTGAAATGATGCTCACCCTTTCCTGTTTGAATGTTACCCCGTGTTGGTAACGTGCAGGTGATTCCCAGTGAAGGTATTAGCTTCACTTTTGAGTCGAGTCGTCATGCTCTGATACGTAGCACTCAGGGGGGATAACGAACTCGGCATTTATTTATGATTTTTGATTATTATGTCCATGTGGACTATTTGGTTATGTTTTACTATTTTCCGCTGCGTAATGGGTTGTGTTATGTTGAGTTCTATAAATGACGTTGAAATGAGATTGGAGATTCTTTATTTGTGATGTGCTACGCGAATGCATGAGTATTGAGTTGAACTGTTTTTCAAAACTGCTAAGCGACGTTTTATTGAAGTATGTGTAACATTTCCCTATGAACGAGATTTTCAAACTCTGATTTTTATAAACGAAGTAACGGGTAGAAAGGGGTGTTACATTAGTGGTATCAGAGCAGTTCGGTCTGTCCGGCCGGTAGTTGAGTCGTCGTGTTGAGTAACATTGAGTTTGTTACTCGTTTCTGAATTCTGTTTTCTGTTGCAGTGCTAGAATGGCCAGACGAGACGACGCTGCTCTTGCTGCTGCATTGCAAGCTATGGCTCAGGCGATGCAGGGTCAGCAGAATGCTGGAGATAATGTTGGTTTTCGAAGTCTGACGACCTTCCAGAGGGAGAATCCGCCCACCTTTAAGGGCAAATATGATCCAGATGGTGCTATGGCTTGGCTGAAGGAGATCGAGAGGATTTTCAGGGTGATGAACTGTACTGTTGAGCAGAAGGTCCGCTTTGGTACCCATATGTTAGCCGAGGAGGCCGACGACTGGTGGTTGGCTACTAGGCAGAGGTTAGAGGCTGTGCAGGAAGAGATTACTTGGGAGGTATTCAGCAGGGAATTTCTGAGGAAGTATTTTCCTGAAGACGTCCGAGGGAAGAAGGAGATAGGGTTTTTAGAGCTGAAGCAGGGTGGTATGTCTGTGACTGCCTATGCGGCAAAATTTGTGGAACTAGCAAAATTTTATCCACACTACAGTGAGGCTACAGCTGAATTTTCGAAATGCATAAAATTCGAGAATGGGTTAAGGCCTGATATTAAACAGGCCATTGGTTATCAGAAGATTCGTGTGTTCGCAGATCTGGTTGACAGTTGCAGGATTTTCGAGGAGGACAGTACTGCTCGCTACAAAGCTACTTCTGAGAAAAGGGGCAAGTTTCAGAGTCGAAGCAAGCCGTATGAGGTTCCTGCGGGTAAGGGTTATCAGAGAGCTGCTGGAGGTAAGGGTTCTGGTGGGGGAGATGCCCCTGCTAGCATCGTCTGTTATAAGTGTGGCAAGCCTGGCCACAAGAGTACTACATGCAGGTCGGATGACAGAAATTGCTACCGTTGTGGTAAAAAGGGTCATATGGCAGCTGAGTGTAAAGTCAAGGATGTGGTGTGTTTCAACTGTGGTGAGTCTGGGCATATCAGTACAAAGTGTACAAAGCCGAAAAAGGAAAGGTCTACTGGGAAGGTATTTGCATTGGCAGGAGAGGAGCCTGATGATGATGATGGTCTGATTAGAGGTACGTGTTTTATTAATGGTACTTCTCTGAAATCTCTTATTGATACTGGTGCTACCCATTGTTTTATTTCTGTTGATTGCTGTAAAAGATTGGGTCTTGTTTTATCTGCTATGTGTGGGGATATGGTTGTCGATACTCCTGCGAAGGGGTCGGTGATTACGTCCCAGGTGTGTTCTCAGTGTCCCGTGTCGATCTTCGGCAGGGACTTTATTGTGAATTTTGTCTGTTTGCCCTTGAGAGGTCTGGATGTAATCCTAGGCATGGACTGGTTAGAGAATAATCACGTTCATATCAACTGTCGTAGCAAGTCGGTTAGTTTCGGTGAGGAAAGTTCCGTTTTGATATCTGCTGGTCAGTTGAAGAAATTGAAGAAAGAAGGAGTTCAGTTATTTGCGTTGATGGCTTCGTTGTCTGCTGAGAGTCAGGCTGTTATTGAAGAACTGAAGGTAGTACGTGAATTTCCTGAGGTTTTTCCTGATGAAATTCCGGGTGTGCCACCGGAAAGAGAAGTTGAATTTTCGATTGATCTTGTACCTGGTACGAGGCCTGTGTCTATGGCTCCGTACAGAATGTCGGCGTCGGAACTGTCTGAGTTGAAGACGCAACTTGAAGAATTGCTTGAGAAGAAATTTGTAAGACCGAGTGTATCACCGTGGGGAGCTCCGGTATTGTTAGTGAAAAAGAAAGATGGGAGCATGAGGTTATGTGTGGACTATCGTCAGTTGAATAAGGTAACTATCAAGAATAAGTATCCGCTTCCGAGGATCGACGATCTGATGGACCAGTTAGTGGGTGCCCGTGTTTTCAGCAAAATTGATTTGAGGTCCGGGTATCATCAGATTAAAGTGAAGAATGAAGATGTTCAGAAGACAGCGTTCAGGACAAGGTATGGGCATTATGAGTATTCAGTGATGCCGTTCGGTGTGACCAATGCTCCTGGTGTATTTATGGAATATATGAACCGTATTTTCCATAATTACCTAGATCGGTTTGTGGTAATCTTCATAGATGATATTCTAGTTTATTCTAAGTCAGATGAAGAGCATGCTGAGCACCTGAAGTCAGTGTTGGAAGTTTTAAAAGAGAAAAAGTTGTACGCTAAGTTGTCGAAGTGTGAGTTCTGGCTGAAAGAGGTGAGTTTCCTTGGGCACGTGATTTCTGGTAATGGTATTGCGGTTGATCCGGCAAAAGTAGAAGCAGTATTGGAATGGGAGTCTCCGAAGTCCGTAATGGAGATTAGAAGCTTTTTGGGTTTGGCTGGGTACTACAGGAGGTTCATCGAGGGTTTTTCCAAGTTGGCCCTTCCGTTGACTCAGTTGACCTGCAAGGGTAAAGTTTTTGTTTGGGATGCTCGGTGTGAAGAAAGCTTTATGGAACTGAAAAAGAGATTGACGACGTCGCCTGTTTTGACGTTGCCTAATCCAGAGGAACCGTTCGTTGTGTATTGTGATGCTTCGAAGATGGGTCTCGGTGGTGTGTTGATGCAGAATGGGAAAGTCGTTGCGTATGCGTCGAGGCAGTTGCGGATTCATGAGAAAAATTACCCTACGCATGATTTGGAATTGGCTGCTGTGGTATTTGTGCTCAAGATTTGGAGGCACTACCTTTATGGTTCGAGGTTCGAAGTGTTCAGTGATCATAAGAGTCTAAAGTATCTGTTCGACCAGAAAGAGTTGAATATGAGACAGCGTCGGTGGTTGGAACTCTTGAAGGATTATGACTTCGGTTTGAATTATCATCCCGGCAAGGCTAATGTCGTGGCTGATGCTTTAAGCAGAAAGTCTTTGCATATGTCGGCTATGATGGTGAAAGAATTAGAGTTAATTGAAGAATTCAGGGATTTGAGTTTGGTTTGTAAGATGACACCTCGCAGTGTCAAGCTGGGAATGTTAAAGATCGACAATGATTTCCTGGGCAGCATTAGAGAAGCTCAGAAGACAGATGTCAAGCTGGTGGATTTAATTAATGGGGTCGGTCAGTCTGAAGACGAAGGTTTCAAATTAGATTCCAGTGGCGTGTTGAGGTTCCGGGGTAGGATCTGTGTTCCAGACGATGAAGAAATGAGAAAGGCAATTTTAGAGGAAGGTCATCGTAGCAAGTTGAGTATCCATCCTGGAGCGACGAAAATGTATCAAGATCTGAAAAAGATGTTTTGGTGGTATGGTATGAAGAGAGATGTGGCACAGTTTGTGTATGCCTGTTTGACCTGTCAAAAGTCGAAGGTCGAGCACCAGAAGCCAGCAGGGTTAATGCAACCGTTGGAAGTCCCAGAGTGGAAATGGGATAGCATAGCGATGGATTTTGTGACGGGGTTACCGAATACAGTTAAGGGTCATGACGCTATTTGGGTGATCATTGATAGGTTAACGAAGTCTGCTCATTTTATTCCTATTAATATCACTTATCCGGTGTCGAGGTTGGCAGAGGTATATGTCAAAGAGATTGTGAGGCTGCACGGTGTTCCGAAGAGTATTGTGTCAGATAGGGATCCGAGGTTCACTTCCGAGTTTTGGAAGAGTTTGCAGAAAGAATTGGGTTCTAAGTTAAAAATGAGTTCGGCGTATCATCCCCAGACAGACGGTCAATCAGAGAGGACAATTCAGTCGTTAGAGGATTTGCTGAGGGCTTGTGTATTGGAACAGCGGGGATCATGGGATTCCTACCTTGCGTTGATTGAGTTTACTTATAACAACAGTCACCATTCCAGCATTGGGATGGCACCGTTTGAAGCATTGTATGGTCGAAAGTGTAGGACGCCATTATGTTGGTATGAGTCGGGAGAAAGTGTAGTGTTGGGTCCGGAGATTGTGCGGGAGACTACAGAGAAGATCAAGATGATCCGTGAGAAGATGAAGGCTTCGCAGAGTCGGCAGAAAAGTTATCATGACAAGCGGAGGAAGGATTTAGAGTTCCAGGAGGGTGAGCATGTGTTCTTGAGGGTTTCTCCTATTACCGGTGTTGGTCGAGCGTTGAAATCGAAGAAGCTCACTCCTCGATTTGTTGGTCCTTATCAGATTTCTGAAAGAATCGGAAATGTGGCTTATAGAGTGGCTTTACCGCCAAATCTTTCGAACTTGCATGACGTGTTTCACGTGTCACAACTTCGGAAGTATGTTTCGGATCCATCTCATGTGATCCATATGGACGATGTAGAGGTGCGGGATAATCTCACTGTGGAGACGATGCCCGTACGGATTGAGGATCGTGAAGTGAAGGCGCTTAGAGGCAAAGAGATTGCATTAGTGAAAGTGGTCTGGCTAGGAGCTGCCGGCGAGAGTATGACTTGGGAGCTAGAGAGCAAGATGCGAGAATCCTACCCAGAGTTGTTTGATCAGGTAAATTTCGAGGACGAAATATTCTAAGTGGGGGAGAGTTGTAACACCCTAAAATTATTTAATTAATTTACTTAATTAAGTAATTGGGGATTTAAATTAAATTATTTGATGTATTTTAATTAATTAGAATTTATACTAATGTGTGTAGGGAGTGGTAGAAAGTGGAGGTGCCAAACCAAATGAACTTGGGCCTAAGTGAGAAGCCCAAGCCCATTATCCTTGTCATATGCGAAGTGGAGTAGCGCATAGGGGGTTAGGGTTTTGCTAGTTGTTGCGAAATCAAAAGAGAAAAAAGAAGAAAGAAAGAAAAGAGCGTGAGATAGAGAGAGAGCAAGGAGGCGCCGTAGGAGAGGAGAAGAAGAGGAGGGAAGTCGCAACCAAGGAAGAGCAAGGACGTGATCTTGTTGCTGTGGTCCTGTACGTGACTATCTCCGGAGCCTCCGTTCTTCAATTTCGAGGTTAGGGGAGCTCTATCATTCTATCTAATAATTCCTATGATGAGTTCTAGATCTAGGGCTTGTATTAGAATCGTACGTTTTCTTGATGTTCTTGCGTTTTGAAGTCCCTTGCGTTTTGATGTTCTTGCGTTCTTGATGTTCTTGATGCATTGTTGATGTTGGTTTTTATATATATATGTATGCGAATTGAGGGATACATGAGTTCTTGATGTTTCTTGATGCATTGTGGTATTGGTTATTATGTGTACATATATATGCGAAGTGAATGGTTGAGTTTTCCTATACATATGTGTGCGAATTGTAGTGTGGGATTGTGCTTGTGTTGTTCGCAAAATTTGATGGATGGTGTGTAGGCGCCTAGGGCGCCAAGGGGATAGGGAAAACAATGCTCAATTGAATTTTTTGGAGGAATTAATTAAAATAAGTGTATTTTTTTGGTGGCTGGAAAATGTTGAGTTTTTATAAATTAAAATTGTTAAGAAAACAATTTTCAGTGTTAAAAAGCGTTTTGGCAAAATTCTGGGTTGGTTGCTGGTTTCTGGGCGCTGGGCGCCTGTGCTGGGCGCTGGGCGCCTGTGCTGTGTTGTTGTTGCGCGTGGGGGCGCGCCTGGGCGCTAGGCGCCCGTGTCTGTGCGTGTTGCGCGCTGTGCGCGCCTGGGCGCTAGGCGCCCGTGTTGTGTCTGTGTTGTGCGTTGTGCGTGCCTGGGCGCTGAGCGCCTGTGGCGCTGGGTTGGTTGAGTTGTTGCGCGCCTGGGCGCTGGGCGCCAGTGCCCGTGTTGCCTGGTTGCCTGGGCGCCTAAGGCGCCTGTTCCCTGGACGTTGCCTGATTTTTCCAAAATTGTTTTTATCATAACTTTTGACTCAGACGTCCGTTTTGAACGATTCAAAAAGTGTCGTGAAGCTTTTTACGTTGTCCATCTATGGGTCCAATTTTTAAAATGAAAAATTGTTATTTTCTGACTGTTTGTGGGCGCCCAAGTGGCTGTCCCCGGTGATCGTCCCAGTGACATTGAAAAATGACGTGTAACTCTTTAAAAACCCCTTTTGGTGTATAAACAACAGTTTTAACACGGTAGTGTCAAAATGACTGTTTTGCCCCTAGTGGCCAAAGTTAATGATAATGATGTGTAAATGACGAGGATGCCCTTGGTGGTTAGTCAAGTGACGTTTTTGCCCTCGGTGGCTAATGTTTGAGTTAAACGATGTTTATGTGTAAGTGACATTTGGGGCCTGAGTGGCTAAGTGATGTTAAAAGCCTAAAAGGCTAAGTGACGTTATTTGTGTGTGAATTATGAAATGACAGGTGCTGTGCCTTTATTCGGCAAACCGGTAAGTGACGGGTCACATAGTTGACTATGAATTGAGCAATTGTGTATTTGTGTATTGTGAGTGGTGCATGTCATAGTGTCTCATGCCCATATGCATAAACCCAGTGATGTTTTGAGGCCTGAGTGGCTAAGTGATGGTAAGGCCTGAGTGGCTAAGCGACGTTTTGTGAAAAGGTACCTTCATGCATATACCCGCGAGTGGGTTGCATTTCATAAGTCTACATGATATGTAATGAGTTATTGTAAATGATGTAAGAGATGATTAAGATGTGAGTATTTGGTGTTTGGATGCTGATTGTTCTAGTGCGTAGCCTATGATTAGTGCTTATCATATTTTCTATTATATAGACTGAAATGATGCTCACCCTTTCCTGTTTGAATGTTACCCCGTGTTGGTAACGTGCAGGTGATTCCCAGTGAAGGTATTAGCTTCACTTTTGAGTCGAGTCGTCATGCTCTGATACGTAGCACTCAGGGGGGATAACGAACTCGGCATTTATTTATGATTTTTGATTATTATGTCCATGTGGACTATTTGGTTATGTTTTACTATTTTCCGCTGCGTAATGGGTTGTGTTATGTTGAGTTCTATAAATGACGTTGAAATGAGATTGGAGATTCTTTATTTGTGATGTGCTACGCGAATGCATGAGTATTGAGTTGAACTGTTTTTCAAAACTGCTAAGCGACGTTTTATTGAAGTATGTGTAACATTTCCCTATGAACGAGATTTTCAAACTCTGATTTTTATAAACGAAGTAACGGGTAGAAAGGGGTGTTACAAGATGCAATTATCAGAATACGATATTCTGTATGTCACACAAAAAACAGTTAAAGGTAGTGCACTTGCTGAGTATTTGGCATGTCAGCCGATTCCAGGCTACCAACCAATGCAGCATGATTTTCCTGATGAAGATATCATGGCACTGTTTGATGAGGGGAAGTCCCAAGAAAGTGAAAGGTGGAGAATGATCTTCGACGGTGCGTCAAATGTATGGGGGCATGGGGCAGGTGCTGTGTTAATATCTCCTGACAATCGCTTCGTTCCTGTCACTGCAAGGTTGAGCTTCTATGTCACAAACAACATAGCAGAGTATGAAGCGTGCATCTTGGGTATTCAAGCAGCCCTAGAATGGAAAGTTAAAAGGCTAGATGTGTATGGAGATTCAGCCCTGGTTATTCATCAAGTAAGAGGCGATTGGGAGACCAGAGATCCCAAACTGATTCCTTATTGTGTTCATGTGCAAGAGTTGATGGAGTCTTTTGATGAAATCACTTTCAAACACATCCCTCAAAGCGAAAACCAGCTGGCTGATGCATTGGCAACTTTATCATCCATGTTCAATATCAATTGTGATAAAAGCTTGACTCATGTCACAATCCAGCACCGGAGTCTACCTGCGCATCACTACTGCACAGCCATAGATGAAGAGCCGGATGACAAGCCTTGGTATCATGATATCAAACAGTACATCATCAGCAGAGAATACCCTCCTGGGGCATCTGAAAATGACAAGAGAACTCTTCGGCGACTATCAAGGAATTTCTTCCTCAGCGGTGAGGTTCTCTACAAAAGGAATTATGACATGGTCCTCTTAAGGTGTGTTGCTAAAGAAGAAGCTGAAAGAATCATGAAAGATGTACACGAGGGCTCATTTGGAACTCATTCCAGTGCGCATACTATGGCTAGACAGATTTTAAGGGCGGGCTATTACTGGTTGCAGATGGAAGGTGACTGCTACAGCTTTGTCCGAAAGTGCCACAAGTGCCAAATCTACGCTGACCACATTCATGTGCCGCCTGCCAAATTGAATGTTCTGACTGCATCCTGGCCGTTTTCAATGTGGGGAATGGATGTCATCGGTCCCATTGAACCCAAAGCATCAAATGGGCATCGCTTCATCTTGGTCGCCATTGACTATTTCACGAAGTGGGTTGAAGCTGCCTCATACTCCAGTGTAACCAGCTCAGTGGTTGCCAAATTTGTGAAGAAGGATCTGATTTGCCGTTATGGTCTTCCTAACAAGATCATCACTGATAACGGCAGCAATCTGAATAGCAAAATGATGAAGGACCTGTGCGCAGAGTTCAAAATTCAGCATCATAATTCTTCCCCCTCTCGGCCCAAGATGAATGGAGCGGTGGAGGCAGCTAACAAGAACATCAAAAAGATTGTGCAAAAAATGGTGGTCACATACAAGGATTGGCATGAAATGCTTCCCTTTGCTTTGCATGGCTTTCGTACTTCAGTGCGTACCTCAACTGGGGCAACTCCTTTCTCTCTGGTATACGGGTCAGAGGCGGTCCTCCCAATCGAGGTTGAGATACCATCCCTACGGGTACTCATGGAAGCTAAACTGGAAGAAGCAGAGTGGGTGCAGGCTCGTCTGGATCAGCTAAACCTCATCGAGGAAAAAAGAATTGCAGCTTTGTGTCATGGGCAGCTGTACCAACAGAGAATGAGAACAGCTTTTGACAAGAAAGTCCGGCACCGTGAATTCAAGCAGGGAGATTTGGTGCTTAAGAAGATCTTGCTCATCCAGAATGATCCCCGAGGGAAATGGACACCCACTTATGACGGCCCGTATGTGGTCAAGAAAGCCTTTTCTGGAGGAGCACTGATACTCACGAACATGGACGGAGAGGATTTAAGGAACCCAGTCAATTCCGATCAAGTGAAGAAGTATTATGCCTGAAAGAAATAGACGAAAAAAGAGAAAGACAAGCCAAGTAAGAGTTAGCTCGCTAGGTTGAAAACCCGAAAGGGCGGCCTAGGCAAAATCAGAGCGACCCGGTGGATTGAAAACCCGCAAAGGGCGATCCAGGCAAAAATTAGGGTCAGAAAACTTGGGCATGAAAAGTAAAGAAAGGCATACAACTCCCCTGAATACTTGGATGAAGGAGTGATCAAGGTCAAGGACACAAATGTTTAGCACTGTTCCACAGAGACGGACAGTCAGAATTTAACTTCTCTCTTTTTTCGTGTCTTTTTATAGTTTAAACTTTCAAGTGTAATAAACAATCGGCGTAACTTCTTGTGCGACCGGTTTCCACATTAATAAAGTTCAACTTTTTCATATCTGTTCACTCTTTTATTTTCTGCTTTTTTTTTGCTCAAAATAAACGTTTTATAATGATGGTGATGATGACCTGTAAAACATGTGCATAAATCATGGAGCATTACAATTATTGCAAAGTCCCTAAAGGTCGCGGAAAAAAGCAATTCCCCAAAACCAGTTAATCATGCAAGAGAAAGCGATTGCACTCACCATTGCTTCAAACGGCGAAGTCAAAGCCAGCATGCACTCGGCCCATGAGCCCCGCAATTCCAGTGGGTTCCTCAGTCTCCTGCCATAAGTGTCGCGGGTTGGCTGAACCAGCAAAAATAAGCCAAAAGAGGAAAAGAGCAAAAGAAAAAACAAACAGTCAGAAAAAAGAAAGCTGATCAAACAATGAAAAGCCAAGAAAAAACAAATAGTCAGAAAAAAGAAAGCTGACAAAAGAAACGAAGAATCAAGAATAGCACCCCATTACATTCATCATTCCACTAAATCATCACATCGCATGCACTCACATGACATGCAAAGGCATAACGGACTCTGCATAGCATGCATTCATATTCCATGCACCATGTCTTGCATCTGCTAACGTGTGCAGGTGTCCTGGATCAGTGCAATGGCACTGATCATCAATCAGAGCAAGCTGAAGAAATGTCCGCTAGCCTGAGCAGACATCCTGGATCAGTGCAATGGTATTGATCATCAATCAAGAGAAAGCTGAAGAAAAGTCCGCTAACCTGAGCAGGCATCCTGGATCGGTGTGGAAGCATTGACCGACTAAAGGAAACCAACTGGATTTTGGAATCCCCTCTGGACCCACGTGTCCCCAGCAAGATTGACTTCACCTTGTATTCGAGCTGCAGGTAAGTCCCCCTGACCTCAATAGGTCCAGTCGAAGAGGATAGCAGTGTTAGCCTAAAACATGGCGCAGTCCTAGGGAAATATCGAGATCTAGACTTGATATAGTACCCTCCCCTGGTCGCTCGCAAGACCACCCCTTTGGAGCCCACGTGCTCCCAGGCCCAAGTGCAAGCTCGGATCATTCGCGATTCGTTAAAAGGCTTTAGGCAGCCTCCGTCGTCGGCTTAACGAGGGCCGCCACTCTCTTTGCTTCCCTTTTTATTGCTGTCTTTATTGCTTTCCGCTAGCCTATTGAGGGTTGGCACCATTTAGTTTCCTGCTTACTGAGAGTTGACGATTCATCCATTGCATTCACCTCGGGCTAACACCCAATAAGAATAGAAAAAGAAAAAAGAGGAAAATTCGGGTTTCCCTAAGTAGACAAAATCGGTATAATTTCTGAATTCTTTATCTTCATTTTGCCTTGGAATATGTTTCGGCCAATTCGTATTCCTCGTTAAAATTCAGATAAAGAGGGGCAGCTGTCATACCCCAATTTTGTCCGGCTTAGGTCAAAACCCTAATTTTCCCCAAAAAAAATAAATAAATAAATCGAAGAATGAAGAGCATCATGCATTGCATTTTGGGTCCTAGAAGTCATTCCAAGGTCTTTAAAATCATTTTTAGGGTTGGAATGCACTTTTTAGGCGAATTAGGGTTTTAGGGTCAAAAATGGCATTTTGGTCATTTTTCGCAAAAAGATGATTTTCTCGCCAAAAATGCACATCCACAAAAAGTACATTTTTATTCTATCAAGGATAATTTTTGTACAATAGTTGCATTCCCATTATTTCCCATGCCCAAAAATTCAAAAAAAAACTCAAAAAAAGGGAAGTGTCCTCAATAAGACAAAAGACCAAAAAAACAAGTTTTTTTTCTCTCTTTCTCTCCTCAATTTCGAAATCCTCCTTCTCTCTCCTTCTCTTTCCAATTTGTAATCATTATACCCTCTTTGGTAAAATACCTCACTCACTTACACTAACCCCTTCATAAGAAAACCCAAATTTCCCTCTTTGGTAACAATTCTTCTCTAAAATGCCCTTAACCCTACCTCACATAAAATATCTCTTCCAAAATAAGAAATTCATTTTTTCTTTTCTTTCTTTTTTCCCTCTAACTTTCGCCCCCCACTCTCTCACTCTCACATTTTGTGTTTTCTCTCCACCCTCAATCCTTGTGATAAGTGATCTCAACCCTCCATTCAAAATCAAAGCTCAATCCTAGAGCACATCAAAATCACAAAGACTAAACTACCCTTAGACCTAGTTTCATCCTATAAATACTCCCTCATTCCCACACCTAAGGAGGCTCTTCTTTTTTTGCTCATTCTCTCCTACACAAAACCCTAGCACACCTCCTCTCCTCTCCTTCCCTCTCCTTGGCCGTAGCCTCTTCCTCCCCTCTTCCATATATTTTCTTCAAAAATCAACCACCAACTCCTCCATTTCTTGTTAGATCACCATCTTTCCTTCCATTCTCTTCAAGGGTGCATCATCAAATTGCTAAGAGCTAGTAATTTTTAAGCTTATCATCTCCTTCTTCATTTCATTGTAGTTTTGAGGTAATCCTTGAAGCTTTGCACCTCATATTTAATTTTCTTGCATAATTTCTCCTCTACTCCAAACTCCTTCTTGATTGTTGTTTGCTTTGAGGATCCATTTCAAACATTTTGACAAAGACTTAGGGAGCTTTGGGTGTTTGAGATGGGTCCTTGGCCTTGAAGGAGTTATTCTTTTACTTGAATAATTTCCCTTGCATCTTTACATATTGTGCACTAGATTTCCTAAATAAAATTGTTGTTTATAGGCTTTAGCATTTCGCATATCATAAAAATTAGGGTTGATATGATTTTGTTGCACTTCCTTGCTTAATCATATAAATCCTTGCAAAAAATAGATCTATGTTGCTTTGTGTTAATTTTGGTGTTTTCTTTATTAAATAAAATGTGGATCTATGTTTCCTTTGGTTCACATGCTTATAGATCTAAAAATATTTCCAAGTTGATTTTGTTGTTGTTCTTTGTTTGGTGATGTTTAATCTTGTTATTAGTATTTCATTTTAGTGTTAAATGTTACTTTTGTTGTTTGATGATTTAGCAATATGATTCCCACTAGTGCCTAGTGCACCTTGACCTAAGTGGTGAAGATTGCTAGAAATGACTCAATGTAGTTTATGTGTCCATCCATTCTTGTGTCTTAGTTTACTTGTTGTAAATTGTTGATGATAGGCAAGTTGATTCTCACTAGTGCCTAGTGCACTTTGCTCAAAGTGGGAGGATTGCTCTAGGTGATTCAACTTATTTGTGTGTTTAGTTAATCTTTGCATTTTCATTTGCTTATTGTTCATTGTTGATGATAGGCAAGTTGATTCTCACTAGTGCCTAGTGCACTTTGCTCAAAGTGGGAGGATTGCTCTAGGTGATTCAACTTATTTGTGTGTTTAGTTAATCTTTGCATTTTCATTTGCTTATTGTTTTTTGTTGATGATAGGCAAGTTGATTCTCACTAGTGCCTAGTGCACTTTGCTCAAAGTGGGAGGATTGCTCTAGGTGATTCAACTTATTTGTGTGTTTAGTTAATCTTTGCATTTTAATTTGCTTATTGTAAATTGTTGATGATAGGCAAGTTGATTCTCACTAGTGCCTAGTGCACTTTTCTCAAAGTGGGAGGATTGCTCTATGTGATTCATCTTGGTTTTAGTGTTTATTTACTTTTTACCTTTTTACTTTACCATCTCATTAAATAATTACCATTTACTTCATGCATTTTTACTTTACCATCTCATTAAATAATTACCATTTACTTCATGCATTTTTACTTTACCATCTCATTAAATAATTACCATTTACTTCATGCATTTTTTACTTTACTTTTCACTAACTTCTTATTTAAAGTTTTACAACTTATCAACTTGCAAAAATACCCAAAACATTTTCACATTCATACATCTTCATTCATACTTAGTTTATGTGACACTCTCATGCATCCTCATATGCTTATATCTCTTGCATCCTTTTATGCATCCTGGTATGCCATCCATTCATAAATAAAGTGCTATGCATTCATTCCTTGTACACTCATGCACTTACATGCTTACCTAATCATGCATCCTTGCTTACATATTCAATCATTTAACTTAGAATACTCTATGTTTACAATCAATTGTATTCACTTGTTCTTGATGCCATGTAAATGTCTTGACTTGATTGTGTGCCCTCCTCTCCACTTGTATGACCTCCTAATGGAGACGTAAGTCTACATGCATGATGTAGCATAGAGCGATTAGGGTAAATACAATCCTTCTTGCACACACACAATTACTTTGAGAACTTTGTTTTGCATCTTTAATAATTGAATCCTTTGATTGTATGGGCATGTTTAATCTTGGTTAATGAATGATATGTTCATGTTTGCTTGAGTATTATTCATTCATTTGCATTTGGTTATGGATTTAGAATTGACTTGAATTGTTCTACTCCTTTTCTAAAACCCATTTCCTAAAATCATTTCAAAACAAAAAGAAACTTTTACTTTCAAAACAAAAATAAATCAATCGTCATTAAACACCAATCGCGCCGTTGCCGGTTAGGTCATTAATGATGATTTCATTTTCAAAAGAGTTAGTAGTGAGGCCATTCTAACCGTTGTTGTTCGGTCTTCGCAAAAGCTCTATCCCATTTTCGAAAACTTATTTATTCCTCAAAAGTAAAACCAACTGTCATTAAACACCAATCGCGCCGTTGCCGATTAGGTCGTTAATGATGATGTTGTTTTCGAAAGGAGTTAGTAGCGAGATCATTCTAACCGTTGTTGTTCGGTCTTCGCGAAAGCTCATTCCTTTTTCAAAACCAAAAACCGAGAACTACGTAGCTTTGATCCCTCTTCCAGTGAGGGTACGTAGGAACGGGGTCCTGTCCCGCCAAGCACCCTTTTAAAAAAAATCTTTGTTTTGTTCCGCTTTTCAAAGATAACCAAAAATATTCTTCTTCCCTCCTGTTTTCAGTAAAACAAATCAAAAAAAAAAAAGAAGTAGAATAAACCGCTTTCAAACTCAAACTTTTGTCCAAGCCACACATCAAGTTAATGGTTCCCTTTCGGTAGAAAGGAGGTGCGGGGTGCTAATACCTTCCCCGTACCTAACCGACCCCCGAACCTACATCTCTAGTTTTCAAAAGACCATCCGCCTTGTTTAAAAGACCTTTTTTCAATGTTTTGGTTTTAAAATTAAAATATTGGTGGCGGCTCCAAACTTTTTCCACGTTGTCAAACGAAAAGTCCCAAACCGGATTTTTCGGGCGCAACACTTCCTCAAAGCCATAAATCGATTATGTGCTTCCTTAATACAAGATGAAATCGATTATGGTTTCTTAGGGAATGTTTAAGAATCGATTGTATGCTTGAATGTGGCATCCTTATAATCGATTATGTTTATTTCTAAAATCATTTATGCATGCATGAGATTTGTTTAAAAAATTATTTTCATGCAAGAAAAATATTGTGAGTGTGTGATTTATTTTGGAGAGCTTTATTTCCACTTACACAAATATCCTAAACACACACAATACAATAAACAACTCTTGACTTGAAAGCTTGATCTCATTTTCCGCTTTTTGCAATCTTGACCTTTTTGAACTTCTTTTGTCAATCATCAAAACTAGATTATTCCTGTCAAGGCATATATTCACATGGCGTGTGAACAAGTGTCCCTAAAAGATACAATTTGCAAGTGAAGTTGTCAATAGGGTGGTGCTGAAGTGGGCAACTTGAGCCACTTGCGCAACTTGTTGTCTGGTGACGTCATCATGGTGATGCTGTGGCATCCAACGCCTTTGCATATGATGTTGCAACATTGCCATCCTTCTTGATGCTCTAGCATTGCTTCTAGTTGTGGCAATGTAGTCACATGCTGATGCTTTGGCATTGTCCTTTTCTTTGATGCTGCGACATTCTTTTTCTTTCAATACTCTGGCATTACTCTTTCCATGATGCCGCGGCATTGTGTGTTTTGTAATGCTACGACATCAAGTGTTGTGGCACTGAACAATTTGTGAAAATACCATAATATGTTTAAAATGACCCAAGTTGAGTGTCAAAATAGTTCTTTCATTTGTTTTACGTTTATTTGCATATTAAGTTATTTACAAACATTTTTCTCATGATTCAAGTAATAATTTGGGTTATAGAAGCATAAATGACTCTATATAAAATAGATTCATCACACCCCCAAACTTAAACCATTACTTGTCCTCAAGTAATGACACTTGAAACAAGACAAAATAAAAATGGACCTTTTTGAAATTTAGTAGAACAGATCAGCTATTTCTTTTGTTAAAACAGATTTTCAAAATTGGGCTTAGAGGTTCTATTCTCAGATTTTTCATTACGCACACATGATGCTACAGCATTGGATGTTGGGACATCATACACACACCATTGTTTACAACATTCAGAATTATTATTGCTCATTTGTGTGAGTGTGTGCTGCTGAACTCAAATCAATTCTTAGCTAGTTTTGAAAGTCTTCCTTAGCCTTAAAAAGAGTAGTTTGCCTTCAATCAAGTCAAACGATTTTTCAAAAAGTAGAATAGGCTAACAACTTCATCATACGTGTTGAGGGGCTTCAAAGCATGACAAAGGGCTTGGTCTAGGTATTTCAGAATAGTGCACTTTATTATTTGCTAAATTTTTCTCTCAGGTTTTCTTTCTAGGTTGGTCATATTTTGACCGAAACCATAATGGTGTCTCCACAAAATGGCCTCCCTACTTAATGACTAACCTTTCTGTATTGCTCTTGTTTTTCTGATTTTTCTTTCTAAGCAGCTACAGCATTATTCTTTCTTTTTCTTACTATTTTAGTGCACTAGCATGTTCTTAATACCTTGGCCTTAATATAGCCGATGCACCCCCAAACTTAGTTTCATATGCTATTCTAAATTTTTAGTAGAAAATTTGACCTAGATCTTGGCTTACTAACACTAGTCTTGGCATCAAATTATTTCTAGCTAGCTAAGTATCTTCTAAGTTCAGAGTTTGTGTGGAAGCAACAATAAGACTAATCATTGTTCAACAATGCTACTCTACACACATATTTTTATTCTTCATTAAATTTAACCTAAAAGCCACAGTTCCTATTTCTGTAAGATAAAGAACCTATAGCTGATCATGCTTCTAATTTCTTAGTCTCTAAAACAAGCAAAAAGACTTATAAGCACATATACTAAGCACATACTAAACATACATCACAAAATATTGTTAGTTTCACAAAATATTAATATCCTCCCCCCCCCCCCCAAAAAAAAAAACTTAAGAACCTGCAGTGTCCTCACTGCACCTGCATAATAGAGGGGAGAATAATGTGCAAAAAGTGTGCATAAAGTGATAAACCATAACCATTAAAAGTGCTAAAAAATTGGTGGATGCAAGAACAGATGCTACAGCATCCAGTAGTCTTATTTAAAGTTCTTGATAAAACAAAGTTAAATTACTGCTTTGTGGCTCCACTCTTGAGCCTGCTACTTGCTCTCACTGGTGCATGCTTCACCTTCATTCTCTTTTTCTTTGGCCCCTGAGTTGTTTTAGCAGTTGCTGGTTCTGCCTTTGATGCCTTAGCTTTGGTTGTTCCAGTCTCAGATTGCTTCTCTTCCTACACAGGTTCTTTGGCAGCTTCCTCCTTTTGTGGTTCTGTTTGGGTAAACATGGATTCCTCCCTTAGTGCTGCCAGAGTATCCATCACCAGCTTCCTGGAAGCTTCATCCATAACTGGGTCTACTTGTTGTTGCACTGGTTTTGTGGCTAATGTAAGGGCCTCGGGTTGTTGAGTTGATGCTGGGGTATTGAGCTCCTCAGTGGATGTCGGGGCATCGCCTGGTTTTGATGCTGGGGCATCAAAACTGCCTTCTGTTGTGTCCACATCACCTTCCTGTTGCATTTCTTTTTGGCTGGTTTCCTCAGGGCCTTCTTCTCCAGGCTGTTCCTCTTCTTCATGTTGTTCTTCTTCCTCCTCTTCTTCTTCAGGTTCCTCTTGAATTTCCTGCAATTTCCTTTTCAAAAGTGGGTTAGTAGTATCGGATTTTTCAAAAGATGCTGCAACATCAATAATGATAGCTGTTTTTTATGGTTGACCTGCTGTTTTTGATGGGCCATGTTGTGGTATGGTGGGTTCTTTGAATGTTTCAGATGGTGGTGGGGATATTTCTGATGAGGGTTCAGGGCTAAGTGTTTTGCTAGCTTGTGGGGTGGGTGTTTTCTTGGTGGGTGGGCTCTTTTGAGTGGGTGGTGTTTTATGGGTGAGTGGGGTGGTGTCTATGGTGGTGGTGGTGGTTTTGGTTAGTATTTTGGTGGTTGCATATTTCTTTTGTGGGGGCTTCTTCCATAATGATCTCCTCCATACTTTCACTCTTCTCACTCTCCTCTTCTTCATTCTCTTCCTCGGTTTCAGAGTCCTCCTCTTCCTCATTTTTCTCAATCTTCATAGCCTTTGCAGCCTCTTGGATCCTCTTCACTAGTCTCCTCCAATTCTTCAGAGCTCAAGATTGGCTCTTCTTCAATGATTACAGCTTTCTTTTTCATAACCTTTCCTCTTTTTCTCTCTACCATCTTGCTCTTTCCCTTCACCTCCTTTTCAACTTCTCTTTCTTGTTCTTCTTCCTCCTCTTCCTCTAGAACCCAAGCTGGAAATGCTGGTGGTTCTATTTGGCTCTTTCCCCTTGTTATCTCATTGAAAATGGCTTGTTCCCATTCAAAATGTTCCTTATGGAACCTCCACATAGCTTGTTGTTGCAACATGAAATGCTGGGGCCATTAGGCTAGTTGTGGATGCTCCAACACTGGCAGTTTTATCCTTGAACTTAGGTGAGAGGGCACTCTGTGGGGTCTTCCTTTCTTCCACTTTATCAAGTGGTTACTCCAGCATTTACACACAAGCTTGTAATCAGGCAAGGGGAAAAATAGATTTCCAGATGGCTTGTTCCTGCAATCTAGAATTTGTTTACATATGATTCTACCAACATCAATGTTGGCTTCAGTGAGGATTGCATCAACTAGGATGAGTCTTTCGCGTTTCAGGGAAGATTGGTGTGATGTGGGCAAAAGAGAATGAGAAACAAAACTAAACCAAGTGCTTTCTTCACTTGTTAGGGCTCCTTTCTTTAATTTGAACTCAATGGGGGGTGACCTTTTCCCAGACAACATTTTTCAAAGCAATCCTACTCTTAACCTGTTCCATTTCTTTTCTACCGTAGGTTTTAGACATGTTTTCAAAATTGGGGCCAGTGTAACCTAGATGATACTCATCATTGATAACTTTAGGATCAAAATGTACCCTAATTTTTATAACCATGGAGTAGGTCAGAGGCTTACCTTCTTCATTATCAGGAATTCCAGCATAAATTTCTCTCACCACTTATAAGTAATATGAGTTCCTGTGGCTGATGAATGTCTCCCTACGAAGGTTAGTTACAGTTGACACGAAGGAGGGTGAAGCATTGCTAAGTTTGAATCCCCTCTCAGCCAGAAAATCTCTGTCCCAAAACTTCTGTGCTTCTCCCTTGAATGGTGCCAGAGCTTTCGAAGCTTTCCTTGTAGTTCCTTGAGTTGATGCCTTTGCATCAACAAGCTTTCCCTTTCCTGAAGTTTTGTTCGCAGCTTGCTTCTTGGCCATGATTGATTGAGTATTTGTGCTACGGAAATCGAAGGTTGAAGATGAATGTGGGTTACTGTTTTTGATTTGAGTTAACAATGTGAGAACCAGAGACTAAAAATGGGGATTTGTGTTTTGTGAGGGTGTTACGGGTTAATGTGAGAAGTTAGTGGAGTGGGTTTAATTGATGTGACCGTTATAGGCTTAAGTGGGTAGCATGCGTGATGACACGTGGAATAAGCTTAGGGTAACAACTCAATATTTTCAAGAGTAACCTCCTTTGAAAATTCAACATGCACGCTGAACATAAATGGGAACTGCTGGAAATGCTCCAGCATGATGCTACGTGTCTTGCTGGGGCATTAGTTTTAAACCACAATGCTGGGGCATTGCTGTAGCTTTAAAATGCTGGGGCATTGAGTAGTTGGAATGCTCCAGCTTTACCTGTCATACTTCCACAAAACTTTTAAAACCTGTAAAATACAAAATAACAAACAAGTATTTACTGGTTAGTTAATAATCACACAAAATGGTCATGGGTTTCCTCCCAAGAAGCCATTGGTTTAAGAGTCCTCAGCCAGACTACCCTCTTTGTTTTCAGAGGTTTTAAAGGTCTGTGGTGACCTTGTCCCTCACTACATGTTCTCCATGATATTTTTTGACTCTTTGCCCATTAACTTTGAATGTTGTGTTGGTGGTTTTATCAGACAAGTCTACAGCTCCATGAGGATAGACCTTTAGTAATTTAAAGGGACCTGACCACCTTGACTTAAGTTTCCCAGGGAACAGTTTTAACCTTGAATTGTACAGCGGGACAAGGTCTCCTTCTGTTAGTTCCCTTCTCTGTATGTTCTTGTCATGCCATGCTTTGGTTTTTGCCTTGTAAATTTCAGCATTCTCATATGCAGAATGCCTGATTTCCTCTAATTCATTCAGTTGCAACAACCTAGCTGCTCCTGCCTTTTGGAGATCCAAGTTGAGCTTTTTGATTGCCTAGTAAGATTTGTGCTCCAGCTCCATAGGATGGCATGCTTTACCATATACTAGTCTGTATGGGGACATTTCAAGAGGTGATTTGTATGCAGTCCTATAAGCCCATAATGCATCATCCAAGTGCAATGACCAATCTTTTCTAGAGGGTCCCACCCTCTTCTCAAGTATTCTTTTGATTTCTCTGTTGGATAATTCTGTCTGACCACTAGTATGAGGGTGGTAGGCAGTGGCAAATTTGTGCTTTATCCCATATTTAGCAAAAAGGTTCTCAATCACCTTGTTGCAAAAGTGAGAGCCTTCATCACTGATTATGGCTCTTGGGGTTCCAAACCTTGTGAAGATGTTTCTTTGAAGGAACTTACTTACTGATTTGGCATCATTGTTGGGTAATGCTGCAGCTTCAGCCCATTTTGAAACATAATCCACAGCCACTAGGATATATAGGTTGCCAAAGGAAGGAGGGAAGGGCTCCTATGAAGTCCATTCCCCAAACATCAAAGAGTTCAATCTCCAAAATGTTAGTTAATGGCATCTCATGTTTGTTTGAAATAGTCCAAACCCTTTGGCATCTGTCATAGTGTTTCACTAGATTGTAAGCATCCCTGAATAGTGTTGGCCAATAGTATCCTACTTGTAGGACTTTTGCTGCTGTTGTGGTGCCTCCAAAGTGTCCTCCATATGGTGTAGCTTGACAATGCTGCAGCAATGCTTGCTGCTCTTCCTCAGGGACACACCTTCTCATTATCTGATCTGAGCATTGCCTGTATAAGAAGGGGTCATCCCAAAAGTATTACTTGACTGTATGGAAGAATTTTCTCCTTTTTTATCATGAATTTCAAGATCAAACTCTTGGAGTAGGAGAACCCATCTTATTAGCCTAGGTTTTGCATCTTTTTTAGAAATCAGATATTTGATGGCAGAATGGTTAGTGAAAACAATTACTTTTGTGCCTATCAAATATGATCTGAATTTATCAAATGCAAATACTACTGCTAATAATTCTTTTTCAGTCACGGTATAATTCAATTGAGTTTCAGTTAATGTTTTGCCCTAGGACAACTCCTACAGCATAATCACTAGCATCACACATCAACTCAAAAGGCTTGGTCCAATCTGGTGTGACTATTACTGGTGCTGTTACCAGTGCTTTCTTCAGATTCTAAAATGCTTCCAGGGAGGAGTCATCAAAGTTGAAGACAATGTCATGCTGCAGCAATTGACAAAGAGGTTTTGAAATTTTTGAAAAATCCTTGATGAATCTCTTGTAGAAACCTGCATGTCCAAGGAAACTTCTGACACCCTTGATACTGGTAGGGGGAGGTAGCTTCTCAATCACCTCAATCTTGGCCTTGTCCACTTCCAAACCCTTCTTTGAAATTTTATGCCCTGGCACAATGCCTTCTTGAACCATAAAGTGGCATTTTTCCCAATTGAGCGCCAAATTGGTTTCTTCACACCTTTGAAGAATCTCTTCTAGGTTGGCTAGGCATTGCTGATATGTTTTCCCCAAACACTGAGAAATCATCCATGAAAACTTCCATGGATTTCTCAATGAAATCAGAGAATATTGTCATCAGCACCTTTGGAATGTTGTTGGGGCATTGCACAGTCTAAATGGCATCCTTCTAAAGGCAAAGGTGCCATAAGGACAAGTGAAGGTTGTCTTTTGTTGATCTTCAGGCATGATTGCAATTTGATTGTAGCTTGAATAACCATCCAAAAAGCAAAAGAATTCTTTGCTAGCTAATCTATCTAACATCTGGTCGATGAATGGTAATGGAAAGTGAGCTTTCTTGGTGGCCTTGTTGAGATTTCTATAGTCCATGCAGATTCTCCACCCAGTTACAATTCTTATAGGTATCAATTCATTTTTTTTCATTGGCTATTACCGTCACACCTCCCTTCTTTGGCACACATTGTACAGGGCTCACCCATGTACTATCTGAAATAGGGTAAATGATGTCAGCATCTAGCCATTTGAGTATCTCCTTTTTTACTACCTCCTTCATGATTGGATTTAATCTTCTCTACCCTTCAATGCTATTTTTGGCATTTTCATCCAAAACAATTTTGTGCATGCATATTGCTGGGCTGATACCTTTTATATCTGATATTTGCCACCCAATTGCCTTCTTATGCTCCCTTAAGGTACTGATGAGATCATGCTCTTGTCCTTGAGATAGATTAGAAGCAATGATCAATGGATGTGTGTCATTTTCCCCTAAGAAAGCATATTTTAGATGCTGTGGCAATTCCTTGAGTTCAAGGATTGGAGGTTTCTCAACTGAAGGTACACTCTTCTTGTATTCTGTGCTTTCAAGCTCCAAGGACTCATACTTTCTAGCCCAGACTTCCTTGACAGTGAAGTCTCCTTGTTTTGCTTCTGATTCCACAAGTTTTTCTGGTTCTGTCAATGCCAGGGCATTGGCTAAGTGGTCATGCTGCTTGTGGAAATACTTCTGCACTATCTGATCAAGAGAAACTACAAATGAACACTCTTCATTGTCTTCTGAGGGATACTTGAGAGCATCCATAACATTGAATTTCACCTCCTGATCATTGACTCTCAAAGTCAATTCCCCTTTCTGCACATCAATGAGTGTTTTCCAGTAGCTAAGAATGGCCTTCCTAATATGATGGGCACTTCTTTATCTGCAACAAAATCAAGGATAACAAAATCTACAGGAAATACAAATTTGTCAACTTTAATTAAAACATCTTCTATGATCCCCTCAGGATAGGCTATAGATCTATCTGCTAATTGAAGGGTCACCGTTGTAGGTCTGGCAGTTCCAATACCAAGTTGGGTGAATATGGATTTAGGCATCAAGTTGATACTTACTCCTAAATCAGATAAAGCACGCCCATTGTATATTTTTCCAATTGAAAAAGGTAGTGAAACTGCGCAACTTGTTGTCTGGTGATGTCATCATGGTGATGTTGTGGCATCCAGTGCCTTTGCATATGATGTTGCAGCATTGCCATCCTTCTTGATGCTCCAGCATTGCTTCTAGTTGTGGCAATGTAATCACATATATGCTGATGCTCTGGCATTGTCCTTTTCTTTGATGTTGCGGCATTCTTTTTCTTTCAATGCTCTGGCATTACTCTTTCAATGATGCTGCGGCATTGCGTGTTTTGTAATGCTACGACATCAAGTGTTGTGGGACTGAACAATTTTTGAAAATACCATAATACGTTTAAAATGACCCAAGTTTTTCTCAAGATTCAAGTAATAATTTGAGTTATAGAAGCATAAATGACTCTATATAAAATAGAGTCATCAGTTATACATCTCCCACTTATGGAGTTTTCATATACTGACACTTATCACTCGAGTATCAACGTTGCTCATTATGGAACCCTTTGCGAGCGAAAATGCAGAATTCATCATAGTCGTGTAGCAGAAGCACCGTTTATGATTAACCTCAAAGAGGAAAACCTAAATTTACCTAGTCTTTATAGAAAGGTTCCAAGAGAACATATTTTAAAACATAGTTATTCTTGGGTTAGAAGAATTGATGATCATTTTAAAGATTAGTTGTCCTAGTTTTTGAGGACAAAAATCCAAAAAGGTTAAGAATATAAATTAAGATAATTAGCGGTCCAATTAATGTAACACCCCAAAAATATGCCTATTGGATTAAGAATAGAAAGTACTTATCAAAGAAAGATTAAAAATATAAATTAAGATAATTAGCGGTCCAATTCATATATGAGGCAAGTTAAAAAAGATTAGAAAGTAATCGTCCTTGATAGAGTATTTCAAAAGAGGCATATTAGACTCATTGAGTATTATAGAGATTAATTCTTAGAAATAAGTTATAATTAAATTAGAAAAGTGTAGTTAATTAGGATAATTAGAAAAACACAATTAATAAACTAGTTAATTCCAATAAAAAACTAGTTAATTGTTGAGTTAGATGATTGGAGTGAATTTAACTAATTGGTTTGTATTGTGTGTGAATTGTTTAGATTTGCATGCCTTAATAAAAATAAATTAGGAGCTTGGAATTATTGGGTAAGTGTCTAAACATAAAGGACTCTCTAGCAATTGCAAGAAATTGCGAAATAGCCCCCTCACAGTTAAGCCTTACCAAGCACCTACCCACACATTAGAGACACCACCCTCACCTATTTAAAATCAAAACATTCAGCCGAAGCCGTCAGGAAATGAGTTTTAATCGGCGGCGCCATGGTAGGCGCCAATGTTCTTGTGTACAAAATCGGGTGGTACAACCCTTAAGGTGATAACCTTGCTAAGGAATACCTCCCAAATATTAGGGAAAATGACCAAGAGTAGCATGCACTATTTATAATAGTAGTGAAATGTCCCTATGGTGTTCTAGCTCACAGGGTAGGTATCCATCCTCTGCCACCGACCACTACCTCTGGTACGAGTCACTGGGCGTCGCCACGTCCTGTCCTCTTATCTTCTAGTCGAACGTGTCTCGGTCTGTGCATGATCCGTACGACGACGAAGGTGGGACAAATGTTCCCTGTAGTGCTAACTGTGCTGCTCGAGTTGTCCATTGTGCTCCTTGGATTGCCTACCTCGATCGCTGGAAGTCCTCCTTGGTCTTTAAGTTCCCCTGGTTGGCAGTTCGGACACCATCAGTACAGCCTCCAAGAAGAGCTAGTTAGTTATATAACAAGAACCCCCTTTGAGACGTAGATGGGTTTACTTGTTTGTTGACGAAGACCATGAAATGTCGTAGTGGCAGGTGAGAGAAAATAGATAAGGATTACAAGGTTGGAAGAGTGGAGATCTATATTTGATTCAACTTCCAAATCTTCTAAACACAAGTTTGCAAGGGAAAAATTAAGTTGACTAGGTAAATTAAATTGGATCTTTTTAGTGAAATTAATTCTTGTTCTCAAAACTGATTCTACTTCTGAGGGTACTACTCGTAGCTTTTAAGGTGGGTTAGAATTGATTACATCTATTATATACTTACTATTCCTCAACTATCCTTGTTACTTTTTTAAAGCTTATTTTCTCTGGATAATGGTATGTCCTATTTTGTTACTTTTTTAAAGCTTAGTTTCTTCTGAAAACCAACCAAAGCTTATATTTTCTATTCACATTGTTTAACTAATTCAACTTTTAGACAAACAACATAATAATATTATAATATTATAAAAGGGTGTGTAGCATTTTAATTGTTTTTTATATTAGTTTACCGTTTTTATTTGAAGAAATGTGTACTATTACACAACAACTTGTCGTATAGTACAATAATTATTGATCTGTAGTCTGTACCTTGCTCATTTATGTTTTGTCGTTTTTAACGATAACGTTGCACCCAACATATACGATTCAACTATCACCAATTGATTGAAGTATTAAAACACCGCCTAGACTTACACACATAGGAGGAGGATATCATTAAAATAATCCGCATGGCCGGCTATGGTCGAAGCCATTACCATATGTCGCGCATTATATATACAAGCCTTTCCACATTCAGAATATGCATCACAAAACCATTCAATTCAACTATATAATTCCCTTTAATATATATAAACTCCAATTTAATTTCCTCACTGGTGGCTATCATGGCCTCTTCTCTAGTATTCACAGTCCATAGGCGTGACCCTGAATTAGTTACTCCATCAAAACCCACACCACATGAAGTGAAACTACTCTCAGATATAGATGACCAAGAAAGCTTACGTTTCCATATTCCGGTTATTCAATTCTACCGTTATGATCCATCAATGAAAGGGAAAGACCCTGTTGATGTGATAAGAAAAGCACTTGCTAAAACACTTGTGTTTTATTATCCTTTTGCGGGTAGATTGAGAGAAGGGTTGAATAAGAAATTAATGGTGGATTGTAATGAAGAAGGTGTTTTGTTTATTGAAGCTGATGCTGATGTTACTCTTGAGGAATTTGGTGATGCTCTTCAACCACCTTTTCCTTGTTTGGAAGAACTTCTTTATGATGCTAATGGTTCTCAAGAAATTATTAATACTCCTCCGTTGATTATTCAGGTATCTTCTCACAAATACTTCGTTAATTCCCTCTAAAGAAGATTTAGTTCTGACTTATAAAGATTAACCTCAAAATAAAATTGTCCACCAACTTTTTATATTTTTATACACAATTATAATAAGTGTTTTATTATGGTCTAATTGAAATTTATATGTAATTTTGTACCAAAAAAATTTTTGCAATTTTTTAAGACTTGCAATGCCATTGACAACAGCAAACATTGATTGTAACCACAGGTAACACGCCTCAAGTGCGGCGGTTTTATCTTTGCTCTCCGGCTAAACCACACGATGAGCGACGCTGTGGGTTTGGTCCAATTCATGAGTACTTTAGGTGAGATATCTCGAGGGATAAACCAACCCTCAACCCCACCTGTTTGGTGCAGAGAGCTTCTAAGTGCAAGGGATCCACCAAGAGTGACGTGTACCCATCGTGAATACGAGCAGGTCCTCGAGACTAAAGGAACCATCATGACTTTTGACAACTTGACTCATCGCTCCTTTTTCTTCGGTCCCACCGAGGTAGCTACTATTCGCACCCTCCTCCCACCCCACCAACGACACCAATGCTCAAATTTTGATATCCTCACTGCATGCCTTTGGCGTTGCCGCATAATAGCACTACAACCGGACACACACGAGGATGTTCGCATAATCTGCATCGTCAACGCGCGTACCAAGTTTAACCCTCCGTTGCCAACCGGTTACTACGGTAACGCTTTTGCGTTTCCCGTTGCGGTTACAACTGCAGGGAAGTTAATTGAAAATCCACTGGGCTATGCGGTAGAGTTAGTTCGAAAAGCAAAAGCTGACGTTAGTGAAGAGTATATGCATTCAGTGGCTGATTTGATGGTAGTTATGGGACGACCTTATTTTACTAGGGTGGGGTCTTATCTCGTTTCGGATGTGACACGTGCTGGATTTAGAGAGGTTGACTTTGGGTGGGGAGAAGCGGTTTACGGAGGGCCAGCTAAGGGAGGTGTTGGGGCCATACCTGGAGTGGCGAGTTTTTATATTCCTTTTAAAAATGCTAAGGGAGAGGAAGGTTTGGTTATACCGGTTAGTTTGCCATATGAAGCCATGGAGAGATTTGTGAAAGAGTTAGATAACATGCTTAAAAACAACAATATCCATCCTATAAAGAGTGATCCAAAATCTAGTTTTGTCGTTTCATCATTATAGCCTTATTTGGGTTTGCTTTGCATCAAAAAAGAATCGCATTTTACTACTAAAGAGTATGTTTGGAGGGAGGATTTTTTGTGGGAGAAACAGGAAGATTGTACTCTAAATATAATAAGTGTTTTTAAGAACAATTAAATAGTGGCTTGAAATGTTATATAAATAGTGGCTTCAAATGTTATATGGTCATCTATCATGTTATTCGTTCAAAAAAAATTGTAAATGTTGATAAGCTTAATAATTTAAGGCTTAAATAGTTATTACCCCCCCTGCAAATATCATCATTATCCAGTTACCCCCCTGCAAAAAAAGGTTTAAAAAACATCTTGTAAAATGTACGTAACGTTATCCAGTTACCCCCCTGCTGTTAATTTTTCTGTTAAAAAATGTAAAATGTAACTTTATCCAGTTACCCCCCTGACGTCAGCATCCTATTGTCACCACTGTCACGTGGCACTGACATGTGCCACGTCAACAACCAATGGATGGCTGCCACGTGGCACTGACTTGGCATTGGGTGAATAGTGTGTTACTAAAAAAATACAAGTTTTGGCTAGCCTGGGATTCGAACCCCTAACCCCTGAGTGATGCAAACGAATTAATACCACTAAGCCACTTACATTTTCATGTACATAATGCCAGCAACAAATATATATTACATCATTAGTTCTTATTTTCAACAAATCTTCAGCTTCAACAACTGGGTTTCAACAACAGATACTGGATCTTCATCTTCAACAAATCTCCCAGAAAACAACAACGAAATCATCATCATCATCAACAATGCAAATGGCTGCAATCTGGAATCATCATCATCAACATCAATACAAACTGGAAAACGAAATCTAAATGGTTCTTAGATCTCACTTCTTGGATTTACGTTTTTGAGAACAAACTGGAAAACGAAATCGAATCTGGAATTTCGTTTGGATTTACAATAATAAGCCCATAAACGAAATCATCATCATTCCTCATCATCATCATTCCAGATCTCGTTTTTTTCGTTTTTTCAGTTTCCAGATTTCGTTTTTTGGATTTACGTTTTCGTTTTTGGAATTTCGTTTTCGTTTTCGTTTTTCGTTTTTTGGAGTTTCCAGGTCTCGTCTTCGTATGGAATTTCGTTTTCGTTTTTTCAGTTTCCAGATTTCGTTTTTTCAGTTTCCAGATTTCGTTTTTGGATTTACGATTTCAGTTTCCAAATCATACTGAGAAATTGTTCTGCGGTTCAGGGGTTCTTGGGTTCAACCGGTTGAACCGGGGGTTCAACCGGAATTAATTAAATATATTATTTAATATTTTTATTACAATATATAAATGATAAAAAAACCATAATACCCAAAATTCCACACCACAAACAATTAAATTATGCTTAACTTAAGCTCAACAATATAATATCCAAGTCATTAGTTAAAGTTACACATAAAATTGGTAGGTATAAAAAACTCAAAGTTTGACATGTTTAAAATATATATATTTTAATGCATTATTTAGAAAGAAAAAAAATAAGTCTGGCTTTATAAGAAAATTGTTGTTGGCAAATAAAAAGCTAATGTTGCAAACTGTGAAGATAAATAAGAATCTAATGTCGCTTTATTTAGAAAAGATCACATCATGTAAGAAAATTGCAAACAATGAAGCTAATGTTGTTGAAAGGTGAATATCTAGTCCCACATCGGATGGCAAATAAGAAGAATGAGCTGTGTTTCTCTATAAATAGAGCTAGAGTGTGCACAACAAAATATAAGTGAGATTCTTGGCTTTCATAATATATAAAATATATAAATAGAGCCCAGACACTCATTTTGTTTTACAAAAAATAGTTTAAATTTTTTTATTTCAGTTTTAAAAAAAAAGTCATTTCTCAGAACCGCTTGTAACCGCCGAACCGCCGGTTTTGGCCGGTTTTGCCGGTTTTTGAGCGGTTTCCCGGTTTTTCACCCGGTTATTTGGCCATCCGGTTCTGAGGTCTAACTGGACCGGACAGGGATCCGGTTCCCGGTTCAACCGGTCGAACCGGCCGATCCGATCCGGTTTTGATTACCTTGGTTATTTCAACTATTCGGGATTCAAGAGATGCAAAAAGAATGGAGATCAGACAGACAGAGATTGAAGGCGAAAGCATGATCCTTTTTTGTAGTATTTTAAAAGTTTAACCGTGTTGATTACACTTATCCCAAAAATTTGTTTATTGGGAGGAAGAGAATAGTTTATAGTAATTTAACAAAAAATATTAGAATTTTTTTAGAAAATAAATAATTTGATAACAAAAAATATTAGAATTTGTATCACAATATATATTTAGTCTCTTTAGGGTGAAGTAAATGTAGTCAGTGGCGGACCCAGGACCCCGGGGTCAGGGGTGTCAAATTTTTTAAGGCCGGTGTCAAATAGGTGCAAAACTTGGTGTATTAGTACAATTTCAAATTTTCAGGGGTGTCAAAATTAAAATTTCAGGAGATTTAGGCTATTTATATAGGGTATTTAGTGCAAAAAAAATATTCCAGGGGGTTCAACTGAACCCCCTGGATGTATGCCAGGTCCGCCACTGAATGTAGTTTCTTTCATGAGTGCTCAAAGAGTCTGAATATTTTTCTGCCTTGGACTGAGATGTCGTCTCTTCACCTTAAATGTTTTGTAATATATATATATATATATATATATATATATATATATATATATATATATATATATACACGCAAAACGGGTAAATAATCATTTTTGGGCTTTACAATACATCATATCACACTTTCGAAGACCAAAATGACTATAACCTAATAGAAAAAAGAAGAATAAAAAACTAAAATTAGTACTTCCTCTTGACTCATTTTTAAGCAAAAAAAAAATAATAATTTCAAACATATTAGTAAAGCTAGTTATGTTTATTTTGATGTTCTTGATTTCATACAATAAGATAAACTAATTTTAGTAATATACCCTTTTTTTCATGGAAATCTACAAGAATTTTAACTATAAAAGTAGAATTAAATAAGAATATAGCATTAAATAGAATTGAATTAGATGACATTTGTTTATATTTGAGTTCAAAAAATATGAGTACTTTTTTTGCTTAAAATTGAATCTAGAGGAATCAATTTATTTTCTCATTTATCTCTTGTAACTAACTGTTTGACCTTTATTTTGTACAAAACTTGTCTTGTAGAAGGAACATGCAGAAAACTATTTTCTTAAGCGCATATATATATATATATATATATATATATATATATATATATATATATATATATATATATATATATATTATAGTTTGGCTGTGCAGGCCATTACTCCAAATTCTTGTAAGGTGGATTCGTGTAATGGAGTAATGCATATTGGAAATTAAGGTCTGAAAATTTGGTGTGAAAACACTCTGTTTTCTGACAGGAATTAATATTGTACCTTATCAACGGAAGGAGTAGATCTAAGCATTTGAGTACACAGAGATACAGAGTGTTATTTTTATAAGCAAAGATAATAATAGCGGCTTCCCTAAAATTTCCTGAGTCAAAACCCAGAGAAAAAAAATTCCGACGAGAAAAAGAGTACCCCAGACCACAAATAAATCAAGTAAAAATCAGGTACATCTTACAAACAGCAACAAATTTTGACTCAACAGTCAACACCAATAGAGTAGCAAGGCATGCAACTCGTTTCTATGTTCATGGTCAAACCCCCAACAACCAAATAATAATGCAAGTCAAAGCAATGGAATAGGGATCGAAATGCACCACCACACAAACAAATCCATTAATTGCAGCAAGCTCCCTTGATATGCGCATTTGCTCTTCACGATACGAGTGCATGCATCACCCCCATATCTCAGTGCCGAGATTACGCATCCTTCTTTAACAATTAACACCTATCCACATTAATACAACCTTGCTGGCTTGCTCCACATGTGACATTAGCAGCGAGGCCGTCATTAGTGCTCCACCTATCATCCTCAGATACCGAGTGTTGTTCACCACTCATAGAAATAACTATTAAGGGTTCGTTTGGTAAAAAATAGAAAATAGTAGATAGTCTAGTGGATAGCAGATGAGCTGATAGCGGATAAACTAGCAGATTGAAGTATTTGTTAAAATTAACACCTAAAATAGTAGATAGTCTAGTGGATAGCAGATGAGCACGGGTAACGTCGTGTTGTTTTTACAAAATAATCTAAAACAAAAATTATAATATAGGTATCAACTTGTAAATTTTGGATTATCTATGTAAATTATAATCGCATATCATTCGAATTATTAAGTTTAAACATATAATTATTAGACAACTAATTAAAAATGTATTTTAAATAAAAAATAAATTATATGGTACCAAATATCCTAAAAATAATTTGAATAGTAAAACTAATTTATGTGCTCTGAGTCAAGTATCTTTATCATATTTTTAAACAAAATCAAATATTTTATAAATCAGAAGATTGTAGAAGATAGTAGATAGATAGATTATAGTAGAGAGATAGTAGAATAGTAGATTATAATAGATATAGTAGAGTAGATTATAGTAGAATAATAGATTGACAAAAGGATATGTAGCCCTTCGATACATGTTTTCCCGTTGAAGACCGTGAGACTATATCGGCAAACTCAATGAAAATCATTATATTTATTCCCGTCGAGACCTAAAAGCAAAATAGTAACAGATTCTTCGGCTCATTTTTGTCCCGCTTATAATTTATACAGAGAATTGTGATTATTAGTGACAAATATTTGTCCCGTGTTTGTGATTTTTCTTTATGAGCTAAGATCTATAGAGTGGAATATGAAGGGCTCCATCTCTTATGTCTCTCATGTGGCAAATTTGGACATTATAGAGAAGGCTGCCCTCACACAGTTCATGGTGAACCTACGGTGACAGAGGCTGCCGCTGCTACACATGATGGAACAACGGAGCAACAGATTTGGACGGTTGTCCAGAAGCAAAGGAGAGGGCGTAAAGGGAAGGATAAAGATGCCACCGGCGGAGACATGGCTGGCCGGCGTGACAAGGCAGCTTCAGGCTCTAGGTTTGAGGCATTAATTACTAATAATGACAATATTGAAAGCCAGCATCATGATTCCGCAATTGTAGGAATTTTAATTCCTAACGTTACAAATCAGAATAACAAACCTGTGCATGATTCTAGGAGAGAGAAACGTGATGGCAAGCAAAGAGGGAAAGGTATTAATGAGAATATTAATGGGAATAATAAGGAGCATATTCCTTTGGAGAATAGTACTCAAAGTCATACCCAAGTCAGCCACACAAAAAGGAGCAATAATGAGGTAATTATTCCAAGATTAAATGAGAATATAAATGCAGGCAATTTACAAGATGGAGTAGTGATTCTCCAACGTGGAATGACTTTGGAAACACATATTGCTAATAATGCTACATCATTGGAAGAAAATGGCTCTATTAGACGGGTTGTTGATAAGGCCCCAGAGACTGGGCCAATTGTAGCCCATAATGCCAGACCGCCTGATTTAGTTGGCGTACCACCCTTGTTACTAATACACATCCGATGAGTGATGGCCGTGTAGAGGGGGACGTATTTCTTGATGCTCGAGACCAAAACCCTTCTGGCACTGAGGCCTTTGATGTGGACATGGTAGAGGAGACTCCTGGAATGGGACGAGATAATGAAGGGGCCCTTATGCATATTGATTAATTTTCTAATGTTTGTTCACCCTAAAATTTTTGCGTGGAATGTCCGTGGCGCTGCAAATACGGACCTTTATGGTAATGTTAAACAATTTGTTGACATGCACAAGCCTGACATCTTGCTAATTATGGAGACTAGAGTTGATCCAGGTAAGTTGAAAAGAACCTTTGGTTTTCTTGGTTATAGTGGTTATTGCTACTCAGATGTTCGAGGCTATGCTGGGGGTATTTTGTTGACTTGGAAGGAGAACAGTGTTGAATTGCGTGTGGTCCAAACCACTTTTCAATTTATTCATGTTCAGGTTTGAGTTCATGGAGAGCACATGTGGTTTCTCACAGCAGTTTATGCTAGCCCTTGCGATGAAAATAGGAAGCACATGTGGGAAGATTTGAGACTTATAGCTAATGGTATGAATGACGATTGGTTATTAGCTGGAGATTTCAATGATATTGCTTGCTCGTCTGAAAAGAGAGGCGGGGGAGCCACTCCTTTTGCTAAAATTGATAAATTTGTGGAAAGAATAAACTTGTGTAGGTTGATGGATTTGGGTGCAGTGGGAACCAAGTTCACATGGAAAAGAGCTCTTTATCAAGATGGTAATCATATCTTTAAGGGGATCCCATCTCTCCTTATATATTTGTCTTGTGTATGGACAAGTTATCACATTTGATTTCTGAGAGAGTCCAGTTGGGTGAATGGAAGGGTTTGCAAGCTGGTCGTGGTGGACCTACAGTTAGTCATTTGATGTTTGCTGATGATCTTTTGTTGTTTGGTCACGCCTCTGATGGTACCATGGAGTGTGTGATGAATGTTCTTCATACTTTTTGTAATATGTCAGGTCAGCAGGTGAGTGCAGAGAAAACGAGTATTATGTTTTCCAAGAATGTGGGGATGGCTACTAGGCAGCACCTTACTACGCTTTCTGGTTTCAGAGAGGCCCATGATCTTGGTAAGTACCTTGGGGTTCCTCTTCTTGGTAGAGCTCCCAAGAAATCAGATTATCAATATCTTCTTGATCAAGTTAAATCTAAGCTGAGTAACTGGAAGGCGAAGCAATTATCCATGGCAGGTAGAGTGACATTGGCTAAGTCGGTCATTGAAGCTATGCCTATTTATCCCATGATGACAGCTGCTATCCCTAAAGGGGTTCTTTTAGACATTCAGAAGCTTCAGCGTGCCTTTGTGTGGGGAGATGATGAAAATGGTCGAAGGCATCATGCTGTCAGTTGGGATATTGTTACTCGCCCCAAAGTTATGGGGGGACTTGGATTGCGTAGACTGCATGTTATGAATAACGCATGCTTAATGAAGTTGGGTTGGGATGTTCATTGTGGTGCTAATAATCTATGGGTTTCGGTGCTTCAAGGAAAATATGGGCGGAATCTCCCCATTGAGCAAAGATGGACTGCGAAGGGCCCTGACTCTAGTTTATGGAAGGCGTTGTGTAAACTTGGGCCAAATTTTGACAATTTCAGCAGTTGGGCCATTGGTGATGGGTGTACTATTAGAGCTTGGGATCACAGGTGGATTGATTCTAATATTAGAGTGGCTGACTTGAATGTTTCTATTCCATCAAATATTCGGAACTGGTCTGTTTCCAATCTCGTGAATCATAATGGAGAGTGGTGCTTCGATGTATTGCGTGACTGGCTGCCTGAGATCATTTTAAATAAAATTGCAGCGTTGGTTCCTCCGGAAGCAGAAGCTGGCCGTGATGTTTGTCTGTGGCCCAGGGATCCTCAAGGTAAATTTTCGGTTTCCATCACTTATAACTTGTTGTGTGGTTTTTCAAATTTTCTGCTGCAAGATATTTGGCGTCTCATTTGGAAGTTAGCTGTCAAAGAACGAACCCGCATGTTCATTTGGTTAGCTTGTCATGGGCGAATTCTCACTAATGAGAGACTTTCTAAAATGTCTCTTGGTGCCCCCTATTGTTCCCTTTGCCCTACTGTGATTGAATCTATTCTCCATGTTCTGAGAGATTGCCCTAAAGCTCTTGCTGTGTGGATGAATCTAGTGAACTTGGATGACAGGGAGGATTTCTTTAACTATGATTTCACTAGTTGGATTGAGGCTAATATCAAGAGTAAGTCAATCCATGCTAGTGGAGTGCCGTGGAGCGCTATATGGGCTAATGCTTGTCATAGTATTTGGCTTTGGCGAAATAAGGAGCAGCATGATGAGGATTACCATCGTCCTATGCATCCTTGGAAAGCGATTGTTGCGATGTCTAAGGAGTATGAGAGGATTGCTTTGAGTATCCATGTGCAGAGTGCAAGGCCTAAAATCACTTCTCATATCAAATGGATCCCTCCGAATGTGGGTTGGGTGAAGCTTAATACAGATGGTGCTAGCAAAAGTGGTGTCGCCGTGGCAGGTTGTGGGGGTCTTATCCGTAGAAATGACGGCAGCTGGATTTGTGGTTTTTCAAAAAAGCTTGGGTCTTGTAGTGCTTATGTTGCGGAACTCTGGGGAGTGCTTGAAGGGCTCCAGATAGCGCTCCAAATGGGATTCACACATGTTGTGGTTAATGTTGATTCAGAGCTTGTTGTAAATAGCATTAACAAAGGTAATTTGGGGAGTGCTGCTGGTTGGGGTCTCTTACGCAAGATCCATAGACTTATTCAAAATGACTGGGAACTTGAGTTTTGTCATAGCTATCGTGAGGCAAACATTTGTGCTGATGCTCTAGCAAACATGGCTTGTGGTCAAGATAACATTTTTAGCTTACATACTGCTATTCCACCTCAGTTGGAACCTCTAGTGTTGGCTGATATTATTGGAGTCTCTACTCCGCGTGTAATTCCGTTGTAATTTCCCTTCGGACTTCGGCCCTCTTTTCAATCAAAAAAAAAAAATATTTATCCCGTGTCCTGTGTTTTGTATATATCAATAACAATTATTGTGTCATACTTTTTTATGTATATCAAGGTCAAATATTTATAGCATATTTTTTATATATTTATTAGTAGTTCAAATAGTCATTTAGTCTTCCCATTTTTTTGAGAGACTAAAAGGTATCTTTTTAAGGACTAAATTGAGTTTAAATGTTTTCAACAACAAAAAATAGGTCATCACTCTTTTTTTTTACAAATAAAATGATTAAAAGTAAAAGTGAAAGTAAAATTGTGTGAGAGAAGAGATAGAGGTAAAAGTGAAAGTTAAAGTGGAGGTGAAAGAGGTGAATTTAAAATTCAAATTTAGAAGATGATTAATATATTTGACTAATTTACCCTTATAAAAGGTGATGTGGCAATTTTTTAGAAATGAGTAGTTTAGTATTTTACCTAGTGGGTTGTTCGATTATAGATATATAGTAGAAGATAGTAGATTATAGTAGAATAGTAGATATAGTAGATATTTATTATAGTAGATAGATAATAGATTTGTTCAAATTTGAAAATTTTCAAAATTAAAGTAAGAAAAAAATTGAATGAGAAAGAAGATAAATAAACGAAGAAATGTTGAGAGAGAGAGAGAGAGAGAGAGAGAGAGAGAGAGAGAGAGACAAAAAATGGAAAAAAGTGAGAAATGTTTGAAAAAGTGTGAGAGAGTGAAAAAAGTGTGAGAGAGAGTGAAAAAAGTGAAAATGTGAGAGATGTTGGAAAAAGTGACTTTTGTCTTTTGTGAGTCTTTTACCAATTTAACCTCAACATTGATGATGTGGCAAAATTTGAGGAATGGATAAATTTGGGTTTTTGATAGTGGGTTGTTTGATTATATTTATATTTATATTTATTTATTATTTATTATTGTAGATGTTGGAAAAGTGACTTTTTTGTCTTTTTGTGAGTCTTTAATCAATTTAACCTCAACGTTGATGATCTGACAAAATTTGAGGGATGGGTAAAATTGGGTTTTTGATAATTGGTTGTTTGATTATATTTATTGTAGATTGTAGATAGTAGATATAATAGATAGTAGATTAGAGCAAAGAAAAAAATTGAAGGAGAAATAAGATAAATAGAAGAAAATTGAGTGAGAGAGTGAGAGAGAGAAAAAGGGAAAAAAGAGAAATGTTTGAAAAAGCGTGAGAGAGTGAAAAAAGTGAAAAAGTGAGAAATGTTGGAAAAAGTGATTTTTTTGTCTTTTTGTGAGTTTTTTTTACCAATTTAACCTCAACATTGATGATGTGGCAAAACTTGAGGAATGAGTAAATTTAGGTTTTCGGTAGTGAATTGTTTGATTATATTTATAGTAGAAGTAGATAGACCAAAACAATATAAGTTGGAAAAATTACAAATTAATATTAGTACAAGTTAAAGTCTCTCGTATCTCGTATGATTTTATACATTCATTTTTAAAAATAATTAGTTTACGGGGGCAACCCCTTTATTTTTATGGGAGCGAAATATTATTTATTAACTAAACTTAAACATACATTTTTTATTTGGTGGGGGCAAATGCCCCCATACTCAACAACTAGGATCCGTCATTGGCTATAAGCTCAAACGTTACTTCAAATAGTATATGAAAAATACCGTAAACAAGTAAGAAAATGCTATAAACTAACTATACTAAATACTTATAAATAACTTTTCTGACATAACCTAAACAGAGACTAAGGCTCTGTTTGGCGCGTCTCATCCGCTAGCGGATAGACGGTGAAAGTAGTGAATGAAACTAGCGGCTGAAGAGTACACGTATTTGATAAGCACTAGCGTTTAGCGTTTTTCGTGTAGCATTTACCGTTTTTTCAAACGCTGCTCAAGTAATGTTTTTTCAAACGCTAGCAGATAGCGGATAGCGTGTCACTTTTTTTGGTATTTTTACCACTTTTTATTTTTCTTAAATTACTTCTCCATCCTTATTAAATAAATGTAATCATGAATTAAATAAATATGTCCTTTTCCGTTTTTTTACATTTATCAACTAGTTCAACCGCTAGTTTTATCAAATACATCATTTGCTATCAGCTAGCTTATCCACTATCCGCTATCTTATCCACTATCTGCTATTTTTTACCAAACAGAGTCTAACTCATTACCTGTGCATCACAACACTAGAAATGACTTAATTTAACTCACTACATCACAAGGGGATGAGAGGTCCCAACCAACCCACTCCTAGCCACCAAAATAGCTTATCCACTATTCGCTATCTGCTAGCTCATCCGCTATCTTATCCACTATCCGCTACTTTTTACCAAACAGAGTCTAACTCATTACCTGTGCATCACAACACTAGAAATGACTTAATTTAACTGACTACATCATAAGGGGATGAGAGGTCCCAACCAACCCACTCCTAGCCACCAAAATAGCTTATCCACTATTCGCTATCTGCTAGCTCATCCGCTATCTTATCCACTATCCGCTACTTTTTACCAAATAGAGTCTAACTCATTACCTGTGCATAACAACACTAGAAATGACTTAATTTAACTCACTACATCATAAGGGGATGAGAGGTCCCAACCAACCCACTCCCGGCCACCAAAATATCAGTCTCATGGGTGTAAAACTAAACTAAGTTAGCTAACTTCTTTTTTTTTAACAAAAAAGTAAACTAACTTCTGAAAGTACACTTCATTGGATTTGCTAATATATAACTACTAATTTACTCCATTATACTTATAACTACTAATTTGACTATTTATCTATTTATATCTATCTACTCTAATATAATAAAAACACATGTTAGCAATTTTATATTTTTAGATGTTTTCAAATTTTGCCATTTGTCAAAAAATGCGGGGAAAATTGTAAAAGCACCACTGAAAGACAAAAACATTCAGCTTTTGGCAGCTTTTTAAAAAAAAACATTTTCTGACGTGCTGACGGGTGTCAGTTTTTATTTTATTATTTTTTTTAAAAAACTGTTTTTCTTTAAAAACTGTTTTTTTCATAATTTTTTTCCAAATTTTTTTGTCAAAAACATTAAAAAAAATTACTGATCACTATTTTTATAATCTACTAAAACTACTAAAATTAATCATTTTTTACAACGGCAAAATTAATTATTTTAACCACTATCTATTGTCAAAAAATGACATACCTCTAACAAAAGTTTAAAATTATTTCTTTTTCAAAAAATTGAATTATTAAATTAATATTATACTCAATAATTAAATAATCTAGAATTTACTATTTACTATATAATCTCTCTATTAAAATCAATGAATTTAACCACTAAGAATTATAAAAAAAAACTTTAACCACTACCAAAAATTACAAAATAACTATTTTATAATTAAATGAATATGATTAAATTAATATTAAATCATATAGAAAAAAATAAGTCATAACACATGGCAATGAGAGCGGTAACGAGAGACAAGCAATAGGATCGGCAACGAGAGCGGCAACGGAAACGGGAGTTGGAACGAGAGTGGCAACGAGAGCACCAATCGAGCGCCAACGGGGGTGCATATTTTACCTTAAATCTCATTTTCTTTTTTCTTCATTTTTTCTCCATCTAAATTTTTTTATTTACTATAATCTCTCTATTAAAACTATTAAAATCAATCAATTTAACCACTAAGAGATATAAAATTGACATTTCATATCGGTTCCCGAACCGATGCCAAAAAAGGAGATATAAAAAATAGGGACATTTCATATCGGTTCCTGAACCGTTATGAAAAATTGTTTTCATATCGGTCGCCCCTAAAACCGATATGAAAAGTCTCCTTTTTTTAAAAAAAAAAAAAGACTTTTCATATCGGTTCCCATAGAAAACCGATATGAAAAGTCTTTTTTTTAAAAAAAAAATAGGCTTTTCATATCGGGTTTCTATGGGAACCGATATGAAAAGTATCTTTTTTTTTAAAAAAAAAAGTGACACTAATGAGAGAACAAATCAAACAGTTATCTTATATAGCTATAACTGGAGTGGAACTCACATTAGCACGCATATCCATACAAATCTATACAAAAACATGCACCTGAATGATGCCATAATAAATAGAATCACAGAGAGATTAGAATTCATAATTCAATTGAATTGTGAATCAACCCTTGAATCAGTGTTAGCACGGTGTGCTATTTATACAATAAGCTTAACTACTAACTTCCACAACTCACTATTACTTGTGGATCAACAGAATGCTATGTATCTAACAAACTCCCTATGTAGGATAACAGTCTAGCCACGTACTTAGGACAAGCTTAGCAACTAACATTGCCGCACCAGCTGCACACATCAGTCACTCTATTAGCACTCAACAATGATGATCACCAGCATCAGAATTTAACGGCAGGAAAATTCTACTTTGAAAATAAAAACATGCTGCCACAGAGCTTATACCTGCTGCCACAAATCTTCAAAACCTATCGGTTTATACCAGTTGCCACAAAACTCATACCTGAATTTACAAGTTTGTTAACTAATCATTTAGGCCTAACCAAGTAAGATGCCCATATCTCGTTGGCGGGAGGAGGAGGCTGAACCCAGTGCCCTGGTATGCGACTGCACAAAGTTGCAAGGAAATCAAATAAGATACTCAAATCTTTCATTTTCATTATTCACTCTCATTGATACAGCTCATGATAAATATTAGGAAAATGATAAACTTGCATGCAAGGTGGTGTCAAATGTCAATGATTTAAGAGATGCAATAAATATCAACATAAATTCGACTCGTAACTATAGCAATAACATGTCGAATAAAGGACCTATCAGAAAAGCATATTTAGTACAGGCAGTGGAATGGATGAAATAATATGCTGTGCAGATCATTAAGCATTATTAAAGGTGATCGTTACTTGGGTCAGAATCTTGACCTTTCATGAATACTTTAATGACTTGATTTCCAGTGCCCTCACTTTTCACTCAGTTTTGAAATGCAATCTAAGACATGCTTAAGCAGAAAAATATTCACTAAAAGTAACTTTGGCATGCCCTTGACAAAAGAGGGTAAAGAACATTCATTGATGAGATTTATACGAAGAATTATATTGAACAATCTGCCTAAAATTTTGACCCCCTTTTAAGGGATACCAAATGAACAGACAGAATAAAATTTTAGCACAAAAAGCTTCATTGTTCTCATTTGTTACCTTCCTCCTGGTCTGATATAGGCATCCCATCCTCTTCTAACCTGCATGAGATTAATCGGCACCCTTAACAATCAAGGACTAATTATGAATATGCAAGTTAATTAAACATAAGCTGCTACTAGTAGTAGTTGTAAGTGGTGAATCAGTTAAGTAAAACTAGCAGCCTTCATACTCAGTTAAGTTCCACAAATATGAATTCTAAAGAAACAAAAAGAAAAGTGTTGTTTCACAAGAGATGTAGAATTTAATTAATAAAAGTAGTTAAGATTACCTCAATTAATGTTCCCACTACCAAATATTACAAAATAACTTACTTATAATTAAACAAATATGATTTAATTAATATTAAATCATATAGAAAAATATAAGTTAACATGTGGCAACGGGAGCGGCAACGAGAGACTGGCAATGGGATCGGCAACGGGAGTGGCAACGAGAGAGGTAACGAAAGCGCCAACGGGAGGGCCAACGGGAGTGCCAACGGAGATGCATATTTGACCTAAAATCTCATTTTCCTTTTTCTTCATTTTTCCTCCATTATTAACATTATAAGAAGATACCAACTTTTTTTAAACTTTTTCAAACACAACTATTTTAATAAATTTGAAAATATAGCCTTTTATCAAGTTATTCCCTTTTTATAATTACATTTTGCAACTTTCAACGTATTTATAATTTCATAGCAAATTATAACAAATGCAGTATCACCCGTGTGTATGCACGGGTAAAATACTAGTTACTACTATAGTAAAATCAACTAGACTATACTCCGTACTAGACTAACTTCTTGGAAATTGCGCAATCTCTCTATTGGAGGTCAGATAACTCTTATTAATTCGGTCTTAAATAGTACTTTCTCTGTTCCTAACATTTGGTATTTTTGGCTTGTTAATTACACACAAATTAAGGTACTATTATTTTGTGTTAGTTCAGTACTAAAATACCGTCTTTGTAATTGTCTTGGGATAATTTAAGTCAAAATAAAAGTGTTTTGGGACAGTTAATTCATACTTTGAAACTCTAAAAAAAACTCAATAAATATAAATGGTATATTTAGAAAAATTGGGTGAATTATACCTTGGGTTTTTTAAAGTATTATTGTTTTTGAACAAAATAAGAGGCTAAAAGTACCAAAGATTAGAAACGGAGGGAGTATTCATTTATATTTTGTCACCTTTTATAAGGCACCTAAAGTGGTGATTAAGTCTATGATCAAGACTCAAAGCGATTTTTTGTGGAGAGTCGATAGTAGAACTTTGTATTGGGTGGCGTGGGAGAAGGTGTGTAGATCTAAGAAGGAGGGTGGTTTTGGTATAAAAAATCTGGAGATTTTCAATATTGCACTTTGATCTAAATGGAAGTGGCGGTTCTTAGTAGATGACGATGCTAGTTGGAGAGGGATTTTAACTCATAGATACGAAGATATATTTTGTCTTTCTTGATCAATGACTCTTGGTTGGGAGGGAAGAATGAATCTTTATGGTGGTGTGATCTTCTCCTTGTTGGTGATATATAGTGTGTTAGATAGAGGTTGGTTCAACGCTTGCGTTAGACAGGTTTTGGGGGTGGAGAAGGTGTGGATTTTTGGAATCATCATTGGCTTGGCCACCAGCCCCTATATCGAATTTTTCCTCTCTTGTATACAAGTTGCAATGACAAGAATATGTTGGTGGCAGAAGCTGGGCTTTGGAACGAGGATCAGTGGCAGTGGGTTTTTCCTAGAAGCTTGGAGGGTGACCAACTTGTTTAGGAGGAAGCGAGAATTTTGAGGGAGATTTTGCAAGAAGTTAAGCTTGCCTGTGGTGTCTTAGATAGTTGGAGATGGATTTTAGAAAATAACACTATGCACTCGATTAAATCTACTTACTGTCAGCTGGAGAGTAGAGCTGTCAATTTGGCCCACGTGGGCTAGCCCACCCTAGGCCCACATGGCCCATGGGCCAAAAAGCCCACCATCCTAAGGCCCCACGTAGGCCCCAAGCCCATAAGGCCCATGTGGGCCCAGCCCCGCCCATAGGCCCTGAATATTTATTTTGCAAAAAATGACCCACTCAACTTTGATGGCCTAGTTTAGCCCATGGGCACTGAATATTTATTTTGCAAATAATGACCCACTCTTGGTGGTGGTGGTGGTGGTGGTGGTGAGTGTGAGATAGTGATGATGGTGGTTGTGGTGAGAGGGAGAAGGAGGTGGTGGTGAGTGAGGGAGAAGAGGAAGGGGGTGAAAGAATGAAAGTGGATGTGTAAATAGTGGAAAAATAGGTGGTGGTGGTGGTTGGTGAGAGAAAAAAGGAGGTGGTGGTTGTTGTGTGATGATGGTGAGATGGAAAAGGAGGTGGTGGTGGTGGTGGTGAGAGAGAAAAGAAGGTGGTGGTGAGTCGAAGATGGTGGTGGTGGTTGTGGTGAAAGGGAAAAGGAGGTTGTGGTGAGAGTGAAAGAGAAGAGGAAGAGGGTGAAAGAATGAAAGTAGATGTGTAAATAGTGGGAAAATAGGTGGTGGTGGTGGTGGTGGTAGTGAGAGGAAAATGAAGGTGATGGTGGTGAGAGGGAAAATGAGGTGGTGGTGGTGAGTAGAAGATGGTGGTGGTGGTGGTGGTGGTGGGAGTGAGAGAGAAGAGGAAGTGGGTGAAAGAATGAAAGTAGAGGTATAAATAGTGGGAAAAGAGGTGGGGTGGTGGTGACGAGAGGAATAAGGAGGTGGTGGTGGTGGGAGGGAAAATGAGGTGGGGGTGGTGAGTGGGAGATGGTGGTGGTGGTTGTGGTGAGAGGGAGAAGAATGTGGTGGTAAGAGGGAGAAGAATGTGGTGGTAAGAGGGAGGGAGAAGAGGAATGGGGGTGAAAGAATGAAAGTAGAGGTGTAAATAGTGGGAAAAAAATGAGAATAAAATTTGGGGGCCAGCCCACAAACCCCTGGCCCCAACCCACTAAAAAATTTAAAAGTGTGGGCTGGGGCTAAAAAAAGCCCCATTAATAGGGGGCTTCAATTTTATGGGGCTTGCTTGGGGGCCAATGGGGCTGGGCTTGGGGGCTTGGGCCAAATTGACACCTCTACTGGAGAGCATTCGATTTGCTGCTGATACCGAATCGGTTTCTGTTGCAATCTGTTTGGATGTTTGGAAAACTGCAGTTCCTTCGAAAATTAGCATCTTTGGTGGAGATTTTTTTCCAATGTTATTCCTACTCGTGAGCTTTTGTTATCCCCTCAGGAGTGTCAAATTTTTTAAAGCCAGTATCAAATGGGTGCAAAACTTGGTGTACTAGTACAATTTAAAATTTTCAGCGGGTTCAAAATAAAAATTTCAGGAAATTTGGGCTATTTATATAGGGCGGTAAGTGCAATTTTTTTTCCATGGGGTTCAACCGAACCCCTGGCTACAAGGTAGGTCCGCCATTGCCGTCATGTTATTGAAACTGAGGAAGCTACGATTTGTCCTTTTTGCAAGCAGCATCGTGAAGATTTGGTGCAACTATGTTTTGGCAAAAGATGTGTGGGTGAAGATGGGTGATTGGCTCGGTTTGCAGCATATATATTCATGGTTACAATATTATGGATCATTTTCATTCGTTTGGTTCTGCGTTCTCAGGAAAAAAAGCATCCAAGACAAGATATATCATTTGGTTTGCAACTTGTTAGAGTTTTTTGGCTTGCTAGAAACAATTTAATTTTAAAGGGGAGGAGCCTACTTGAGATTCCATAGTATCTCACATTAAATGTTTATCTTGGAACGGGTTTATGTTGACCAAGCGACTTCAAACACAAGAGGGGAGTGAATTGTGAACTTGAAAAATAGCGAATAAAAATGAATCACTTAAATAAAAATAAATAAAATAAAATAAATCTCTTAGAAAAGGTTTGAATTAAAATAAGAGATGATAAATAAAGAAGTTGAAATAAATAACAATAATAATAATAATAATAATAATAATAATAATAATAATAATAATAATAACAACAACTTGCAAAGAAAAATAAAAGAGATAAAGGGAAAAGAAATAGACACGCAGAAATTTATCCTAGTTCGGCCACTCATGAGGCCTACGTCTAGTCCCTAAAGAAAAACACCAAGGGATTTTAATCAATCACTAGCTTTTAAAATAGGTTCAGCTAGAAACCTTTACAACCGAAGAACACCCCATTCACACAAAAAATGGGATATCACCTCCCTATGTAGAAAAGCTTCAAAACCAAGAGATCGATATCACCTCTCTTGAATAACTTGGGATCACACACCCAAAAAATAAGAAATAAAAAGATTTAGATAATACACTCAAGAGTGTAGATAATAAACAAATTGAAACACGAGTTCTATAACTCAAACTATGTGGAGTATAAAGCTCTCAAATTTGATATAGTTTCAATGAAAAAAATGAGTTATTGCAAAAGAGCTATCACAAGTCTCCTATTTACAGAGAAGATGGAATGAAGAAGACTAAATAAGAAATGATTCAAATATTTAAGTTCCAACGGTAATAATATAATAATCAATGAGTTGGATAAACACAAATGAAATGATTTCAAATTGGTCCGTTGTAAATGCCATCACCATACAAAATGTAATTTCGATGTATAAATGATTATGAAATGATTTAAAATGCTACTCAAAAAAGTGTCTGTTGGAAATTAATCATAGAATCCTTATAGTGAATGGTTTCAAATATTAAAAGAATGAATATGAAATCACACCATATTTTACTATACAAAATATGAGAAAAGGTCATGGCTGTAAATGAGTTACATAAAGCACAATTGAAAATGCTCAATTTATTATGTTAATAAACATAATCATAAACATAAAAAAATAATCTTTTTCTTCATAATTGATTATTATAATCAATTATAAAGTGTTTAAAAATATTTTCATGCAAAACATATTTTTATGAAAAATAATGTGAGTGTGTGATTAATTTTATTTTAGAGAGCTTTATTTCCACTTACACAAATATCCTAAGACATACAATACAAATAATAAAACGAACAACTCATGACTTGAAAGCTTGATCTTCTTTTCCGCTTTTTGCAACCTTGACCTTTTCGAACTTCTTTTGTCAATCATCAAAATAAAATTATTCCTGTCAAGACATGAACTAAGACATAACAAACATCATTAGAGGAAATTTGCTCAATGAAGGGGTTAGGATAGAAATATTTCATAACAAAGTATATATCAGAGATAAGCGCAAATTATACTCCCCATTCCTATATGCAAACATTAAAAAAATGCTCCCTCTGAAACATGCAAATCACATAACTCTCCCCCTTTTGGCATTATCAAAAAGCAGTAAAGAAAGAATCATGACAAGGCATATATTCAAGCGATAAGTGTAAACGTTTTTGCTTATCAACAATTTGCAACTCCTTTTTGGAGAAGAGATTTAAATGATGTTACCACATGAAACACAGCCACATTTTAGTTGATCGATGGAAAGGAGAACTTGCTTTTATCCTCCTTCATGTGCTTTGAATAGCCACAATGAAGATACCAATTTGAGTTCTTGGCCTTCAAGCACACCTACAACACAAAATCAAATTTTGGCTTTTGGGTCCTTGTATGTTAGCTTTGGGAAAATTGTCCTTTTTAATCCATACCTTTTTACCATCCACAATTTGATTTTTCCTTGCATTGCAAAATGTAACACGCCCCAGAATATTACCTTTTAGATCTTTCAGAGTACGCATTCATAATTTGGATTAACTAATTGGATTAACTAATATCCAAAGAGATTCACAATGATAGGATTTTTCATAGAATAAAATATTGAATGGAACTTAAAACGTCACTTTTAGTTCAAAAGACCTATCGGAGTCGACGTATCGAACTTAGTCCAAAATACAAATACATAAACATCTTAATACAACTTAGTTCATGTCTTGAACAAAGACAATCACAAAAGATCTCAACAATTGAGACTAGCACACCACACATGCTTAAACTCAAAACTTCAAATTCCTCCACTAATGGAATCCTTCACTTGATGGTACCTTCCTTAACTTTCAACTTGAAATCTGAAAAACAACAACAATGAGGGGTGAGATTACATAATCTCAGTGAGTCCTTTCGAGACTCCCTTTTGACATAATTTTTATGCATTTGTTTGTTCAGCCAAAAAGTGCAGTTTCATAAATTAACACACAGAAGTACCAAAAGCAACACATCAATGATCACACAGCTTGTAACACGATTTAAGCATTCAATACTCAGTCAAATTGGGTAAAATTTGTGCTCAAAGTGAAGGTTAATGAGTCTAGTTTTCAGAAATGCAAGAATCACAACAAAATGAGTTCCATGGAAAGAAATATGTTCAATATACTGACAGTGGTACAAAACGGGTTTGATTAGGAATCAAGCTAGACCAATAATAATGCCTCTATCACCAATTTCAATTTTAATAAATCAATTTCAGCAGCCACGCCACTCCAAACAAACATGCATTCATCAAATGCATAACACTAACAACTTAGAACCATATTTATATCAATAGAAACCAAATAAATGGATAAAGGACTCACTTTTTGAAGCCAAAATTCTGAATATTATCAAAGGTACTACAACTAAGTCCAAGAGAGTTGCAAGAACCCCAAATCAGAATGTGAAGTTTGAAATCCTACCCTTGGAAGTTCCTAGTTCTGAAATGCTCCTTCTAACCCTCAATCTAACTACCCAAGAGCACATGCAATCACCAAAAGACCCTTTTTCCAGCTCCCCATTGACATGCAACTCGAAAATGAGGTTTCTCTAGAGTGGGATGACCAAATTCTGGTCTGATAATGAAAGAAGGAAATGTTGAATGTGAAGAAGGTGAGTGAATTAAATGACTTGTGTTTTCATTTAAGACCGCAATGGAAGAAGGTTTTCCATTTTCTCTTTGCTTGCTCTCTCCTTCTCTCTCTCGACACAACTCTCTTTCTCTCCATATGCTAGTTATTCTTTTTCTTCAATATGAAAAGAAATGTCACTAAATGAAGAGGGAACTTTTGTTTTTTTTCAAATGGAGATGTTTGAAATAGCTGAGATTCTTTCCTTAACTTGATTAGAGACTTTACTCCCACATATTATCCCTGACTTAGATAAATTAATTTTCTGACCTGAAGCACTTGTAAACAGATTAAGGATCTTGATCAATTGGAATACATTCTCTGTGCTATCCTTAGAGAACAAAATAGCATCATCAGCAAAGAAAAGATGTGTTAAGTTTGGAGCTGTATCAGCTAGTTTAATCCCTTGGATCTCATTCCCTTCCAAGGCTTTTGTTATCATCCTTGAGAGCACATCAAAAACTAGAATGAAGAGGTATGGAGAAAGGGGATCACCTTGTCTCACTCCCCTCTTAGGGTAAACCTTTCTGAAGAGAATCCATTGATTTGATAAGAATATGTTACTGAATTAACCAAGGACAAAATAGAGTTCACCCAATTAGCATCAAACCCGAAGGCTAACAGAACTGATTGAAGGAAATCCCAGTTCACCCTGTCATAGGCCTTGTTCATATCTAATTTAATAGCAATTCCCCTTCCACTGTAACAGCCCAAAAATATTAGGTTGTTTATTTAATTAATTAAATGAGGTTTAGGTGGTAGAATTAATTAATTAAATAGGATGATGTGGTGAGAATAATAATTAAATTAGAATTTTATATAATTAGGTGCCTTTTTATCATTAGGGAGTGGTGACATTAGTAATTAGGGCTTAAGTGAAGCCCATGATCCATGATCCAATTGGCTATGCACATATGAGAAGGGTTTCACCTTAGGGCTTGGCATTCACGTTTTCCTTAGAAAAATAAGAGAGCAAGGCGATTTGAGAGAGAGAAAGGGCTACGGCTTGGAGGAAAGAAAAGAGAGAAGAAAAACGTGAAGGCCAAGGAGAAAAGAGGAAGGGTCTTGCGCAATCTCAAGAAGAAAAGGGGAGGAAGGTTGCGGCTGTTTCGTGGGTGGCTTGCAAAACCATAGGATCAAGTGTTCATCAATTTTCAGGTAAGGGGGGATTCTCTAGCCTAATGGGTTTATGTGATGGGGTTTATGGGAATAGGCACTAAGTTGCCATTGGTATGCTTGGTTTGATGTGATTCATATAATTGAATATATTGTGATGCCTTGTTATGTCCATGCGAATTATGATGAGATTGATGATGAACATGTTGTTTCGCGTGATAATTGTTTACTGAAATTCGAAATATATATGTGTATATGTGATGATCATGATGTTGAATTGGGAATTCTATGATTGAAATCGCATGAATGATGTTTTAATTGTTGAAAGTATGAATTGCATGCCATGTGTTTGAGTATGTGATTAATTGATGTTTAATTGGTAAAATTAGTGACCATTCATGATTAAATAAGATTATATTGATTTGAGAATTGAAAAGATGCATGTATTGTATGCCTTGCTGGTTCGCATGATGATGAGTGAAGATATGTTGGTCACATGCTTGTATGTTTAAGTTAATAAGGTCCAAGATAGTTGACTTGCTATGTGTTCATATGGGATTATATGTTCTTTATGATTTCATTGATTTAATTGGATCTTTGATTTATTTGTGTGATCTCATGTGATTTGGTGTGTAAATATATATATCTAGTTGAATCTGTGATGCCTTATTGTTTGGGATATGATATATGAGTTATTAATGGTTGGTGATCATAATTTATTTGATTTATATTGATGATTCTGATTTTGGGAATTAATTTGGGGATTTAATTTGGTAAAAATCGGATTTTTGTAGTGTGCCCTAGCCCTAGGCGCATACATGGGCGCCAAACCCGTGGGTGTGGCTGAAAAATATTTTTGATGTCCCTAAACTGTTTTTGTCGTAACTTTTGACTCGAATGTCCAAATTTGACGGTTCAAAATGCGTTTTGAAGCTTATTCAGGTGCCCACCTGGATATTCTATTTTTTGGGTAGAAAGTACTATTTTTCTGGAAAATTTCTGAGGGTTTATTGAACTAGTGTATGTCGTTGTTTTGGAAAACCTTGTCGTGCCTCCGGCACTTTGGTAAAATTACCCTTTTGAAATAGTGATGTCCCTGGTATTTCCTTGATGTGTTGACGTCCCTGGTGTCGTTTGGAGCCATTAAAGGTGGTTGTTTTTGAAGTTGTTACCGGTGGTTGTCTTAGGTTTTTCATTTAAAGGAGGTTGTCGAGCGACAGGAGGTTGCACTTAGAATTTAAAGGAGGTTGAGGCTTCGGCCTGGAGTAATAGGAGGTTGTGCCCGTACGATGTTGTTAGTGTTAGTTGATGTTGATATGATGTTTAAGGCGGTTGTTGCTGGTTGTGTGATGGTGCATTAGCATGGTGTTGCATGCACTTCATTTGCATGATGTTTAAGGAGGTTGGGGCTTCGGCCCATGTTTTAAGGAGGTTGGGGCTTCGACCCGTGTTTTAAGGAGGTTGTATTGGTACCACATGCATTATAGGGTAGTTGGCCCTCTGTTGAGTCGCATTCATGTTGCATCATTAAATGAGTGGAGTCGTGTGATTGAGAATGACTGATTTACCCCTGACGTTGTCATATGTTGATTGATGCCTTTTATGTTGCGCTTGATGTTGTTTATGTTGTGAACGATGCCGTTGATGATGAATTTGGCTGTTATGCCCCTGAGGGTGAAATGACTATTTTACCCTTGATGTGTGATTGATGTGGTAGCCTTAGGTGTTATGTTCTAACATATTCCCTATCATTCATCCCTATTATGTGTGAGATATCTCACCCCTTTGTGGTGTGTTTTCAGGTGAGTTCGAGTGAAGGCAGTTTACCTTCACGTAGTCGGGTCGGTGTCTGCTCTGATATGTAGCACTCGGGGTTGGACAATAGAGTCATTTGTGGCCATTTGATTAGTTTGCTAGGATGTTATGGTTGTTAAATGTTTTTATTTATTTATTTATTATTATTGGTTTTTGGATGAAATGTGACACTCCTTTTGGTGTAATAAAAGAAAAAGATTTTTTTTGCGTACTCTGATTTTTCGTCAAATAAACAAAGGGGTAGAAAAAGGGGTGTTACATCCACCATTCCCCTGCTTTTTCTTAAGGAAATGAAAAGCTTCATGAGCCACAACCAAGTTGTCTTGAATCAATCTTCCTCCCACAAAGGCACTTTGTTTAGGAGAGATGATATTGTCAATAATAGGTTTAAGTCTAGCAACTATAACCTTAGCAATAATCTTGTACAGGAAGGAGCAGCAACTAATTGGTCTGAGTTGAGAAATAGATTCAGGGATAGGCACCTTGGGAATAAGAGCCACATTTGTTAAGTTGATATTTTCTTCTAGTTTGCCCTTAGAGAAGAACTCAGCTACAGCTTGAAATACATCATCTTTAATAGTAGACCAATTCTTTTGAAAGAAAAGACCATTTAACCCATCAGGGCCTGGAGCCTTATAAGCACCAAGGTCAAAAACAGCTGCTTCAACCTCCTTGAAGATAACAGGCCTTGTCAAGGTTAGGTTCATTTCAGTAGTAACTAAGCTTGGTACTACATTCAAACAAACATCCATATTTGTAGGAGATTCATAGGAGTATAAATCATTGTAAAAATTCCACACACCGTCCATCACTTCTGTTTTCCCTTCTACCCACTGACCAGCTGAGTTTTTGATTCTGAATAGCTTATTTTTGTCTCTCCTCTGTACTGTTGAGGCATGAAAGAATTTGGTGTTATTATCTCCCCAATTTAGCCACTTGATCCTAGATCTTTGACCCCAATAAGATTCCTCTTGTTTCCATAACCTGTCAACTTCTTTTCTAGCAAAATTGACCCACTCCCAATCAGTGGAAGCACTAGGCTTATTCAATTCCACCTCAATCCTTGATGACAAACTTCTGATTTCCTTTGCAGCATTTCTGAAGTTCTTCTGGTGCCATTGCTTTAGGTGAGTAGTACACTTCTGAACTCTCTTATCCCAATTCTGCCAAGGATCCCCAAGAGCAATAGTTTCCCACCCCTTTGAAACTTCAGTTCTACAGTTTTCACTGTCTTCCCAAAAAGCTTCATATTTAAATGATCTACCACTCACTGTTGGTGGCTTCAGTTTAAAAATGATAGGTGAATGATCTGAGCTTAAAATGGGTAGAGCTGTAGCTAGTGCATGAGGATATAAATTCCTCCAAGGCCAATTTGCTAGGACTCTATCAATCTTTTGCCTTGTAACAAAACCATCTCTTGGGTTACTAAACCAAGTGTATTTGCACCCCTGTAGTTTAAAATCCATAAGTCCAGTATCTTCAAGGAACTCATTAAAGAGTCTCATTCTGATTGGCTCAACTCTGCTTAACCCATCCTTCTCTGTTGAATTTGTCATTTCATTGAAATCCCCAACAGTACTACACCATGGTTCATTACTAAGTGGCTTGAGTCTAGCAATCTTGGTCCACAAATTTCTTCTATTAGCAAATGTTGGGTTTCCATAGATAAAGGACATTTGAAAGCAGTTACCTGATCTCCTTTCCTTAATTGCTGTATGAATATAGTTGGAACATGATTCTAGGACTTGTATCTCAAAGTAATCATTCCAAAGGAGGCAAAGTCCCCCTGAGATTCCTTGTGATTCTACATAGAAAACATGTTGGTATCTGAATCTTCTTTTTATTTTTTCTACACGATCCTTATGGGCTCTGGTTTCCATAAGGAATATGATGGCCAGCTTATAATCACTAATGAGGCTTTTCAGCTCCCTATTTGTCGAGGACGCCGCCAATCCTCGACAATTCCAACTTACACAAGTCATTTGGGGGTTGGGGGCATGGGGTGGCCCGCCTCCTCAGCCTCAGTTAAGTATGGATATTGATTTGCAGAATTCCTCATCTGTTGACCATCACTTGGTTCATTAATGTGAATTCCTGTCCTTGCTTTCTTTAGTCTTTGTGTTAACTCTTTGTGATTAATAGCATGATCTCTCTTCTTTTTCAATATCAGACCATTCCCCATTACTAATGCCAGATTATTTTCCTCCTCTTGTTGTAAATGTAGGTTGCTGTCAGATAATGCATCTCCTTCAGGTGGATATTCTACAAAATAATCTTGAGAATCTTGTTGGATGAGCTTGGGAGGTTCTCTCCATCTTCCACGGAAAGCATTTGTGAATTTCTGATCTCTACTATGTTTGTCTCCATGCCTCATCTTTGAGTGTAAGTTGGAATTTTGTCTTTGAGTAATAATCCTGATGTTATCAGCAACTTCTTCTTCAAGGTTAGGATTGTTGAGTTGCATAGGTGTAGCTTTACCTAATTGCTCTCTTACTGATTGCATAATCTCTTCTATCTCTTTATTATGTTTGCTTTGTTGTTCCATCTCTAATTGTTGTAGTCTATGCCTTCTCCATTGTAGGTCAGCTTTAACCTTCATTTGAGCTCGATGAATCTCCACCAAGTTCTCATAAGTGGAATCATGGAGTAAGTGTTGTTTTTGGAGATTTCTAAAATCAGCCAGTACCTCATCAGATAGGTAAGCTTCATAGGGCATAATATCAGGTGGACCTTGATATTCTGCTGTATTTCCTTCAGATTGAGGATACCTCCCAAATCCTCCCTCTGAAGGTTTTGCCAAATTATTAGGCACTATTCCATATCCTTCAGTGCAATTTGCTATCATTTCTGCCCAGGCTCTTCTTGCCCGTTCTCTAACAACTGCTTCATCCTCCTCCTTTGTACCTTGAAGGTTAGGATTGTTACTTGATTCCTCAACTTTTGTTTTAAGTTTTTCAGCTGGGATTACTTATGGGTATCGGCTGGTCTAAGGATTTGGGCCCTAATTATTGGGTTCTAATTACTAGCTACACCTCCATTCTACTAATATAGCTAACTCAATGGTAATATCCAAAGTAATTAATTGATTACTTTGGGTATTACACAAATAGAGGATGTATGACCTTTTCTACCACAATAAAAACATTTCACAAAAGGGCTATTAGATGTGTTGCTGGGACAAAAAAACATTTTGAAAATTTTTTCATGAATTTTTAGTTGATAGCCCAAACCAGCTTTATCATAAGTTCCCATTTGATTTCCCAAAATGATATTTAGATTGTCTCTTCTCATGGTGAATTTTGCAAGAGTGTTGTTGTGCGAAAAGAGTAAGTGCAAGTATACACAGTCGCAACAAGTAATAAAGAGTAAGTAAAGATCGTTCCCACGAGAATTGTTGAGTTTCCTTCTATATTTAAATTAGTAATTTAGCTAGTGAGTAACACAAAATAACATAATAAGTTGTAGAACCATTAATGTCATCAAAATAAAAGTATGAAAGCAAGTAAGATAAATGATAAGTAGAAATTCAGAATGACAGTAGTTGGAATGTCTTTCACTATGTAAATTCATTAAAATAGATTAATGCAAAGTCTGATGCTAAAGCATTGAGTGTTAAGCGTTTGATGTGTGCCTTTCGGTCACTAACGTCAGAGTTTCATTACAAGGGTTTATGTCTAAGCTCTAAATAGGTTCACCCTTGTATATTAAGCTCCCGCAGTATTCACCCTATGAACTATGCTTTCCTATGTCTAGGTTTAAGCATGGGTTGTTCTAAGTGTCCTTAAAACAACCACTTACTCATATTAATCCTTGAGTTCGATTTATAGACCATGTCTGAACCTATAAATGTATTTATATTTAACTGATCAGTTCTAAAATAAGCATTGGAAGAAGTTTCATGCAAGGATTAAAATACTAACATCAAACATTACATTAAAACTATTAAAATGTCATTACATAACTTCAAGCATCACAACTACATGAGAGTCAGCTCATGATGAGCAACAACACAAGAAATAAAGCATAAAGCGGTTACCTAAAGCCATAAAACTGAAATCACAAAGAGAAGAAAAGTACTCCAAATGATGACAACCTCTGTGACGCTACAGCACCATGATGACATCCCCCGTGATGCTACAGGATCGCTCACAGCACTGCAGAATTTCTACTTTTATTATGAAAATGGAGCTTGAACGAAAATGGAGTGTAAGAAAGTTATTTCTAACTCTCCTCTCTTCAGACCAGCAAACCCATGATGAAGAAGAAGAAGAAGGTTAAGGCTTATATATAAAGAAAATATCTCTTAAAAAGGGTGACAAGCCATCTCACCAACACTTTTCATCCTCCATTACACAATAGACAAGTGTCCCATAAAGTAAAAGGTGGGTGGCTGCTGCAGGAAAAGTTCTGAACTGCTCTGAGTGATTTGACACGCAGCAGAGGCTGCTATTTTGTTTTCTCTCTCATCAACTACAGAACAAAATGCTATAGTGTCTGATGTTGTAGCATACTGAACAAACAAGTTAAAATACAACAAGGGGCACCAAAGTGTCAAATGATCACTAATCAGTTCTTAATCCTCTTTTACATTAAACAACATATATTTACTAAAGTAAACAACAATATTACTTAAGAACTCATGTTGATTTGAGCCTAAAGAACATAAATAACTCTTATAAATAAGAGTTATCACACCCTCAAACTTAAATCATTGCTTGCCCTCAATGACGCTTGACAAATAACAAACAACACAACAACAGATAAACAATTACATAGATTAGCTGCACAAACAAGACAACAACAATATCTTTCTCTTTTTTTTTTCTTAAAAAAAAATTATTACTTTAGAACTCACATTTGTTTAAGTCTAGAAAGCAAAAATAACTCTTATAGATAAGAGTTATCACACCCCCAAACTTAAACCATTGCTTGTCTTCAAGGAATGACACTTTATAAAGACAAACAAGCTAACTTAAAACAGAACAATAACAGCATAGAAAGACAAGGTCAGTTGCATCCCTAAATCAAACAGTTTTTCAAAAATGTTCTTAGTGGGCCAAACTTTCAGATTCACACTCACACACCATTGTTTTTCACAACATCTAGAAATATTACTGCTCAATTGTGAGTGTGTGATCTCTAGATTCAGTTTAGTTCCTAGCTATGTTCAGAATTTCTCCTAGCCTTGAAAAGAGTGGCCTTCTTTTGGTCTAGTCAAAGAATTTTTCAAAAAGGCGAGTAGACTAACAACTTCACATAAGACTTGAGGGGTTTCAAAGCACAACAAAGCGCTTGATTAGGCATTTTAGATATTTGGCCATTGCACGAACTATTGATTTGGTGATTTCTTAACGCTATAGCGTTGGGTGCTATAACACAGGTGACTTGATGAACAGATGTAGCTACAATGCCCTCATTACTGAACTCTTTTATTTGCATTTAATTCTTTTTTTTCTTCTTTCTTTCTTTTTTCTTTTTTTTCTTCTTATATGCATTTTTGGAACAGTTCAGCATTTGTTTCGGGCAATTGCAGCTAATTACAATATACATGACCAATTGACAATACATTTGTATACTTTGTGAGCCTATTGCACTGACCATCCTATAATCTTCATACCTAGCCTTAATATAACCGATGTACCCCCAAACTTAGCTTCAAATGCTACTCTCAATTTTTAATAAAAACTTGACTAAACAACCAGGATTAACTTCAGCATCAGATCATCCCTAGCTAACTAGGTTCCTTACCAAGCCTAGAGTTTGAGTGTAGAAGCAGCAATAAAACCAGTCATTGTTCAAACAAGGCTAATCTACACATAACACATAATCATCATTCAACTTAGCCCAAAGAGAAACATATTCTATTACTGGAATTGCAACTGATCATGCTTTCTATTCAACAAGCATAACATTAAACACAAAACATTAACATTTCACATATAACATTAAACACATTTAAGGTACTCCCCCCAACTTAAGACCTAGCCGTGTCTCCACTTCTCATGCAATTCTAATGGGAGAGGCCTTTTGGACACTACAATACTGAAATTAAAAACATTTAACATGACAAAAAATTTAAATCATACACAACTGTTGGATGGTATTACAGATGCTACAGCATCCAACAGGTTTATTTTAAAACAGACAGCACCACACAACACAACATAACACAACACAACACAAGAGGGAAGAGTTACTAATTGATAAACACAACACAATTCTTTTCTGGTTCAGTTTCAGCTGTTGCGCAGCGAATGCTGCAGCTTCTGGTGCTACCACTCCACAGTTAATGCTCACTTCACCAATGCAATTGAACAGGCCTGCAACATCAAATAGAAACAAAAACAACAAAGTTTAGATTAAAACCCCTGGGCTGCCTCCCAACAACGCTTGATTTAAGAGTCCTCAGCCAGACTAAATCTTGTGGTAGGTATCTTTGGTTTGGCTAATGGAGGCTCTGGTGTAGGAGGAGGGACCCAATCATTTGCTACAACAGAATTAGGTTCCTCCACAACAGATTTAGGCACCCTTGACCTCTTTTTGGCCACCATTTTTGTTCTTACAGCTTTCTTTGGTACTGCAGCAGATGCTACAGCACTGCCTTCTGATACTGATGCTATAGCACCACTTGTGACAACATTCACTCTCTGCACTTTAGTTTTTCTTGGTGGTTGCTCTGTGGCAGGTTGAGTTTTGGGTGGAATTTTCCTTTTTGTGAGGCTGAGATGATTTTTGTTTTGGTGAGGGAAGTTTCTTAGGAGATGGGGACTTGTGTAGAGTGGGTTGTTTTGGAAATGGGGAGGGTGTTGGGATAAGGTTTGATGGTTTGGCTTGAGGTAGGGGTGGATTAATGGTTGGAATTGTGAGAATTGGGATTTGTGATGGAGGTCTTTTAGGTGGAGGGGATGGTTCTTTGGTTGGTGATGGTTTAGATGAAGGTGTGGTGGAAAGGTTTTTGGATGGGTGGTGTGGGTTCATGCAAAATGGGGGATCCTTCCTTACTTCCCTCTTATTCTTTCTTATCATGCTCTCCTTCATCTTTCTCATCATCTTCTTTTTGACTATTTTAACCACGTGCTCAACACCTCAGCCACGAGTGTTGTAGCACATGGTGCTACAACATCAGAATTCTGCATAATTGACAGCACATACATACCGCAAGACCTCTTATTCATTCCTATAAAAGTAAAAACAAAAACACACAAAAAACACAATTAGTCCTAAAAATCTGGGTTGCCTCCCAGTAGTGCTTAATTTATAGTCTTTAGCTAGACTTGGCCTTCAAAACCCAAGTTAGAAGAAAATATCATCCTTCTGCTTTCTCCTTTTTGTTAGAAATATCATGTATTTGGAATAAGGAAGCAAGTGTTCCCATGCCCCAACCAATAAGCATTTGGGATAGGAATTCCCCCTCTCTTGAAAAAATTGAAGTTCATTTTGCGGAGGACTCTTTTCTTCAATTACGAAGGGTTGAGTCTCAATTTTCACATGACTCTTTTCATACCTCAACCTTGGCTTTTCTTCCTTGTCACTATTTTTGAATTTTTTTTGTTCTACAACTACACAATATTTTTGGTTTTCTTCCACTATTTCCAAATGACCACATTCGAGTTCATACTCTACACTCTCTTTTTCTTCCTCTTGCTCAGCCACCTCAGTACATTCATTGGAATGAACTAAAAGTTCTTTAAAATCAGAGTTCCCCAAATGACCACATTCATCTTCGAAGGGCAAATTTTCATTTCTTTCATGCTATGGCTAGTGCACGTAGAAGAAGGAACCTTATATCCAAACTTACTAGAGAAGATGGAAAGGCTACGAAACAACATGAAATGTGTGACATTGCTAGAAATTATTTTTCTTCTCTTTTTCATGTTAGTATTGGTGATTTTGAGGCTATTACTTCTCTAGTGGAGAGAAGAGTTACTCAAGAGGATAATTTGTATCTTTTAAGACCACTTGAAATAGAAGAATTTAAGAATTCCCTTTTTTTGATGCATTCTGATAAAGCCCCTGGGCTGGATGGTTTAACTCCGACTTTCTTTAAACGCTTTTGGAATCTTTGTGGTGCGGAACTTTTTCAAACTGGCAAGATGTGGTTGGAGACAGGTGAATTTCCAAATAATCTTAATGATGCAAATATAGTCCGAATTCCTAAAGTGGAGAATCCTATCTCCATGAAGGATTTGAGGCCTATATCCCTTTGTAATGTTATTTATAAGATTATTTCGAAGGTGCTTGCCAATAGACTCAAACCTCTTCTTCATAAGTGTATTGCATTGGAACAATCGGCTTTTGTGGAGAATAGATCGATCCTTGACAACGTTCTAGTAGCAATTGAAACTCTTCATCATTTGAAATGCAAAACAAAAGGGAAGATGAGAGAGCTGGCTCTCAAAATTGACATCAGCAAAGCCTATGATCGGGTTGATTGGAGGTATCTCAATAGTATGATGTTGAGGATGGGTTTTGATGCTCAATGGGTGAGGTGGATGACCATGTGCTTGGAGACTGTGAACTACTCAGTTTTGGTTAATGGCGAGAAAGTGGGACCTATCACACCAGAGAGAGAACTTAGGAAGGGTGACCCACTGTCACCTTACCTTTTTATTATATGTGCGGAGGGACTTACTACACTTCTCAAAAAAGCTGAGGCTCGTGGTGATATACATGGTGTTAGGGTGTGTAGGGCGGCTCCAACCCTCACACACCTCCTTTTTGCTGATGACTGTTTTCTTTTTTGCAAGGCAGATGAGAGGGAAAGTAGAAATCTCGAAAATATTCTCAACATTTATGAGAAAGCATCCGGGCAAGCCATCAACATGCAGAAGTCTGAAATATTTTTCAGTAGAAATACTTCTCAGGAGACAAGGATGTGGTGACAAGATTCCTTGAAGTAACTGAATGCTTAGGTACCGGCAAGTATCTAGGTCTTCCAACCATGATAGGCAGGAACAAGAAACATGTGTTTGCTTACCTTCGGGATAGGGTCTGGAAGAGAATTCAGCACTGGTCGGGGAAACACTTATCTAAAGCTGGTAGAGAAGTCCTGGTAAAGTCAGTTGCTCAATCTATTCCAACTTATTGCATGTGTTTTTTCAGTCCTACTACACTTGGGGAAGAGTTGGAACGGAGGATTAATTCTTTTTGGTGGGGCTCTAATAGAAGCGGAAGACGTGGTATAAATTGGCTGAGATGGGATAATTGGACTGTGAGAAATAAATATGGTGGTATGGGATTCCGACACTTCCATGGCTTTAATTTGGCGATGTTGGGGAAGCAGGTGTGGCATATTGCAACACACGCAGATACTATTGTTGCTAGAGTTTTCAAAGCTAAATGTTTTCCACATAGTGATTTTATGGGGGCTCGCTTGGGCCATAATCCTAGTTATGTTTGGCGTAGTATCTTCACTTCTCAAGTGGTAGTCAAGTTGGGTGCTCGAGGAGGATAGGGAATGGTAAAAAAATTTCAGTTTCGCGGGATCCATGGTTAAAGAAGGGGAGAGATAGTTATGTGAAATCACCAATGGTTGGAGGGACATAGCACTTCAGTGTTAGTGATTTATGGGATATAACTAATGATTATTGGAATGTAGTCTTGGTGGATCAATTGTTCGATGTTCAGGAGGCCAGTGTTATTAAAGCTATGCCCAAGTTTATAGTGGAGGAGGAGGATCGTCTTTTTTGGCGGCGGAGTAGAAGCGGATCATATTCTGCGAGGTCCGCATATTGTGCGGTAATGGAAGATCTCTTTGATACCTCCCATTTACGCGTCGAAGGGGCGTGGATGTGTCTATGGAGACTAAAAATTCCTCAAAAAATCAAGTTATTATTATGGAGGGCATCTAGAGGTGTCTTACTCACAAGGAGTAATTTGTTGCGAAGACATGTGATGTGTGAGAATCATTGTCTTATGTGTGACGGTAACCCGGAAAACGAGTGGCATGCTTTCTCTGATTGTGCATATGCAGAGGCTATTTGGATTGAATATGGACTTTCCCACGATATTAAGAGGGCCATGGAAGATTCTGAGAGTTTTGTGGAGTGCTTTTTTAAGTTGTTGCAGGGTCTTCCTGAAGCTAAAAAAGTAACTTTTGTGATGATGATTTGGGCTATATGGCGACGAAGGAACGATAAAGTTAGGGAGGGGTTGATGCAACCCGTCAAAAGCACTGTACAGCATGCGATGGAGTATATGGGTGATTGGAAGCTGGTGCGCGCAAGGCCAGAAGGTGCATGCCATATTCAGCAACTGACCTAGGAGTGCAAATGGAAAAAGTCAAATGAAGGTTGTTACAAATGTAATGTTGATGCTGCAATTTTTTCAGGTGATAACAAATATGGAATAGGAATGTGTATTCGGTCTCACAAGGGAGCATTCTTTAAGGCAAAGTCTATGTGGTTTCATGGTACTCCAACACCACGGGAAGTAAAGGCAATGGGACTTAAACAAGCCACGTTGGTTGGTTGATTTGGGACTCACCTCGGTTACCATTGAGTTGGATTGTTTACCAGTTGTAAATGGTGTGAATGAGGACCCTCATCTAAATTCAGAGTTAGGTGCAATTCTTTCATATTGTAGGCGGTTTCTTTTACCGTTATCAAAGCTTCAGGTTAGCTTCACTAGGAGACAAGCGAATCTTGTCGCTCACACGCTTGCGAGGGTGTCTAGATTATATGCTAGCTCTAAGATTTTTGATTTGATTCCAACCTGTATTGACATTAATTATTATTTATAATGAAATGAGATGAGTTTGTTTTGGTAAAAAAAAGTGTTTAAAAATATTTTCATGCAAAACATATTTTTATGAAAAATAATGTGAGTGTGTGATTAGTTTTATTTTAGAGAGTTTTATTTCCACTTACACAAATATCCTAAGACATACGATACAAATAATAAAACGAACAACTCATGACTTGAAAGCTTGATCTTCTTTTCCGTTTTTTGCACCCTTGACCTTTTCGAACTTCTTTTGTCAATCATCAAAATAAAATTATTCCTCTCAAGGCATATATTCACAGTTTATCTATGGGGTGGGTAGATGGTCGATTTATTCTGTTTCATTTTGGTGGCATAACGCCTCCCTGTGTATTAACAATTTGTAATTGTGATTTTGAGCACCCCTAGTGCTCATTTATATGAATCATTGTTTATCGGAAAAAAAATTTAGACTATGCGAATTTTTTTCTTCTCCAAAACATTTATTTAATGTTTTCTTCTCATTCTCATACATGACACCCTTTTTTCTAGCAAAAAAGCACTCTCCCGCCCCCTCTCTATCTTTTCTCTATTTTTTGTTCCTTTTCGTTATATCTTATATTCTTTATTGATAAATTCTGTCTTATCTTTGAAACTTTGGTAACTTTTATATAGTTTAAACTTGTTATGAAAATTAACTATTAAAGTTTTGCATTATATTGATAATTTGGAATACCTTATTCCTCGGCTAGAGCTAGCATCAAGCTCAAGTAAAATGCATTGAATTATGTCTTGGTAGGTGATGAACTATACAAGAAGAGTGCCAATGGAGTACTCCTAAAATTCCTAGACAAAGGTGAATCTATAAGGTTATGGGTGAGTTACATGAAGGCATGTGTGGCTCTCTTACCAATCATGAAATGACCGATTTACAGGCATGGCTATTATTGGCCAATCATAACTGTTGATTGCTTCAAATATGCCAAAGGGTGTGAAGCTTGTCAACTTCATGGTCCTATCCAAAGGGTGCCAGCCGAGGAACTGCACCCACTTATCGAATCATGACCATTCAGAGGATGGGCAGTGGACTTGATTGGAAAGATTCACCCTGCTAGTTCCATGAGGCATAACTTCATCATAGCAGCAACGAATTACTTTTCCAAATGGGTAGAGGCTTAGCCAATAGTCAATGTATCTCAATATGAAGTGATCAAGTTCATACAATATCAACTCGTGTATAGATTTCAAATTTTTGAAACGTTTACCACTGACCATGGTAGTATGTCCACAATGGACAAAGTGTAGGCTTTTCCAAGCAATTTGGGATCAAGCTGATCCACTCAACACCCTATTATGCTCAAGCTATTGGGCAGGCAGAGGCCACCAATAAAAATAAAACTGACTTGATCAACAAGAACACAAAGGACAAGCCAATGAAATGACATGAAACTCTGAATGATGTGCTTTTGCCCATGAAAAATTCCAAGTCCACAGAAACTGGGATAACTTCTTATCGGCTAACCTATGGGCATGACGTTGTCCTGCCATTAGAGATTAATGTTTCTTCATTAAGAGTGGCTAAAAAACATATACTGAGTATAGATGATTATCAGCAGGCCATTCTAATGGAGTTAGACTCGAGGGATGATGAAATGTTAGCTGCTCTTAGCAAAATTGAGTTGCCTAATCGGAAAATGGCGAAGACCTACAACAAACACGTAAAACCTAAAAGGTTTGTTGAAGGAAACTTAGTTTGGAAAGTCATTTTGCCAATTCGGATTAAAGATCCTAAGTTTGGAAAATTGACACCAAATTGGGGACGACCATTTATTGTTAGCGTGACATATAGTGGAGGTGCATATAAATTAGTCAACATGTATGGCGAAGAGCTTAGAAGGAATATACATGGCAAATATCTTGAAATCTATTACCGTACCATTTGGGAGGGAATGGAAACTGAAGATTAAATTGCAAAAGTATTTAAATGGCACACCATAAACCGGTGGCCTAGTGATTAAAACATCAAAAAAAATTCAAAATGCAAGAAAACATTAAGATCCCAGGTGTTATACCCTAATTTTGCCCGGTCTTTTTATCCTAATCGCTTTAGCCCCGTGTCACAAACCCATAGCATTTCAAGCGCTATTTTTTTTAAAGTCGGACCAAATTGTCCAATTGGGCCTATGCCCAACCTTTTGGGCTTATTTTTGTTAGCTTGCCTAATTGGGCTTACGCTTAGTGTTTTTAATGTTTTGGGTCGTTTGGGCCTACATCTAACTTTTGGACCAAAAAGCCATAAAAAAAGTGATAATAAAATCAGATTAAAAAATATATATATATTACAAACATCCCAAAATATAATAAAAATTAGAATTAATAAAAATTAATTTACAATATTCCAAAAAATCTTAAAAATGCCAAATTGTACAAAAAGTCCAAAAAATACAAAATAATAACCAAAAATACAAAAAATCAGAAAAACGAAAATCACAAAAATATAAAAATAAAATAAGAGCCCATCAGCCCAAACACAGTAGCTGCGCCTCCACTCCCAAACCTTCTTCACCAAGGCTTCACCTCCCCAACCCTAATTCAGCAACTTGGTGAGCAAGTTTTCAATTCTAGGCCCAAACCTGAAATAGGAAAACAAAATCAAGGAGAATCAGAAATTAATTTCCTAAACCTGAAAAATGCCTATAAAAACAACAATTCACAGACACAAAAGGGGAGGGAATTCTCAGTGAATTCATACAGAAAACCATACGCTTTAACAGCAAAATTAGGGTTTCACACTGAAACCCTAATCACCAAAATTCTAAAAAGAAGGGGACAGAGGCCATAGCAACAGTAGTAGCAGCAAGCAGCAGCAAGCAAAAGGAGAATTTCTGAGGCTGGAAAAAAGGTTGGCTACCACTATTTCGTTTTCCCTATACTCTGTCAATTTAAATAAATAATAGGCCTTTTAAGAACAGTAGCTTTATTATAATCAAACTGTATATAGGAACTAAAAATAATTAGATTCTGTTTATTGGTACCGTGAGCATTAGAACTGTGAATAGAGGTAGTTTTGTTTTAAGTTTGATACATTAGGGTTTTGGCCTAGTTTTAGGAATCCAGCCAGAAATAGGATAAAAAGGAAACGATATCAAGATACAAAAGCCAATTCCAGTTTAAAGACTAGGGTTTCTGTACGTTGTTTTGGTCATAAGACCGAAATAGGTCAGTAACAAAATTAAGGTTTTGTTGATCTGTTCTCAAAAAATATAGGCGAAGGATAACAAAAAACAGTGAATAAAATCATAGGGGAAAAGAATCAGAAACCAAAAATAAGTAAGAGCATAAATCAAAACAGAGAAATAAAAAAAAAATAGAAAAAAGAGACAGAAAAATGAGTCAGAACCATACCAATTCCGACCACTGGTCGCCCCCCCCCCCCCCCCAAAAAGTGCACTGTTGCTGTCGTTTGACACACCGTCGCCATCATCAACTTCGCGCCGCCGTGGAACCTCCACCGGAGTTGTCACTAACCCATCCCTTAGCATTGTCGTCTCCGTCGTAGCACCCTCCGTGGATCCCGTCCACCATCTCCTTCGTTCTCTCAGTTTTTTCCTCTCGTTTACTCTTCCTCCCACCGTAGCCACCACCATCAAAACCCGTTCATTTTCGTTGCCGTGTTTGTCTTCGTCGGAATCGCGCCCCACCGCCGCCGTGAAGCCCCTTCGCGCCGTCATCGCACTAGACCAGTTCGGTCACCTCGCCATAAGCACGGTAGCATCACAGCGCCACCATCACCAGCGCGTTCCTCGCCGCGGCCAGTCCGGCGCGATTCCCGCCGTCGTATCCTCCTCCTCCGTCAGATTCTCTCTCCGTTCTCCCTCTTTCCCTTTCCCTCTCAGTCGCTCCCTTTTTCTCGCTGTCCATGATCTGCTCCCTCTCGGTGATTCACTCTTTCTCTCTCTTCAAAGAAGCTAGCGGCGCTGGATGAGATGAAAACAAAGTTGGGGTTAGGTTAAAATGAATATGCCTCTTTTATCCCTCAGGTTTTGTTTTATTTTACTTTTATTTTTATTATTCAGATTACTAAAGACACCCACTCTGTTTCGTTATACACTCCCCCTACTTTGGCCCAGATTTCGCAACAATGCAAGTTGGGCTGCTGGGTGTTATTCGCACCCCCTTTATTTTTATAACACAGCATACCTGCAACTAAATACACGCCATTTTACTACTGCACCCTCTCTTTCGTTTTTTTTATTTTCTTTTACAAAAAAAACCTATAAAAATAAATAGATAAATATTTCATTTTTAAAATATAAATAGGGGACTAAGTCGACTGTACAGTCGGGTTAGTCTGCTTTTTAGGTCACTAATGAACTGTTACGGATCATGGCCTAAAATCCCTATTTAAAACAAACAAATTTCTAAATTAAAATAAACACAAACACATTTAATTCCACAAATCAAATTTTCAAAATAGAGGATTAAGTCGGCCGTACGGCCGGGTTAGTCAACGTTTTAGGACGAATGAACCGTACGGATCAAGAGTCCTAAAACCCCTATTCAAATAAAATCAAACCACCACACATCAAACTATCTTCCAAACTTCAAAAAACTGCATTTTCACAAACTAGGGGACTAAGTCGGCTGTACAGTCGGGTTAGTCATCATTTTAGGACAAATGAACTGATCACTCAGGAGTCCTAAAATCCCTAAATAAAATACACCAACGAACAAAGTTTTCTACCAAGAACTATGTGTGATTTGATTCTCTACCAAGAGATACGTAGGAGCAGAGGGCGGCCGACCTCTGTCAATTGCACTAATAAAAAACCTTTTTTTTCTTTTATAATCATTTTCTTAAATAAAATATCAATTTTCTTTTTTCTTTTTAATTCACAATAAAAGGGTAAAAATAAACATTTTCAAAATTAATATTCTTTCCTACAACTAGTTAGCAGGTAACCTTCCTTAGGAAGGATGTTGTGGGGTGCTAATACCTTCCCCACGCATGACCGACTCCCGAACCCTTATCTGGTCTCAAGGACCTTTATCCATTCCAAAAGGGATTTTCCAATGTTTGCCCTTAAACTAAACTTTGGTGGCGGCTTCATCTTTGAACCTTCGAGGAATCCTCACTCGGATTTTTCGGTCGCTACACCAGGCTACTGGTGTATTTATAGAAGCCTCCTCAATTGTTGAAGGATTGCCTTCAAGGGTTCTGAGTTGGGCTCTGAGGATTTACTTCTGTTGTTGCTACTTTCTCCTCCTCCAGTGTTGTTTTTTTTACCCATTATCCTTGTGATGCATCAATTGTAGCACTCTTCTCTTGCTCTTCATCTGCTAGGTTGTCTTCCTATATTGCCTCAGCCATTTCTTCATCAGCCCACTCCTTCAATGCCCAAATTTGGCAAGTCAGCTACAACTAGAACCTTAGGGGCAATAGGGGTTGCTGGAGGAAACTTCTCTTCAACCATAGGAAATGCCTTCAAATGGTGTTGAGGGGCTCCCACGATTTCCACTAGTGTTGGCCTAGAGGCATTTTCCAGTAGGCAGCGCAGTTGGTCCCAAGTTTTGTTGGCCCCGACTATTTCATCTCGACCATTATCCAAGTCCCTCTCAAGATCAATCTTGTGTGATAGCAGGATCAAAAGTTTATGATCAAGAGAACAACACTAGGTGTAGAGATGGATGCTTTCAGAAGAGTAAGTGTTGATCTTCTTGGAGAGGGTGTCATATTCATGCCCGAGGTTCTCCATCTCCTTCTGCAGTTGATTCATCTCCATTGTGATCTACTTAATTTGCTTGTTCACTGCTTCCTGTCTAGCCATAGCCTTCTTTCTCTCAGCCTCCAAAGCCATGAAGGAATTATGGTAGCTATATTTCTAGTCTTGTAAGCTCCCTTAGCCTCTTCAAGGAGTGGTGGGCACTGTCATAGTTGTCCTTAGCTTGGTGTAGAAATGAGACACATCATTAAGTTGAAGGGCTATCTACTGGAAGACATTCTTCTTTGACTCTCGCAGCTCTGTAGATTGAGCCAACTTGAATAGGGAGGTCCTCAAAACTGCTATTTGGGCCTATCAATGCGGATTTCTCCAATCAATGATGCTTCTACCTTCTCTAAAATATTTGATATAGGAGAGGATATATGTCATACCCTAATTTTGTCTCGCTAATTGAAAAAATCCAAAAAAAGTTTTTATTCTCGTCGTTTTAATCGTGCGCGTAACGCTCAACATGTGACGTTTATTTTGATACTCAATTTTTGTTGATATTATAGTGTTTGTTATTAGATTAGCTTATTATCATAAAATGTAAAAAATATAAAACATAATTGAAACACATCAAGGTGAATAGCCAAAGTTTTTTTATTATTACATAACAAAGTTTTACACATGTAGCCAAAAACAAAAAGAAACAAATAGTACAAAAATTTAAAAAGAGAGAGGGGGCGCAGCTCCTTGCTGCCCTAGCTGACAATTATTTTGGGAAGGGTCCAAGTTGCTTTCCCCTATCCTTTTGCTTTTCTCCATTTCAAGCAAAAGAGTGCAGTACCCCAATTTGCCTCCACCTTGCTGCTGTCCTCCCCCAATGCCAGATGCTGTCCTTCCCCAAATCGCCTCTACCCAGCTGCAGTCCTTGGTCCTTTCTCTAATTGCTGTCCTTTGGATTCCTCAGCACCTCACCTCCATCACACCAATCTGCCTATAAATATCAAACAGCAATGCACACAGGGGGGAGGAGAAAAAGATCAAAAACCAAAAATTAAGAATCAGAAAAGAAAGGAAAAAAAGGAGCTTGAAGCTCCGGCCATGTGGTGGTCACCACCGTGAACCACCACCGTCTCCACTGTCAACCCCCAAACCTCCACCACCACATCACCCACCGCGAGAACCGCCATCACCACCATGAGCGTCGCCGTTAACGACGCTCGCACCACCACTCTCATCCTCCCCTCTGCTCTCCCTGGATCTCGTATTCTCTTTCTCTCTCTCTGGATCTCCCTCTATTTTTATCTTCTTTCTTCTCTAAAGTCTTTTCTCTTTCTCTCTGCTTCTTTGTTGTTGCGGATGAGAGAGTGAGGCAAAGACTAGGGTTCCAATTCCTCTTTTTTTGCTTTCCCTTTTTAGACCATCATCATTATCTCAGCTTCATTTTTCATTTAAATATAAATAAATAATAAATAATGGTAATAAATCATGTTGAATGCTAAATAGTAAATACCATTTCTCTCAACTCTCCTCTGTTGATCGTGACCCCCCTTCCCCTATCATTATTCTATTTATTTATTTATTTACTAAAAGACTAGTATTTACACCTCCTCTTTTTCCTTTAGTAACCCCCACCCCTTGTTTTTGTCTGGTATTTCTTTTTTTATTATTTTGTCTCTATCTTGTTTATTTATTTATATTGATCAAATGTTGTTACTAACACCCTTTTTCTAGTTTTGATATCTCCTCATCTGACTCATCCTTTTATTTCGGTACATTGCTACTATCATTCATTTGTGTATTAGCTTGATTAATTATCATTACTATTTACACCATGGTTCTTTTTTCGTTTTTCTAACCAATATAAATCTTGGGTTTTAACCCACCCCTTTTATTTTACAAACTAATGAGTCCAACTCAGTTTTGTTGTAATCATGTTTCCAAGCGAACACTTACAAAATAATCAAACATTCAATCACAAATCGGTTATTTGCGATAGACACTCTGGGTACAACCCGTTAGTGAACATCTTATACTTTCAAATGAGCTATTAGTAGTGACCACTCTGAATTTACTTGTTTGCTCATTACGAACAACCTACAAATCTCAAAAAAAAAATATAAATAAAAAACACCAAACCCACAAAAGTTTTCTACCAAGAGCTACGTGTGATTTGATTCTCTACCAGGAGATACGTAGGAGCAGAGGGCGGCCGACCTCTGTCAATTGCATTAATAAAAACCCTTTTTTAGTCCTTTCGTAGATTTCTTATTTCTTATTTTTTTTCAAAAAACAAACAAAAATAATTAAATGTCCTCCTTCCAAGTCTTTTTCTTTTAATTTGTAAATAAGGGCAAAAATATATGTCTAAATTAATAATTTTTTCTACACATTTAGTTAAAAGGTAACCTTCCTTAGGAAGGATGTCGTAGGGTGCTAATACCTTCCCTACGCATAAACGACTCCCGAGCCTAAACCTGGTCCGTAAGACCCCCTTATCCACTCAATAGGGATTTTCCAATGTTTTCCCTTAAACTAAACTTTGGTGGCGGCTTCATTTCAAGAACGTCGAAGAATCCATCTTCCGGATTTTTCGGTCGCTACAGCTGGCGACTCCAGTAGGGACTAATTAAGAGAGTCAAGCCTAATTAACTAAATGTGTAAGTATTTGTTAATTTTATATTTTGTTTTTGCCTGTATGCTTATTTTATTTATTTATTAGCATTTCTTTATATTATTGAACCTTAGGGTAGACAACTTTTTGTTATTATTGTGGTATATCTTGTCCAGCTTGGTTAGTTTAGGTATTTTGCCCTCATCACACACCTCACTTACACTTTTGCACACACTTTTGAGTGGGGCCCTATACCCGGGTCTGCAAATAACCTAGGACGAGTGGATATTATTAGTGACAGTCATTTTGGATTTTATCTGTCTGACTCTCATGAAAGTCTCAGCCAAAGTACGCTCTTTTATGGTATCCCACACCTGGTAGCTAGCTATCGTTGTGGATCGTATCATGAAGGGGATTTTAGCTCTGGAGTCCTTTGTGAAGAAGTGAATAGAGCCACTTGAGAGATTGATCACATAAGTGACCCTAGACCATGTTAAAAATCCCAATTTAGACACGACCCACCTAGGACACAGGGGCATTATACTTACCCTCTCTATTAATCTGGTTAGCGTTTCTCCACAAATAAAATCACTAAAAAAAACATTTTCATACTTCTTTCTTTCATTTGCATGCACATGAAGCGACATCATCATACCCAAAAAATCATCACGCATTTCATTCATCTCCATTGTTGCTCATGTACAACAAACATCCATATGTTCATGCATTATACTTTATTCAAAGAAAACATATATAAAAAATCACCATGCCTTCATACTAAAATCATTCTTCCACGAGCATTTCATTGTTATTGCACCATCACGCATCGCGTCATATAAAGAATAACAGTACCCCCATATTATATAAAAGAATAACCATCACGCATCGCGTCAAAATTGCATTCATCTTGCATATCCATACACCAAAAAACATTACCCCCATATTATATAAAAGTTATGTTCATTACTCATTTCCACGCATTAAAAAAATCGCTGCGAGTGTCATGTATTTTGTTTCCTCGCACACAAAAAAAAAACAATTTTTACCCATATAACATTAGCATATCATTTGATCAAAAAAAAACATTAGCATCACATTTAACATGCACCGACATTCATTCATAATCATTCAAAATCATGATCACACGGTATAGGTATCACGTCATTTGTAAAGTCTTGAATTACATTTCAAAAAAAACATAACATTCATAAATCATTTCCCTCATGTTGTCATCCTAGTTTAAATGCATCAATTCCATATTCATGTATCATTTTCCAAATAAAACAAAAATTATTTCATTACAATTGTATCATTCATCATCCCATAAATAAAAAATGAGAGTTTGCATACATGTTGTACTACCTCTTACAAAATAAAAATAATTGCATCGAACATGTATTTCTTCATGCATACATGCATTTGCATATCCGTCATCATGGGCATTATATGTTGCTAAAAAATAAAAAAGCACCGCACATTCATAATAAAACTATTCTTTTCACATGCAGCCCATTATCGTTGCACTACTATACATCTCATCATCCAGAAAATACCAAAAATAATTTTGTATTTGTCCAAATTGCATCATCTTGCATATCCATATAGAAAAAATATATATCACCTTGATATTATAAAAAAATTATGTTCATTACTCCTCTTCATGCATCATAAAAACAAAACAAAAACAAAAGTTTTTCATTCTTATCGACCTCAATCGCATTATGGTCCAGCACGCATCATTTACAAATAAAAGAAAAATAGTGCCACTTTCTAACATCATCCATCATCCAAAAATATATAGCATGTTGCATTGCCTCCAAAAATCATTTTGGATAGTTAACCTCTCCAAGTGATCATTCATTCATGCATTTCACACATTTGCATTTTCATCATGTATATATATTATCATGTGTTCATCCACACATAAAAAAGAACATGAGCACTTTTTTTTCAAAAGATTGATGAGAGATGAGGCGAAGTTGATTATTTCTTCTTTGGAAAAGTTTAGCTCAGCAACAAACTCAAGGTGTTTTCAGACACTCAATTTTCAAAAAAGAAGTTATTCACTGTTTGCAGCTCATTCATAATTTTCTTCAGCAAAATGATGCATCTCATCAGTCCCATGATAAATGATCCAAATGGCTCATTTTGTCAACTAATGTGTTATCAAAAATTTCTTCTATCATGTCGCTAACTATGTTAACTCTCTGTGAAGCATTCGTATAGTGAACTTGTATGCAATGTGCATTTACTCTTGTTTGAGTCTGTTAGTGTCCATATCTTTCCTATCATCATCCCTTGTTCATGTCCAATCCCACCCCGACCATCCCATGAGGTGCATATTCTCCACACAAGTACCTAGTCGACTACTCGGTTGGTTCCCAATGATGAAATTTCACAAACTAACACTTTAGACCCTCATGCTAGGGCAAATTTGTGATCACTAGATATCTTGTCAACATTGTATTCCCTTGGTGCGAGCCCTTTACAAAAAAAAAAAGAAAAAAATCAAAAAAAGACCCGTTAGGTTGAAAACTCGCGAGAGCAGCCTAAGTAAAAATTAGGGCAAAAAAAAAGGAGCAGATATGTGAAGATAAGAAAATTGTTGTCTTAGAATTAATTTTTGAGAAAACAAGCAATCATGATTTCCGAAAAGAAACACTCTTTGCTACCCACTTCGAGCCAAAAAAAATCAAAAATCTTTCAGTCACCCTAGACAATAATCAATTCCACATCAAAAATGGTGTATCACTTTTATTAGCTCACTCTACTCAAAAGAAAGAGAAAGAAAAATCACACACAAAAAGTGAAATTCAAAAAAGGAGGATCGAAAAATCTTGGAAAAAAGCAAAAGCAGTAGAAAGTGGTGTGAGCTGATACATCATACCATCAAACACATAAGATACCCTTGTCTGAATAAACCCTCAAACACCTCTTTGTGCCAAATTATCATTTCTTTCACAAAACCCAAACCATTGGTCTCGAACACTTCTTTGGGCCTACTTATTCTTTCTTTCATTAAAGGTCCCTGTCTCAATAAACCATCAAACACCTCTTTGAGCCTATTTATCCTATACTCCACATTACCCCTAACTATTGGCCACATTACAAACCCTTTCTTTCATAAACCCCCAACCATTGGCCACATTACAACCCTAACAAGTCCATTCTAATCAATGACTGATTGCTTTTGTTTTCTCAAAGTTTTAGTTTTAGGACAAGTAAGTCTATTTATCTACAATGTATTTGCTCGAAAAAATCTCAAAAAAAAAGAAGCTAAAAAAAAACTCAAAAGGCATGCACACCAAGATTCATTCAAGTTACACTGATATCAAGACAAGATTTAGTGATCACCATGTTGAAATTTTCATCGTATCAAAACCCAGGACTATCATAGTCTGTGGGAGTCACCTTAAAAGAACCAAAAGTTTAGACTAGGACCATAACCTAGATCCCAAAGTGGGGCAGTCCCTTCACCTTTCATGCTTCTCGAACTTGGGGAAATTTTCCAACGTCCATCCCATTCATACACCACATCCAATCCATATAGCCATACGACCAATTCCAAAAATCCACGACCCTAACTCAGTCACCTTTCACAACCCCACTAAAAGCAACCATTTGAAATACCATTCCAAAGTGGGGAAATCCCGTCGCCATTCACTCCACCTAAAATCGGGGAAATCCGCCCTACACCCATCTCACCCCCTTGTCATATTCACATCCATAAGACCATACCGGGGAAATTTCTCAGCCCACCATCCTAAACACGGCCTTTCAGAAACCCTAGTCAAGGCCACCTTGCCCTTGTCATAGTTGGGGCAACACCAAACACTATGTGTTGAGACAAATTCTTTCGCCTGCCACCCTTCATTCCAAAGTCATGGCGTTCCCAATTCATCATCTACTACACCCCTAGCTGTTGTCACCACTAGACAGGGGAAAGTTATGAACCCACCGTCATCAACTCTAAATTGGGGTAGTCCTACATTTCTCGGATTGGAGCAAGCCTACCTTTCCTGACTTTGGCAAAAACCTGTCACGTGTCATATCTGTCATACCCTGGATCAAGAACCAAGTTAACTGACTCATTCATTCATATTTGCACTATTATGCATATTTGCTAAACAATGCTTCAAAGAGAGAAAACGCAAGTTAATAATGTGAAGTTGAAAACTCACGTAGTTAACTTTGTGGACCTAAAATTCAGTCATCATGGGACACCATAACGAAAGAACAATGTGAAGGAGCTTGCAAATGCAATCAAATACTTCTGCACATCAGTGTCCGGGAATAACAACCTTGAGATTACCAAAGATTGAATTCAAATCAAATCCAATTTTTCCAATAAATGATGATTCCGAAATTTTCACCTCTGCTTCTCGCATCAAAAGTCTCATTTCTCATCATTGCAAAAAATCTTTCTGCATCTCCAATAAATCATATTAGAAATCATTGCACCATACGTTTTATTCCAACATCAAGCCATGCATCTACCACAACTTTTGTATCTAAGCATTACATTCGCGCATTCATTCGTCCATATACTTACATCATATACTAAAAAAAGAGCAAAAAAGGAAAGCAATCATAGCATAAATCATTCCACATGCAACCATGCATTTCATCGTAGCACCTGCATCTAAGCAGTACAATTGCATTCATATCTTATCTGCATCCACATACAACCGTTTGTCAACTTTCTCATTCCATCAGGTTCAACACCCATGGTATACCCATTTCATTCATCATCCCACCAGATACCGATCATTGCACGTTCGTCACATGCATAACATTGTTTGCTTCGATAGATGTGCCAAGTGCCGGTCTCATCGTTGCCCAAAAAAAAGGTTTTTTTACATCACTAATCATATCATTGTACCATGCATTCACGTGTTTTTCCTTTATCCACCATGGCATTCGCATCAAAGCATTACATTTGCATCACGTTCGCACTTTGTATTTCATACACTCATTATATACTAAGAAAAAAAAGAAAGGCAAAAAAAAAGTAAAAGAGAAAAAAATTGCTCATTCCATTACATTCATCATTAATCAGCACAATCACGTTCATATCTTATCGGCATTCACATACGTTGTTTGTCAACCTCCATGTTCCATTAACTTACACTCACATCATCTGCCACATTTCATTCATCCCATCGGACACCTACCATTTCACATACCTATATTGCACGCATGCATCATTCATTGCTTTTTTAGACATGCCAAATATAGATAGCTTTTCCCTTCTCAGGTAAATGCATTCATTAGGTATGCTCTAGGCAAGTACGCCATGTGTCAATCCCCATAGTTTGTTCCCTCAAAGTCAGTGCTCCAAGCGCTGGTCTCATATCACAATTCAGAGTCCCAGTACTCTTGCAGACCCCTAGTGGTCCTTCAGAACCCAAGCGCTCCTTCAGACCATCAATGGTCCTTCAATCCAGATCGCACGTCGCGTTATCGAGCAACCAACGGATCATTCGACCCCAGGTCCTTCAGACTAGTTGTGTCTGCCTAAAAAAACATAGTGCACGTCCTTCGAGGTGAGCAAATCAGGTCAACGACCTGATCTTGCCCCCATGGCCGCTCGAAAAAGGTCACCCCCCAAGCAAACCGTTTTACTAGTACCATTTCTAGTTCGCGCTCCATCAGACCCATTGGTCCATCAGGCTTAGGCATGCCCTTCAGACCCCGTCGGTCCTTCAGTTTAACTCCAATCAATGCGCCAAGCATCGACTGCGAATTAGACCATCAGAGCCCTAGTGCTCTTTCAGATCCCCAGTGATCCTTCTTTACTTTTGTTCTAAGTCAGCCCAGTTTTTCAAGAATTCCTAAAAAAAAAAATCGTAGTCTTGACAAATTTAGTGTCTTTTTATCTTTATTTCTATTTTACTCGAGAAATTTGGAAACCCTTCATATTTCCTAGTAAAATATAAATAAAGAGGGGCAGCTGTCATACCCTAATTTTGTCCGGCTAATTGAAAAAATCCAAAAAAAGTTTTTATTCTCGTCGTTTTAATCGTGCGCGTAACGCTCAACGTGTGACGTTTATTTTGATACTCATTTTTTGTTGATATTATAGTGTTTGTTATTAGATTAGCTTATTATCATAAAATGTAAAAAATATAAAACATAATTGAAACACATCAAGGTGAATACCCAAAGTTTTTTTATTATTACATAACCAAGTTTTACACATGTAGCCAAAAACAAAAAGAAACAGATAGTACAAAAATTTAAAAAGAGAGAGGGGGCGCAGCTCCTTGCTGCCCTAGCTGACAATTATTTTGGGAAGGGTCCAAGTTGCTTTCCCCTATCCTTTTGCTTTTTCCATTTCAAGCAAAATAGTGCAGTACCCCAATTTGCCTCCACCTTGCTGTTGTCCTCCCCCAATGCCAGATGCTGTCCTTTTCCTTATTCAAATGGCCGTCGTTCCCCAAATCGCCTCTACCCAACTGCTGTCCTTCCCTAGCCAACTGTTGTCCTTAGTCCTTTCTCTAATTGCTGTCCTTTGGATTCCTCAGCACCTCACCTCCATCACACCAATCTGCCTATAAATATCAAACAGCAATGCACACAGGGGGAGGAGAAAAAGATCAAAAACCAAAAATTAAGAATCATAAAAGAAAGGAAAAAAAGGAGCTTGAAGTTCCGGCCACCATGTGGGGGTCACCACCGTGAACCACCACCATCTCCACTGTCAACCCCCAAACCTCCACCACCACATCACCCTCCGTGAGAACCGCCGTCACCACCATGAGCGTCGTCGTTAAAGACGCTCGCACCACCACTTTCATCCTCCCCTCTCCTCTCCCTCGATCTTGTATTCTCTTTCTCTCTCTCTGGATCTCCCGCTATTTTTATCTTCTTTCTTCACTAAAGCCTTTTCTCTTTCTCTCTGCTTCTTTGTTGTTGCGGCTGAGAGAGTGAGGCAAAGACTCGGGTTCCAATTCCTCTTTTTTTGCTTTCCCTTTTTATACCATCATCATTATCTCAGCTTCCTTTTCATTTAAATTTAACTAGATAATAAATCATGTTGAATGCTAAATAGTAAATACCATTTCTCTCAACTCTCCTCTGTTGATCGTGACCCCCTTCCCCTATCATTATTCTATTTATTTATTTATTTACTAAAAGACTAGTATTTACACCTCCTCTTTTTCCTTTAGTAACCCCCACCCCTTGTTTTTGTCTGGTATTTCTTTTTTTATTATTTTGTCTCTCTCTTGTTTATTTATTTATATTGACCAAATGTTGTTACTAACACCCTTTTTCCAGTATTGATATCTCCTCCTCTGACTCATCCTTTTATTTCGGTACATTGCTACTATCATTCATTTGTGTATTAGCTTGATTAATTATTATTACTATTTACACCATGGTTCTTTTTTTGTTTTTCTAACCAATATAAATCTTGGGTTTTAACCCACCCCTTTTATTTTACAAACTAATGAGTCCAACTCATTTTTTTTGTAATCATGTTTTCAAGCGAACACTTACAAAATAATCAATCATTCAATCACAAATCGGTTATTTGCGATAGACACTCTGGGTACAACCCGTTTGACTATTGTGAACATCTTATATTTTCAAATGAGCTATTAGTAGTGACCACTCTGAATTTACTTGTTTGGTCATTACGAACGCCCTACGAATCTAAAAAAAAATATAAATAAAAAACACAAAACCCACAAATGTTTTCTACCAAGAACTACGTGTGATTTGATTTGTAACGCCCCAAAATAATTTAATTATTTATTTAAGCTATTTAGGGCTTACAATAATTATTTAAGTGAATTAATTAATTTGGGGTTTATGTTATATAAGAGGTGTTTAAGAAAATAGGGAGTGGTGGAATTAATTGAAATGGGAGGTGCAAATAGGGCCCAAGCATTATTGGGCCTAGGGTTAAATTGAATCAAAGAAAGGGATTAGAACAAGAGAAAGGGAACGGCGCTGGGTAAGAGAGGAAACAGAAAGAAGAAAGGAGAAGAAAAAGAGAAAAGAAAGAAAGAGGAGAAAAAGAGAAAGGAGGGTGAGCTCGTGAGAGAGGAGAGGGAAGAGAGGGATGCGACGGCAACAGCTAGAGAAGAGAAGGAGAGAAGTTGCTTCATCTTGGCTTTAGAAGAGTGAGGCCGACGGTTTGTGAAGGAGGGAGAGGACAGCTCGTTGCTTTTGGGTGATTTTGGTGTTGCTTGGAGTCCTTCAATCCTTGAGGTTAGGGGGCTCTTCTTTATACCTATAATAGTTCTTAAGATATGTACTATGTATAGGGTAGGTTGTTTGATGTTTGAATTGTTGAATGTTGTGTTAATGTCAAGTTGTTGTATTGAGTCATTGTGGTGAAGTATATTGATTGATGTGAAACTGAGTATGATAGGAATTGTGCATATAAATTGTTTGATTAATTACTTCAATGAAAGGGATATGGATATATGTTGGTTGTGATGAACTTGATAAAATATCAATTGAAGTGGTGTTGAAGTGGTGTGGATTAATTGTTGAAAACGTTGGATAAATTATGTTGTTGAATTGTGAAAGAAAGTGTGTGTTGTTTCAGAGACGTCCTGAATTGTTTCAGAGACGTCCCGAATTTCTTTCGAAAAACTGTTTTTGACATAACTTTTGACTCGGGAGTCCGATTGAGACGTCCCGAGATGTTTTGGAAAGCTTATTCAGAGGGCCACGTGAATATTCTAGTTTTGGGCAATAAACATTATTTTCTGGAAAAATTATTTAATTGTGGGCCAGGTCTTTAAATACTACTATTTTGGAAAACTTATCGTTCTCGGGGATTTTTGGAAAAAGGCGTCGTTTTGAAAAAAGGGTACTACCGCACTGAATTTGGGTGTTGGCTGTTGTTGGATGGGCGCCAATTGGGCAGCCCCTGTGCGCCCATATATGTTATGTGACAGTTTGGTCCTTAAAGCGTCAACTTAGTCTTTGCGTGTGTCGGTTGGTCCAATATTTGCGGGGTGGTGTAATTGTTGAGTAAAATTACTAACCTAAGGGTACAAATTGAGTTGAAATAAATTGGAGACGTGAGAGCGGTGTGGGACTTCGGTCCAAAGCGGTGTGATGCCCTTAAGGCTTATATGTTGATGATGTTTGGGACTTCGGTCCAAAGCGGTGTGATGCCCTAAAGCTTATATGTTGATGATGTTGAGTTAAGAAATAAAAAGCGGTGAGTTTAACAATTATTATGGTTTATGTGTGGTGTTGTGGTGCATAGTCATAGTGTCACATGACTCATGTTGCATAATGCGGTGTGTAGGCTTCGGCCAAAGCGGTGTGGTGGCTTCGGCCAAAGCGGTGAGTGCCCTCCAGGCTAATGGCGGTGATGATGGATCCACATGCATGTTGCTTTACATGCATTAGTCAAGCATTTGATGAGTTTATGGATGAATTATGAATGTGATGATTGTTGTTGATAATGTGGTGAGTTGTTATGAATTAGTGTTGCTTGCTGCCCTTCCTTAATATAATGCTTACCTTAATTATTATTATTTGTGTAAAGAGACTCACCCTACTGCTTTATGTTGCTTCTCATGTCGGCAACTTGCAGGTAATCGAGAGTGAGGGCATTCTTATGCCTCTTTTCTAGTAGTGTGTCAGCTCTGATATGTAGCACCAGGGGGAGGGTGTAGTAGTACTGTTATTGTCATCTTGATGTATTGGACTGTTATATTGATGTACTGATACCATTCCGCTGTGTTGATGATATTTCATTATGTGCTGTAAACTAAAACAGGTGTTTGTGGGCCCTTCCCTAAACTATCGCTCTATATATCGTGCTATTGTTTGTTGACCTATGTCACTCGATTATAAGTTGGTTGTTTTTATAAGCGTTGAAGTGTGACACTTTCTTTCAATGATTTTTTTTAAAACTCTGATATTATATACATTAAATAATAGTTATTTAGAAAGGGGGTGTTACATGATTCTCTACCAGGAGATACGTAGGAGCAGAGGGCGGCCAACCTCTGTCAATTGCATTAATAAAAACCCTTTTTTAGTCCTTTCGTAAATTTCTTATTTCTTATTTTTTTTCCAAAAACAAACAAAAATTATTAAATGTCCTTCTTCCAAGTCTTTTTCTTTAAATTTGTAAATAAGGGCAAAATTAAATGTGTAAATTAATAATTTTTTCTACACATTTAGTTAAAAGGTAACCTTCCTTAGGAAGGATGTCGTAGGATGCTAATACCTTCCCTACGCATAAACGACTCTCGAGCCTAAACCTGGTCCGTAAGACCCCCTTATCCACTCAATAGGGATTTTCCAATGTTTGCCCTTAAACTAAACTTTGGTGGCGGCTTCATTTCAAGAACGTCGAAGAATCCCTCTTCCGGATTTTTTGGTCGCTACAATATAATTTAGAAGAGATCTATTGTTGAGAAGTATTTAGATGCTTGCTCTGCAGTGATCCTTCCTGGTTGTACCTTAGCCTCTTGCCTTGCAGTTGGAGAGGGGATGAAAGGGTCTCCATGATGACTGGTCTTGGTTGTGCTGCATAGAAAAAAAATAACATCATTTAATTGAAGTACTGGAAACAAAAATTCTAAATTGAGCTATTTGGCTGATTAGGTACTTACTTGAAGGTGATGTTGTTGTTTTGTTGACCTTAATCGAGTGAATGACCTCTAAGCTTTTTTGTTTGTTGGCCGAGGAAGTCTTTTTCTTGGGAGCCTTTTGGATTGGAGCCTCTGTAGCTGTAGAGGCTTGCTTCTTAGAGGTAGTGGTTGCACTAGATGGCTTGAGAGCAGTAGATAGATCTTCTCCTGTGTCCAAGCCCATGTATTGGGAGACATAGTCATGAGCAGGCCTAGGGAAGACTAGCTCCTTCACTGCAAGTCACTAGTTTGCATGAGAGTTTGTCTACACTGTTGTTCTTCTGAAGTTCTCCCAGGTGAAAAGCAGAAACTTCTTGCGGTTGGTGTAACGCCCAAATAATTTAATTATTTATTTAATTAAATTATTTAGGTATTTTATTAGTATAGTCATATTAAAATAATAATATGATGTTTTATTTAAATCAGGGAGTGGTGTTTAGTAATTAAGTTGAGTAGTAGAAGGAGGCCCGTGATCCAAGAGCCCAATGGCATAGGCGCATGAAGGAGAGCATTAGCTAGGGTTTTGGAGCATTTGCGCATTTTTGAGAAAAGAAAGAAAGAGAGTTGCGAAGAGAGGAGAGAAGGGTGGAGGCGCAACCAAGGAGAAAGAGGAGAGGAGCACTTGTTGCTGTGGTTCTTTGGAGTTGTCGTGCAAGGGGATCTCGTATTCGGCAAATCTAAGGTAAGGGTGGGTTCTATCTTTATAATAGGGTGTATGATGGGTGTTATGTGGGAGATAGGCTCTATTGTTGTCCCTTTGATCTTAATTGGTGTTGATTTGGTGATGTTAGAATGTATTCATAATGATTGCAATTGGTGTTTGGTGATTGATCATGGTGAAAATCAAAAAAATTGGTCCCTAGGCGCCATGGGCGCCATTGATGTTGTCGCTGTCTTGGTTGCTGGAAACGGCGCCCTGCTCCTGGGCACCGTGCCTGTGTCATGTTTTGTTGCTGTGGAAGGCGCCCTGCCCCTGGGCGCCGTGTCTGTGTTGTTTCTGTTGAAGGCGCCCTGTCCCTAGGCGCCATGCTTGTTTGGTTGCTGATTGCTGAAGGCGCCCTGCTCCTGGGCGCCAAGTCTGTTGTGTTGCCTGTTGTGCAAGGCGCCCTGCTCCTGGGCGCCAAGTCCGTTGTTGCTGCTGATGTGCTAGGCGCCCTGCTCCTGGGCGCCATGTCTGTTGTTGCCACTGTTGTGCTAGGCGCCCTGCTCCTGGGCGCCATGTCTGTTTCTGTTGCTGTTGTGCTAGGCGCCCTGTTGCTGGGCGCCAGTTCCTGCTGGATGATGTTGCTGTTGCTGTTGCTGTAAAATAAATGTTGCTGTTTTCTGAAAAAGATGTTGTTGTTGCTGTAAAATAAATGTTGCTGTTTTCTGAAAAAGATGTTGTTGTTGCTGCAAAATAAATGTTGTTGTTTTCTGAAAATGATGTTGCTGTTGCTGTAAAATAAATGTTGCTGTTTTCTGAAAATGATGTTGCTGTTACTGTAAAATAAATGTTGCTGTTTTCTGAAAAAGATGTTGTTGTTGCTGTAAAATAAATGTTGCTGTTTTCTGAAAAAGATGTTGCTGTTGCTGTAAAATAAATGTTGCTGTTTTCTGAAAATGATGCTGCTGTTACTGTATAATAAATGTTGCTGTTTTCTGAAAATGATGTTGCTGTTACTGTAAAATAAACGTTGTTGTTTCCTGAAAATGATGTTGCTGTCTTGCTGGAAAATTATGTTGCTGTTTTCTGAAAATGATGTTGCTGTTTAGTGAAAATTAATGTTGCTGTTACTGAAGATTAACGTTGCCGTTTGCTGTAAACTATTGTTGTTGTTTGCTGTAAATTGGTATTGTCAATGGTGTCGTAAATTGTTGTTGATCTCGGTGTTATAAAATTATTGTTGCCATTGGGGTTGTAAATCTATTGGTGTTTTTGGTGTCGGTGGTTGTTGATGTTACGGTCAAGTTGTTAGACTGTACTATAGGTGTTGGTGTTATTGGTGATGATGTAACAGGTGATGCGCCTATTTCATGGGCTAAGGTGATGGGTGATGGGTCTATGACCATTTGTTGATATTGGTGTTGATTGTGTCACATAGATGACTATTGTTGTTGATTGTCTCTGGTGCATTGTTCATGGTGTCGCATACATTTCATATGCATTATTTTGGTGATGAAGGCTTTGACCTTGGAGCTATAGGTGATGATGGTGATGCTCATATAGGTGATGTTGCCCTTATTGGCTATTTCATTGGTGATGATTGGTACCACATGCATATACCTGTTGGTGTGGGTTACATCTCATTCATTATTCATGACGTTGGTGATGATTCTTGGTGATCGTAATTTGATGTTGTTGTGAAGCGGTCGATATAGTTGTCGTAACTCTAGCATATTACCTATCATATATGCTATTATAATGTTAGATATCTCACCCCTTCTGTTTGAATGTTACCCCTATGCTGGTAACGTGCAGGTGACTGCGAGTGAAGGCATGTCTACCTTCGCTAGTCGAGTCGGTGTCGTCGCTCTGATACGTAGCACTCGGGGGGATGAACGCTAGTTTTTATTAGATGTCTCTATTATTTAATTTCTGAAGTTTTATGGTGATGTTATGATTATTCATTGAAACCTTTATTTTATTCCGCTGCGTGGTGATGCAGTTACTGTTATGTATCATACTATTTTAAGGGTGAATTTTATTATCGGCGTGTGATGTCTAATGGTGAAAATGTGGCATCCCTTGTGGGTGTAGTGAAAATTGTTTTTGAAAGAAATCCCATTTGTATTCGCAGCTAACCACGAAGAGAGTGAACCGTCGACTTGAGCACCAACAGCAACCACTCCGACATTTGGCTAAAAAAAGGGCCATTCATAGATTCTATTTCTTTGACTATAGCATCAAAATAGGTACTAGCCGACCCACGGTCGGTCAAATCTCTTAGAATCAGAGAAAGCTTTCTATTTCTATAATTTATATTAGACATCCCCATTATTTCGGTTAAATAAATCTCGACCCCTTTCCTGATATCATAGACTTTTTTATTTCTCTTATTATATTTTCGTGCCTTACTCTGATTTTTGTCAAAAATTTTCCGGGTAGAAAAGGGGTGTTACAGTTGGCTCCTAAAAGTTGACCAAGCTCAGAGGTAGTAATGCCTATCCTTTGCAAAGTCTCTACTATGGAGTTTTAGGGCAGGGGAATGTGTTGACCCAATCCAAATTGCCTTGCCATAAAATTTGGGTTGTAAAACTTTACAGAGAGTTTGTTGTATCTTGAGGAGTCTTTGACTCCACTGATGAGGTCCCTGCCAGTAAGTTCTTTGCACCAGTTGGAGACCATGTAGTTAGAGGCGTCCGCAGCTAAGTTGGATTGATCAATCTTGAAGATCTAATTTGGACCAATCTCCCTCTCCAAGACTGGGCACTAGTCAACAACAATAGGATTGAAATTGAAGAGCTTCTCAACAATAACCATGGGTTCCAGGTCTTTAATTAGGGTGGACATCAAATGGGTTCCTAGGATCTAACCACCAGAGGAAGTAACCTATATTGGAAGTTAGAGGGGGTCAAGTCTGGAAAGTACGTTTGGGCCCGCAATTGCAAAAACTAGATAGTTGAATTTTTTTTATAGTGCCCATTTTCATGGATCTTGTCAAGCAGGTTAAGATCCTCGAGAATATGCCTGATTGGACAGAAGGATGGACATAAAAGCTTACAATTCTTGAACAACAGCTATAGAGCTAGTGCCATAGAAGTATTTGCTGAAAAAGTACATGAGGAAAGACCCATGTTCAGTGTCAGAAACCTCACCCGAGGCTTTGAAATTGGCATCTAGAAAGGAGTAATAAGCACCATCATTCTTGCCAAAGACATATTCAAACTCAGTGAATTCGGCATTAATAGCCGAGTGGACTTCTTTTCCCTCAAGTGGAAGGTCAAGAATGGCTACCACATCAAGGAGGATTGGGGTCAACATTCCCTAAGGAAAAATGAAAGTGTTGGTGGTGACCAAAAACCCATAAGGAGCAGGAGATGACTGAAGTGAGTGACTATATTAGAAGCAGAGAGGGTGTTCATGTCATAGAGGCCCCATCCCTTCCATAGTTATGTTTTGGCAACAACGATTCTTTTGACCCAGGCAACATAAGAGGGAGAGGCTATTGGCCATCCTCTTGTTTCTATGGCCATAGCATTGGTAGATCATACATGCTCTCAATATGAATAAGGGAATTCTTAAAGAAAGTAAGCTCTCTTGGATATTATAAGTATTAAGTTGCAGAGCAACATAATCTTGAATCACCACCAAGACACGGGTGTGTTCAAGATTATCAGAAAGAGGGAGAGAAGAATATCACCTAGGAGACAAAGAAGGATATCGCTTAGGGGATTGATTAGGGCTGTCATCATCCCCATAGCCATGTTCTTGGTTTTGAGAATTAGAGGCAGAAAACATGGCTAAGAATTGAAGGAATAAAGACTGTGGAAGGATTAAACAAAAGGAAGCAAAGGCTAGAAAGAAAGAACAGAGTTAAGGAGAAACCAATGCTACATGATTGCGAAGAAAATTGGGCAGAGTTTCAGTAAATTTGCAGAGTGCAAAAAATAAACTTGCTAAGATTAAATTGGGATCTATTTATAGCAAGCAAAATCAAGGATTAAAGGCAGAATTTACCGTTGCTAATTGAAGTTGTAGCGACCGAAAGATCCGGGTGAGGATTCCTCGAAGGTCTAAAAATGAAGCCGCCACCAAAGTTTTGTTTAAGGGCAAACATTGGAAAATCCCTTTTGGAATGGATAAGGGTCCTTGAGACCAGATTAGGGTTCGGGAGTCGGTTATGCGTGGGGAAGGTATTAGCACCCCACGACATCCTTCCTAAGGAAGGTTACCTGCTAACTAGTTGTAGGAAAGAATATTAACTTTGAAAACGTTTGTTTTTACCCTTTTATTGCGAATTAAAAAGAAAGAAGAAAATTGATATTTTATTTAAGAAAATGATTATTTGGGAGAAGACTGAAAAAGGTTTTTTATTAGCGCAATTGACAGAGGTCGGCCGCCCTCCGCTCCTACGTATTTCTTGGTAGAGAATCAAATCACACGTAGTTCTTGGTAGAAAACTTTGTTTGTTGGTGTATTTTATTTAGGGATTTTAGGACTCCTGAGTGATCAGTTCATTTGTCCTAAAATGATGACTAACTCGACTGTACAGTCGACTTAGTCCCCTACTTTGTGAAAATGGAGTTTTTGAAGTTTGGAAGATAGTTTGATGTGTGGTGGTTTGATTTTATTTGAATAGGGGTTTTAGGACTCTTGATCCGTACGATTCATTCGTCCTAGAACGCTGACTAACCCGACTGTACAGTCGACTTAATCCCCTATTTTGAAAATTTGATTTGTGGAAAGAAATATGTTTGTGTTTATTTTAATTTAGAAATTTGTTTGTTTTAAATAGGGATTTTAGGCCATGATCCGTAACGGTTCATTAGTGACCTAAAAAGCAGGCTAACCCGACTGTACAGTCGACTTAGTCCCCTATTTATATTTTTTGAAATTAGATAAATTATTTATGTATTTTATAGGTTTTTTTAGTAAAAGTATTTGTTTTTTTTTTAAAAGAACTAAATAAAAATGAAAAAGGGGTGAAATAGTAAAATGGGGTAAAGTTAATAAAAAGGAGTGTTGTACTAAAAACGGGGGGGTGCGTTTAGCAGCCCAACCCGTTTTGTTTTTGGATCTGGTCCTGTAAGTAGTGGGCTTCAGGGGGAGTGTATAACGAAACAAGGTGGGTGTAAATAATAATCTGAGTTAAAAATAAAATAAATAAGTAAATGAGAAGGGGTATATAAGAGGAAACTTTGCAGAACCCTAATTGTTTCCTTCCCCTTTGCGCCGCACAAACACATATTCGAGAGAGAGAAAGGTTTTAGAATGAAAAAGGAAAAGGAGAGAAATCAGGGAGGTGATTCATGGAGAGAGAGAGAGAGAGGTTGACTCGCAGAGAGAGAAGAGGGAGGGAATCACGGAGAGAGAGGGAGCAGATTATGGAGAGAGAGGAGGAGGGAGCGACTGAGAGGGAAAGGGAGGTGGTGACCGGTGAAGACGACGGACGGCGTCCACGCGACGAGGAAGGCTGATGATGCTGCCGTCTCCTGATTCGAACGCATGGAAAAGCAAAGGGGTTCGACGGTAACGGCTACGCAGGACGGTTGATGACGGCGGTGAGAACGAAGGGAGAGGAGTGGTGACGGTGTCCACGGAGGGTGCTACGACGGTGATGACGACGCGAAGGGATGGGTTTGTGACAACTCCGGTGGAGGTTTTACGGCGGCGTGGAGGACGAAGGTTGACGATGAGGGAGAGAGAGCTACAGATGGCGTTCGTGGTGGTGGTTAACGGCGCTGGACAGTTCAGATGGGAGCACGAACGACAGGGAAACGACGGCGTGTTCATCCATGGGTGGTTCACGGCGGCGAGACGACGCGTTTTGGGGTGACGACCACCGTCACGGTGGTCGGAGTGGGTACGGTTCTAACTCGTTTTTTGTCTCTTTCTTTTTTTTTATATTTTCTGTTTCTCTGTTTTGATTTCTGCTACATTTTCATTCTATGATTTCTTTGTATTTGGTATTCTGAACCCTAAATCCTAAATTTTTTACAACTAAACCTATTTGATTTTATCCCTAATCCTAATTTCCCTTTTTTTTAACCTTAATTCTTATTACTAGGACTATATCGAATTCCTGTTCTGATTTTACAACAATAACAGCAGCAGCAATCCTATAACCGAAAAAATCTATTTATTTGTTTATTTGTTGTTTTTCTGTTAATGCACACATAAATAAATAAAAAAAAGAGTTTTTGTACACCCGTTTTGTCTAAACAAAAACTAGAAGTACCAACCTTAACTCCAGCTTCTGATTAGAAAAGATCTATCTCCGCTCACTGCTACTCCTTCACTGCTACTGCTCTTTTATACTTCAGCAATTTTGTGTTTCAACAATTGGGGGTTCAGTGTGAAATCCTAAGGGTTTCATTGTTTTTTTTTCTGAATTTTCTGTATGTTTCTGTCTGTTCTTGTCCGAATTTTTGGGTGTGTCTAGGCTTGTTTATATAGGTAAAAATTAGGGTTTTTCTGATCCTTCTCCATATTTGTTTCCATTTTCAGGTACTTGGGCTTGGGTTGGAGAAAATGGGTGCTTGGTGAGCAAGAAATGGTTAGGGTTCAGCTGCTGAGGCGTCTCTTTTGCGTTTTTCATTATTATGTATTTTTTATGTATTTTCAGATTATATTATTTTTGTATTTTTTAATTTATTTTGTATTTTTGGATTTTTTGGATTATTGTAACTATTTGTAAATTAATTTTTGTAATTCTATTTTTTTATTTTATGAAATTACCTTATTATCATTTTTTGTGGATTTTTGATCAAAGGACTAAATTAGGTCCAGAAAGCCAGCGATAGGCCCATTTATCAAAACTGGCCCAAAAGTTAGATGTAGGCCCAAACGACCCAAAACATTAAAAACTGATTCAAAACAAACAGTGTAACCCCAATTAGATAAGCTAACAAAATCAGGCCCAAAAGGTTGGACATAGGCCCAATTGGACAATTCGGTCCGACTTTAAACAAAACAACGCTCGAAATGCCATGGGCTTGTGACACGGGGTTAAAGCGATTATGATAAAAAGACCGGACAAAATTAGGGTATAACAGAAGTCAATGAGTGTCACAAGGAAGGGGGTTAGAATTGTGACCCTTTTAAAAATTAACCTGAAACAACATAAACAACTTCACAAGTATGGTTAGACATTGTGTGTGTAAATGCTAAATTGAGAAGGGTGAGTGAAAACAATCTTCTCAACTGTGATAGTGAGTAGAGAAGGGTGAGATGAAACTGTCTTCTCAACTATGTTTTTGAGTTGAGAAGGGTCGGTTAGTTCTTTCTTCTCAAAACAACTATCAGTAAAGAGAAAGAGATGATTTTTAAAATAGCTTTTCCAAGGTAAGAGATAGTGTTTGAAAGTATTATATTAAGTCTGAAGTACTTGATAATAGTGTTTTCAGTTTACCACTTTGAAAACATTTGAGAAAGGTTGTAAAACAGTGTTTTAAGAAAACTGTGTGAAGTTGAGAAGGGTCAACAAAGCTGTCTTCTAAGTTTTCTAAAGCCTTCTCTAAACAGAGAGTTTTAAGTGCAATGTAAAAACAACTTAGGAAAGCAGTAAATAACACAATGATGTATAGTGGTTCACCCAAAACTCGAGGCTACATATACTCCTCACACCCAGTGAGTATTTCAACTATTTTCCAAATAGTTTACAACTTTACAACCAACCTAGGCTTAATGTTCTTGTGGTAGTTTTCTTCACACAGCTCTACCTACTGTTTTTTGTGGTATTTTTCTTCACATAGCCGTTGAGAAGGGTCGACAGAAAGTACAACAGTTGTTTCTGCACTTTCTGCAGCACTTTCTGCAGAAGACAGCTTGCTCTGTACTTTTCTACAGCACTGTCTTTAGAAGCCAGCACACTACAGCTGTCATGAGAATACAACACATTCCAGCTGTCATGACTATTCTATTATTTGAATCTTCTCAACTTTGAGTCTTCTCAAGTTAATGCTTCTCAAGTTGATGTTGCTTAAGTTGATGCTTCTCAACTTGACTCTTCTCATCATGACTCTTCGGATCTTGACCCTTCTTATCATGATGCTTCTCAACTTGATTGTGAATCTTCTCATGACTCTTCTCATGACTTTTCTTATTATTCTTCTTATGACTCTTCTTATGATGACTCTTCTCATGATGACTCTTCTCATCACGACTCTTCTCATGTTGATTATTCTCATCATGACTCTTCTCATATTGACTCTTCTCATGATGAGTCTTCTCATGTTGACTCTTCTCATAATGAATCTTCTCATGTTAACCCTTCTTAACTAATGACCTTTCTCTTCTCTTCCAAGGGTGTTTTTCTTTGTTATTTTTGTCAACATTCTTATGGCTTCTTTGTCTTGTCATTGCTTCAAGTCTTCTCAACACTTATGCTTCTTAAAATCATATTATCTCCTTGAGAGTAGCTAACATATCCTGTTCTTAAATTTCACTCAAGAAGAAACATTAGTAGCATATGAAATCAGAGAACTTAAGCTTCTCATCACAAAGTTTGTTGACCATCAAAACTCGAATGCGATTTTGCCTCAACACTAACATATTGGATGATGGGTAAACTAGTCATTGTACATCTAATCAATAGGGTAACGACTAGTTTAGCAGTTATGATTGTCCTGCCATTTTCCAGGAATGATTTTTACGTTACCACAACTAACACTTGGCTAGTTGGCAACGTAAAAAGGAGGCATTTGTTAACCCCTAACAATTGCTAAGTTATTAGTCGAGTGAGCCCTCAACTGAGGCAGATGTATATCCAATCCAAGATGAGCTAGTTGCCTTAATTTCACACAAAGCAGTTCCTAAAGGGCTGTAAAAGACTTCTAGCTTCTCAATTATTTCTTCTTCTCTTGAATTATCTCCAAAATGGCACCTATGAAGGCCCATGGAGATTTATTGGTCACCTCACCAAATATGTCGGAATCAGTAGTAGAGGATGCAGTAGCTGAAGATTCGCCAGCTGAGGATACTATTGCTGGCAAAAGGAAGTTATTTGGAAGCAAGCAAGCCAAGAATGTGGTAAGTTACGTTGAATATTGCAAAATCAAGCGTGGAAGTTATTTGCATGTGGTAAGTTATTTGATGTGCCATAGGTTGTTAGTGGGCGGTTTCATAGGGTTTTTAGCGTGTGTTTAATGAGCTTAGTACACGTTATTCTTAGCCGAATAACCATTTTGTAATCGTGGTTAGCTAGAGACAAGTGAACGTGGCCAATAGAGACCATTGTACATAAATACCTTGCTTGTAAATATTTTATATACACGACAATCAATCAAACTCTTATTCTCAAGCACTTTACTATGCATTTCCTTAGAATAGTCCTAGTTTAGTCAAATCTTCTCTCACGCCTAATCCTAGCACTCTTTGGAGTGGTTAGGGAACCCAGAGCTGAGGATTCTAAGGTTGACAACAAAGATGTTCGGAAAAAATGCACTCACCACAGATTTCTCATTCTCCGACCACCACTGTCCTTTCATAGGTTTCTGGTCATTTCTCCATCTTCTTCATTGTGTGCATGTCTGAATCTGAAAATTTGGTTTTTATTCAACTCAAACCTCAAGAACTGCCATGATTAAGTAATTGTCAGCCGGTTCTCTGACATTGTCACAGCTTCAACCACCGCCATGCCACCATTGATGTGCCTCAAGAACCGCCACATGGGTGAATTTCACCCCATAATCCCTAAATCCCAACCTTAATCCTTCTACAAGAATCACTCTGTTCTACCCTTATTTTACCTTGCAATTGAATGTTAATCAATTTTTTGATTCAATTCAGTCTCAAATTCATATTAAACAATAATTTAATAACTATTTTTTATATTTCTTCTTAAATTTTTGTATTTGGTATAAAAGAATAATTGACTAATAATTTTTATATTTCTTCTTAATTCCTAGCTAAACATTTTAGCCCAAATGTGTCCCAAACGCATAAGCAATTTTATCCCAAATTTGTATGAAAAAGGAATGTAACTCATAATTTATTCTGAAGGAAAGATCTCAAAATTAGTATAATAAATTTAGGGAAAAATTTGTTTGAAATATGCTTCTTCCAAACTGGGCCACAACCCTTTAGCGTCATAACCTAGCAGAAAAATGCCATCACCCGCACTCTGCATATATCATTGGTGATGGGCATCATTCGTGATCCACCTGAAATCAATACTCTTAAATTTTTCTATACTCTATCTGAATTAAAGTTAGTATAACACAATTTTTTATTTTCAATGTCTTCTAAGAGTAATTTGAAATGGTTTGGGATAGAATAGTCTAATTTGCAGCGATGAATTTTCGGACGAGAAACATTCCGTGCAAATCGTCCCAAGATAATCCCCCCCCCCCCCCCAATCCATGTGAAAAGCCTCACAAATATATCCCAAATCACGTTGAGGCAAAATTGTTGGATTATCACACTCAATATACACAAGCGAAAGAGAGGTCGAAAGAAAAGAGAAGCTGTCGAAGAGAAGGGGGAGGGTGTCGAAAGATTGCAAGAAGTGTTTTTGAGAGAGTGGATGCAAGAATAGGGAACAGCTTTCACATTCAATTGGTAGTTGACTTATTACAATGTGTATTTATAACACTTAGGCAAAGCTAAACAGAATTTACCATTGCCTAATTACAGTTAAATGGATTTTAACCAATCACTAAAACTAATACACAAAGTCTTCTTAATTGCTAATGAGTCCTACACAAGTTTGTAATTACACCACAATACTCTTCCTTAATTCAAACTTGCAAGGCTTAGCATTCCTATCTTGCTCCTCATAGCTTCAAACTTACTGGTCTTCAAACCCTTTTTTAGCATGTCTGCTAACTGATCTTCTGTACTGCAGTGCTCCACTGCTAGTTTCCCTTTGGCCACTTGATCCCCTAGGAAATGATACTTGATCTCTATATGCTTGCTCCTTCCATGAGCAATTGGATGCTTTGCTAAATCAATATCTGACTTGTTATCCACCTTCAATCTCATAACACCTTCACACTTCACTTTCAGTTCATGCAGCAACATTTGTAGCCATTGTGCCTGACTTGCACCAAATGCTGCAGCAATGTACTCAGTTTCACAGCTCGACAGTGCTACAACATTCTGCTTCCTTGAACACCATGCTATTGGAGCCTGACCCATCATGAACATGTAACCAGAAGTACTCTTCCTGTCTTCTGTATCTCCACTCCAATCAGCATCAGTGTATCCTACTAACTCAGTAGTTTCAGGCCCTGCTGTACTGGGAAACAGAATTCCCCAATCGATTGTGCCCTTGAGATATCTAAGTATTCTCTTTGCAGCCGCCATGTGAGCTCTCTTAGGCACTTCCATGTATCTTCTTGCCACTCCAACACTATAGACTATGTCTGGCCTTGAGTGACAGACATATCTAAGTGAGCCAATCAAATGCCTAAACAGTGTCGAATCAACACCTTCATCAGTGGCATCTTTCTGCAACTTCACAGTAGTATCAGTTGGTGTAGATACAGGCTTGCACTCAAGCATTTTAAACCTCTTGAGTACATCTGTAATGTACTTCTTCTGATGTAGGAAAATTCCCTTTTCACAGGACACAAATTTCATGCCAAGGAAATAAGATAATTTTCCTAGATCAGTCATCTCATACTCGGTCATCATCTGCCTCTTAAGCTTCACTATCTCTTGTTCATTGCTTCCTGTCACTAACAGATCATCCACATACAAGCAAATTATTATCAAGTCCTCATTCATGTTCAATCTTACATACACACCATGTTCAGTCGAACACTTAGTGAAGTTTAGCTTCTGTAGTGAGGCATCAATCTTCTTATTCCAAGCACGAGGTGCTTGCTTGAGTCCATATAAGGCATTTTTCAACTTCATTACTTTGTTTTCCATGCCCTTCTTCTCAAAGCCAGGTGCCTGCTTCACATAGACCTCCTCTTCTAATGGACCATTGAGGAATGCAGATTTGACATCAAGTTGATTCAAACTCCATTTTCTCAAACTTGCCAATGCTACTATCAGTCTCACAATCTCAATCCTTGCAACTGGAGCATATATCTCATTAAAGTCAAGTCCAAGTTGTTGCAAGAAGCCCTTTGCAACCAGCCTAGCCTTATATTTTGCATTCTCACCATTTGGCTTCATCTTAGTCTTGTAGACCCATTTCACATCAATGGGTCTCTTGTTACTTGGTAGATTCACCATCTGTCAGGTTTCATTCTTTTCAATTGACTTTAATTCATCCACCATTGCTGCTTTCCACCTTGGATTTGAAAGAGCTTGATCAAGTGATATAGGTTCTGACTCTACCATGAGAACCAAGTGCATTATATCAGTAACATCTTCACACAAGCCTGCAGGGTACAGGGCATAGCCTTGCAGTCTTACTGATGGGAATCTTGCTCTATCAGATCTTCTCAATTGCTCCACATTGTCATTATCCATATTCTCAACATTGTTTTCATTGACATTGTTCACATTATCATCATCAGGAACAGCTGGTTCAGGCACATTCACAACAACTGGTTCAGGCACATTCACTTCTTCCTCATCTTCGACTTGGTCACTGTCGAGTCGAATGCTAGTTACTTTACTAGTAGCTTGCTCAGTTGATTCCTTCCAGTTCCATTCTTTTGTTTCATCTATAATCACATCATTATTCACTACTATCTTCTTGTGAATTGGATCATACAGTTTATAAGCACCAGTGCTATGATAGCCTATCAGTATCATTGCTTGTGCTCTAGAATCAAGTTTCCTTCTGTTTTGTTCAGGCACGTTCCTGTAACACAGTAAACCAAACATTCTGAAGTGCTTTACACTTGGCTTCACATCACTCCATGCTCCTTCAGGTGTGATGCCTTCTAGTCTCTTGGTTGGACACTTGTTCAGTATATGAGCAGCTGTATATACTGCTTCTGCCCAGAACTTATGTGGAAGATTCTTCTCTCTCAGCATACATCTTACCATATTAAGCAGAGTTCTATTTCTTCTCTCAGCTGTGCCATTGTGTTGAGGAGTATATGGAGCCATTACTTCATGAATTATACCCTCATTTTTACAGAAATCTTCAAACTCATGTGAAGTGTATTCACCACCACCATCAGTTCTAAGCAATTTAATTGAACTATCACACTATTTCGACTAACAGTTTAAATTGCTTAAAAGTGCCAAACACTTCACTCTTTTTCTATATAAGATAAATCCACATCTTCTTAGTATAGTCATTTATAAATGACACAAAATAGGAGTTACCTCCAATGGATTTGGCTTCAAAGGGTCCACACACATCTGAATGGATGATAGCAAGCTTCTTTGTTGCTCTAGTTGGTATTGCAGATTTATATGACTTCCTTGGTTGCTTTCCTTCACAGCATTTTCTACATATCTCCTTTGGCTCTTCAATTTGAGGCAAGCCAACCACCATATTTTTTTCTGCAACATCTTCAAGCTATTGAAATTCAAATGTCCCATCCTCTTATGCCATTTCCACACTGCATCATCCACTTGTGCAACTAGACATTTTGGATCAATAGAGTTCACACCAACCTTGAAAGTTCTATTGCTTGTCATAGATACTTTCAATACAGCCTTCTCTTTGCTATCGAAAACTTCCATGTAATTTTCCTTCATGTTCAATGAATAGCCCTTCTCTAGTAATTGCCCCAAACTAAGCAAATTACTCTTCATTTGTGGAACATAAAGTACATCACTCACTATTACTTTTGTTCCATCTTCCCTTCTAATGGCTACCTTTCCAATGCCTTCTGCAATAACACATCTGCCGTCACCAAATCTGATCTTTCTTCTCACAGTTTTGTCAATTTCACAAAACCATTCTAAGTGGCCTATCATGTGATTAGAGCAGCCCGTATCCAAGTACCACCATTCTACTCCACCACCTTCAGTAACTGTCATCAACATCATCACTTCTCCATCAATTGTTGCCATTAATGCAATAGCTTCTTCATCAGAGTCACTAGCTAACTGTGCCTCTTCATTCCTCTTCCTAGGCACTTTAGGATTCACACATTCATCTGCAAAATGGCCCCATTTTGACAGTTATAGCATTGAATGTGTTCCTTGGATTTCTTATTTCCCTTGCCATCACTCTCACCACCTTTCTTTTGAGATTCTTGCTTAGGATTTCCACCCTCATTCTTGTTACTCTTCCGCTTTCCTTTACCTTTCTTCTTCCAAGATTCATTACCACCACTTCCTTTCTTCTGGGATTGTGTAAACAATGCCTTCTCAGTTTCTTTCTCATCTTTCTTGACACCATCTCTGTTCTTCAACTTCAATTCATGGGCTTCTAAAGAACCTATTAATTGTTCCAATTTCAGCGTATCTAGGTCCTTCGATTGTTCAATTGCAGCAACTATATTGTCGAATTTGGGTGTTAAATCCATGATAACCTTTTCGACCTTCATTGAGTCAGTAACTACTTCACCACAACTCTTCATCTGATTGGTTAATACAGTTAACCTATTCACGAATTGCACTACTGTTTCATTTGGTTCCATTTGCAATTGACCTAATTGACGCCTTAAAGCCATCAATTTCACCTTCTTGGTTTGGTTGTCGCCGGCGTAAGTGGTTGCAAGAACATCTCAAGCTTCTTTGGTCGTCTCATATTCAATTATCTTTTCCAAGACATTCGAATCTACACATTGATGGAGGAAGTATATCGCCTTGTCGTCTTTCTTCAATTGTTCACGGTGAGTTGCCCTCGCCGTCTCCGTTGGTGCTACACCAAGCGGTGTCACTCCACTGAGAATGACATCAAGAACACCCTTATACCTAAAGACAACCTTCATTTGCGCCGTCCATCGTTCATAATTGTTGCCGTCAAAGATTGGAAGTTTTGCATGCATCTGATCACAGGTTCTTGAAGCTTCCGCCATCTTGCCGTCGCGTTCTCCGTCGTGCGTGGCCGTGGATCGTCTTGCTCTGGATGCCAATTTGTTGGATTATCACACTCAATATACACAAGAGAAAGAGAGGTCAAAAGAAAAGAGAAGCTGTCGAAGAGAACGGGGGGTGTCGAAAGATTGCAAGAAGTGTTTTTGAGAGAGTGAATGCAAGAATAGGGAACAACTTTCACATTCAATTGGTAGTTGACTTATTACAATGTGTATTTATAACACTTAGGCAAAGCTAAACAGAATTTACCATTGCCTAATTACAGTTAAATGGATTTTAACCAATCACTAAAACTAATACACAAAGTCTTCTTAATTGCTAATGAGTCCTACACAAATTTGTAATTACACCACAATAAAAATTCCTTGAATAAGTTTTGATGAAAAGAAACCTTTTTGAAAAGTGTTTAAGTTCTCTGATTCATTAGTGATCTAATGGATCTTCTTGAGTGATCTAAGTGCAGGAACTATTCAATCAAGTCTCAAGAAGATAGTGGGCTAAGAAAGCACCACATAAAAAGACATTAACTATGTCTTAAAGGAAAAGAATAAAGGCATTGAGGTTATAAGAATATAGAAGAATGAACACACAAGTTATAGTGGCTTCACAAGTAAAGAAGACTCTCCACAAGAAGCCTCATAAAGAAAGAAGGCTTAGTAAAGCCTTTAGAAGATGAGAATGATGATCAAAAGTCGTAAAAAGATGGATAAAAGAAGATAGCTACAGTGGCTTCTTAAGATGAGAAGTTGTTTCTTCAAGAAGTCTCTTAAGAAGAGTTGGTAGTAGTAAGACTCTTTTCTGATAAAGAAGACACTAGCTATATTGCTTCTCAACATGAGAAGATGGTTCTTCATGAAGCCTAGTAAAAAGAGATGGCAAGAATAAAAGGTTTCTCAAGATGAGAAGACCCAATCGATATATTCTCTCATGATAAGAAAAGCCAAGTCAAGATGCTTCAGCAACTTTAAGAAGACACAGGCCGTGATGTAAGCAAAGAAGACATCAAAACAATCTTCAGAAGGTTCAAGAGAAGACATCTCAGAAGATAGTTCAGAATATTGTTCATAATATTGCTCAGAAGGTTGTTCAGAAGACTCCTCAGAAGATAGTTCCAAAGACTCTTCAGAAGATACATTCAGAAGGTCGAAAAGTGCTGTAGAAAGTACAGAAACAGCTGTAAAGTGCTGCAAAATGCAGAAAAGTGCATCAGCTTTTTTGAAAAAGGCTCCAACGGCTATAAACAACTATATTGAGTTTCAAGACCATTTCCAACGACTCTTTTGGGCTAAAACCTCTATAAATACCTCATGGAAGACCTCATTCAAAGTGTGAGAGTTGGTGAGAAGCGTGGGTCAATATTTACCATTATATAGCTTCTGAAGCTCCTTCCCTACTCTCAACCATGCTCAATGCACTTCAAGCTTTCTATGGGAACATTTCTGAGTATGCTCATAGCTTTGGAGATTATATTATGTTAGAAATCATCTTTCAACCCAAGCTATGGTATTTCCAAACAAAACCCAAACACTACCTTATCATTGTACCTTCTTAACATGACATATGTTTGTTGGATTGTTAATGAAGAAGCCTAAGTAGGTTCTTAGGGATTTATACCTTCCTAACATGGCATAAGTTTGCTTGATTGTTAGAAAAGATGCCAAAGATGTTTTCTTAGGGGTATTACAGTTGCTAGAGCAGTGAAAGAAAACTAGTGGTATAGTTGTTAGAGTTGTGTGCACAGTAGCTAGATCTATGGGTGAAAATTAGTGTTATAGTGGATAGAGCTGTAGAAGAAAAATATCATGTGCTTTAGGCCTAGGCTGGCTTGTAAGGTGTAAGCTATTTGGATAATAGTGGAAATACTCACGGGATGTGAGAAGTGGATGTAGCCCTTTGATTGGGGTAAACCACTACACTTCTTGTGTGTCCTTTATTGTTTCTTATAGCTTATCTCTCATAGCACTTTGATTTTAAAAGAAAACTTCTTCTACACTATTGTAAGAAGTCCTTTCAAAAGGCTTCTTACAAGTTCAAGTTAAATCTTCTTGAACAATCTCTTCAAAAACACCACAAAATTTTATATCTTCTCAAACAAGCATTTACCTTACAAAAACATCATCACTAGTGTAAGAAGCAAGAAATACACTTACACATCACTCATCAAAGTGTATACTCTCCAGCTTCTAAGAATATACAGTAGTCAGAGTCTTCGAAAGTCTACATCTTCTTAGAGCAGTGACTTACCTTCTACCAACTAAATTGGCTGGCCACAAAATGAATTTTAAAAAGGGTCACAATTCAACCCCCTTCTTGTGACTCCAATTGACTTCAAATCTGTTTAAAAGTCTTTGCGAAATCATATAGAGTTGTTAATGAAAACGTGCCACGTACCTCAATTTAGATGTCACTGAGAATGCCAATCTTTGTGTGAGAAAAATCTATGAAACATTTTTTCGCTAATAGTATTGTCCCTGCATACTTTAAACCTGTGAAGGCATCAATATGTTAATATGTTAGGCCAGATATGTTTTCTCAAATTTTTTAGAAAGTATGTGAAAATTATACATCAATTTAAGAGAGGACATAGTGTCCATCGCTACACTAAGGAGAGAAGGGTAAACAAACCTAGCTACTTTTCTTTCTAAGGGAAGAGTTGCATTCCCCATCTCCTGGGGTGTCTCTACCACTCAAACCCATACATGCAAGTGCAACTGTCAAAAGCAAAAATAAGTTAGGGAGAAAGAAAAACTTTTGTGCAGGAGCAGGAGGCACCACCTAGTGGCCACTTTTGGTGGTTTCCTCTCCCTCTCCTTTCCTCCTTCTTTCTCTCCTATGTTCTCTCCACGGCTATAATCCATTCCCCTTCGATCACTCAACCACACATACGGCTATAACCCATTCCCCTTTTCTTTTTACAGTTTTCTTCTTCCATCTAGTAATCGTATGTAATAAGGCTAAGTGTACATAAATGGAAAATGGATAACTTGCAAGAAGTTGGAATACAAAATATAACTGCAACAGTGGTGTTATCTTAGCAGTTTCCGTGTGTCTTGGTAAGGGTATAAAAGGAAAAGTGGAAACCAAAAAACAGTTTTAAGACGTAACTCTCTTTATATATTAGTAATAGATAAATGTAAATTTTATCGATGGAAGTTAAATATATCTTTCATTAACCAACACACGTGGCCCAGAAGCACAAACCACTACTACAGATTTTTTAATGGGCAGCGCTTCTTTTTATCAATGGGCAGCGCTTTTGAGCGCTGCTAATATTTGCGCTGCTGATTCCACTCTAATAATGGGCAGCGCTTTTAAAGCGCTGCCCATTTATAGCAATGCGCAGCGCTTTTAGGAAAAAGCGCTGCTCGTTGCCTTAGCGCATTTTCAAATGGGCAGCGCTTTGTAGAAGAAAGCGCTGCTCATTGCCTTAGCGCATTTTCGAATGGGCAGCGCTTTTTAGGAGAAAGCGCTGCTCATTGCCTTAGCGCTTTTACGAATTGGCAGCGCTTTCTCGTAAAAGCGCTGCCTATTCGTAATAGCGCTAAGGCAATGAGCAGCGCTTTCTCCTAAAATCGCTGCCCATTGTGTAATTTTTTTTTTTATTTTTTTTTCTGTTTTTGTTATTTTCCTTTTTACAGTTGCAATTTTCCTGGACATTTCAGCAATCAAACATTCAGCAATTCATTCCCAATTCATTCCAATTCAAATCAAACATTATGAGCAAAATCAAAACCAGCTAATCAAACATTCCAATCATAACTAACTTAGCTATATGTATCCAAAAAGGCAAAATCAAATATGTATCCAAAAAGGCAAATCAAACATTCAGCAATTCATTCTCAATTCATTCCAATTCATTCCATTTCTACACTTGAACCAAAACAAACTAACTAACAAGTTATTATCCAATTCATATGTACCCAAAACTAGCTAAACTTACAATATGAACCAAAACTAGCTAAGAAGTGCTTAAGTATCCCAATTCATTCCATTTCTACACTTGAACCAAAACAAACTAGCTAACAAGTTATTATCCAATTCATATGTACCCAAAACTAGCTAAACTTACAATATGAACCAAAACTAGCTAACAAGTGCTTAAGTTTCCCAATTCATTCCATTTCTACACTTGAACCAAAACAAACTAGCTAACAAGTTATTATCCAATTCATATGTACCCAAAACTAGCTAAACTTCAATATTAACCAAAACTAGCTTAGTTGTATGTATCCAAATCAAACGCTAACAACTTACAGTATTACATATTCTATCCAAAATCAAAAAAAACGGGAGACATAACGACACCACTCTCCTCTAAGCTCAACTAGCTGTTCCTCAGAGTATGTCTTCACCCGACAATCAGGAAAATACTGAAATTATATAAATAAATAAAATTAGAATTGAAATGGTTAAATGGAATTAACTATTATTATATCAAAATCAAAAAGAATTCTAGATACCTGTCGGGGAATAATCGTTTGGTTGTGGGTAATAATTTCCTTCAAAAATTTCATTACATAATACCCACAATCATTGCTATTGGGTTGTTTTGGACACTACAAAACAAAACATTAGTTAGATGTTAAATTTAATTTAATACATTTTTTCACAAAATAATGTAATTAAATATATAAGAACATTGATTAAAAACTTACAACTATCGGTATCCATTTGGTCTTTGATTGTTCCACTCCCCAATATGTTTTCAAACAACTGAACACAATGACATATAACTATATTATTCGAAATACATATATACGTATATAAGTAAAACAAAGAAATATGTAGAGGGATCGAAATACACACACCTATTATATAACTCGATCAACTCGGGGTAGTTGTTGAAATGACCATGCAATGGATCAATGAAGTACACCGTATCTCTCCCCGGATTTATTGCTAACAGAATCCAATGTTCCCTACAAAATAAGATTTTGAATAAGTAATTGACTAGTATTTAAAAAATGCATGTTATATAAGAATGGATTAAATCTCTCACCGAAAGAGACACGGTGCCAAAAACATGTAATCATCGCTTTTACTTTGAACTTCCCAGAAGCGTCGAGTGATATAATTTTTAACCTCTGTCTTGTTTTGTTCCACAAGCATCTCATAATTACGCAGCTTCTAGGACACATCATGCAGGTGTGTATTATCCGGACACATGAACACAAATCTCAGTGTCTGTTCCGAAGGGACCAAAATGTCCTCGTACAAGTACCTATAATTAGAGATATATACAAATTAAATTAACGATTTAATAAAAAAAATTCAATGATGTCAAATAATCAATTACATACGTACCTGACATATGCTCTAATAGCAGTACTGGTTGCCCAGTTCATTTTACATACATCAGTGATATCCTCACGTCTGATCGACAGTGTTTGACCTAAAGTCCCAAAAATTTGGTCATCCATCTCTAATTCAAGCGGGATTGCCTCATCCATCCTGAATTCCGCGTGCATTTCAGCATAACCAATAATCTTGTAATCATTAATTGAAGAGACCGAGGGCTGAGACTGAGACACAATTAGAGAAGGGGAGGGCTGGGTCACTTTTGGAGGAGGGGTGGGCTGGGTCACTTTTGGAGGAGGGGCGGGCTGAGAATTTTGTGTAGAAGGGCCGGACCGAGACACTTTCTTGCCAATAGATTTTGCCTTGCCAACACTTATGCTTTTAGATTTTGCATTTTTGCGTACCTATATATTAAAAAAAATAATTACTCAGTTAGCACACAATATATGACAAAAAATAATAATTAGTTACAAGTATATTGTCACTTACCACAAGGTGTGTTGGCCATGCCACAAAGGTACCAACTGCATTATCCACATTCAGTAAATCTATACTGACATTTGGAACAGGCAATTGTGCATTCCCCACAATCGCACAGTCAACTCTGACTCTAAGATGATCTGGAGGTAGGGGTAAATTGTGCATCAATGGACCCAATTGGTTACATATGAAGCCTATTGCAACCATTTGATGTGGGTTTGAGATATACAATTCACACTCACACTCATTGTTGTCCTAAATCAATTATAAACAAAAAATAATAAAGACATTATTTGATGTAATAAGAAAGAGAGTTTAAAAATTAATTCATTATTTATTGTAAAAAAAACAATTAATACCTTAGTTGACGGAATTGTGCAACTATCTCGTGCGCTATTTGTGGCAGGGGATGATGGTACCGCAGGCGCTGAAACCTTCGCATATTGCAGTTTGAAATCACTAAGTTCAGCCCTTAGACCTTCATACAATACTCGCAACTCTCTACTTTGTTGACAATCATGCTCACCATGAGTTTGCTTTTTTGGTCCAAGGTAGTGGGTTGGATTAACGCCAAATCCACAACCCCTTGTACGGCCCGAGTATTCTCCCCTTTCCAAGGCACGAGAAAGAATTTCCTTTTCAGAGCAATCTGTGATCTCTCCCTGTGACACAGACTGTGATATGGTTTCCTACTATTGGTAGTGATGTCCCGAAGAAAGGGTCGTCCTCAATACCATCATCATCGGTTGATTGATCATAAATGTCAGTCACCAATTTTTTATTTGTCAATAAAACAATGGACCAATTGATATCAACGGGATCAGTGACATAAAACACTTGTTGAGCTTGGGATGCCAAAATAAAAGGCTCATCTTTATATCCTAACTTGTTGAAATTCACTCGCATGAACCCCGACTCATCAATCTGTAAACCATTATTATTGTCAACCCACTTACATTGGAACACAGGCTCCTGAAACATGTTGTAATCCAACTCCCATATGTGTTCAATGACCCCGAAGTATGACATATTCGCGTATATGGGATTTCTGTCATTGGCACTTGATGTATGCATAGCTTGAGCTACAAGAGTCACCCCACTATTTTGCATTTTATTCTGATCATCATGGTTTTTTGTATAGAACGTGTACCCGTTCATTAGATAGCTGGTGTAAGAGAAAACAGATATATTTGGACCTTTTGCTAACCATCTCAATCTTTCTGAAATCGAGGTAGGATTCATAGCAAACTCGAAATCAATGTGCTCTTTTAGCCACACTATAAAACTCCGATTGTGTTCTTTTGTTAACCAAACTTGACCCTTATATGGGTGATCACTCTTAAGTATGTCCATGTGCTTGGCAACATATGAATCAACCTCACTATCATTGTGCAAAACATATAAGTGTGCTTGATCTAGTTCTTTCCTTGATACCATAACTATTTTAGTTCCTGACATCCCTTTACTAATGCTTCCTAAGTGACGAGACCTTGGCAGTCCCACGGAATATTCAAGACTAGATAGATAGCCGGTGCAGAACTCAATAGCTTCTTCAACTATGTAGCGCTCAACAATACACCCCTCGGGTCGTGATCGGTTTTTAACATATCCTTTTAATATCTTCATGTAACGCTCAAACGGATACATCCATCTCATGTAACATGGGCCACACAATTGTGTCTCTCTAATCAGATGAACAATTAGATGAATCCACTACAAAAAAAGAAGCCATTAGCGACGGAAATTAGCGAGGGACTAATGGTCCCTCGCAAAAATTGGGATTAGCGACGGAATTAGCGAGGGAATAGGGGCTGTCGTATTTTTGAGAATTAGCGACGGAATTTTACACATTAGCGAGGGAATTTCCGTCGCTAATGGCAAAAGTAAAAAAATTTGCGAGGGAATGTCAGTTCCGTCGCTAATTTTTTTACTTTTCAGATGATGGGACTCAGTTGCAGGGGTTGGTAAGTGCACAGGAATTAGCGAGGGACAGTTCCCTCGCTAATTCCCTCGCTAAAGTCAACTTTTCAGATGATGGGACAGTTCCCTCGCTAATTCCCTCGCAATTTTTTTTTCTTTTTTTCCTTAAATCCGTTTACACTCATCTCTCTCACTCACTCACTCACTCTTCACCCTTCCTCTTCCCTTCCTCTTCACCCTTCCTCTTCACCCTTCCTCTTCCTCTACTCTCCACCACCACACAACCACCACCACCACCACCATCACCACCTCCTCTCACTCTCCTCTCTCTTCACTCTTCCAACACCACCACCACCACATACCTCCTACCACTCTCACTCACTCTCTCTTACTCTTCACCACCACCACCCCACCACCACCACTCTCACTCCTCTCTCTTACTCTTCACGCCACCACCACCACCACACAACCACCACCACCACCACCATCATCACCACCTCCTCTCACACTCTCCTCTCTCTTCACTCTTCCAACACCACCACCACCACATACCTCCTACCACTCTCACTCACTCTCTCTTACTCTTCACCACCACCACCCCACCACCACCACTCTCACTCCTCTCTCTTACTCTTCACGCCACCACCACCACCACACAACCACCACCACCACCATCACCACCACCTCCTCTCACACTCTCCTCTCTCTTCACTCTTCCAACACCACCACCACCACATACCTCCTACCACTCTCACTCACTCTCTCTTACTCTTCACCACCACCACGCCACCACCACCACCACGTGTAATTTTTTTTTGAAAAACTGCAGTCATTAGCGAGGGAATTAGCGAGGGAATATCCCTCGCTAATTCCTGCGCATTTACCAACCCCTGCAACTGAGTCCCATCACCTGAAAAGTTGTAGTCATTAGCGAGGGAAAATTCCCTCGCTAATTAGCGAGGGATTCAATTTCCCTCGCTAATCCCAGTAGCGAGGAGGGAATTAGCGAGGGAACCAGTCCGTCGCTAATTCCCTCGCAAATGACCATTAGCGACGGATTTTGGTCAATTTGCGAGGGAAATGTCCGTCGCTAATGACCAGTTTTTTTGTAGTGATCATTATGTCAAAAAATGAAGGTGGGAAATACATCTCAAGCTCACACAAAGTGACGGTAATTTCTCTTTGCAATGATGGCAGCTTTCCAGGGTCAATCACCCTACTACAAATCGCCTTAAAAAAGAAACAAAGTTTGGTTAGGGTCTGGCGCACTTTCTTAGGCAAAATGGATCGTATACCAATGGGTAGCAAATTCTCCATTAGAACATGACAATCATGGGACTTTAAAGACTTTAACTTGAGGTCTTTCATCGATACAAGGTTCGTAACATTTGAAGAGTACCCCTCTGGAACTTTAACTCCATGAAGAAACTTACAAAACACGGTCTTCTCCTTTTTAGATAGAGTATGAGCTGCTGGAGGTAGATATGTACGTGTACCCTTCTTTATCGGACCCAATTCTGGTCTCAACCCCACACTAAGCAAGTCCAACCTCAAGTTGATGGTATCTTTAGTCTTTCCTGGTATATTGAGTAAAGTACCAATGACACTTTCAAAAACATTTTTTTCAACATGCATCACATCAATGAAGTGCCTTACATATAATGACTTCCAGTATGGCAACTCAAAGAAAATCGACTTTTTCTTCCACCCCCGTTTGGCAAGCTCTCCGGCAAAAGGCTTCCCAAATTTAATGTTCAAATCTTTCACTTTTTCAAATAGTTGTTCGCCCGTCAAAGGCATGGAAGCTTTACGGGTTTCGGTATTCCCATTGAATGCCTTTTTCAACAGTCGATACTGATGAGTAGATGGCAAAAATCTACGATGACCAGGGTAGATATTCTTCTTACCATGTTTCAACCACATCCAATCAGTGTTATCTTCACATATAGGGCATGCACACTGACCTTTGTTACTATACCCAGATAGATTTCCATAAGCTGGAAAGTCATTAATTGTGCCAAAAATCATAGCCCTCAGGGTGAAACTTTCTTCTCTGAACCCATCATACACCTCTACTCCAGTCTCCCACATTAACTTCAAGTCTTCAATTAAAGGAGCCAAGTATACATCAATATCATTTCCTGGTTGGTTGGGCCCAGAAATTAACAATGACAACATCATATATTTGCGTTTCATGCAAAGCCATGGAGGTAAGTTATAGATCGCCAAAATCACGGGCCAAGTACTATGGGAGCTACTCTGAATACCGTGCGGGTTAAATCCATCAGCAGACAATCAATCCTAAATTTTTCAAATTTATAAATACAACACAAGAATCCATTAACCTAGAGCAACATTAAATTAACAAGCATTTATTTGGACATTTCAACAAATACTACACCTACATTTCCCCTTAAGTTTAGAAACACTACACCTACACCTACTTTCAAAAAACCAATCACAAGCATCAAAATTGAATCATCTAACCTAAGGTTCCAATGCCATTAAAAGAACTAGAACAAAATGCAATGCCATTAAATTCGCATTAAACAACAAATCATCAACATCAATCCTAAATTTTTCAAATTTATAAATACAACACAAGAATCCCTTAACCTAGAGCAACATTAAATTAACAAGCATTTCATTTGGACATTTCAACAAATACTACACCTACATTTCATTGGGACATTTCAACAAATACTACACCTACACATTTCAACAAGCATCAACAATGAATCATCTAACCTAAGGTTCCAATATGCCATTAAAATAACTAGAACAAAATGCAATGATATATATATATATTACCTTTGGTGAAAGTGGAACGAAAATGCAAGCTTCACGACCCAACGAAAATGGAAAAGCTCCGTACGGACCCAACAAAAAAAATGGTGAGAGTGAGAGGTAGTGGGCAACGAAAATGAGAGAGGGAAGAAAGTGTGAGGGAACAAAAATGAGAGTGAGAGAGAACAAAAATGTAAATGGAGTGTGAGAGTGAGAGGGATAGGGACGTGAGTGAGAGAGTGAGAGTGAGAGTGAGAGTGAGAGTGAGAGTCGTGCGTAGTATGAGAGAGCTAGCTACTGGAAGTGTGAGTGAGAGTGAGAGGGAGGAAGCTAGACGCGAAAATAATTAAAGGAATAGGCAGCGCTCCACCAGAAAAGCGCTGCTTATTCGTATAGCGTGTTAAGGAATGGGCAGCGCTCAGCCAAAAGCGCTGTTCATTAGTCTGCGCATTTCATCAATTGGCAGCGCTCCATCCAAAAAGCGCTGCCTATTCGTATAGCGAGAATCAGCAATAGGCAGCGCTCACCCCAAGCGCTGTCCATCACTCAGCGCATTTCATCTATGGGCAGCGCTCACCCCATAAAGCGCTGCCAATTGATTTAGCCCGTACATGAATGAGTAGCGCTCCCAACCAAGCGCTGCCCATTGTTAAATTTTTTGCAGATTGAGTAGCGCTTTTATGGCAAGCGCTGCTTATGTGTGCGACTAATTTCGACAATTCTGGCGTAGTGAACTACATGAGATATGAGGGTCAACCTATTGCTCTCAAGATTGATCCTCGTCCCACTTGACAAACTCACCGTTAGTTAGTGCAAAAATTGTTAGGAGTGAAGATTAGTCTTTCATCGAAAGTATTGAGACACTCACTCGTAGGTAACCCGAAATGGTCCGAAACAAAATATATATATATCTTCAATTTTAAAGTTTGGTAAATTCTTGGTTGTTCTTGCATAATTGTGGGTAATTTACCTTAACTACTTAAAAGCTGACACATGGATTCTACTAACATCTATCACATAAATAAATTTATATTATCTGTTTTACAATTATTACTGTATATTTATATTATTTACACATTCACCCCAATTTTAATAAATGTTGATTTATCTTCCGCAAGTTTCACGTCGGAGAAAAGGAAAGAGAAAATCAACTCTGTGTTCAGTCTTCCTCTTGACATTCAAATTTCAAACTCCTTCCTCTTGCTTTATCCTCCCTATGTTTTCACGTTGAAGAAGAGGAGAGATAAGATAACATACAGTCTTCCTCTTCTACCCTTCTAGATCACGCTGGTTTTTTTATTGAATGGCTATTGGTTTTTGCTTCATATTCTTCTACACCCTTCGAGATCGCATTTTTTCCCCAAAGTTAAAATTGAGAAAAATCACATCAAGTTTTAAATTTTTTTTATTTAAATGATTAAATAAAGGTTTAAATATGTGTTACCTCCCTGCAAATATCCTCATTTTCCATTTACCTGCAAAATTTTTTTTTAAAAAACACCTTGCAAATATTAAGTGTTTCTAGTTAACTGCCACGTGTCATCATTTAATTGGGCATCTATGCCACGTTGCACTGACATGCCACATCACCACCCCATCTCACTACTGCCATGTGCCACATCAGCAACCAATAGATGACTGCCACGTGGCAACACGCATGGCAAAGTGGGGGCACATTGTTAACATCACCACCCCATCTCACCACTGCCATGTGGCACTAACATGTGCCACATCAGCAACCAATAGACGACTACCACGTGGCAACACGCATGGCAAAGTGGGGGCACATTGTTACTTAAAAAAGATATACAAATTTTGGTTCATATGAGGTTTGACACCATGACCCTCCAAACCAGCGCCCAATTACTAACCATTTGAGCAACTACGTCTTTTTGAAACTAAAGGGTAATATATGATATATGAACTAGTCTTCAATCATGAAGAACAAATCTGGAAACCCACCATTTTCGTTTCCAAATTGTTTCCAAATTAATTTTGTTTCCATTTTCGTTTTTCATTTCCGTTTTCTCAAAATGGAAACCCACGATTTCATTTGAAGTTGTTGAAGATCTGGACAATTTTCGTTTTTCACGTTCTGATTCGGATTCGATTTCGTTTTGAAGAAGAACGAAACCCAGGAACGATTTCATCTCCATTTTCCCATAAACGAAACCCGGGATCGATTATCTCCATTTTCGATTCTAATGAACAATGAACAACAAGATATGGAAGATTAATTTCGTTTTTAATCAACAAGAACATCTTTAATTTCAGATTCGTTTTTAATTTGAGACTCGTTTTCATCTTAGATTCGTTTTTGTTCAGAACCGTATCTCTTGCTAAATATCCGATCCTGGATACGTAGCCCGGTCCGAGATAGTTGGTTGTTATGTTCTTGGTCAGTCCGAGTTACTGCTTCGATCCGAGGTGGGGTGGTACCTGCAATGACACTCCGACGCTCAAGTCAGTGAGTGAGTCAATTACAAGCAAGAGTATAGGAGAAGTGTGTACCATTAATGCTAGCATTCAATGCTTACTTATAGGTAGCTGGATTGAAGGAGGGCCATTGGATCTAGGTCTGCAATCTCCACCGTTGGCTGAATTTGGTCTTTGCTATTGGGCCTTTTGGTGGATTGGCCATTGAGGCCCAATCCGTAACAGTAGCCCCCCAAGTCGGGTCGCCTTAAGGCGAGCTAGACTTGATGCTTTAGAGTTCGTGTCGTTCCCAAACTCCGGGGTGAGAGACTCACGTCATACCGGGACGAGCTGAGGGACTCAGGTCGCGTCGAGTGACTCAAGGCTATCCGTTCTTGAGAGATTCCTGTCCTGGCGGGATCATAAGACCGGGGCGATCCGAGGGACTCGAAGCGTTCCGATCATAGTTGCGTCTTGATTCCTGTGCCGGCTAATGAGGTCATTGATGGGGCGCGTCGTTCGAGGATGATTGGAGTAATGATGGCGCTTGGAACGACGCGCCTGCCTAGGGGCTAGCGTTGGAAGGCGTAGCCTAGGCCCAGGCCCATCTGAGGCCTTCTTGCTTTTTATAAATAGGAAGGGGGGACCTCTCTTTGGACTGTTTTCTGAGAATTACTCCGCTCCCGATATTAAGCTCGTTCCGGAGTTGATTTCGCCTTCCAGAGTTCTGTGGTGAGTCTCGGTGAGACCTTTGCTGTTCGTGACCCGTTTCAAGCGTTGACGAGCTTCCTCTTTCACAAGGTTAGCTTCCTTCTCTTATTTATTGCTTCCGTCTTTAGTTCACAGTCGGGTTCTCTCAGAACCCGTATTTATTGATACAGAGTGGGGGTCGTCAGGTCGGGTTCCGACTTGGTTGTGGACCGACTGTTTAAGTATCAACCTGACTCGTCAAGCCCCTATTTCTGCAGGATCGATCTGGCGAGGATAAAACAAACCCGTCGGGTCGCTAACTCAGATCGCCCTACCCTCGCAAAGGCAATGGCTTCCAGTGCCAGAGAGTCGGTAGAAGTTCCTACTAGTCCCCCCGGGTCGGTTGTTCCCGAGGTTCAAGATGATTTGGGCTCTGCTCCTTTAAGTATTCATGCTGAAGACCGCTCTCCCGGGGTTCCCGGTAACGAACCGGCAGATGAAGACGGTCTTGGAGGGGTCTGACGTCGAGCCTGATTGTGAAGAACAGGGAAGTACTAGCTGGAGCTCCGATGACAGTGAAGCGGAGGTTGTTAAGAGTCGCAATAATGAGGACGGTCTTGGACACCACGGGGATCCCGTGTATGAGGGAGGTGATTTCGATCAATACCCCCGCCCCGGAGTCGGGCCGGTTAATGTTCCCTTGTCCCAACCTCTCAATGTCCCTCGGGAGTACTCATGGGTGTCGGAGACGTTGAGGGGGATTCAGTCCGTCTATAGGACCGGGGATGACATGAGTTTCTTTGTCAAGCGCGTTTCCAGGAAGGATCAGGTCTGGAACGTGGAGGGGATGGCCGAAGGTCAACATGTAGCTGTCTGGCCGAAAGCTTTGAAATTTGTCATGTATGGGGTGACGATCCTTGATATGCATATTAGCCCCCCTTTCACCGCCTTTCAGCAAGAGGCCTTGGGAATCTTGAACCTCGCTCCTTCTCAACTTCATCCCAACTCATGGGCGTTCCTCCGGGCTTTCGAGCTGATGTGCATTCATTTGGGGAGGCCAATCTCTTGTGACCTGTTCTTCTACCTTTTTGAGGTCAACCGGAGGCATGAGGATGGCACCAAGGATCGGTGGGAGCGCGTGAGCTTCCGGGCTAGGAGGGGTGTAAATATTTTCATGCCCTATTCCGATTCCTTGAAGAACTGGAAGAACAAGTACTTTTTTGTCGAGCCTGTGAACGAGGGGGCAGTGAGGCACGTCGGTCAATATGCTGCGGATGGGGAATCACTGAAGTCCACTAAGTTTCAAATAGGGTGGTCTCTTTCTCATTTCAATCGGCGACCTCACTCCTACACCGTCAGCTTAGGCCGGCTATCCCCGGTTGATCAGGACTCGCTGGCGATCTTGACGGATTTCGCTGACTTGATTGTCTACCGGGACCCCAAAAAATTCGGGGTTGACGTAGCCCGATTGGTTGGGGATGGATCTAAGTCTCAAGTGGCGGCCGTTTTTGGTAGGTTTTTGATAGATAATCCCGCCCATAATTTTTTGACTATCGTTTCTTTTAACATTGTTTCTTTTCCTTATTTCGCAGATAGCATGGGGCCTGACAAGTTCTCCCGCTTGGCGGCTATTGCGGAAAGGAAAGCCGGGGTTCAGCAGGAAAAGCCCGTTGCTGCCGTTCCGATCAATACAATCCTGGAGGCCAGCTTGGCTGGTGTTGAAGATCAGGCGGCTGATCTTTTACATCGAAAAAGGGAGCGTCCCTTGCCGCAAACAGACCCTGCCTCTACTTCCCATGTTCCGGAGCAGCAGGGACCGCCAGGTCGAGCCGGTTCTACCCGGGCTTCCAAGAAAAGTCGTCATGGGAAGCACCAAACTTCGAGGTCTTCCGGTATTTCGATTGATGCCGATTTCTTGCAGAAGCACGTGGAGGATTCCCGGGTTGACCCGGTCGAGGCGGCTCTTAGGTTATTTCGGGGTGTTCCGGGGTGTTCTATTTGTTTTTTCTTTTGGTTACTTCCGTTCCTGATTTTCTTGTTTCTGCTATTTCAGGGGCCCTGGCAGAGAGGGATAATGAAAGGAAGACCCGGGAAGAGCTTCAGAAAAAATACGAGGTGCTGTCCTCAACTCTTTTGAAGTCTCAGGAGGACCAGGCCTTGCTCAAGGCGGTTGCGGATAAGCTTGAAAGGGAGAGGGACTCTGCCCTTAATCTGTGCATGGAGCATGAGGTCCGAATCTCAGATCTTGAGAGCCAAGGGAGGCAGTCTGAGGAGGTGGTTTCTTCCCTGAAGTCCCGGATTTCTGAGCTCGAGTCCGATCTCCTGAAAGCGAGACAGGCCCAGGTCAGGACCAGTGTTGATTCCTCGCCTCGGATTGCTGAGTTGGAAAAAGAACTCCAGGAGGCACACGCCAAAGCCGAGGCCGTGGAGAATGAGATGGTGGAGGTGGCCCAGATGGCTATGGATGTGGCTGGGGAGAGTTACGAAAAGGCGCTTGCTCAGGTCGCCGTTATCCATCCATCTTTGCCTTTGGACCGGGAGATTCTTCGTTTGGAGCATATAGTAGAAGGTGGGCAGGTCGTCAAGCTCAATCCTGACTCTGAAGCATTTGAGGTCATTTACCCTCGCCCTTCCTTGCCGTGACTCGTGTTGATGAGATAGCTCTGGATAAGTTGTTTTTTGGGTTCCGGGTGGAACCGGTGGGGGAGAAAAGCCCTGGGTTCCGGGCGGAACCGGAATTTGTAACATTCCACCATCTTTTTGAACTAGAGGACCCGGCCGTATCCGGGGTTCTTTGTAATAGAAATATAATTTAATGTGCTTTCGGTTTCATCTACCTCGGTTGCGCTTTATATTGTTGTTTTAAATTCGTGCACTTGCGTTTGATTCGCTCAAGTGGTAAGCGTCGCCTTAGGGGCAGTTTACCGAGACTCGGCCCAAATCGAACTCGCCCCTTAGGGTTGTGGCAACCTCGGCCAACTAGTTGTTTTTCGTAATGATGGCCGCCTTCGGGGCAGTTTACCGGGACTCGGCCTAGATCGAACTCGCCCCTTAGGGTAGCGACTACCTCGGTCAGCTAAAAAGAGATAAAATAGGTGATAACATCGGTAAACACCGCTCTTCAGAAAAAATAATCGATAACATCGGTATACACCGTTCTTCGATAAAGTAATTGATAACATCGGTATACACCGTTCTTTAGATAAAATAATTTATAACATCGGTATACACCATTTTTCAGATAAAATAGGAATCAACTGTAGTACTTTTTCAATTTAGTGGCGTTCCAAGTCCTTGGGATCGTCTTCCCGGCCAAGGTCTCCAATTCGTAGGCACCTCTACCAATTTTAGATAAAACTCGGTAAGGTCCTTCCCAATTGGGGGCGAGCTTGCCCTGCGCGGCGTTCTTCAAACCGACGTCGGCTCTTCGTAAAACTAAATCACCGACCTCCAAGTCCCGGGGGATTACTTTCGAGTTATACCGTGCTGCTACTCTCTGTTTTATTATTGCTTCTTTAAGGGAAGCCTGGCCTCGGACCTCATCGACGAGGTCGAGGTTCTCTTTCAACGCCTGGTTATTGTCCTCCAGAGGTTTCGGGTGGAGTGTCCTTCAGCTCAGCTCCCCGATCTCTACCGGGATCACCGCCTCTGTCCCGTACGAAAGCCGAAAAGGGGTCTCCCCCGTTGAGCTCTGCGGGGTGGTTCTGTAGGCCCACAGCACATAAGGCAATTCTTCAACCCAGTTTCCTTTCGCTTCATCGAGCCGCTTCCTCAGTCCATTGAGGAGAACTTTGTTGGCGGCCTCGGCCCGTCCGTTCGTCTGCGGGTGTTCTACCGAGGTGAACCGGTGCTTGATTTGGAGGTCGGACATGAGTTTTCTGAAGCCTTTATCGGCGAACTGGGTTCCGTTGTCAGTGATTATTACCTCGGGGATCCCGAATCTAGTCATTATATTCTTTTTGAAGAACTTAATGCAGTTCTTTGCATTGATGATGGCTAGAGGCTCGGCTTCGATCCATTTGGTGGAGTAATCCACCACCACTATGAGGTATTTGATCTGGCCGGGGGCAGTTGGGAATGGTCCCAGGAGATCTATTCCCCACCATGCAAATGGCCATGGCGAGCTTAGGCTGGTGAGCTCCGTAGGAGGTGCTATGTGGACCTTGGCGTGGATTTGACACTTATTGCATTTCTTTACATAGTTTCTTGCATCGGTCTCCATGGTTGGCCGGAAATATCCTGCTCTCAATGCCTTCCGAGCTAGAGAGCGACCTCCAAGGTGCTGCCCGCAGATTCCCTTGTGGATCTCGCCAAAGACGTAGTCCGCCTCTCCTCCTTCAACGCATTTTAACAACGGCGCGGACAAGCTTCTTCTGTAGAGGTTTCCATTGATTATGGAAAAATATGAGGTCTTCCTCCGGAGGATCTTGGCTTCGCTTGGGTCTGGAGGCTCGTCCCCCGTTGTGATGTAATCCATTAATGGCGCGATCCAACCCTTGCATTCGTCAACCACATTGACAGAAAAATTTGCTTCCGGGTTCGGGATTACGCTCGGCTTGCTCAGTGTTTCTTGGATTATTGACCGATGGTTCCCTGGAATTTTGGTGCTGGCGAGCTTGGAAAGAATGTCCGCCCTGATATTTTCCGTTCTTGGAACGTGTTTTACTTCCGTAAATGCAAAAAGGGAGAGCCGCTCCTGCACACGGGTTAAATATCTCTGCAAGATCGGATCTTTGGCTTCGTACTGTTTCCCGATTTGAGATACTACCAACAATGAGTCGGTATTTAGGGAAAGTCGGGAGACTCGGAGGTCGATCGCAAGCCGGAGTCCAGCTATGCATGCCTCGTATTCTGCCTGATTGTTTGAGGTAGGGAAACCAAACGTGAGTGAATCTTCGATTACAACGCCCGTCGGGATCTCAAGCATTAGCCCTGCACCACTTCCTTTTGGGTTTGAGGACCCATCCACATGGAGTGTCCATAACCCGTCCTCCGGGTCGGCGGGTGCCATCTCCGTGATAAAGTCGGCAAGTATCTGAGCTTTCATGGCCGGCCTTGTTTCGTATTTGATTCTGAACTCGGAGAGTTCCACCGCCCATTTGATCATTCGTACTGCTAAGTCGGGTCGATGCAGAATTTGCCGGATCGGATAATTTGTTCGTACCACGATTTGATGAGCGACGAAGTAAGGTCGGAGACGGCGTGCTGAGATGAGTAGAGCAAAGGCGATTTTCTCTATTTTCTGATATCTAACTTCTGATCCATGCAAAGCTTTACTCACGAAGTATACCAGGCTCTGACCAGTCTCGGTTTCCCTGATTAGAACGGCACCAATGGCCTCATCCGAGATGGCTAGATATAGGAATAAGTCTTCCCCTGGGCTCGGCCGAGTCAGTATGGGTGGTTCGGTCAAAACCTTTTTGAGCTGGGAGAGGGCCTCGTCCCGCTCCGGGGTCCAGTCGAAAGTTGCTTCTTTCTTAAGCAGTTTAAACAATGGGAGTGATTTGAAAGCGGTGTTGGAAATGAAGCGAGATAGTGCAGCTATCATACCGTTGAGCTTTTGGAGCTCTTTCTTAGTGGACGGGGTCCGCATTTCTGTTACCGCTCGGCATTTATCCGGGTTGGCTTCAATGCCCCTTTCTGTGAGATAAAAACAAGGAATTTTCCAGCCCGGACCCCGAAAGTGCATTTTTCCGGGTTTAACCTCATATTGTTTCTTCGGATTTCAGTAAAGATCTCTTCCAGGTCGGTTATGTGGAGGTCTTCCCTTTCGCTTTTCGCGATCATATCGTCGAGGTAGACTTCCACGTTACGGCCGATCTGATTTCGGAATACCTTGTTCATCATCCTTTGATAAGTGGCTCCCGCATTTTTCAAACCAAATGGCATGACTCGGTAGCAGAAATTACCGCGGTCAGTCATAAAGGCCGTCTTCTCTTGGTCGGGGGAAACATCGGGATTTGGTTGTTACCGGAATAAGCATCCATGAACGATAGTAAACGAAAACCTGAAGCATTATCGATGAGCCGATCAATGCTAGGAACAGGGAAGGCGTCCTTAGGACAGGCCTTATTAAGGTCGGTATAGTCAACGCACATTCGCCACTTTCCATTGCTTTTCTTAACAAGTACAGGGTTTGAAAGCCAAGTTGTGTACTTGACTTCTTTTACAAAATCAGCTTTAATTAAATCATCTACGACTTTGGCTGTAGCAGCTGCTTTTTCCTGGCTTTGAGCTCTTTTGCATTGGGCGACCCACTTAGCCCCGGGGTTAACCGCCAGCTGGTGACAGGCGACTTCAGGGGGAATCCCGGGCATGTCTTTTGCCGACCAAGCGAAGAGATCTGCGTGAGATTTCAGGCAGAGGGTGAGCTTTGCTCTTACTTCTTCGGGGAGATCGGATCCGATCTGGATAGTTTGGGTCGGGTCCTCTCCCAGCCAGATCTGCATGAACTGTCCATCAGGTTGAGGTCGCCTGATTTTCTTTTTTAGTTCCCGTGCTAGCTCGTCGTCGCTCTCTTCCTCGGAGCTGTCAGGATCATACCTTGCAACGAGATCTGTGACGTTGACCTCGGCAGCTTGACCGGTTCTTTTCTTTTTTGGGCTTTTCTGAGCTCCTGCTTTTATGGGGGGAACCCCCTCCTCTGAGGCCTGTCTATCTGCCTTGACATGCAGATAAAAACATCTTTGGGCGGACTCTAAGTCGGCATCAAGGGTGATTATTTGGTCACTCAAAGAGTAGAACTTCATCTTCAGGTGAACCGTCAAGGTTACGGCTCCGAGCCTTCCAAGGGTGGGTCTCCCGATGATGCAGTTGTAGACCGACGGGCATGGCAGCACCAAGAATTTGGTCTTGACCGTCCTTTCTAGCGGTTCCTCTCCATAGGTGACCATCATTTCCAGATAGCCGAGGGGTTTAGTTCGAGACCTGTTGAAGCTCGAAAGATCCGATCCTCGGTAAGGGGAGAAGTCTACCTCTGAGATCTGCAGTTTTCTTACAAGGTCGACGAAGATGATATCAGTGGAGCTCCCTTGGTCGACCACAATCCTTCTTATCTCGTGGTTGGCCACGACTGCCCTGATTATGAGGGGTGTGTGCTTATTTGGCTTGCCATCCAATAAGTCTCGGTCGCCGAACGCCAAGGGTGGGCGCTCCGGGGCTGAGCTTACCGCAGAGGTGGAAGCAGCACACATGACTTACTTCCACTTTCTTTTCATCGTTCTGCCCGATGCCTCGACGGGGTAGCCCCCAGAGATGACCATCATTACCGGTCGGCCCTTTGGTTTTCGAAAATCACGCTCATCCTCCGAGCTCTCTTCTCATTTTTGTGGGGCTTTACCCTTCCTCTTTGGGTCGGCTTCCTCTTCCTTAACCTCGGCCTCATGCCAGGGTGTTTTAGCCACGTACTGGCTCAATTTTCCTTTCTTAATCAGGTCCTCAATGTCATCCTTCAAAGCATTGCATCGATTGGTGTTGAAGTAATCTAGGTGACGATCGGGATCGCCAGTCCCGTCATGCATCTTTAAACCCTCCAGGGGCTTCTCTAAGTGCTTGGGCACCGGAAAGTAATCGATTTTCGCTGTAAATGGTCCCTTTCGCACCGTGGACCTTTCCCTCGGCGGAGGCCTCTCGATAGGGCGTCGAACAGTGGATCCGGGAGACCGAGGACGCCGACGTTCACGCCTCGGGGGACTTCCCCGGCTTATAGAATGCCGCCTCGGGGACGAAGATGCTAATGATGAGCTTTGGTGAGTAGAGTCCTCGGGGTAATAAGTATCGTCCTGAGTCTCGCTTGGGGGAGTTCCAGATCCCCGTCTCCCTTTTCGGCGAGGCGGCGAGCGATGGTGGTGTCTCCTCCAAGCAGGAGATCGGTGACATCTTTTACTGGAGGTTCTTCTGCTGGGAGAGTAGGTTTGAGGAGAAGACCGATCCGGGATGTCTCGGGCCCGGATTTCGGCCATCTCGGCCTCCAGTTGGGAGTAACGTTGACTCCTTTGTTGTTCAGCCTCGGCTTGCCTTGTCAGCAGTTGGACGAGCTGTTGAACAACATCGACCGGTACCGGAACAGTCTGGACTGGAGGTGGAAACTGGTTCCTAGCGCAGCTTATAGGAATCATCGCTCTGGACGAGTTCCGGCCGTGGGCCGAGCTTCGAGGGAGAGTAACTGCTACCCCCTCAGGGGTTTCTTGCTGTTGGTCGGGTCTAACCACGACGCTGGAAACGTTCCTCCGTCGTAATTCTGGAGCCATTGCTGACCAAGGAGGTTGGGGGAAAGACTAGAGTATAAGACTCTCCCACGGTGGTCGCCAATGTTCAGAACCGTATCTCTGGCTAAATATCCGATCCTGGATACGTAGCCCGGTCCGAGATAGTTGGTTGTTATGTTCTTGGTCAGTCCGAGTTACTGCTCCGATCCAAGGTGGGATGGTACCTGCAATGACACTCCGACGCTCAAGTCAGTGAGTGAGTCAATTACAAGCAAGAGTATAGGAGAAGTGTGTACCATTAATGCTAGCATTCAATGCTTATTTATAGGTAGCTGGATTGAAGGAGGGCCATTGGATCTAGGTCTGCAATCTCCACCGTTGGCTGAATTTGGTCTTTGCTATTGGGCCTTTTGGTGGATTGGCCATTGAGGCCCAATCCGTAACAGTTTTTAATTTCATTTCAGTATGTGTTGTTGAAGATGATGATGTAATTTCTGGTTTATGTTTTATGTTTCAGTATGTGTTGTTGAAGATGATGATGTAATTTTTTTTTTGTTTTTTTTTCTGGACGAAGATATATAACACTCTTGTAAGACTATTAGCAAATTGACTCAGTGGAGTAGTGGTTAAGGAGTGTGTATAGTAGCTAAATGGTGTTTGGTTCGATTCCCAGTTTAGCATTTTTACAAAATATCTTTCAATAAATACATTTCAATTATTGTATGCCACGTGGCAGCCATCTATTGGTTGCTGACGTGGCACCTGTCATTGTCATGTGTCCATGATGATGTGGTGTCCAATAGTATAGTGACATGTGGCAGTGACGTCATTGCTGGCGTCATCTCCATTTGCCACGTCAGCTTTTTTTAACAGAAACTTAATAGAGGGGGTAACTAGAAATACTTAATATTTGCAAGATGTTTTTTAAAAAAAAATTGCAGGGGGGTAAATGGAAAATGAAGATATTTACAGGGGGTAACATATATTTAAGCCTTAAATAAATAAAGCAAGTTTTAAATTAAATAAATTAAACAATTAATTATTTATTTAAAGATATAATTAAAAACAATTGTTTGACTAGATAAAAACTAATTAATTATTTTATGTTACAACATAATTTATTTTTTAATTATATTTAAATATATATTTTGTAACACTAACCATAGATGACTCAGTGTACCATCGTGTGAACTAGGGTTCACTTACCGTCAGATTCGACGGATCAAAGATTACTCCGTATCATATAGCGTCAGTTCACTAAACCATGGATGACTCTGTGTGCCACTGTGTGAAGTAGGGTTCACTTACCGTCTGATTCAAATGATCGAAGATGATTCTGTGCATCACGGTGTGAACTATGGTTCATTAATTACCTTATGATTCAATGTATCGCAGTGGTAACAATGATTCAATGACCGTGGAGAATTTTATGTACCACTATGAATTGAACTCGACATCACGTAGTGTCGGTTCATTAACCATGGATGACCCTGTGTAGCACTGTGAACTAGGGGTTCACTTACCGTTTGATTCGACTTATCAAAGATGATTCTATGTATCACGGTGTGAACTTTGGTTCACTTACCTTATGATTCCACTGACCAAGGATGATTCCATGTATCACAGTGGTAACAAGGATTCAATGACCGTGGAGGATTTCATGTACTACTATGAACTCAACACCATTTAACGTCCAGTTCATTAAACCATGGATGACTCAATGTACCATCGTGTGAAACTAGGGTTCTCTTACCACCGGATTCGACTGATCAAAGATGAACTCGACATCAGGTAGCGTCAGTTAACTAAACCATGGATGACTCCGTGTATCACTGTATGAACTAGGGTTCACTTACCGTTTGATTCGACTGATCAAAGATGATTCTATGTATCACAGTGTGAACTATGGTTCACTTACCTTATGATTCCACTGACCAAGGATGATTCCATGTACCATAGTGGTAACAAGGATTCAACGACTGTGGAGGATTTCATGTACCACTATAAACCTGGCATCACGTAGTGTAGGTTCATTAACCATGGATGACTCTATGTATCACTGTGTGAACTAGGGTTCACTTATCGTCTGACGCCTGATTGGTGTGATAGCTTTTGACCGTTTGAGCTTTGACTTTGACTTGATTGCATCAGTTTCTTCAGTTTGACGGTCGTTTTTTGTGCTTTATAAATGCATGTTTTTGTAATGGACCTCGTGCTAGTGCTATAAAGGGGTGAGGCCTCTCGAGTCTCTTTCACTTTTTGTCATGCTTAGTTGTTGTTGCGTTGGGACCAAATCTCCTTCTTCGAGTTCTCTGAGTATTCCCGTAGGCACTTCAGTGCGAGACGAGAATGCCAAGAAGCTCGAGGTGAGAGTCCTTGATCTGTGAGAGCTATGGATCTTCATCAACTGTTTCCCTCATTTTCCTGTAGGAATACTCAGAAAACTCGACATGCCTGTCCTCATTTGGGCAGAGCACCTGGTCATCCATCCCCGGCCCATTGCTTTCTTCTGCTGGAGGTTCTAGAGAAGGAGCTTTCTGCTGTAGTCAGAGCAGTGGGGGTGTCCCCTGGCTCCTCGACTCCGGATCACTCCTAAGGGTGCTGTGGAGAGTGGGGATGGAGATACGCGCGTTCCTCTGAGGGGCTACCATGAATGGTTGCTTCTTCCGAGCACTTGTCTTGAGAGAGTCTTCTTGAAACAGAGGACGACAAGGGATACCTACAAAGCCGGAAGAAGTCAGTCGGAGGGAAGTATAATTAAAAAAAACAGTTTTAAGATTAGATAAAAAACTATTAAATATTTGTCAAAAAAAACTATTAAATAATTAGAACTGTTTTTATCTAAAATAAAAAAAGTATCATATCGTTAACTAAAATAATTAATTAGTTTTTTATCTAATCAAAAAACTGTTTTTTAATTATATCATTAATTAAATAATTAATTATTTCATTAAACTTTGCTTATTTATTTAAACAACTAAATAAAAGATCTTAAAACTTTAAGTTTTTGTTGATAAGATCCGGTACTAAATAATAAGATTTTCAAGCTTTAAGTTTTTATTGATTATTTACTTAACGATATAAATAAAAATCAGTTTTAAGATTACATAAAAAACTAAATAGTTTGTTCAGTTAACGATATATACTAATTTTTTTTAAACTCAGAGCGTGGGGTTCAGCGGTCGGGGCTGATCCTCCCTTAACCAAGGGTTGGGGGTTCGATCCCCACCTTGGGTACAGAGCAGGGTTAAAACTCTAGGCTAGCTCTCCTGCCTCCTCGAGGCACCTCCAATGAGCGAGGGATTAGTCACTGCTGCCGTGCGGTGGATATCCAAGTTTACCCAAAAAATACTAATTTTTTAAATTTATTTAAATATATTTTTTATCAAATTATTTAAATGTATTTAAAATAGTGTAGGCAACATTTAAATTTTAAAAAACCTGATATTCTGTTTCTTAATTTACTAATTTTATATTGATTAGAATGTTATTTATTTTACACAACACGTTTTGTATTCCTAATTTTATTTACATATAAAATTGAGTTTTACATGTGATTTTTCTCTCCCCTTTTCTGGAAACGTGAAGACTATATATGGTCTAGGGAAGATAAACCAAAGCATAAATTGCATTTATTAAGATGGGGTGAATATGTAAATAATATAAAGTATATAATAAAAATTGTAGAACAAAAAATATGAATTTACTTTTGTGATAATGTCAGTGGAATACATGTGTAGGCTTTTAAGTGGTTAAGGTAAATTACCCATATTTTTCTAAGGACAACCTAGGCCTCACCTTAAAGCTTTGGCTATGGACCCCAAACTCAATTGTTAATAAGAGTTTAATCCAAATACGACACAAAGTCTCCTTGTCAGGAGATTGAGGTGAATCTTGTCTACTTGTTAACTAGAGACAATTATTATATTACACTGATCTCAAAAGAAAGATTGTGGAATTCTTTTTGTTGAATAACATGGTGAGCACAATCAATAGAGAAAAATCTCAAGAAGAGCATGAAACAGTTTATGATAGGTACAAAGAATTAAAGCTTCTTGATGAATCAAAAACAGGTGTAAAGGGACTTGTTGATGTTGGTTTATCCAAAGTTCCAAAAATATTCATTCATGAGCTAAATAAACAAAGCAGCTCCACTTCTTCTCTTGAAACCAATCTCAATATTCCTATCATAGACTTAGGACCATTACTTGAAGTTAAGAAAGACACAAATTCACATCATCATGAGATCATTGAGAAAGTAAAGTATGCAAGTGAGAAGTGGGGGTTTTTCCAAGTGGTTAACCATGGGATTCCAATCACTGTTTTAGATGAAATGCTTGAAGGAGTGTGTAGATTTCATGAGCAAGATCCTGAAATGAAGAAAGAGGTTTATTCACGTGATGTTACCAAAAGGGTATATTATAATTCTAATTTTGATTTGTATGTAACTCCTGCAGTTAATTGGAGGGATACCCTTTCTTGTGTCATTGCTCCTCAGCCTCTTGATCCTCACCAACTCCCTGCAGTTTGCAGGTATATGATCCTCAGCGGCTCAGCCTCTTACTGTCTAATGTTTTTATGGTACGTAGACGGAGTGTGATTGCCACTTGAAGCTCACACACGCAATTGTTAGATCTCGGGTTCGAACCCGGATAATGATATCCAAATCAACAATTTCGGTATTTGTTAGTTGAGCTTGACCTTAAGGATTCTTACTATCTAAATTTTACTCCCTCTGTCCCATTTTGTTTGTTCTTTTAGCAAAATCAATTTGTACCAAATTGATTGTTGTTTTAGATTTTCAATGAAATTTTTAATATTCTTTTCCACTTATACCCCTATTAATTATGACAACTTTTTACATCAAATAAATCATTCAAATTTTTCTTTGTAGAGAGATAAATTGTTAAATGGTAAATTAGGCAACACTGTTTAAAAAATCTAGACTTCTAATAATTTTTCTTAAAGGGTATGCCAAAACCTTAAACCGCAAACAAATTGGGACGGATGAAGTAGTTCCAGTCAAGTAATGCTTATTATTCCTGACACCTATTTGTATAAATTTCTGTACACAAATGCATTTTTTCATAACTTTTGAATGATTCACTGTTATTTTTTAGACACCTGATTGATTGGAACTTGCAGAGATATAACAATTGAGTACTCAGACCATGTTAAGAAGCTAGGAATGATTCTATTTGAATTGCTTTCTGAAGCATTAGGCCTCAATTCAAGTTACCTTAAGGACATAGATTGTGCAGAAGGACTTTTCTTGGTTTCACATTATTACCCACCTTGTCCTGAGCCAGAACTGACTTTTGGCACAAGTGCTCACTCTGACAGTAGCTTCCTCACTGTTCTCCTACAAGACCAAGTTGGTGGTCTCCAAGTTTTCCATGAAAATCAATGGGTTGATGTCACTCCTATTCCTGGTGCTTTAGTTGTTAATCTTGGTGACATCATGCAGGTAAGTTCATCTATTTTCTGATAGAAATATATATCTATATATTTCTTTAAAGGTGTGTTTGAGAGAAGAGAGAGAGAGAGAAAGGGAAGCCAAACATAAAGTACGTAACAATTAGGCAATGACTAGGGTGAGACAGTGCATCATGTGGTCTACGGTAGATCGATGTTTGAAAATAATTCTAAACTCTAACTACCACCAATGCCCTCCCTCATAAGTAGAAGCTGACAGTCCTCCACGTCCACACGATTGAGATGGTGATTTAATTGGTGTCGGTTAGGTAAAAAACAAAGAAAATGAATGTTGAATTTTCAGGCACTCATTTGATTTTTCTTGTTCTTTGTCGAACTAGCACGAATTATGTCACCGTTTCAGTCATGTTAAAGACTGTGAGCTTCAACTTATGGATAGTGTCACTTGTAGTTGGAGTTTCGAGCTATTTTCAAGCATGACTAATCATATGATTCACTTTCTCACCCTAGAAGCCACCCAATACTTTACATTCAAAAAATTGTCTTGTGCTTAATAAATTTCGTTAGTGAACAACCATAAACTTATTTTAGTTGCGACTCTCATGAGATAGAAGCTAACCAAAAGCTGCCTTCAATTCTCAACATTTTTTGCAGCTCATCACAAACAATAAGTTTCTCAGTGTTGAACATAGAGTTTTGGCCCAAAAAATCGCTCCGCGAGTTTCGGTAGCATGCTTTTTCAGGCAGCATCTCCCCCCAGAGAATTCAAAACGATACGGACCCATAAGTGAGTTGGTGACACCAGAGAATCCTCCAGTTTACAAGGAAACATCGGTAAAGGAATTGATGACACACTACTATTCCAAAGGGCTAGATGGTTCTTCTGCACTTGATCACTTCAGGCTGTAAAGGATGATGAAAAACTAGCTGAAATGACTGAAAACAAAATATTAAACCCTCGCTTTAGTCTCTCAACTCTCTCACTCCTCTTTGATCTTTAAAGTATATGAAAATAGTAAATAGTCTCTGGACTAACGTTTGTTAAATTCGTCATAGTAGTGAAAGGTTCAACTGATACAGATTGAGAAAATGAAGAGTTTCATTCAAGAATGTGAGGGCAATTACAAGTTCTGGTTGTGAGTCCAGTAACTGAGCTGTTAGAGAAGCTCAATCTACAATTCTGTTATTATTTTCAACTGCCTAACAGAGTACAGTTGATAGCTATTTATACAATCTGTCATGGTTCAATTACAAGTTTACCCTTTGACTAAACAGCATGTGACTTACTAACATTCCTATTTCTTCTATAGTAGATTCTATTTACAGCTGGTCTACTATCAATACCCCCCCCTAGGTCTTTCACCTTGTCCTCAAGGGGAAAATCTTCAAATAGTTTCTTCAGCTTGTCCACTAGTTCCCATGACTTTTCACATTCAGGCAAGTGCTTCCATTTAACCAAGACTTCAGCCTCGCCTCTGCTAGTGTAACGCAGGTCTGTGACATCCTCAATATCCGGTTGCAGGCTTCCTTCATCAGTCAGGGCAGCAGGAATTGGTTGTGCTGAGTAGCTGCCTGGAATTGTTTTTTTGAGTTTACTCACATGGAACACTGGGTGAAGCTTACATTCTGCAGGCAAGTCCAGTTTGTATGCAACTTGGCCAATTTTTTCCAACACTTGGTAAGGACCATAGAACCTAGGGCTCAATTTCTCATTTCTTCTAGCGGCTAAAGTCTTCCAACGATATGGGAGTGCTTTCAAATACACCCAATCCCCCACTGCTAATGTCACTTCTCTTCTATCTTTATCCGCATATTTTTTCATTCGCTGTTGTGCTTGAGAGAGATTTTGGTGCAATTGTTCTAGCACTCTGTCTCTGTCACTGTACAGCAGGTTTATTTCTTCCACATTTGAAGGTATGGCAGGGCCTCTGATGATGGGGCTAGGGTCTCTTCCATAGAGAGCTCGAAAAGGAGTCATTCCAATGGATATATTGTAATTTGTATTAAACCATAGTTCAGCCCAACATATCCATTTTGGCCAAGATTTTGGATTGTCACCCACAAAGCATCTAAGATAAATCTCCAAGCACCTATTCGTCACTTCGGTCTGTCCATCGGTTTGAGGGTGGAAGGCTGTGCTATACTTCAATTTGGTGCCTGCTTGCTTGAACAATTCCCTCCAAAAGTTGCTGAGGAAGATTCTGTCCCTGTCTGAGATAATAGCCTCTGGGAACCCATGGAGTTTGACAATACCATTGAGGAAGCTATTTGCTACATCACTTGCACTATAGGGGTGTCCTAATAGCATAAAGTGAGCATATTTAGTTAGCCTATCCACTACTACCAATATGGTGTCTATTTTTCCAACTCTAGGAAGACCACCTATGAAATCCATGGATATCTCAGTCCACACGCTTTTAGGTATTGGTAGGGGTTGAAGTAGCCCAGCTGGAGCTAGAGTGGCTACCTTGTTTTGCTGACACTGTTGACATTGTTCAATGTACTTCTTAATGTCGGATTTCATTCCCACCCAATAGAACACATTAGCAATCCGTTTATATGTTCTGAACAGCCCAGAGTGTCCACCTTGAAGAGAACTGTGGAACTCACTGAGTATAGTTGGAATTCTGGAAAATTTTGCAGGCACTACAAGGGCTGTGCCTCGGTATAACAGACCCTGTTTGACATGGAATTTGTGATACCCTGCAGCCTTCAACACTACCTGTTGCAGAATTTCTTGCAATCTAGGACAGCTTCTAATCTCCTCTTCCCACTCATTCCATTCTGGTAACGTAACTTTTGAGATAGAGGCAAATATCATTTGCCTAGATAGGGCATCAGCCACCTTATTGGAACTCCCCGGTTTGTATTGTACCTCAAAGTCAAACCCAAGTAACTTGGAAGTCCACTTAACTTGTTCTTCCCCTAATAGATTCTGTTCTGTCAGGAATTGCAAACTTTGTTGATCGGTTCTTACCACAAAGTGTTGCCCAAGTAAGTAATGTCTCCACTTTTGGATTGCTAATACTACGGCCATCAGCTCACGTTCATAGGCTGACTTTTGTTGTGCTCTTGTAGATAACTTCTGACTGAAATATGCAATTGGCTTGCCCTCTTGCAAGAGTACTGCTCCCACTCCTTTGCTGCTAGCATCAGTTTCTATAATAAATTGTTTAGAAAAATCAGGCACAGACAACACTGGTAGTGTGGACATAGCTTTCTTCAAAGCTTGAAAGGCTGTTTCTGCTTCCTTACTCCATGTAAATCTGTCCAACTTCAGTAAATCAGTCAAGGGTCTTGCCAGCACTCCATAACCCTGAACAAACCGCCTGTAATAGCCTGTGAGTCCTAAGAATCCTCTCAGCCCCTTTATGTCTCTTGGAGTAGGCCATTGAGTCATTGCACTGATTTTATTTGGATCTGCTGCCACCCCCCTCTGCACTGACCACATGACCGAGATACTCCACAGAATGAACAGCAAAATTACACTTCTTTTTGTTGACAACCAACCTGTTTTGATCAAGTGCTGAGAATATTGTTCTCAGATGTGCAGCATGTTGTTCAATACTACTGCTGTAAATCAGAATATCGTCAAAAAAAACTAAGGCAAACTTCCTCAAATATGGTTTGAGTATGTCATTCATCAAGGCCTGGAAGGTAGATGGAGCGTTGGTCAAGCCAAAGGGCATTACTAGGTACTCGTAGTGGCCCTCATGAGTCCTAAACGCAGTTTTGGGGGTGTCTTCTTCCCTCATCCGTATTTGATGATAACCAGATTTTAAGTCCAATTTAGTGAATACCATAGCACCGGATAACTCATCTAACAGCTCATCAATGAGTGGCATGGGGAATTTGTTAGGGATGGTCAGCTTATTCAATGCTCTATAATCGACACAAAAACGCCATGACCCGTCTTTCTTCTTGACCAAAATAATTGGACTAGAGTATGGACTTGTACTTGGTCTAATTATACCGGTCTTGAGCATATCCACTACCAGCCTTTCTATCTCGTTTTTCTGAAAATGTGGGTATCTATAAGGCCTTAAATTGGGTATGTTTGATCCCTCTTTGAGCACAATTGCATGATCAATGGACCTAGTAGGTGGTAATTGACCCTTATCTTGGAATATAGATTCAAATTCAGTGAGTACAGCTAGGATTACCTCAGGGATTTCTGGAGTGGCCTCTTCAGTGGCTGTCATGCTTCTGCAGTCCACCATAAATGACTCCTCTTGTTGTTGCAGCTCCACAGCCATCTCCCTTGCTTCAATTTCTCTCTTAGAGAGTGTAGGGTCACCCTTCAAGCATACTCTATCACACCCCACCCTTACCTTGATGGTCATGTCTTTGAAATTAGCCTTGATGTCACCAAGCTTCTCCAGCCAATCTATTCCCAAAACTAGGTCCTCACCTTCTAATGGAAACACATAGCAATCCACTTTCACCGGCAATCCTTGTAACACCAACTCCACCCCTCTACAAACTCCTCTAGTAAGGATTCTTTGTCCATTACCAATCTTCACCCAACAAGGAGGTGTATCTTCCACAGTCAATTTGTGTATAGCTACCAGTTTCATTGAAATGAAATTATGAGTTGCCCCACAGTCTATCAAAACGATTATCTCCAACTCTCCAAGCCTACCCTTGATCATGAAGGAGCCCTTTGAGGACAATCCAGTCATGCTGTACAAATGGAGACTCTTTAAGTCACCCTCCCACACAATCTTTTCTTCCTCCTCTGTTTCCCCTTCAGCTTTCTCTTCATCAACCTCCTCCACATACATCAGCTTCAGAACTCTGTTTTTACATATGTGGCCAGGGGTGTACTTCTCGTCACACGTGAAACAGAGGCCTTTCCTCCGTCTTTCTTCAATCTCTTTACCACCTACAGTCTTTGCATTACTTCCAGTGTTCGCAGCATCAGTCACCGTTTTGCTATCAGCCACAGTTTTGCTTGGGTTATCGTTTCTCCAATTCTTTGAGGGATTGTCTCCACGCCAATTCTTGAACTTATTCTGGCCACCATACCTGCCCACCGCTCCAATTTTCTCTTCTGCAAGTAGTGCAATGTCCATCATCTCTGCCAGGTCTCGTGGTCGTTGCAACCGCACCTCAGCCCGTATATCTTCACGCAGGCCATTGGAGAATAGTCCCGTGAATAATTCTTGATCCTGGATCTTCACATGGCTCGAGACGTTTTCAAATTTCTTCCGGTACTCACGCACCGTCCCTTCTTGTTTCATTGTCATCAACATCTCGAACGCGTTGGTGATGACCGTCGGTTGAAAACGTCGTAACATCGCCGTCTTGAGATCGTTCCAGGTTTGCTTCTCACTGTTCGCCTCCCACCATTGAAGCCACGATAACGCCTCGCCTTCTACCGCCATCATCGCTGCATCGAGTTTTTCTTCTTCCTCGATTTTCCTCACCTTGAAGAACCGCTCGATCTTCGTTAACCACCCCGGTGCATCCTCCCCGTTGAAGACTGGTGGATCGATCTTGCGAAGCCTCCGTTCGCCATCACCGTGATTTCCCGCGTTATTTCCATTCTCTCGCGTCCTCGTGTTACCGGGTTGACCCGAATCTTTCTTTTGCAGCGCTGCGATCATCGTTTCCATTCTCGCCAGTGTTTCTTGGAGTCGTCGTTCACTGCGTGTCTCAGAATCTTGAAGTCTTCGTTCCAACATTTCTTCCATTCGTGGATCCATCGTTGAAGCTGTAGTCTTCTTCTTCGGCATGGATCTTCCCAAAATCGAGTGCTTTGATACCAGTTGAAAGGTTCAACTGATACAGATTGAGAAAATGAAGAGTTTCATTCAAGAATGTGAGGGCAATTACAAGTTCTGGTTGTGAGTCCAGTAACTGAGCTGTTAGAGAAGCTCAATCTACAATTCTGTTATTATTTTCAACTGCCTAACAGAGTACAGTTGATAGCTATTTATACAATCTGTCATGGTTCAATTACAAGTTTACCCTTTGACTAAACAGCATGTGACTTACTAACATTCCTATTTCTTCTATAGTAGATTCTATTTACAGCTGGTCTACTATCAAGTAGTTCCTAAATTTTTATGAAATTCATCTCATTAGTTCTTCACACAGACTACTGAGACAGATTTCATAAATCTTTAGGGACTAATGAAATGAATTTCACAAATTTTTGAGATTACTTATTTATTTTCATTTGCTTCTGGGACCAAATAGGAGAAACAGTAAATTATAGGACTAAATTGGGGTTTACTTGAATGCAAATTTGCATGAAAGGTGTAAAAATAAGAGATACAACATGTCCTGTTTGTAAACTATCCATTGTTGGTTTAAGGAGTCTGATATTTTATGTCCATGTAATGTAATGTTATAACTTTAATTTCAATCAACATTTTGTGTAAACTATACAAATCAATCACGTATTAGGTAAGAACTCTATAAGTTTGTGTAATATAAGGATAAATTTGTTCAAAGAGACTAAAGTTTCAAGGTTTAAAATTTCATTTAGGTTTGATTTTGTGGCCTAAAGGGTTATCATGGAAAAATATCTCATGCTGTATTGGTTTATGTTAACATTAACATTTACAAATTATGTGGAACTGTGTTGAATACTTGAGTGGAGTCTGCATAATTGTGCAGTGTTGTCTTGTAAGCTACATATTAACTGTATTGAATTGGGTTTGCACATTTGTAATGTGCTGCTTGGTAAGCTACATAATGATGATATCTTACTATGAAGTCATATATGGATCCCTGTATGAATCACACCAGTATGGACTTCAAATGTACATACTTAACTACTGCCAAGTACTCTTCATAATTTTGTTGAAGTATATGTCTTTTTCACTAATAAAGTGAAGCTTTTGGTAAATAATTAGTTTAATCTAACACTTATTTAACAAGAGTTTCATTACAGAATCAAAGAAGGTAATCTTTACATATATTCGGTGGCGGATTCAAGACATGAGTTAGGGGGTGAAAAAAAATATTCATCGAGATTGTTAATTCACCATATTTTTGGAAATTTCTTTTTCATATATCTTCGTTTGATTCACCGAAATTAATAAACCGAATTAATTAACTCCAAATTTACTTTAGAGAAAATCATCAATTTTCGTCTCTAAGTTTAGATCTCACTCCTTTAGTCCATAAATTATATGAAAATAATAAATAATTCCTAAAGTTTGTGACGTTCATCAAATTACTTCTTGATAAGGTTGTTACTATTAGTTAAGGTGATGCGTCTCTTAGATAGATTTGTTACTGTTAGTTAAGGCTTAGTTAGTTAGCTATGGCCTATGGGGTAATTCGGGAGTTAAGCCCAATAAAGCTTGCTACCTATAAATGGAGAAGAGTGATTAGAAAGGAAGAATATCTTATCATTTGTATATATACTTTGGGGCTTTTGGCACTAGAAGAGCCTAGAGTCTCCCTCCTAAAGTCTAATAGGCAACAATGGAAAACTGTTTGTGCCAATGCAAACTGTTCGGTACCGTATCTCTGGCTAGGTGTCCGATCTTGGATACGAAGTCCGGACCGAGATAGTTGGTACTTATGTTCTTAGTCAGTCTGAGTTGGTGCTCCGATCCGAGGTGGGGTGGTACCTGCAATGTCACTCTGACGCTCAAGTCAGTGAGTGAGTTAATTACAAGCAGGAGTATAGGAGAAGTGTGTGTACCATTAATGCTAGCATTCAATGCTTATTTATAGGTAGCTGGATTGAAGGAGGGTCATTGGATCTAGGTCTGCAATCTCCACCGTTGGCTGAATTTGGTCTTTGCTATTGGGCCTTTTGGTGGATTGGCCATTGAGGCCCAATCCGTAACAGTAGCCCCCCAAGTCGGGTCGCCTTAAGGCGAGCTAGACTTGATGCTTTAGAGTTCGTGTCGTCCCCAAACTCCGGGGTGAGAGACTCACGTCATACCGGGACGAGCTGAGGGACTCAGGTCGCGTCGAGTGACTCGAGGCTGTCCGTTCTTGAGAGACTCCTGTCCTGGCATCATAAGACCGGGGCGATCCGAGGGACTCGAAGCGTTCCGATCATAGTTGCGTCTTGATTCCTGTGCTGGCTAATGAGGTCATTGATGGGGCGCGTCGTTCGAGGATTGTCATACCCCAATTTTGTCCGCTTCTTTTTACTTCTTTTTTTTCACTAAGTTAGTTTCGAGCTTACTTGGGGCCTACTCTTCTTATTTGGTCCTACGCTTGTGAATTTGGGCCTTATTTTAGCGTTTGTTGAATTTGGGCTTTGGTTTTAGCATTTGTTCAATTCGAGCCCGATTTTAGCGTTTGCGATTGGGCTTGATTTTAGCGTTCGTTCTAATTGGGCTTCATTTCAGCCATTTTTCTAAGTTGGGCCTATGTTTGGTTTTGATTGGGCTTGGCCCAATTTAATCACTCTCACCCACTTCAACCAAAAAACAAAAATCTGTCCAAACAGCAGCTTACAAGCATCTCAAAATAATGAAAATCAGAATTAATAAAAATTAATTTACAATAATCCAAAAATCCAAAAAATTTAAATTAAAAAATACAAAAAAATTACATCAAAAGGGCCAAAATGGCCAGATCCGAAAATAATAATAAAAATACAAAAAAATCAAAAAAACGAAATTACATAAAAATAACAGCAGCAACAACAGCTTCCTTGGGCCTGTTCTTGCTGGGCAAGTTTCCTCCAGAGGTCCAAATACCTGAAAAAGGAAAGAAATAGAGAGGGATCAGCAAAAACCTATTTTTTTCTACCTATATAAGCAAGCCTTGACCCAGCAATTCAGCAATTCAGACAGACAGAAATTACATAGACTTCAGAACCCAAAGATTAGGGTTTTCGCATTGAAACCCTAATCACAGAATATTAAGAAGTCAGAAACAGAAATAGCAAGAGAAGGGACAATCAGGACAACAGGAGCAGTGGTTAGATAACAGCAGCAATCAAACAAAAGATCAGAAGCTGGAATACAGGTCGGTACTTTCTATCTATCATGTAAAAAATCTGAATATACAAAAAGAAACATGTAAGTGTAGATGTTTAGTCTATAATGCTTTAGTTTTTGAGATGTTCATAATCCATACATACATCAACCTGTCAGTATAATCCGTAATATCCCTCTATATGCTTTGGTTTCCCAGATGTTAAAAATTTAGGAGCTACCTAGGTTTTTCAATATTAGGTTTAGAAAAATTAATTTGTATCATGAATGGAATAACCAGGGTACGACGAACAGCTTCCTTGTAGTTAAAAAAAAAATTAGGTTTACACTTAATTTGACCAAAAAAAAAAAGGTTAAGCAATCAGTTTAAAATTAGGATTAGGGATAAAATCAAATAGGTTTATTTGTACAAATTTAGGTTTTGAGGTCCAGAACACCAAATACAGAGAAGCCGAATGTAGCAGAAATCAAAACAGAAGCAAAAATGAAAGATAAAAAAGGAACGAAAACGTGTCACCTCCGACCACCGTAGACGGTGGTCGTTTCCCTTAGACGCGCCGTCGTCATTCCTCCCAATCCCGTCACCAACGTCAGGGCACCGTCAGCTCTGGCCTCCCGTCGCCGTTGGCCGTGAGTCACCCAGAGAAATCAAAAACAACATAAAAAAAATCAGAATCCGAAAGTAGAAGAGGGTTGAAAAAGAAAAAACGAAATAAGAAGGAGGAGTAGAACCGTACCAGTCTGACCACCGTGACGGTGGCCGTCTTCCAGAAAACGCCTCGTCGCCGCCGTGAATCACCGACGCGACTCCATCTCGCCCCTTCTATCTTCGCGTTTTCTGCTGTCTCTCGCTCCGAACTCACTCCTCTTTCTCTCCTTTCTCACCATTCTGCAAAGCGGCACCGTGAGAAAGGGAAGGTGAAGGTTTGGGTTGTATCGGTGGTGGAGAGCGAGATTCGGGTTAATACCGAAGAGAAAGGGAGAGGTTGGCTCGGCGACGGTGTAGCGACCGAAGAATCCGGAGGAGGGATTCCTCGTTGTTTTTGAACAATGGAGCCGCCATCAATATTTATTTTTAGGAAAACATTGAAAAAACCTTTGTTTTTGGGTTCGGGGGTCGATTAAGTGCGGGGAAGGTGCTAGCACCCCGCAACATCCTAAAAAGGTTACCTTTTAATTAAATGTGTAGAAAAAAATTAATTTAAAGAAAACATTTTAATTTACCCTTTTTTGTTATTTGCAAAAAAAAAACGGAAAAGAAGACTTAATAAAAATTTTAGTTTTTTTTGCGCTCGACGGGAGTGGGCCCCCGCTCCTACGTATCTCCGAGTGCGATGGAGAAATCAAAGCTACGTAGTTCTTGGTTAGAAAAAATTTGTGTGTTGGTATTTTTTATTTTTTTGAAAAGTTTGGGAAAACTAGAGACCGTTCATGATGACCAAACAGATAAATCCAGAGTGGTCGTCATTAATGGCTTATTCGGAAAAGAAAGTATTTATAGCGTTCAAACAAGCCAGCCCCAGAGTGACCGCTATAGACAACCTATTTTTTTGCGCGAATTCGATTTTTCGAAAGAAAGAAAAAAAAAGAACGGTTCGGAAGCATCACGTTGTGAAAAAAAAGCGGAGTAAGTGATAAAAGGGGGGTGCAAATAATAAAGGGATTGTATTAAAAAGGGAGGTGTGAATAGCGTTTTGACGCTAGAAAAAAAGTGTCACCGGGGGTGCAAATAGCGTTTTGACGCTAAAAGAAAATGGTTGCCGGGGGTGTAAATAGCGTTTTGACGCTAAAAAAAACGATTGACGGGTCTATTACCTTTTTTTCTATTCTACCCTAGAGCACGTGGTTCTTGAAACGCTTTTCCTTAAAAAAAACCTAGACTAAATAAGTGGTATTTTGAAAGCGGATTATGGAGAAAAAATCTTTTGTTGTTTTTTTTTGTTGTCATAGTTATTATCTAAATAAAAGGGGCCTTTTTACTCTTTTTTTTTGAAAAAAGATTTTTGTTATCATGTTATTTTTTTAGAAAAGAGTAGGGACACTAGTAACCATTTATTTTAGAAAATATTTTTTAGTATTTTGAAAAAAAGGCTTTATTTAAATCCGAAAATAGTAACCATTTTTTTTAAAAAAACAACATATTTTTTTAGCACTTTTTTTTAGTCCGAAAATTAGTAACCATTTTTTTAAAAAAAACAACATATCTTTTTTTTTTATCATTTTTTTTAAAAACTGAAAATTAGAATAATTTATCTAAAAAAAAGCACAACATTTTAGACCGAAAATATTAGCACCTAAATAAAAGGAACACACATTTTTTTTGTTTTTTGGTTTATTTTAAATCCGAAAATAGTAACCATTTTTTTAAAAAAACAACATATATTTTTTTTAGCACTTTTTTAGTCCGAAAATTAGTAACCATTTTTTTTAAAAAGACAACATATTTTTTTAGCACTTTTTTTTTTAGTCCGAAAATTAGTAACCATTTTTTTTAAAAAAACAACATATTTTTTTAGCACTTTTTTTTAGTCCGAAAATTACAATAATTTATTTAAAAAAAGCACAACCAATATTTATAAAAACATCAACTAATATTTATAAAAAAAAAGCAACTAATATAAAAACATGACAACAACAAAATAAAAACAGTAACTAAAAAAAAACGAAAAAAAACATGAACAACAATAATTAAAATACAATGGCAATGATTATATGAACAAAATTATAATAACTAAAAATTACAAAAAAAAGCAACAATACTACAAATTATTACATTTTTGTACCTTGAACAAATCCAAGCTTTCTTCTTCGGATCTCTTCAATACACCAAAATTTTAAACTAAAAAAAAACTAAGAAGGAAGAAAAGAAGGGGAAGAAAATTTTCTAAGAGAAACCCTAATTTTTTTAGATTCTCCTTTTTTTCTAAGAGCCAAATTCGTCCCCCCTCCTCTAAGTGGGGAACCCTATTTATACAAAAAAACTTGCTCTTGCTTCTCTTCATTGCTCCACTTCAACCACCCTTGGATAGTGATGATGACTTTCTTTGATATGATGGAGGTTTGGGGGGAGTTGTTGAAGGGGAAAATAAAAAGGAAGACATGTGAGATGTGGGGGAGGTGATGGCCGAATTTGTGGGTATGGAGAAGGTGAGAGGAAGGAAGGGAGTGCCAAGTGTGAAGTGTGTGATAGGGAGAGGAATGGATGAGTGTGTGAAGAGAAAAAAAATGAGTGTGTGAGAGGAGGGGAGAGGAGAGAGTCGTGGGTGTGATGTGAAGATTGTGTGAGAGATGAGAAGAAAGGATGGAGGTTGAGTGTGAGTTTGTTTAGGGTTTGGAAGGGGAAGTGTGTGAGAGAGAGTGAGTTGAGTGATGTGTGAGGGAGAGAGAAAGAAAGGGGGCGTAGGAAAAGGGGAGAGGAGCCGTTGGGAATGAGAGAGAGAGAGGAGTAGGCGTGGAGTGTGTTAGGAGAGAGAGGTTGAGTGTATTGGGAAGGGAAAAATGGGGAAGTGGGGTTGTGTGTGGAAGTGGGATTGAGAGTTTCAAGGAGGGAATCAAGGAGAGTGGGGGGCGGATTTCTAGGGATGAATGTGGATGCATTTTGGGGCTTGGGGGGAGAGTGAATGTGGACATTTTTTAGGGTAAAGGGGGGTGGGGTCGAATTAGGGTTAGGAGAGGAGGGATTTTAGGGTTTTGGTGAGTTGGGTTGTGGGTTATGGGTTGGATATGGGTTAGGTGTTGATGGAGTTGGGTTATGCGAAATGGATAGGGTTTTTTGGATTGGGCTAGGCGAATTGGGCTAGCCATTTTGCTGGGTTGGGCTTCCATGACAGCACCTTATTATTAATAGACCCCCCCCACTTCCTTCTTGGCTTATTTTTATTTTTTCACTTCTAAATAAAATATTTGTGGTGATTAAAACCCATAGCAATAAAAACAAGAAAATAATACATGACATAAAAAAGATTATTATTATTTTTTCAAAAATTAAAATTTGTAGCAAACTAAAAATAAAATAAAACATGGCAAAAGAAGAATGTTATTTTTCTCAAAAAATAAATAAAATTTCTTTTTTTTGGATAGGACAAAATTAGGGTATTACAGCTGCCCCTCTTTATTTATATTTTGCTAGGAAATAGGAGGGGTTCCCAATTTCTCGAGGAAAATAGAAATAAAGATAACAAAACGCTAATTTTGTCCAGACTGAGAATTTGTGTTGCTTCTTCTCTTTTGGTTTGAAAATTATGAAAACTGGGTTGCTTTAGACAGAAAGTAAATAGGGAGCACCGGGGCTCTGGGGGATCGCTGGGGATCTGGAGGAGCACTGGGGCTCTGAAGGAGCACTGGGGCTCTGAAGGTTTAGCTCAAAATCAATGCTTGGCGCATCGTCCTGAGTTCGACTGAGGGACCGTCGGGGTCTGAAGGGCATGCCTAAGCCTGAGGGACCGATGGGTCTGAAGGAGCGCAACTAGCTTATGGTACTAGTAATACGGTCTGGGGGTGGCCTTTTTCGAGCGGCCATTAGGGTTAATCAGGTTCGGAGCTGATATAACCACGAAGGACGTGCACTGTGTTTTTTAGGCGGACACAGCTAGTCTGAAGGGCCTGGGGCCGGATGATCCGTCGGTTGCTCGATTAACGCGACGTGCGATCTGGATTGAAGGACCATTGTTGGTCTGAAGGAGCGCCTGGGCTCTGAAGGACCGCTGGGGGTCTGAAGAATTGGTGCTAGCGACACAAAATAAAATTATCTTAACAGACACTGGCAATGAATGATGCATGCGTGCATGTAGTTAAGTAATTGATGACATGATGGATGAAATGTGGAATGATTTTGTTTTTGGCTTTTGCTCTTGGCTTTTTCTTTTTTTTCATTTTTCTTCTTTTTTTTTTGCTCTTTTGCTCTTTTTGCTCTTTAGCTCTTTATTGACTTTGCTGGCATCACCAAACTCGCATGACTCTTGACGTGGGATACGAGGGTTGCCTCAAGCAGTGGTGCCAAAGTGCGGGTTATTAAGATTTGCTGAAGTGATTATGCATTTGTCCTTTTATGGGAGATCATCTCTTTTTTGTGATTTTTTAGAAATTTCGCAATGATTATAATGCTTTCGATTATGCACATGTTTCGCAATTCAATATCATCCACCATAAAATATCTTTTCAAAGTAAATAGGGAGGTGAGAGAATGAAGAGAGAGTTTAATATTCAAATGGAAACCGAGTGTGCCGAAGGTCACACTGGCTGAAAATTACATTTAGAGTTTAAACTGAAAAGAAAGAAGAAAAAGAAAAAGCACATCATTTGATTGTTTGTATCTTTGAAGTAATAACGCCAATCGCCCATTAACACGACTTTGAGCCTTCATCGTCCAACTTTTGGAGTTGTTGATTGCCTTTGTAACTTAAAGTCCAACTTCTGACCCTAATTTTTGCCTGGACCGCTCTTTAGAGTTTTCAGTCCACCGGGTCGCTCTAACTTTTGCCTAGGTCGCCCTTTCGGGTTTTCGACCTAGCGAGCTTATTTTTGCTTGGCTCATCTTTCTCTTTTTTCCATATATTTCTTTAGGCATAGTACTTCTTGACTGCGTCCGAGTTCACTGGGAGTGGGAGGTCTTCACCGTCCATTTTTGTGAGAATCAATGCTCCTCCAGAGAATGCCTTCTTTACCACATAAGGTCCTTCATAGTTAGGGGTCCATTTTCCACGGGAATCCTTTTGGATAGGCAAAATTTTCTTGAGCACTAGATCTCCTTCCTGAAACTGCCGGGGTCGAACTTTCTTGTCATAAGCTTTCTTCATTCTTTGTTGGTACAACTGCCCATGACACAAAGCAACTACCCTCTTTTCTTCTATGAGGTTCAACTGATCCAGACGAGCTTGAACCCATTCTGCTTCCTCCAATTTTGTTTCCATTAGCACTCGCAGGGAGGGTATTTCCACCTCGATGGGAAGAACTGCTTCCATCCCATATACTAGTGAGAATGGTGTTGCCCCTGTTGACGTGCGGATAGAGGTCCGATATCCATGCAGAGCGAAAGGTAACATTTCATGCCAGTCCTTGAAGGTTACTACCATCTTTTGCACGATCTTCTTTATGTTCTTATTTGCAGCTTCGACTGCCCCATTCATCTTTGGACGGTACGGGGAGGAATTATGATGTTGGATTTTGAAGTCGTCGCACAACTCTTTCATCATCTTGTTGTTCAGATTGGTCCCATTGTCTGTGATGATTTTATTTGGCAGACCGTATCGGCAGATCAAATCTCTTTTTATGAACTTGACAACTACCGATTTGGTTACACTGGCATAAGAAGCGGCCTCGACCCATTTGGTGAAATAATCGATAGCGACAAGAATGAAGCGATGCCCGTTTGATGCCTTAGGTTCGATGGGACCAATGACGTCCATTCCCCACATTGAGAATGGCCATGGTGCTGTCAGGACGTTCAAAGAAGCAGGCGGCACATGGATATTATCAGCGTAGATTTGACACTTGTGGCATTTTCTCACGTAGTTAAAGCAGTCGGTCTCCATTGACAACCAGTAGTAGCCGGCCCTTAGGATTTTTCTTGCCATGGTGTGCCCGCTAGAATGGGTTCCGAACGAGCCTTCATGGACGTCTTTCATAATTCTTTCTGCTTCTTCTTTTGCAACACATCTGAGGAGGATCATGTCGTGATTCCTTTTGTAAAGCACCTCCCCGTTTAGGAAGAAACCCATTGATAACCTCCTAAGTGTTCTCTTATCATTCTCAGTGGCACCGGGAGGGTATTCTCTATTTGTGATATAGTGTTTGATATCGTAATACCAAGGCTTACTATCAGGCTCTTCCTCGATTGCCACACAATGATGCGCCGGTAGGTCTCGATGCTGGATTCGGATGAATGTCAGACTTTTGTTGTTATTGATATTGAACATTGATGACAAAGTCGCCAAAGCGTCAGCCAACTGGTTTTCTTCGCGAGGGAGATGGTGGAAGGTGATCTCCTCGAACTGTTCAATCATCTTTTGGATGTGATCATGATAAGGAATCAATTTGGGATCCCTGGTTTCCCAGTCACCTTTTATCTGATGGATGACTAGCGCTGAGTCCCCATATACATCGAGTCTTTTGACTTTCCATTCAAGGGCTGCTTTGATGCCTAGGACACACGCTTCATATTCTGCTATGTTATTGGTGCAATAGAAGCTCAGTCTAGCAGTAAATGGTATGAAGCGGTTATCGGGAGAAATCAACACAGCTCCAATCCCGTGCCCATACAAATTAGAGGCGCCATCGAATGACATCCTCCACCTTTCATCGTCCGGAGATTTTCCTTCTCCGAACAAAGCCATTATATCCTCGTCCGGAAAATCATACTGCATTGATTGGTAATCCTCAATGGGCTGATGCGCCAAGTATTCCGCTAAGGCACTACCTTTGATTGCTTTCTGAGTGACGTACAAAAGGTCGTATTCGGATAGTAGCATTTGCCAGCGGGCGATTCTTCCTGTGAGTGCAGGTTTTTCAAAAATGTACTTGATGGGATCCATTTTAGATACCAACCAAGTCGTGTGGCTCAACATATACTGCCTCAGGCGACGTGCAGCCCAGGCCAAAGCGCAACATGTTTTTTCCAACAATGAATATCTTGTCTCGCACTCGGTGAACTTCTTGCTGAGGTAATAGATAGCATGTTCTCTCCTTCCAGACTCATCATGTTGCCCCAGTACGCAACCCATTGAGTTGTCTAGCACTGTTAAGTATAGAATGAGGGGTCTGCCCTGCACCGGTGGCATCAGAATCGGTGGATTTTGGAGGTACCTCTTGATCTTTTCAAAGGCCTCCTGGCACTTATCGTTCCACTTCGTTTCTTGGTTCTTGCACAGCAATTTGAAGATTGGCTCGCAGGTCGATGTCAATTGGGATATGAATCTGGAGATGTAGTTCAACCTTCCTAGGAACCCACGAACTTCCCTTTCGGTTTTAGGCGCTGGCATTTCAAGAATTGCTCGTACCTTGTCTGGATCTACCTCTATACCCTTCTGACTGACTATGAACCCCAACAACTTTCCTGATCTTACACCGAAAGTGCATTTGGCGGGGTTTAATCTGAGTTTGAACTTCCTTAGGCGTTCAAATAGCTTTCGCAGATTGACGATATGTTCCTCTTCAGTCTTGGATTTTGCGATCATGTCATCCACATAGACCTCTATTTCTTTATGCATCATGTCGTGGAACAACGCTACCATCGCCCTCTGGTACGTTGCCCCAGCATTCTTCAAACCGAATGGCATTACTTTGTAACAGAAGGTTCCCCAGAGAGTGATGAAGGTGGTTTTTTCCATATCCTCGGGGGCCATCTTAATCTGGTTATATCCGGAATATCCATCCATGAAGGAGAAAAGGGAATGCTGAGCTGTGCTATCCACCAGGACATCAATGTGGGGCAAAGGGAAGTCGTCTTTTGGGCTGGCTCTGTTCAAATCTCGATAGTCGACGCACATCCGAACCTTCCCATCTTTCTTTGGGACCGGTACAATATTGGCTACCCATTGAGGATACTTTGCTACCGCCAAAAATCCTGCATCGAACTGTTTCTTGACCTCATCTCGGATTTTTAGTGACATTTCTGGTTTCATTCTTCTTAACTTCTGCTTTATCGGCGAGCATTCAGGTTTTACTGGTAACTTATGCTCGACTATGTTGGGGTCCAGTCCCGGCATGTCTTGGTATGTCCATGCAAAGATGTCAACATAGTCGATCAAAAGTCTAATCAATTTCTCTCGCTCACTGTCTTTTAAGGTGGTGCCAATCTTGACTTCCTTTTCATCCTCTTCCGTGCCCAAGTTGATTGTTTCGGTTGATTCCTCGTGGGGTTCGATTATTTTTTCTTCCTGTTCCATCATTCTCATTAATTCTGGAGGAGTTTCCCAGTTATCTTCAATATCTTCCTCAGTTTGATTAATGGGGTGCTCAAAGTCACAGTATGAATTATTGGCGTTGTTATTTTCAACAGTGTTTTTTTCAAATCTGCATTAGTATAAATTGATGGAATGAAAAACGAGCCAAAAGAAAATAAAACGCAAGTGCAAAAGAGAACTGAAATTTATTGGAGAATCTGAAATAACATTTTATTGATATTGATATTGAAAGGAAACATGTGTGCCCGAATGAAATGTCCTAAGGCCTTGGGCAGAGCCATAGGATTGCATTACAGAAACATTACTTTGAACTAAAAACTACAGGAAAATCGACGATCTCCCAATTCTTGAGCTCTTTGCTTGCTGGACAACGGCGCACAAGACTGACACCGCCATTTTCAGCGCTTGAATCATCTTCAATAGCTGCAACCTGGTTAGGATCTAGCATTCCTGCGCTCTGAAAGCTTTGCTTTATGTCGCAGATGACAATCTTCTTCATATTTGGCTCCCGACCCTCAAGTTTGGCCAACCTCTGCTCCTTTTTTCCTGCGGCGATCCTTCCTTTGTCAGCACGACTAGGCCGGTACCCTATCCCACATCTGTCCTTGTTTTCACGCGGCTGTATGGGTGTTAGGATCCCTTGTTCAGTCCTCCCTAAACCACTTCCTGCCTGATAACCCTTGCTTGTCATGACTTTAGCAATCATCAATGCAGCTTTGGACAGCTTTGGTTTTAATGATGGGGCTCCTTCCCCCACAAAGGTAGCATTTGCAATTTCTAGTGCTTGGAAGGCGGTCTCGAAAGATTCTTCTGCAGCCTCAACATAACATATAGGGAATGGCTTATTGACTAGCAATTCTTCTTCTCCTGAAACGACCACCAATTTGTTGTTGACTATGAACTTGAGCTTTTGGTGTAGAGAAGAGGGCACAGCCCCTGCCGTATGGATCCATGGTCTTCCCAGAAGACAACTGTAAGACGGATTGATGTCCATCACTTGGAAACTTACTATGAAGACTTCTGGACCTACTTGTACAGGTAACTCCATCTCTCCGATAACCTCTCTTTTAGACCCATCGAATGCCCTGACCAGTGTAGAACTGGGTTTCATGTATGAACAGTCTACGTCTAGCTTGTTCATGGTTGATTTGGGTAGTACATTCAGGGACGATCCGTTATCGATGAGTACTCGAGCTAGAGAGTATTCTCCACATTTCACGGAGATATGCAAAGCCTTGTTGTGCCCTCTTCCCTCGACGGGGATCTCATCATCTGTGAAGGTGAGGTAATTGTTTGCAACGATATTTCCGACGATCCCGTCAAACTGACCAACTGTGATGTCGGGAGTGACATGGGCTTCATTCAGCACCTTCATTAGTGTTGCTCGATGGGTTTCAGAATTGAGTAATAGCGATAGCAGGGATATCTTAGCGGGAGTCTGATTCAGCTGATCCACTACCTTGTACTCGCTCTGCCTCATAATCTTTAGAAACTCATTGGCTTCTTGTTCAGATAGTACCTTCTTGCCCGTATTTTTGTCAGATGGCTCCACTTCTTTGTCTTTGCCTTTATCGATCTTTCCTCTTTCATTTGATTCTCCTCCTCTGGGTCTTTCAGGGGCATAGATGCGCCCGCTCCGAGTCATTCCGCTGCTTCCCGAGACATTTGTGACATCAGGATTGCTCTGAGGACCTTCCACTTGGACTTTCGCATTGTAGTTCCAGGGGACTGCTTTGGTGTCGTTGTAGGGGAAGGGAGCTGGCACTTGGATAGTGATTGGTTTAGGCATACCCAGGGACGACTTGGAGTCCTTAGTATAGTGGATCTCTAACGGCTTCCGAGTATCCTTGTTCTGGCCATTGCTCGATAGGATAGTTGACACCTGGTCCTCCCTCTTTTGAAAGCCCACTTGTATTACATGTCGGTCCAACAGGTCCTGAAGCACTTGTTTAAACGCCTCACAATTTCCAATGCAGTGATGGTCATTGCATGGATTCTTTCCAGTGCATTCTCTCTCAATAATCCCAAAGGAACACAGATTAGCATGAATCACTTCCAGGGGTGTCTGGATGCATTCTACCCTCCTGATTAGGGACGGTTCTGCAGAATCTTCAATTGCATTAGTTGAGGGCATCCCATGTCCTGGTAATGGGTTGGTAGCCACATTAGGACCATTTTCCTTGAAGTTCAACCAGCCCGAGGCGATTAGATCTTGGACGACATACTTCAATGCTTTGCAATTTTCTATGGAATGGCCGACCGTTCCTGAATGAAATTCGCATGTGGTGTTTGGGTCGAAGCCTCTAGGAAAAGGGGGTTGGATCTGTCTCATTGGGCGGGTGGTGATTAAATTATGGCTGAGCAGGTGGCGGAATAGGTCGGAGTATGACATTGGGATTGGATCAAAGTGGACGAACTTTCCGACTGAGTAGTTTTGTGTTTTATGGCCTTGGTTATTTTGGGTAGGTGGGGTAGATAGTGTTTGTGCTGAGAACGGATTAGTGTGAGAGGGATTGGAGTAGGAAGTTTTTCCGGTTCCTGTGATGGCATTGGCTTCTCCTTCTTTCTTTTTAGGAAATCCGGAGAAGGGCTTTCTCTGGTTAGTGTTTCCGGGGGGGGTATAAGCGATTTTTCCATTCCTCATTCCGTTCTCTAGCCTTTCTCCAATAACGACCATATCCGAGAAACTTGACGATACACTCCCGATCAGTTTTTCATAGAAGGGTGAAGGAAGAGTTTCCATGAACATAGATACCATTTCCCTTTCAAAAAGAGGCGGTGCTACCTGTGCTGCTAGTCCTCTCCAACGCTGAGCATATTCCTTGATGGACTCATTATCCCTTTTAGTCATGTTTTGTAGCTGAGTCCTATCAGGAGCCATATCAGTGTTGTACTTATACTGCTTAAGGAAAGCATCAGCGAGATCCTTCCAACACCGAATATGAGTGGGTGTCAACTGCATATACCAATTTGAAGCTGCCCCAGCTAAGCTGTCTTGGAAGTAATGGATAAGCAGCTTATCGTCATTTGCGAATGCAGCCATCTTCCTGCAATACATAGTTAGGTGGCTTGCCGGACATGTTGCTCCTCTGTATTTATCAAAATCTGGCACCTTAAACTTGGGGGGAATGACCACGTTTGGGACGAGACATAAATCTTGTGCATTTCTTGCACCAACACTGAATCCTTCAACCGCTCTCAACCTTTCTTCCAGCATTTGCAGCTTTCCTTGGGCTTGAGGGTTCTCCATAGAGTAGTCGTGAGGAAGCCCACTCATACCATAGTAAGGATGCATCATCGGAACTATGGCTGGGTTCACATTTGGGTATGTGAATGAGTGGGATTCCTGAGGTTGGAACCCTGAGCTTGAGCGTTAACTACCGGCGGTGGAGGGCAGCCAAGTGGGAGTCCTTGTGGTATGACGACGGGGGTCGGGTTTTGAACTTGTGGTGCCCCCGGATTACCGTCGTGACCCGTTGATGTAAGCTGTTGTTGGCCCGCGACTCCTGAGGGACTAGCATCGACTGTCGGAGGTGTGTAACCTTGTGGAAGTCCGTAAGGAGGCCATATGTAACCTTGGCCATTAGGCCCAGTATGGTGCACTGTATGCGGGATCCCGAGTCCATTGGGAGGAGGAGGGTTGGTAACTTGATTTTCTGTGTTCCCAGCGGAGGCATCTTCACTTGTGTCTTGGCCCTTCAAAGTTTGTAGAACCTTCAAGATTTCAGCCATCTGTTCTTTCATCCCATCTATTTCTGCCCTAAGCTCTTGATTGCCTAGGTTCTGAGGTGGATTGCCTTGATCCGGGATATCTTGAGGCGGATTGTCCTGATTTTCTTCCATGTTTCTGGCCTGAGAACGAGTCCAATAGCGATGTTGACGCACCAGCTTGTCTTTTACTCTGTTGGTGGGACACATGTTATGAGTATATGTATGAGTATATGAATGGATGAAAATGCGAATGATGCATGTGTGCATGAGTCTTATTTGTTTTAGGTCGGGAATTGCAAGCACATCCTGATTTGTCATAAGTACACAGATTAAAGTTCCACAATATTTTCAAGATAAAGGATCAGCATGTGAGACAAACAAACTTCATTGATGGAGGAAAGTACAATATTTTGGAAATAAAACTTCGAAAAGAAAAGTACAATGTTCTTTAAATTTCACTCAAATACATATGGCTTTCATTTTTCCACTCCTCTCTCTTTTTCTACTAGTAGTGCTGCCAGCCTTCTCCCGGAGTTCGGCAATCAGAATCTCGCAAAACTCCATGAATTCGGAAACTTGGACCGGGGTGTTAAACAGGTGCATTGCCGCGTTAGCCTCCTTCAGACGTCTGGGGATTCCTATGATAGCTTGATCGGCCAGCCATGCCAGCTTTGAGAATCTGTCTTTCCAGTATAAGCTTTCGTTCTTCAACTCTATGAAGACTTCATGGTTTTCTATCTTGCTGACCAACTCCACAAAGCGGTTCTCCCAATAGATGCTTTCTGTCTTCAGCTGGTGGTAGACCTCCTCTTGATATCTGATATGGTCGTTCAGCTCATCAGATTTTTCATGCTCCCTTCTTAAGGCTTGCTGGTATTCTCGGAGTATCTCTTCAATGGTATCTTTATCCTGCTTGATACTTTTCACTTGCTCTTCAAACTCGGCTGCCATCATCCGGGACTCTCTCTTTGATACCATTAGTAGGCTCTGTGCGGTCTTTTCAGCCATCATTGATTCTTCCCATAACTTTTTCCATTTGTATATATCATCGATGGCTTGGTCCATTTTCAGGTTGCAACGTTTTATTTCCTCTTTCGCCCCTCTTAGGTACCTTTGAACCTCTAGTTTGTTCTTTTGTTCGATCTTGAGCTGCTTGCGGCTGTCTTCAATGGCTACTGACTTACTTGCATTCTCTTCCTCCAACTTCTGGTTCTTTAGGAGCACTTTCTCTAACTCTGCCTGTAAGCCCTTCTTTTCTTCCTCGGCCTTTGACAATGCCATTTTAAGCTTATCTAAATCTTCGACAGTGGGAAGGGTAGGTTCAGGTATTTCTTCCTCAACCCATAGTGCACTTTGGTAAGGCAATCGGGTGTCTTGGATCCTCTTTTGGAGCCATTGACGAAAGGTGGTTTCCTTATCGCCGCTCTTCTTAGTAAGCTCTTGTCCCTTGCGGACGACCAAATTCCATGCTTGAGAAATCTTCCGGAGCATGTCAACTTCTTTTGGGCTTCCTTCATGGAGGTAAAAAGGGATTAACATGTCTTCGGTGGGCGGATTTCGCATGGGGTACCCCAGCTGTCTTAGAGTTAGAGAAGGATTGTAATTTATGCATCCTCTTGTCCCCATGAGCGGGACGTTTTGAAAGCTTCCACATTGAAAAACTACTGTGGGCCTCTCTTTCCACCATGATGGGTGCCAACGAACCTTATATTCATGAAGGCCCCCCAGCACTTGCAACCATTCACCCGTGTTCATTGTCTTCACATCACACCCTCTGGCGTCTTCAATTGGGCCTTCTACCCTGACTTTGTTAACGAAAGCATGGGTGAGAAGCCAAACATACAGGGCGTGCAGGCAGCAGGATATCCTCTTTCCCCTTAGCTCACTATAATGAGTGAAAGTACAGTAAGTGTCTGCAAGCATGGCTGGAATCGGATCCTTGAAGGATAAGAAGACGCCAATAGCTGTTGTGTCCACATATCTTTCAAGGCGTGGAAATAGGACAATGCCGAAGATAGTCAAAGCTAACACCTGCTTAAAAGGCCCCCAATTTCTAGCGTCGGCGAAGAATTTCATTTGGTCTTCCAGATACTCTTGTGGGAATCCTGCAATGCCATTTCGATTTTTCTTCCGGAGCTTCAAGTTCTCTTTGCTGGTTTGTAACATTGAGGCGAGTTTCTCATCTGTGTAGTATTGTCCCTGATACTGGTAGGGTCCAATGTCCTGTTGAGGAAAGCCGAAGATCTGTGTATATTCTTCCAAGGTAGGTGCCATCTGGAAATTTTTGAAGGTGAAGCATCTTAGTGAAGAGTCGTAGAACTGGCTCAAAGCGGCAATGGCCTCTGTTTGCACGTCCAATTGTAGTAACATAATAATCTTCCCATACACTCTATCAAAAGACCTGCGCTCGATGGGCGGCAGTCGACCAGCACATTCCCTTAGACTTGTCAGATTAGGCTGCTTCACTATAGGGTAGTTCAGAGTTTGGATTGCTTCACAGTTTGATCCCATATTGCCTTGCTTATGACGAAACTTTCGAACCTCTTACAATTCTCGGCAAACCTAAATGAGATGAATAGCATGCAATGTGAGGATTTTTTTTGTATTATTTTTTTTGAAATAATGATGATGTATGATGAATTAAATAAGACGTTACATGCGTTAATAAAAGCACATTTTGGTGATTCAAAATTTGAGGAACATTAACCATGTCACATAAAATATACGTAAAGGAAAAAGAATAAATGGTTTTCATTGTTTGATTTTTTTGAAAGATAAAAAGTTTTTTTTTTTTTTGATGCAGTGGGTGGGTGAATTGCTTTTGTGTCCTAAACGGGTTATGTCTTACATATAGGTCACGGTCTAGGGTCACTTATGTGATCAACCTCTCAGGTGGCCCTAATCACTTCCTCACAAAGGTTTCCAGAGCTAAAATCCCTTTCACGATATGACCCACAACGATAGCGAGCTACCTGGTGTGGGATGCCGCGAAAGAGCATACTCTGGTTGAGATTTTCATGAGAGTCAGACAGATAAATCCAGAATGACTGTCACTAATCATCTCCGCTCGTCCTAAGTTTATTTTTCAGACCCGGGTATAGGGCCCCACTCAGAAGTGTGTGAATAAATAGGTGTAGGTGATGTGTGTGATATAAGCAACCTAAAACTACCCAAACTGCAAAAGAGCAAACAGATAGCAACATAAAAGTCTTCTACCCTAAGGTTTGCAAGAAAACAAATAGCAGTATAAAAGTCTTCTATCCTAAGGTTCAATATGCGAATATAAAGACTAAGGGTAAATAAAGTACTAAACTAATAATTTACACATTTAATTAAATTAGGCTTGACCCTCTAAAAAAAGTCCCCAGTGGAGTCGCCAGCTGTAGCGACCGAAGAATCCGGAGGAGGGATTCCTCGTTGTTTTTGAACAATGGAGCCGCCATCAATATTTATTTTTAGGAAAACATTGAAAAAACCTTTGTTTTTGGGTTCGGGGGTCGATTAAGTGCGGGGAAGGTGCTAGCACCCCGCAACATCCTAAAAAGGTTACATTTTAATTAAATGTGTAGAAAAAAATTAATTTAAAGAAAACATTTTAATTTACCCTTTTTTGTTATTTGCAAAAAAAAACGGAAAAGAAGACTTAATAAAAATTTTAGTTTTTTTTGCGCTCGACGGGAGTGGGCCCCCGCTCCTACGTATCTCCGAGTGCGATGGAGAAATCAAAGCTACGTAGTTCTTGGTTAGAAAAAATTTGTGTGTTGGTATTTTTTATTTTTTTGAAAAGTTTGGGAAAACTAGAGACCGTTCATGATGACCAAACAGATAAATCCAGAGTGGTCGTCATTAATGGCTTATTCGGAAAAGAAAGTATTTATAGCGTTCAAACAAGCCAGGCCCAGAGTGACCGCTATAGACAACCTATTTTTTTGCGCGAATTCGATTTTTCGAAAGAAAAAAAAAAAGAACGGTTCGGAAGCATCACGTTGTGAAAAAAAAGCGGAGTAAGTGATAAAAGGGGGGTGCAAATAATAAAGGGATTGTATTAAAAAGGGAGGTGTGAATAGCGTTTTGACGCTAGAAAAAAAAGTGTCACCGGGGGTGCAAATAGCGTTTTGACGCTAAAAGAAAATGGTTGCCGGGGGTGTAAATAGCGTTTTGACGCTAAAAAAAACGATTGACGGGTCTATTACCTTTTTTTCTATTCTACCCTAGAGCACGTGGTTCTTGAAACGCTTTTCCTTAAAAAAAACCTAGACTAAATAAGTGGTATTTTGAAAGCGGATTATGGAGAAAAAATCTTTTGTTGTTTTTTTTTTGTTGTCATAGTTATTATCTAAATAAAAGGGGCCTTTTTACTCTTTTTTTTTTAAAAAAGATTTTTGTTATCATGTTATTTTTTTAGAAAAGAGTAGGGACACTAGTAACCATTTATTTTAGAAAATATTTTTTAGTATTTTGAAAAAAAGGCTTTATTTAAATCCGAAAATAGTAACCATTTTTTTTAAAAAAACAACATATTTTTTTAGCACTTTTTTTTAGTCCGAAAATTAGTAACCATTTTTTTAAAAAAAACAACATATCTTTTTTTTTTATCATTTTTTTTTAAAAACTGAAAATTAGAATAATTTATCTAAAAAAAAGCACAACATTTTAGACCGAAAATATTAGCACCTAAATAAAAGGAACACACATTTTTTTTGTTTTTTGGTTTATTTTAAATCCGAAAATAGTAACCATTTTTTTAAAAAAACAACATATATTTTTTTTTAGCACTTTTTTAGTCCGAAAATTAGTAACCATTTTTTTAAAAAAGACAACATATTTTTTTAGCACTTTTTTTTTTAGTCCGAAAATTAGTAACCATTTTTTTTAAAAAAACAACATATTTTTTTAGCACTTTTTTTTAGTCCGAAAATTACAATAATTTATTTAAAAAAAGCACAACCAATATTTATAAAAACATCAACTAATATTTATAAAAAAAAAGCAACTAATATAAAAACATGACAACAACAAAATAAAAACAGTAACTAAAAAAAAACGAAAAAAAACATGAACAACAATAATTAAAATACAATGGCAATGATTATATGAACAAAATTATAATAACTAAAAATTACAAAAAAAAGCAACAATACTACAAATTATTACATTTTTGTACCTTGAACAAATCCAAGCTTTCTTCTTCGGATCTCTTCAATACACCAAAATTTTAAACTAAAAAAAAACTAAGAAGGAAGAAAAGAAGGGGAAGAAAATTTTCTAAGAGAAACCCTAATTTTTTTAGATTCTCCTTTTTTTCTAAGAGCCAAATTCGTCCCCCCTCCTCTAAGTGGGGAACCCTATTTATACAAAAAAACTTGCTCTTGCTTCTCTTCATTGCTCCACTTCAACCACCCTTGGATAGTGATGATGACTTTCTTTGATATGATGGAGGTTTGGGGGGAGTTGTTGAAGGGGAAAATAAAAAGGAAGACATGTGAGATGTGGGGGAGGTGATGGCCGAATTTGTGGGTATGGAGAAGGTGAGAGGAAGGAAGGGAGTGCCAAGTGTGAAGTGTGTGATAGGGAGAGGAATGGATGAGTGTGTGAAGAGAAAAAAAATGAGTGTGTGAGAGAAGGGGAGAGGAGAGAGCCGTGGGTGTGATGTGAAGATTGTGTGAGAGATGAGAAGAAAGGATGGAGGTTGAGTGTGAGTTTGTTTAGGGTTTGGAAGGGGAAGTGTGTGAGAGAGAGTGAGTTGAGTGATGTGTGAGGGAGAGAGAAAGAAAGGGGGCGTAGGAAAAGGGGAGAGGAGCCGTTGGGAATGAGAGAGAGAGAGGAGTAGGCGTGGAGTGTGTTAGGAGAGAGAGGTTGAGTGTATTGGGAAGGGAAAAATGGGGAAGTGGGGTTGTGTGTGGAAGTGGGATTGAGAGTTTCAAGGAGGGAATCAAGGAGAGTGGGGGGCGGATTTCTAGGGATGAATGTGGATGAATTTTGGGGCTTGGGGGGAGAGTGAATGTGGACATTTTTTAGGGTAAAGGGGGGTGGGGTCGAATTAGGGTTAGGAGAGGAGGGATTTTAGGGTTTTGGTGAGTTGGGTTGTGGGTTATGGGTTGGATATGGGTTAGGTGTTGATGGAGTTGGGTTATGCGAAATGGATAGGGTTTTTTGGATTGGGCTAGGCGAATTGGGCTAGCCATTTTGCTGGGTTGGGCTTCCATGACAGCACCTTATTATTAATAGACCCCCCCCACTTCCTTCTTGGCTTATTTTTATTTTTTCACTTCTAAATAAAATATTTGTGGTGATTAAAACCCATAGCAATAAAAACAAGAAAATAATACATGACATAAAAAAGATTATTATTATTTTTTCAAAAATTAAAACTTGTAGCAAACTAAAAATAAAATAAAACATGGCAAAAGAAGAATGTTATTTTTCTCAAAAAATAAATAAAATTTCTTTTTTTTGGATAGGACAAAATTAGGGTATTACAGACGGGGAGCGAAGCAAAGGGAAGCAGAGGAGGAGATGGGCTCGTGAGTGAAGCGAGGCGGAGAGAGAAGAGAAATGAAGGAAATTTGGGTTGAGGGATTCGGCCATAAGCAGCGCCGCGTGAGAGGAGAAATGAGAGAAATTAGGGTTTGAGAGTGTGAGGATGGGAACGGCGCCGCAAGAAGAATGAGGAGAAATTAGGTTTAGGTTTTTTTGATTTCCTTATATAGTGTAAACACCTAGGGTCATTTTTGTCATTTCATTTAACTCAACACTACTTACACCCCTCATTTGCGTATTACGCCTCCCCCTGAAAAAGGCCCATGAATTCGTGGACCGGTTCACAAAATGGGCTGCTGCTCTTCACACCCAGTTTTCAATAATATAACCCCCTTGCGACTAATGACACCCTATTTTACCATTTCACCCCCCCTTTTTCTCGTTTTTTAATTTAATTTAATTCTCTTCAAGACAAAATATTTTTTCATAAATTAAAAACTTTGTTAATAGTCTTGTGAAGCTTTTGCTTGCATTAGTATTAACAACGAGGTACTAGTGGTGATCACTTGGAGCCTTTGCTCAATTGATCATCATGAATGCCTAATTTTCCTAAAAATTTGCACTAAATCAAAAACTTTGTTAGTAGTCTTGCGAAGCCTTTGCTTGCATGATTATTAATAATGGAGTGCTAGTGGTGATCACTTGGAGCCCTTGCTCAATTGATCATCATGAAAGCTTGATTTTCAAAATTAAACAAGATAAAAAACAAAAACCGTTTTCCAAACCCACAAGAACTACGTAGCTTTGAATTCTCCATCGCACCGGGAGATACGTAGGAGCGGGCCATGTCCCGTCAAGCACTCTTTTCTAAAAACCCTTTTTTTCCCTTTCTCTCCAAAAATACAAAATCTGTTAAGTTCTTTAATTCATTGTCAATAAGAAGTACAGAGGCAAAGTTAAATATTTTCAGGTCAACATATAAAAACCACACATTTAATTAAAGGTTCCCTCTCAGGAGAGAGGACGTGTGGGGTGCTAACACCTTCCCCGCGCGTAACCGACCCCCGAACCCAAAACTCTCAGTTTTCAAAGGCCACTCGCTTTCCAATAAAAGGTTTTCCTAATATTTTCCTTAATAAATATTGGTGGCGGCTTCATTGTCTTAGTAAAAGTTGTGAACGAGGAAGGTTCTCCCTCGGGGACTTTTTCGGGCGCAACAGCTGGCGACTTCACTGGGGACACCAAAAAAAAAAAAAAAAAAAAAAAAAAAAACATTTTTTTTAAAAGTGGGTCAAGCCTAATTAATTAAATGTGTGGTTTAGATGATTGATTTGAATATGTTACTTCTTTGCTTAGTTCCTTCATGCATTTCTTCCCCTTTCTTATCATGTCCCCTTCTTCTTTGCTCCCTTTCCTAAGGTAAGTAGTGCAATGTTGTTGGCGCCCAAGATTAGTTGTATTTGATGATATTAAACCCTAGGGTAGACAACATGTTATCGCTTGCTTTTGTCTGGACTGTTGTGTTTTCTCTTGCAGGTGGGAAAGGTTAGTTATTTCTAGGTGTTGTGCCCTCAACACACACTTCACACCCTATACTTGTGAGCATTGAGTGGGGCCTAAAACCCAAGGTCTGAACAAAAACCTAGGAGAGTGGGAACGATTAGTGACTGCCATTCATAGACCTTTGTCTGTATGGCTCTCACGAAAGTTCCGCCTAAGAGCGCACTTTGTCATGATACCTCACACTCGGTAGCTTTCTACGATTGTGGGTGCCATCATGAGAGAGACTTTAGCTCTTGGTTGCCATTGTAAGGAAGTGATTAGAACCTACATGGGAGGATTACCCCTTTCGTCGACTTTAGACCCTAGGATTCCCACCCTTTGTAGGACACGGGGGCACGCCTTTGTTTGTTGCATTAGTTTAAGCATTCCTTTTTCTTAAACTCTTTTTCAAAAATCGTAGAAAATAATGTCCTCAGTTTCTTACCTTCTTTTTATGTAAATCATTTCACATTCACATCATTTCGCATTCACATCATTTCGCACCATTGCATTTGCATCTAACCAAAGTTTGAAACAAACAACTTTCATCATTGGCATTCTTCATGCATTAAAGTTTGTTTGCCGGAGATCGCGACATAACATCGAACCTTGTCATAGGTGTGTAAGAAGCAACATGGAATCTAAAGGCAAAACCGCATTCAATTCGAGGTTCCCTATTGTAAAGAAGATTGATGTAACTAGTTTGAAGGAGTATGCTTCCCTATTAGGTCCTATTGAGCTTCGGTCCTTCGACAAGACTTATGGGAACATCCGCAAGTTATTACAGTTAGAAGTACAAGAGAGCGCCATCGCCGCCCTATGTTGGTTCTATGACTCTGAGATTAGATGTTTTCTTTTCAAGAACTTCCAAATGGCACCTACCCTAGAGGAGTATGAGAAGATTATGGGTTTTAATCGCTCAGAGGCTAGACCTTACCAGTATCAGAGGCAGTATTATTCAGATGAGAAGCTTGCCTCCTTGTTACAAATCAGTGTAGGAGAAGTGCGGTCCCACAAAGTTAAACGTAACAAGATATTTGGGTTTCCTCAGGAATACTTTGAGAGTTTGATGACTAGTTACGTAGCATCAAATGATTGGGTTTCTTTCAAGCAAGTACTAGCTTTGACCATCTTCGGCATTGTTCTTTTCCCTCAGATCGAGAAACATATAGATGAAACCGCTGTTGGTGTGTTCATAGCTTTCAAGAGTGCAAAAAGTCTCATCAACCCGGTTCCCGCTATTCTCGCCGAGACCTATCGCGCCTTCACCCGCCATCATGAGTTCCGAAAGGATAAGATGTGTTGTTCCTTCCCTGTGCTATACGCTTGGTTGATCAGTCATGTGTGCATTAACAAAAGTGAAGTTGGGGACCTGCTTTCCTACGCCTTGGGTTGCAATCCGAAGACTATGAGCCCTCAAGAATGGAAGGATACTCTCAAGAACCTTGATGCTCTTCAAATTCGGTGGTACTTGCACAAGTTTTGGGAAGATAGACCCTCAGTGATATTCCAATGTGGCAGTTTCCAGAACGTTCCTCTCATGGGAACACAGGGATGCATCAATTATAACCCGTCTTTGGCCTTGAGACAACTCGGGTACCCTATGCGGGATTCACCCTCCGAAGCTATGTTGTTCCGTTTTTACCTCCATGAGGGGATCCCTAAAGACGAGGACTTACTTCGGCGAGTCTTGCAAGCTTGGGAAACCGTGGTGCGGAAAAACAAGGGCGAGTTATCGAAAAGGACCACTGCTATCTCCTTTACTCAATGGCTTGAAAAAAGGATTAAGGAAACTCGATCATCCAACCAAGGAATGTCATCACTTGAAGAGAAAATACCAGAACCCCATGTTCCACTAATTGAAGAACTAGAAGAGGTTAAGCTGGCCTTATCGAAAGCGGAAGAGGAGAAAAGGGTTTTGCAAAACAGATTGGGAAAGGTGATGCAGGACAAGCGGAAGCTAGAAAATGAAAATGCTCTTCAAACTGTCGCTATTGAAGCAACCAATAGAAAGCTTGAAATAGAAGAAGAGAGCAAGAGGGGAATTCAGAAATATTTGGAGGGAGCTAAAGAAGAAGTAAAGAGGTGCGTCTCAAGGATGAATGAGGCTGTGGCGGAAGCAAGGGAATGGAAGAAATCATATACCAAGTCAAAGAGGGATGAGAAAATGGTTAGAGAGGCGCTAGCTAAGTCAAAAGAAGGATTCCAAAGGATGAAGCTCGAAATGGAGAACCAAGTGGAAAACATCAGGCAAGATAGAGAGTCTATCATAGGGATCTTGAAAGAATATCAACAAGCTTTGGAGTTTGAACAAGGAAGGTCGGATGAATTGAAGAGGAACTTCCAATACCTAAGGGAATCTTATGGGCAAGTGCAAGCAGAAAGCCGGTACTGGGAGGAACGCTTCATGGCATTAATTGGCAAAATAGAAAACCAAGAAGTCATCAAGGAGCTAAGGGATGAGATTCGGCTTTGGAGCAGCAAATTTTCAAAGTTAGCAGGGCTAGCTAATCAAGCTGTGAGAGTTGTTCCCAAGAAGCTAAGAAGAGCTGAAGCAGAAATGAACCCTTGCAACACTCCGGCCAAGGTGCGTGAGTTTGTCGAGTATTGCAAGATCCTGACAGAAGAACTCATGGAGAAGGCCAAGGGGGCAGCCGAAAGCAAGAAGAGAAAGAGGAAGGAGAAATTGAAGGCCATATGCCTCTGAAGTCCACTTTAGATCATTGCAATAATTCTTAGGAAATTGTAATTTTCTCTAAAAAGTTGTAATTTTCTTTGAATATTGTACTTTGTCCTCAGAATATTGTACTTTGCTTTTCTCTCGAGTTTGAAGTATTCTTTCCTTTTGAATAAAATGTGTTCGTTTTGCCTATTGTTTCCAACTTCGTTGCAAAAAATAATAGCCAAAATAAAAAATATATATATATATATAAAATAAAATGATTTTTAGACCTACACGCCTATGACAAGACGAATTACACCGCGATTCCCGGCACCCAAACAAACATAAAATCATGCATATTGCATTGCATCTGCATTCGTTTATTTAAATTCTCGTGCTCATAAAGTGTATTCCCTCAATAGAAAAAGGCAAGCTGGTTCGCCAACATCGATACCTGACTCGTCTACAAGCAAGGCTCATGGCAACTAACCAGAATGACCGGGGCGGTCCTGTTATTGAAGACTTAGGAAGCGGGGAACCAGACCTTGGTAGCACCTCTGCTGAGGTTCCCAATACAGAACAATTGGCTCAAGAGAATCGGGAGTTGAGAATGAAAATAGGGGCAATAGAAGCACAGATGACGGAAATGATGAGCATACTACAAGCTTTAAGGAACGGAACTACCGCTGAAAATCTCGCCGTCACTACCGGAGTTGCTGTCACTCTTCCCCCTCCGAGTCTCGAGACTAACACCTTTGCTCATACTTCAGGAACCAATAACCAGGGCCAACCAGTTACGCATGGGATGCCTTGGGGACTCCCATCCGGATACACACCTCCGGGAGCCGAGGCTAATGCAGGAGGTAATCCCCTTAGTGTTGCAGAACAAGTCCCACCCATCTCAGCCACAAACGGTGGAGGAACGGGAGCGCTTCAGGGCCAAATTCAGATTCCTATTCCGCCGGGAACTCCGTTCAACTTTCGTTCACCAGTAACGGTCTATCCCCCAATTCAGGGACCAATTCCTGGTAATATCACTCACTCACGTGACCCACACGTGAACCCAGCCGTAGTGGCGATGAGTAATCCTCACTACGGTGTGAATGGTTTTCCTCAGAACTACCCTGCTGAAGCTCCTCAAGTTAGAGACAGGTATCATATGTTAGAGGAACGCTTAAGGATGATTGAAGGGTCGGGCTCTAGAGCAAGAGAAGCTCGTGATCTGTGTCTCATCCCTGATGTGGTTTTACCTCCCAAATTCAAAGTACCCGACTTTGACAAGTACCGAGGCGTGACTTGCCCTAAAAGCCATCTGACCAAGTACTGTAGAAAAATGGCTGCACATTCTCATGATGACAAGTTGTTGATCCATTATTTCCAAGAGAGCCTTGCTGGGGCATCCCTCAACTGGTACATGCAACTAGAACCGTCCCATATCCATTGTTGGAAGGACTTGGCTGATGCCTTTCTCAGACAGTACCAGTACAACACGGATATGGCGCCAGACAGAACACAGTTGCAGAGTCTGGCAAAGAGAGATAATGAGTCATTTAAAGAGTATGCCCAGCGGTGGAGGGCTTTGGCTGCACAAGTAACACCCCCTTTGTTAGAGAAAGAATTAGTCTTCATGTTCATGGAAACCCTGCCGTCGTTATACTACGATCGGTTGATTGGTAGCGTGTCTTCCAATTTCTCAGACATGGTAATCATCGGTGAAAGACTAGAAAACGGGATGAGAAGCGGCAAGATTGCCCATGGTTCCACAGGCATAACCACCCAGAAAAAGCCATTTTCCGGATTTCCAAAGAAAAAAGAAGGAGAAACCAATGTCATCACCATAAGCCCACCTTATCAACCACAAAACACCCCTGTCCCCACTCAAACACGACCAACCCTTCCACCACAAAATAACTACCACAAAAGCTACCCAGACAAAAAACAGACCACCTTTGATCCCATCCCCATGTCCTATACTGACCTCTTCAACTATCTTTCTACAAACAAACTCATCAATACCAGACCCATGAGACCAGTTCAACCACCCTACTTCCGAGGCTACAATCCTAACGTTACCTGTGCATTTCATGAAGGGGCAGTAGGACACGCTGTTGAGGACTGCAAGGCATTTAAAATTGTAGTGCAAGATCTTATCGATGCCAAAGGGATAACCTTCAAACAAGAGGACCCGAGCATCACAACTAATCCGCTGCCTGGCCATCAGAAACATGCAACCAATGCCATCCACGATACGGGAAGTCAATCCTTAATCAGAACTGTGGAGTGTATCCAAACACCCTTAGAGGTCATTCATGCAAAGCTATGCAAGTTCGGGGTCATTGAAAGGGGATGTGCTCAGAAAGAAGTATGTGTTGATGATAATTGTGTCGGAACATGTGAGACCTTCAAGACAGTTTTGCAGGACCTGTTGGATCGTCATATAATCCAAATGGGTGTGCAAGAGAAAGAGGAGAATGTGCTGACCTTCGAATCAGATAGGAATGGAAATGTTCAGGTACCTATTGAGGTCCCGTATAGCCGAAAGCCGATCGTGGAGAAACCTAAGGCCATTGTGATTCCTGTCCCAGCTCCTCATCAAAAGAACAATGCTGTTCCATGGGGCTATGGGGTGTCAGTTCCAATTCAGACGCCTCAAGTCGTTCCCGATGTCACCAACATTGCGGGAAGCAGCGGAGTCACTAGAAGCAGACGTGTTTATGCCCCTGAAGTCCTGAAAGAAGGTCCCTCAAAGGAGGAGGAGGAAAGAATTCGCAAAGGCAAAGCGCAAGAACCCAAGGAAAGTAGGGAAGTGTCAGAACAAGAAGCCACTGAATTTCTGAAGATCATGCGTCAGAGTGATTACAAAGTGTTGGACCAGCTGCACCACACCCCTGCAAAGATCTCTATCATGTCTCTGCTGCTCAATTCTGAGGTTCACCGTGCAGCCATAATGAAAGTATTGAATGAAGCCCATGTAGCTCAGAACATCACTGTTGACCAGCTCGATGGCATTGTAGGGAATATTGTTGCATCCAATTATATTACTTTTACCGATGATGAGCTCACCCCTGAGGGAAAGGGGCATAATCAGGCACTTCACATTTCAGTCAGATGTGGTGAATATACACTCTCCAGGGTCCTCATCGACAATGGATCCTCTTTGAATGTCATGCCCAAATCTACTATGAGCAGATTAAATGTAGACTGTTCATATATGAAGCCTAGCTCAACACTAGTTAGGGCATTTGACGGATCCAAAAAGGAGGTTATAGGAGAAATGGAGTTCCAGATGCAGATAGGGCCAGAAGTATTCTATGTGAATTTTCAGATCATGGACATTGCATCATCCTACAGTTGTCTCCTGGGGAGACCCTGGATTCATGCTGCCGGTGCTGTTCCTTCATCCCTCCACCAAAGGCTTAAGTTTGTAGTCGACGACAAGCTGATAGTCATCTTTGGAGAAGAAGAGTTCATCGTTAGCAAGCCCCATCCATCTCAATACATTGAGGCTGCAGAAGAATCACTTGAATCTGCCTTTCAATCACTAGAAATTGCAAATGCTGCTTTTGTGGGGGAAGAGGCCCAGTTGCCCGTACCAAAGATATCTGACGCTGCTATCATGGTAGCCAAAGTCATGCTGCAAAATGGTTACCAGATCGGAAAAGGGTTGGGAAAGTACGAGCAAGGAGTTCTGACGCCGGTTCGGCTGCAAGAGTACAAGGATAGGCGTGGGTTAGGATATTGGCCCACTCAGGCTGATAAGAAGAGAATGGCTGAGGAAAAGCGAGAAAGGAGGCTAGCTAAGCTTCAGGGACGGGAACCAGGCTTGAAGAAGATTCCTATCTATGATCTCTCTCGGAGCTTTAGGAATGCGGGTATGCTGGATCCCGATCAGGTGGCCGTCATTGAGGAAGAATCAGTTGTGGAAGACAAAGGCGTGGACTTGGTGCGTCGCAGTGCTGCAGATGGAAAACTTGATAATTGGAAGATCGTCGATTTCCCTGTTATTTTCATTCCAAAGTAATGATTTTGTAATGCAAATTCTTTGGCTCTGCCCAAGGCCTTAGGATATTCCATAAGGGCATGCATGTTTTCCTTCAAATATCATCTATCAATAAAACGTTGTTTTGGATTCTCGAATGAATAAATTTGCTTTTCATTATTATGCGTCTCCATCTTGTGTTTCTATTTTTGCTTGTTCATTTCTTTCTATTCCCGCAAATGCAGATCTAAAATGAATATCTTTGAGAATAACGATGCCAACGATTCATATGTTAATTTTGATCACCCCGTTAACCAAGCTGAGGAGGATGTTGAGGATGACTGGGAAACTCCTCCAGAGTTGATGAGAATGGTTGAACAAGAGGAAAAGGTTATCCAGGCACATGGGGAGTCCGTTGAGATAATTAACCTAGGCACAGAGGACAGCAAGAAGGAAGTAAAGGTGGGTACTTCAATGAAGGAAGGCGAGCGCAAGAAACTAATTGAACTCCTACATGAGTATGTTGATGTCTTTGCATGGACTTATCAAGATATGCCAGGTTTAGATACTGACATAGTGGTGCATAAATTGCCAGTCAAGCCGGAATGTCCTCCGGTAAAGCAGAAACTAAGAAGAATGAAGCCAGAAATGTCCTTAAAGATCAGGGATGAAGTGAAAAAGCAGTTTGACGCCGGATTCCTAGCGGTAGCCAAGTATCCGCAATGGGTTGCCAACATCGTGCCAGTTCCGAAAAAGGACGGGAAAGTTAGAATGTGCGTTGATTACAGAGATCTGAACCGTGCTAGTCCCAAAGATGATTTTCCCCTGCCCCATATTGATGTCTTAGTGGATAGTACGGAGCAACATTCACTATTCTCCTTCATGGATGGGTATTCAGGGTATAACCAGATCAAGATGGCTCCTGAGGATATGGAGAAGACAACCTTCACAACTCTTTGGGGAACATTCTGTTACAGAGTCATGCCATTCGGGTTGAAGAACGCCGGTGCTACTTATCAAAGGGCTATGGTAACGTTGTTTCATGACATGATGCACAAGGAAATAGAGGTCTACGTGGATGATATGATTGCCAAGTCTAAAACTGATGAGGAACACATCGTCAACTTGCAAAAGCTCTTCGAGCGGTTGAGAAAATTCAAGCTCAGATTAAATCCTGCCAAGTGTACCTTTGGCGTGCGAGCAGGAAAGTTGTTGGGGTTCATCGTCAGCCAAAAGGGGATAGAGGTCGATCCAGACAAGGTGCGTGCGATTCTTGAGATGCCAGTCCCTAAAACAGAAAAAGAGATTCGGGGTTTTCTCGGAAGACTGAACTACATCTCTAGGTTCATATTCCAGTTGACTGCCACTTGTGAACCAATCTTCAAACTTTTGTGCAAGAATCAAGAGACCAAATGGAATGAGGATTGCCAAGAAGCATTTGAAAAGATCAAGAAATATCTTCAGAATCCACCTATCTTGACGCCTCCTGTACCCGGCAGACCTCTGATCCTGTACCTAACCGTACTAGACAGCTCGATGGGTTGCATGTTAGGACAACATGATGAATCTGGGAAGAAAGAGCATGCCATTTACTATTTGAGCAAGAAATTCACTGACTGTGAGACAAGGTATTCGCTGCTAGAAAAGACTTGTTGTGCTTTAGCTTGGGCTGCTCATCGTTTGAGGCAGTACATGCTGAGTCACACTACTTGGTTGGTATCTAAAATGGATCCTATCAAGTATATCTTCGAGAAGCCCGCACTTACAGGAAGACTTGCCCGTTGGCAAATGCAGTTATCAGAATATGACCTCCTATATGTCACTCAGAAAGCAATTAAAGGTAGCGCGCTGGCCGAGTACCTGGCACACCAGCCTGTTGAAGATTATCAGCCTATGCAGTATGACTTTCCTGATGAAGATATCATGGCTTTGTTTGAAGAAGGGAAATCCCCAGAAGATGAAAGATGGAGAATGGTGTTCGATGGTGCCTCCAATATGTACGGACACGGAGCCGGGGCAGTGCTGATTTCCCCTGATAATCGCTTTATCCCATTCACTGCCAGACTAAGCTTCTACGTCACTAATAATATCGCAGAGTATGAGGCATGTATTCTTGGTATCCAGGCAGCCATTGATTGGAAGGTTAAGAGACTTGATGTGTATGGAGATTCAGCTCTAGTAATTCACCAAGTGAACGGTGATTGGGAGACCAGGGACTCCAAGTTGATCCCTTACCGAGATTACGTTCTAAAGCTGGTTGAGCCTTTTGAGGAAATCACATTCCAACACTTTCCTCGCAATGAGAATCAGTTGGCTGATGCACTAGCCACTTTGTCTTCAATGTTTAATATCAGCTGCGACAAAAGCTTGACTCACATCGGGATTCAGCATCGAGATTTGCCAGCACATCGTTATTGCATGGTCGTCGAGGAAGAGTCTGATAACAAGCCCTGGTATTATGACATCAAGCAGTACATCTTGAACAGAGAATACCCTCCTGGAGCGTCAGAGAATGACAAGAGAACCCTCAGAAGATTGTCAAGGAATTTCTTTTTGAGTGGTGAAGTTTTATACAAGAGAAATTATGATATGGTCCTTTTAAGGTGTGTGACAGAAGAAGAGGCAACAAAAATCATGAGAGAAGTCCATGAAGGCTCATTTGGGGTTCATTCCAGTGGGCATACCATGGCAAGGAAAATATTAAGAGCTGGCTATTATTGGTTGCAAATGGAATCAGATTGCTATAGTTTCGTAAGAAGATGTCACAAGTGTCAAATCTACGCTGATCATATTCATGTACCATCTGCTTCTCTAAATGTCTTGACCGCCTCTTGGCCATTCTCAATGTGGGGCATGGACGTCATAGGTCCTATCGAGCCTAAGGCATCAAATGGGCATCGCTTCATCCTGGTCGCTATTGATTACTTCACCAAGTGGGTTGAAGCTGCTTCATATTCCAGCATTACCAGCTCTGTGGTTGCTAAGTTTGTAAAGAAAGATTTGATTTGCCGCTATGGGCTTCCGAATAAGATTATCACAGATAATGGCAGCAACTTGAACAGTAAGATGATGAAAGAGTTATGCGAGGACTTTAAAATCCAACATCATAATTCTTCTCCATACCGTCCCAAGATGAATGGGGCAGTTGAAGCAGCCAACAAGAATATCAAGAAGATTGTGCAAAAGATGGTAGTAACCTATAAAGATTGGCACGAGATGCTTCCTTTCGCCTTGCATGGGTATCGTACCTCAGTGCGTACTTCAATCGGGGTAACCCCTTTCTCTTTGGTATATGGGTCGGAAGCAGTCCTCCCTATTGAAGTTGAGATACCCTCTCTGCGGGTACTGATGGAAACCAAGTTGGAAGAAGCAGAATGGGTCCAAGCTCGTCGGGATCAGCTGAATCTCATTGAGGAGAAAAGAATTGCTGCCCTATGTCATGGCCAGTTGTATCAGCAAAGGATGAAGACAGCTTTCGACAAGAAGGTTCGTCCCCGAGAATTCAGCGAGGGAGACCTTGTGCTCAAGAAGATTCTGCCTATTCAGAGTGACCCCCGTGGGAAATGGACTCCTAGCTATGACGGACCATATGTGGTAAAGAAAGCCTTTTCTGGAGGAGCACTGATATTCACCAACATGGATGGTGAAGAACTTAGAAACCCAGTCAATTCAGATTCAGTCAAGAAATATTACGCCTGAGAAAAATAAAAAGGAAAAAGAGAAAAATGAGCCAAGCAAGAATTAGCTCGCTAGGTTGAAAACCCGAAAGGGCGACCTAGGCAAAAAAAAAGAGCGACCCGGTGGACTGAAAACTCGCAAAGAGCGGTCCAGGCAAAAATTAGGGTCAGAAAAGTTGGACTGAAAAAAGTAAAAGAGGCAAGCAGCGTCTCCAAAGGCTTGGGTAAAAGGGTGATCAAGGATATAGGTATGGGTGATTGGCATCAACACTCCAAAGACGAAAAACGCTCATAAGATCTGTTGCGTCCATTTTTCTTGTTTTTTTTCTTAGTTTCAAAGTTTTCAATGTACTCTTTTCAGTCCGCGCGACCTTTTGCGCGTTCGATTTCCATATGAATAAAAGTCCAAACTCTTCACTTCGTCTGCTTATTTTTTTGTCATTGCTTCTTTTTTCATTTGTGCTTTAAAATGATGTTTTATAGTAGATGATAAATGAATTATGAAAATGTGCATAAATCAGAGCATCGAACTCATTGCGAAACTTTTGAAAATCATGGGAAAAGAAATGATCTCTCAATCAGGTACATTCATAAAAGCCAGACAAAAGCACTGAGTGCGTCAAAATAATTCACAAAAAAGGGCTGAAGTATGACCCTCACACCATTATGGACGATCACCGTGCCTCGTGACGCAAGTTCTACGATTTGGTTGAACCAGTGAAAGAAAAGCCAAAAAGAGCAAAAGAGCAACACAAAAAAAAAAGGAAAAAGGGATTGGAAAAAAAGAGAGAGCAAAAGAGCAATAAAATGAATAAAACTCATGCATTGCATTCATCAAACATAGACAGAAAATAATTTCATGCAAGCAAGAAGAAGCTCCTGCATCACATCACATTCATCCTATCAAAAAGCAATCATGGCATTTGCATTGCATGCATTTGTTCATATCACTCGCAGGTACAAGGACGGATAAATACTTCGGTGTTAATCCTTGTCCTCAGTTCCCGGAAAATGCTCCCTTAGCTCGGAGTTCAAATGTTTTTCAGTTCAGCGCTCAAGCGTGCATTGCAGTTTGGAGTTCAAATCCGCTCTCGTCAGAGTTCAACGCTCCCTTCTGTCCAGGTCTCACATCGTGTACGAGCAACGCGATGGACCGCAGCCCCATGTGAGGTTCAACGGAATAGTTGTATCAGCCTAAGATACAGTGGACGCCGTGCTTTGATCAGTATATCAGTTCCGGAGCTGATAACGATCCCCCCGGTCGCTCGAAAAGGCCAACAGGAAGCGTGCTCCTCAAAGCCACGTGCAAACTCGGATTCGTCAAGAGTTCGTTTAAGGATTACAGGTTTTAGGCAGCCTGGGCAATTTACCGCTTTCGGCACGCCAAGTGCCCATTTACCGCTTTCTGCACGCCAAGTGCCCGCTTTACCCTTTTTGCCCGCACGTCAGTGTTCACTTACGGTTTTCGCATCGACACGAAAGTGTCTACTCTTTATCTTCATTTTACCTCGGAATATGTTTCGGCCAATTCATATTCTTTGTTAAAATCCAGATAAAGCGAAAAATAATAAAAAAATAATAAATAAAAAAGAGAAGGAAAAGGAAAAGAAAGCTCAGGTTTCTCCAAGTACACAAAATCGGTATAACTTCTGAATTCTTTATTTTCATTTTGCCTCGGAATATGTTTCGGCCAATTCGTATTCCTTGTCAAAATCCAAATAAAGAGGGGCAGCTGTCATACCCCAATTTTGTCCGCTTCTTTTTACTTCTTTTTTTTCACTAAGTTAGTTTCGAGCTTACTTGGGGCCTACTCTTCTTATTTGGTCCTACGCTTGTGAATTTGGGCCTTATTTTAGCGTTTGTTGAATTTGGGCTTTGGTTTTAGCATTTGTTCAATTCGAGCCCGATTTTAGCGTTTGCGATTGGGCTTGATTTTAGCATTCGTTCTAATTGGGCTTCATTTCAGCCATTTTTCTAAGTTGGGCCTATGTTTGGTTTTGATTGGGCTTGGCCCAATTTAATCACTCTCACCCACTTCAACCAAAAAACAAAAATCTTTCCAAACAGCAGCTTACAAGCATCTCAAAATAATGAAAATCAGAATTAATAAAAATTAATTTACAATAATCCAAAAATCCAAAAAATTTAAATTAAAAAATACAAAAAAATTACATCAAAAGGGCCAAAATGGCCAGATCCGAAAATAATAATAAAAATACAAAAAAATCAAAAAAACGAAATTACATAAAAATAACAGCAGCAACAACAGCTTCCTTGGGCCTGTTCTTGCTGGGCAAGTTTCCTCCAGAGGTCCAAATACCTGAAAAAGGAAAGAAATGGAGAGGGATCAGCAAAAACCTATTTTTTTCTACCTATATAAGCAAGCCTTGACCCAGCAATTCAGCAATTCAGACAGACAGAAATTACATAGACTTCAGAACCCAAAGATTAGGGTTTTCGCATTGAAACCCTAATCACAGAATATTAAGAAGTCAGAAACAGAAATAGCAGGAGAAGGGACAATCAGGACAACAGGAGCAGTGGTTAGATAACAGCAGCAATCAAACAAAAGATCAGAAGCTGGAATACAGGTCGGTACTTTCTATCTATCATGTAAAAAATCTGAATATACAAAAAGAAACATGTAGGTGTAGATGTTTAGTCTATAATGCTTTAGTTTTTGAGATGTTCATAATCCATACATACAGCAACCTGTCAGTATAATCCGTAATATCCCTCTATATGCTTTGGTTTCCCAGATGTTAAAAATTTAGGAGCTACCTAGGTTTTTCAATATTAGGTTTAGAAAAATTAATTTGTATCATGAATGGAATAACCAGGGTACGACGAACAGCTTCCTTGTAGTTAAAAAAAATTAGGTTTACACTTAATTTGACCAAAAAAAAAAGGTTAAGCAATCAGTTTAAAATTAGGATTAGGGATAAAATCAAATAGGTTTATTTGTACAAATTTAGGTTTTGAGGTCCAGAACACCAAATACAGAGAAGCCGAATGTAGCAGAAATCAAAACAGAAGCAAAAATGAAAGATAAAAAAGGAACGAAAACGTGTCACCTCCGACCACCGTAGACGGTGGTCGTTTCCCTTAGACGCGCCGTCGTCATTCCTCCCAATCCCGTCACCAACGTCAGGGCACCGTCAGCTCTGGCCTCCCGTCGCCGTTGGCCGTGAGTCACCCAGAGAAATCAAAAACAACATAAAAAAAATCAGAATCCGAAAGTAGAAGAGGGTTGAAAAAGAAAAAACGAAATAAGAAGGAGGAGTAGAACCGTACCAGTCTGACCACCGTGACGGTGGCCGTCTTCCAGAAAACGCCTCGTCGCCGCCGTGAATCACCGACGCGACTCCATCTCGCCCCTTCTATCTTCGCGTTTTCCGCTGTCTCTCGCTCCGAACTCACTCCTCTTTCTCTCCTTTCTCACCATTCTGCAAAGCGGCGCCGTGAGAAAGGGAAGGTGAAGGTTTGGGTTGTATCGGTGGTGGAGAGCGAGATTCGGGTTAATACCGAAGAGAAAGGGAGAGGTTGGCTCGGCGACGGGGAGCGAAGCAAAGGGAAGCAGAGGAGGAGATGGGCTCGTGAGTGAAGCGAGGCGGAGAGAGAAGAGAAATGAAGGAAATTTGGGTTGAGGGATTCGGCCATAAGCAGCGCCGCGTGAGAGGAGAAATGAGAGAAATTAGGGTTTGAGAGTGTGAGGATGGGAACGGCGCCGCAAGAAGAATGAGGAGAAATTAGGTTTAGGTTTTTTTGATTTCCTTATATAGTGTAAACACCTAGGGTCATTTTTGTCATTTCATTTAACTCAACACTACTTACACCCCTCATTTGCGTATTACGCCTCCCCCTGAAAAAGGCCCATGAATTCGTGGACCGGTTCACAAAATGGGCTGCTGCTCTTCACACCCAGTTTTCAATAATACAACCCCCTTGCGACTAATGACACCCTATTTTACCATTTCACCCCCCCTTTTTCTCGTTTTTTAATTTAATTTAATTCTCTTCAAGACAAAATATTTTTTCATAAATTAAAAACTTTGTTAATAGTCTTGTGAAGCTTTTGCTTGCATGAGTATTAACAACGAGGTACTAGTGGTGATCACTTGGAGCCTTTGCTCAATTGATCATCATGAATGCCTAATTTTCCTAAAAATTTGCACTAAATCAAAAACTTTGTTAGTAGTCTTGCGAAGCCTTTGCTTGCATGATTATTAATAATGGACTGCTAGTGGTGATCACTTGGAGCCCTTGCTCAATTGATCATCATGAAAGCTTGATTTTCAAAATTAAACAAGATAAAAAACAAAAACCGTTTTCCAAACCCACAAGAACTACGTAGCTTTGAATTCTCCATCGCACCGGGAGATACGTAGGAGCGGGCCATGTCCCGTCAAGCACTCTTTTCTAAAAACCATTTTTTTCCCTTTCTCTCCAAAAATACAAAATCTGTTAAGTTCTTTAATTCATTGTCAATAAGAAGTACAGAGGCAAAGTTAAATATTTTCAGGTCAACATATAAAAACCACACATTTAATTAAAGGTTCCCTCTCAGTAGAGAGGACGTGTGGGGTGCTAACACCTTCCCCGCGCGTAACCGACCCCCGAACCCAAAACTCTCAGTTTTCAAAGGCCACTCGCTTTCCAATAAAAGGTTTTCCTAATATTTTCCTTAATAAATATTGGTGGCGGCTTCATTGTCTTAGTAAAAGTTGTGAACGAGGAAGGTTCTCCCTCGGGGACTTTTTCGGGCGCAACAAGGATGATTGGGGTAATGATGGCGCTTGGAACGACGCGCCTGCCTAGGGGATAGCGTTGGAAGGCGTAGCCTAGGCCCAGGCCCATCTGAGGCCTTCTTGCTTCCTATAAATAGGAAGGGGGGGACCTCTCTTACTTTGGACTGTTTTCTGAGAATTACTCCGCTCCCGATATTAAGCTCGTTCCGGAGTTGACTTCGCCTTTCAGAGTTCTGTGGTGAGTCTCGGTGAGACCTTTGCTGTTCGTGACCCGTTTCAAGCGTTGACGAGCTTCCTCTTTCACAAGGTTAGCTTCCTTCTCTTATTTATTGCTTCCGTCTTTAGTTCACAGCCGGGTTCTCTCAGAACCCGTATTTATTGATACAGAGTAGGGGTCGTCAGGTCGGGTTCCGACTTGGTTGTGGACCCACTGTTTAAGTATCAACCTGACTCGTCAAGTCCCCCATTTCTACAGGATCGACCTGGCGAGGATAAAACAAACCCGTCGGGTTGCTAACTCAGATCGCCCTACCCTCGCAAAGGCAATGGCTTCCGGTGCTGGAGAGTCGGTAGAAGTTCGTACTAGTCCCCCCGGGTCGGTTGTTCCCGAGGTTCAAGATGATTTGGGCTCTGCTCCTTTGAGTATTCATGCTGAAGGCCGCCCTCCCGGGGTTCCCAGTAACGAACCGGCGGATGAAGATAATACCGAGGTAGTGATCCTTGACTCCGAGGGGTCTGACGCCGAGCCTGATTGTGAAGAACAGGGAAGTACTAGCTGGAGCTCCGATGACAGTGAAGCGGAGGTTGCTGAGAGTCGCAATAATGAGGACGGTCTTGGACATCACGGGGATCCCGTGTATGAGGGAGGTGATTCCGATCAATACCCCCGCCCCGGAGTCGGGCCGGTTAATGTTCCATTGTCCCAACCTCTCAATGTCCCTCGGGAGTACTCATGGGTGTCGGAGACGTTGAGGGGGATTCAGTCCGTCTATAGGACCGGGGATGACATGAGTTTCTTTGTCAAGCGCGTTTCCAGGAAGGATTAGGTCTAGAACATGGAGGGGATGGCCGAAGGTCAACACGTAGCTGTCTGGCCGAAAGCTTTGAAATTTGTCATGTATGGGGTGACGATCCTCGATATGCATATTAGCCCCCCTTTCACCGCCTTTCAGCAAGAGGTCTTGGGAATCTTGAACCTCGCTCCTTCTCAACTTCATCCCAACTCATGGGCGTTCCTCCGGGCTTTCGAGCTGATGTGCATTCATTTGGGGAGGTCAATCTCTTGTGACCTGTTCTTCTACCTTTTTGAGGTCAACCGGAGGCATGAGGATGGCACCAAGGATCGGTGGGAGCACGTGAGCTTCTGGGCTAGGAGGGGCGTAAAGATTTTCATGCCCTTCCGATTCCTTGAAGAACTGGAAGAACAAGTACTTTTTTGTCGAGCCTGTGAACGAGGAGGCAGTGAGGCACGTCGGTCAATATGCTGCGGACGGGGAATCACTAGAGTCCACTAAGTTTCAAATAGGGTGGTCTCTTTCTCATTTCAATCGGCGACCTCACTCCTACACCGTCAGCTTAGGCCGGCTATCCCCGGTTGATCAGGACTCGCTGGCGATCTTGACGAATTTTGCTGACCTGATTGTCTACCGGGACCCCAAAAAATTTGGGGTTGACGTAGCCCGATTGGTTGGGGCTGGATCTAAGTCTCAAGTGGCAGCCGTTCTTGGTAGGTTTTTGATAGATAATCCCGCCCATAATTTTTTGACTGTCGTTTCTTTTAACATTGTTTCTTTTCCTTATTTCGCAGATAGCATGGGGCCTGACAAGTTCTCCCGCTTGGCGGCTATTGCGGAAAGGAAAGCCGGGGTTTAGCAGGAAAAGCCCGTTGCTGCCGTTCCGATCAATACAATCCCGGAGGCCAGCTTGGCTGGTGTAGAAGATCAGGCGGCTGATCTTTTACATCGGAAAAGGGAGCGTCCCTTGCCGCAAACAGACCCTGCCTCTACTTCCCATGCTCTGGAGCAGCAGGGACCGCCAGGTCGAGCCGGTTCTACCCGGGCTTCCAAGAAAAGTCGTCATGGGAAGCACCGAACTTCGAGGTCTTCCGGTATTTCGATTGATGCCGATTTCTTGCAGAAGCACGTGGAGGATTCCCGGGTTGACCCGGTCGAGGCGGCTCTTAGGTTATTTCGGTATCTGGTCGATGTGTCCAAGCTTCAAAGGGTCGAAGCCGAGAATCAGGCTAAAGGTAACACCGAGTTCCGGGGTGTTCTATTTGTTTTTTCTTTTGGCTACTTCCGTTCCTGATTTTCTTGTTTCCGCTATTTCAGGGGCCCTGGCAGAGAGGGATAATGAAAGGAAGACCTGGGAAGAGCTTCAAAAAAAATACGAGGTGCTGTCCTCAACTCTTTTGAAATCTCAGGAGGACCAGGCCGCGCTCAAGGCGGTTGCGGATAAGCTTGAAAGGGAGAGGGACTCTGCCTTTAATCTTTGCATGGAGCATGAGGTTCGAATCTCAGATCTTGAGAGCCAATGGAGGCAGTATGAGGAGGTGGTTTCTTCCCTGAAGGCCCGGATTTCTGAGCTCGAGGCCGATCTCCTGAAAGTGAGACAGGCCCAGGTCGGGTCCAGTGTTGATTCCTCGCCTCGGATTGCTGAGTTGGAAAAAGAACTCCAGGAGGCACGCGCCAAAGCCGAGGCCGTGGAGAGTGAGATGGTGGAGGTGGCCCAGATGGCTATGGATGTGGCTGGGGAGAGTTACGAAAAGGCGCTTGCTCAGGTCGCCGTTATCCATCCATCTTTGCCTTTGGACCGGGAGATTCTTCGTTTGGAGCATATAGTAGAAGGCGGGCGGGTCGTCAAGCTCAATCCTGACTCTGAAGCATTTGAGGTCATTTACCCTCGCCCTTCCTTGCCGTGACTCGTGTTGATGAGATAGCTCTGGATAAATTGTTTTTTGGGTTCCGGGTGGAACCGGTGGGGGAGAAAAGCCCCGGGTTCCGGGCGGAACCGGAATTTGTAACATTTCACCATCTTTTTGAACTAGAGGACCCGGCCGTATCCGGGGTTATTTGTAATAGAAATATAAGTTAATGTGCTTCCGGTTTCATCTACCTCGGTGGCGCTTTATATTGTTGTTTTAAATTCGTGCACTTGCGTTTGATTCGCTCAAGTGGTAAGCGTCGCCTTAGGGGCAGTTTACCGGGACTCGGCCCAGATCGAACTCGCCCCTTAGGGTTGTGGCAACCTCGGCCAACTAGTTGTTTTGCGTAACGATGGCCGCCTTCGGGGCAGTTTACCGGGACTCGGCCCAGATCGAACTCGCCCAATAGGGTAGCGACAACCTCGGTCAGCTAAAAAGAGATAAAATAGGTGATAAAATCAGTAGACACCGCTCTTCAGAAAAAATAATCGATAACATCGGTATACACCATTTTTTAGATAAGATAATTTATAACATCGGTATACACCGTTCTTCAGATAAAATAATCGATAACATCGGTATACACCGTTCTTTAGATAAGATGATTTATAACATCGGTATACACCGTTCTTCAGATGAAATAAGAATCAACTGTAGTACTTTTTTAATTTAGTGGCGTTCCAAGTCCTTGGGATCGTCTTCCCGGCCAAGGTCTCCAATTCGTAGGCACCTCTACCAGTTTTAGATAAAACTCGGTAAGGTCCTTCCCAATTGGGGGCGAGCTTGCCCTGCGCGGCGTTCTTCAAACCGACGTCGGCTCTTCGTAAAACTAAATCACCGACCTCCAAGTCCCGGGGGATTACTTTCGAGTTATACCGTGCTGCTACTCTCTGTTTTATTATTGCTTCTTTAAGGGAAGCCTGGCCTCGGACCTCATCGACGAGGTCGAGGTTTCTTTCAACGCCTGGTTATTGTCCTCCAGAGATTTCGGGTGGAGTGTCCTCCAGCTCAGCTCCCCGATCTCTACTGGGATCACCGCCTCCGTCCCGTACGAAAGCCGAAATGGGGTCTCCCCCGTTGAGCTCTGCGGGGTGGTTCTGTAGGCCCACAGCACATAGGGTAGCTCTTCAACCCAGTTTCCTTTTGCTTCATCGAGCCACTTCCTCAGTCCATTGAGGAGAACTTTGTTGGCGGCCTCGGCCTGTCCGTTCGTCTGCGGGTGTTCTACCGAGGTGAACCGGTGTTTGATTTGGAGGTCGGACATGAGTTTTCTGAAGCCTTTGTCGGCGAACTGGGTTCCGTTGTCAGTGATTATTACCTTGGGGATTCCGAATCTAGTCATTATATTTTTTTTGAAGAACTTGATGCAGTTCTTTGCGCTGATGATGGCTAGAGGCTCGGCTTCGATCCATTTGGTGGAGTAATCCACCGCCACTATGAGGAGATCTATTCCCCACCATGCAAATGGCCATGGCGAGCTTAAGCTGGTGAGCTCCGTAGGAGGTGCTATGTGGACCTTGGCGTGGATTTGACACTTACTGCATTTCTTTACATAGTTTCATGCATCGGTCTCCATGGTTGGCCAGAAATATCCTGCTCTCAATGCCTTCCGAGCTAGAGAGCGACCTCCAAGGTGCTGTTGCGTTAAAAACACATTTAGAGTAAGTGTACTCTTTCGCTGAAGTAGTATAAAAGATTATCGTGTCCACAGGGATTAATTAACAAGTACCAAACTAGTAAAGATTATATATTGTTTAGACGAACCAATAATTTAGTTGTAATGAAAACAAATAAAAAGAAATAAATAACAAGAATTAAAATACTAGATTTAATAAATGGAGAGAGAGGTCTAGGGTCACGGTTTCACTTGCAAGCTTCGATTCCCCTATGTCTAATTCTACCTGAATTCCTTTATTTTATTTAATTACCAATCCCTTTACTAAAACTATTAATCCGTTTGGTCCTTCGCGATTAATATTCTTTTTCCTAAATTAACCCTTGTTTGGTCATACAAGAATTTAAATCCAAGAAAAGCATAAAGAACAAAAAGGTTGAATGATTGGAAGACTAAATTAACGTTTGGTCATGCATTAATCTTAGTCTCAATTATCCTATAGGTCCACCAACTAATTGCAGTACGGTCGCTGATCAACTAATTGATTATGAACATGCAAAGGGTTGTCAATCCTAATTATGTGATAAAAACAATAGGATAATATTAATTGAAATAAAAACCAGGAATTCAAACAAGAAATTAGAACATAAAAAGGTCTCTAAGCATGCAAGATCCACCTAAGACCCTAGAAGAGGATTTAACTATCCATAGTGTTCGAGAACAATAAAATAAAATTAGGAGTCATAAATTACAGAGATAAAAATAACCCGGAATAGAGAAATTTCTGATCCTGAAATTTTAGTCTCCTTTTTCTGCTCCAGAGCTCTCTCACGGTGTCGAGAACGGGTATCCAAAACTCCTCTCCTCGTCTCCGTGTTATTGCCGTCGTCTATTGTGTTGTGCGTTAATTCTTGCGTTCAGGCTCCTCTCCCCAAGTTAATTATCAAAAATCTCCTTTTATATTGCCTAGGTAGGTAACATGATCACCAATTTCACACTCACGGCAATTTCCTTTTCGGCTATTAAATTGGGCCTCAACTTCTTTGTTTAAAATGGACTAGGCCTATGCAACATTCTTTTGCTAACGACACCCCTATTTTGCTTCAAACAACTCATTGAAACAACTTCTTTATTTATTTTCTTTCCTACAAAATAAATAGCAATTTGAGTCACTTATTTATTTAGATAATAATAATTGCTCCAAAAATGGCCCAAAGTTATCTATAAAAAATGCACTAAATTGGAGTTTATCAACTCCCCCACACTTAACCCTTGCTTGTCCTCAAGCAAATTTCCCGGCTCAATAAAATTTTCAAACAAGTAATAGAGACAGCCACATAAGGAATCTCAGGTTAGAAGCACAATGACAGACAATAAACAATATAGCACATATAAAGTGTCAAAAGGTTGCCCAATTAGAGGCTCATGTCCCTGAGGAATACATTTTTGTGAACAAAGGCACTCGCTCACAATCTCTCTAAGTGTTTAGGGACTAGGGAAATATACACTCAAGTTTCCACAAAATGCACATTACCATAAGCTTGTAATTTGACCAAATCTCCACTAAATAGTTCACATGCATGCAAAAGATGGGGTTTCATGGGTTGTAATGGGGTTAGGGTGAATTCATGCAGGGTAGAAAATAAGAAGGAACGGATAATCAAAGGGCTAAAAAAAACAAGAAATAAATAGTAACCTTTGAAACCAAATATGAAGCTCCTATCTATTTTACAATTTTTGTCCAAACTCCAAATTAACTTCACTTCCATTCTTCACTCTTCTTTTTCCTATAGAGTCGACTCTTTTTTATTTGCTTTTTGCTCTTGAGTAGACTCTTTTTTTTTATTTGGATTTTCCCTTTGCCTCTTTCATTCTTTTGATGTGCCTTTTCCTCCTTGTTGCTTTATTTTTTTTTTCAAATTTTCTTCTTATTTTTTTTTTGGAGGAAAAGGTAAGTACATGATTCACTCTTTTTTTTTTCCTGACAAGATAGACAACTAAAGAATAGGACAAAGTTTCAGTCCTAACAATATAGACAACTAAAAATATAGGACGAAATTGTAATTTTCAATAGTTGCTCCACATTTAATTCCAAATGGTTACCACAAACAAAAAAGAGAAAAATTATATCTGGGTACCAAAGAAAAAAAATATATAACAATTAAGCTCAAATGGGGCAACTAAGGGATAAATTCAACAAACAACTCTGAGGCCAGAAAAATACCTAAATTCCCCAAATCTTTTTACATGATGCAAATCAATTTTCGCCTTGAAATGGTCAAAAGACACATTCTAGAATGTAGCAATTTGGGAAACACACTCATAGAAAGAAAAGGGGTAAAAATTTATGATTTAGTATCAATCCCCGTATGAAGGCTCAGATCTCACATTTAGAAGCTAGTTCACAAAAAGTACTGAACAGGGACAAATGCTAATTATCAGCTTCCTAAGGACATCCTCACAGTTACAATTAAGCACAAGTCTGTCAAGTAAATTAATTATGGGATCCCCTAAAGGCAAAATCACTATTTTTTTTTCAACTTGAAGCATAAGTCGCTAAAATAAGCCAGAAAAAATGCTATCAACATATACAGTGGGTATGTGCATTAATAGAGATGAATTGACAAAGTTAAACTCTCCTCCCCCACACTAGCATAAAACATGGTCCTCAATGCAAAATATCAAATTGGCACAAAAATAAATAAATGAGAGAGTAAGAGTGACTTCCCTGAGAGAGCTTGTAGTCTGAACTTATTCCTAAAAAAAATGAAACAAATTAAAAGTAAAAATAACTGAAAATAAAACACAGGTTGCCTACTGCGAAGCGCTTGTTTAACGTCGTGAGCCTGACGATAGTTAGTGCTTAATCAGGTGGCTCTCCAAGAGCAAATTTAACATCTAACGCGGTACACTTTCTTAACTTTCTAACCATTTGGTTCACATTGTTCTTTCTTTTTCCACGTGGTGGATGAACTTCAAAGGATGGTGAAATTTTTATTTTATCTCCATCCACCATTATGCTAGGATCCTGAAAAATAAGACTTTTTCCAAAAGGTCCTGCATCTTTAATTCACTAAAAATGTTAGTTTCAACCACATCATCAAAATAAGGAGAAGTTAAAGAAGAGAAAATTTCATTGGAATTTAAAGCTTTAATAACATCATCTTCTTTACCACTCCTCAAAGTTACCTTTCCCCGGTGAACCTCAATCACAGCATCACCAATGGTCAAAACAATTTGCTCAAAAATGGGCGCTTTCTCCTCTTTCTCCAAATTTAGAACCATGGGATCTTTCTCACTGTCCTCACAAATGCTCCCTTTAGTAGGATCTTTTGTTTCAATATGACTCCCTTCAGTAGGAGCTACTATTTTGATTTGACTCCCTTCAGTAGGAGTCTCCTCATCTTTCTTGAGAGCTTCTTCCTCCAGATTATATTCCATAGAGACACCTTCATCTCTCAAAGGAATACTTTCTTTGTATTGCTCAGCTTCTTCATTTTGGGTAGACTTAGTTTGTGAAGGAGTTTCTTGGGCCTCTTGAGATAACAAAGCAATGAGAGTTGAGATTTGACCCTCCAAGCTTTCAAATTTGTTGTTCATGGCACCCCCCAATCTTTCAAATTTTTCATTTGTCTGCTGCATAAATTTGGCCAAGACCTCATTGACATCCAACTTTTCCTCCTCTTGCCTTTGCACTTGTAGTGACTCATAATTATCCCAGTGGGAGGAGTAAGGAGGTGGCTCATAGTCATCCCAATAGTCTGAATAAGGTTCATAAGGAGGAGGAGAAATTTGAGTCTGGCATTGAGACATATACCAATATGACTTCTCTAAATTTCTTTGTGCCTCTGCCTCTCTAATGTAGTCTCCAAGAGTTTTAACCATGATTTAAACTTTTATCTGCAAAAAAAGTGAACTGCAGTGGTCTCTTGGGAAAGTATTAGTAGCTCTTTTTTTTGTATTTTTTTTCAATAAGATAAAAAAAAAAAAAACTAGTGCATAAAAAAAGTCTAAAGCAATAAAAATCTTTTTTCGTTTAATATTGCTAAATTAATCCCCGGCAACGGTGCCAATTAACAAGATTATCGTTAAAAGAGTAAGTGTACTCTTTCGCTGAAGTAGTATAAAAGATTATCGTGTCCACAGGGATTAATTAACAAGTACCAAACTAGTAAAGATTATATATTGTTTAGACGAACCAATAATTTAGTTGTAATGAAAACAAATAAAAAGAAATAAATAACAAGAATTAAAATACTAGATTTAATAAATGGAGAGAGAGGTCTAGGGTCACGGTTTCACTTGCAAGCTTCGATTCCCCTATGTCTAATTCTACCTGAATTCCTTTATTTTATTTAATTACCAATCCCTTTACTAAAACTATTAATCCGTTTGGTCATTCGTGATTAATATTCTTTTTCCTAAATTAACCCTTGTTTGGTCTGAAAATAAAAAAAAAGAAGTCTCCCAGAGTTTTAACCATGATTTAGACTTTTCTCTGCAAAACAAGGTAAATTGCAGTGGTCTCTGGGGAGAGTATTAGTAACTTCTTTTTTTTATATATTTTTTTGATAAGATAAAGAAAAAAACAAATTTTAAAATTAAAGCAAAAAATTGTCTAAAGCAATAAAAATCTCTTTCGTTTAATATTGCTAAATTAATCCCCGGCAACGGCGCCAAAAACACATTTAGGGAACCGCAGATTCCCTCGTGGATCTCGGCCAAGACGTAGTCCGCCTCTCCTCCTTCAATGCATTTTAACAGCAGCGCGGACAAGCTTCTTCTGTAGAGGTTTCCATTGATTATGGAAAAAGATGAGGCCTTCCTCCGGAGGATCTTGGCTTCGCTTGGGTCCGGAGGCTCGTCCCCCGTTGTGATGTAATCCATTAATGGCGCGATCCAACCCTTGCTTTCGTCAACCACATTGACAGAAAATTTTGCTTCCGGGTTCGGGATTACGCTCGGCTTGCTCAGTGTTTCCTGGATTATTGACCGATGGTTCCCTGGAATTTTGGTGCTGGCGAGCTTGGAAAGAACGTCTGCCCTGATATTTTCCGTTCTTGGAACGTGTTTTACTTCCGTGAATGCAAAAAGGGAGAGCAGCTCCTGCACACGGGTTAAATATCTCTGCAAGATCGGATCTTTGGCTTCGTACTGTTTCCCGATTTGAGACACTACCAACAATGAGTCGGTATTTAGGGAAAGTCGGGAGACTCGGAGGTCGATCGCAAGCCGGAGTCCAGCTATGCATGCCCCGTATTCTGCCTGATTGTTTGAGGTAGGGAAACGAAACGTGAGTGAAACTTCGATTACAACGCCCGTCGGGCTCTCAAGCATTAGTCCTGCACCACTTCCTTTTGGGTTTGAGGACCCATCCACATGGAGTGTCCATAACCCGTCCTCCGGGTCGGCGGGCGCCATTTTCGTGATAAAGTCGGCAAGTATCTGAGCTTTCATGGCCGGCCTTGTTTCGTATTTGATTCCGAACTCGGAGAGTTCCACCGCCCATTTGATCATTCGTCCTGCTAAGTCGGGTCGATGCAGAATCTGTCGGATCGGATAATTTGTTCGTACCACGATTTGATGAGCGACGAAGTAAGGTCGGAGACGGCGTGCTGAGATGAGTAAAGCAAAGGCGATTTTCTCTATTTTCTGATATCTAACTTCTGATCCATGCAAAGCTTTACTCACGAAGTATATCGGGCTCTGACCAGTCTCGGTTTCCCTGATAAGAACGGCACCAATGGCCCCATCCGAGATGGCTAGATATAGGAACAAGTCTTCGCCTGGGCTCGGCCGAGTCAGTATGGGTGGTTCGGTTAAAACCTTTTTGAGCTGGGAGAGGGCCTCTTCCCGCTCCGGGGTCCATTCAAAAGTTGCTTCTTTCTTAAGCAGTTTAAACAATGGGAGTGATTTGAAAGCGGTGTTGGAAATGAAGCGAGATAGTGCAGCTATCATACCGTTGAGCTTTTGGAGCTCTTTCTTAGTGGACGGGGTCCGCAATTCTGTTATCGCTCGGCATTTATCCGGGTTGGCTTCAATGCCCCTTTCTGTGAGATAAAAACCAAGGAATTTTCCAGCCCAGACCCCGAAAGTGCATTTTTCCGGGTTTAACCTCATATTGTTTCTTCGGATTTCAGTAAAGATCTCTTCCAGGTCGGTTATGTGGAGATCTTCCCTTTCGCTTTTCGCGATCATATCGTCGAGGTAGACTTCCACGTTACGGCCGATCTGATTTCGGAATACCTTGTTCATCATCCTTTGATAAGTGGCCCCCGCATTTTTCAAACCAAATGGCATGACCCGGTAGCAGAAATTACCGCGGTCAGTCATAAAGGCCGTCTTCTCTTGGTCGGGGGGAAACATCGGGATTTGGTTGTATCCGGAATACGCATCCATGAACGATAATAAACGAAAACCTGAAGCATTATCGACGAGCCGATCAATGCTAGGAACAGGGAAGGCGTCCTTAGGACAGGCCTTATTAAGGCCAGTATAGTCAACGCACATTCGCCATTTTCCATTGCTTTTCTTAACAAGTACAGGGTTTGAAAGCCAAGTTGTGTACTTGACTTCTTTTACAAAATCAGCTTTAATTAAATCATCTACGACTTTGGCTGTAGCAGCTGCTTTTTCCTGGCTTTGAGCTCTTTTGCGTTGGGCGACCCACTTAGCCCCGGGGTTAACCGCCAGCTGGTGACAGGCGACTTCAGGGGGAATCCCGGGCATGTCTTTTGCCGACCAAGCGAAGAGATCGGCGTGAGATTTCAGGCAGAGGGTGAGCTTTGCTCTTACTTCTTCGGGGAGATTGGATCCGATCTGGATAGTTTGGGTCGGGTCCTCTCCCAGCTGGATCTGCATGAACTGTCCATCAGGTTGAGGTCGCCTGATTTTCTTTTTTAGCTCCCGGGCTAGCTCATCGTCGCTCTCTTCCTCGGAGCTGTCAGGATCATACCTTGCATCGAGATCTGTGACGTTGACCTCGGCAGCTTGACCGGTTCTTTTCTTCTTTGGGCTGTTCTGAGCTCCTGCTTCTATGGGGGGAACCCCCTCCTCTGAGGCCTGTCTATCTGCCTTGACATGCAGATAAAAACATCTTTGGGCGGACTCTAAGTCGGCATCAAGGGTGATTATTTGGTCACTCAAAGAGTAGAACTTCATCTTCAGGTGAACCGTCGAGGTTACGGCTCCGAGCCTTCCAAGGGTGGGTCTCCCGATGATGCAGTTGTAGACCCACGGGCATGGCAGCACCAAGAATTTGGGCTTGACCGTCCTTTCTAGCGGTTCCTCTCCATAGATGACCATCATTTCCAGATACCCGAGGGGTTTAGTTCGAGACCCGTTGAAGCCTGAAAGATCCGATCCTCGGTAAGGGGAGAAGTCTTCCTCTGAGATCTGCAGTTTTCTTACAAGGTCGACGAAGATGATATCAGCGGAGCTCCCTTGGTCGACCAAAATCCTTCTTATCTCGTGGTTGGCCATGGCTGCCCTGATTATGAGGGGTATGTGCTTATTTGGCTTGCCATCCAATAAGTCTCGGTCGCCGAACGCCAAGGGTGGGCGCTCCGAGGCCGAGCTTACCGCAAAGGTGGAAGCAGCACACATGACTTCCTTCCACTTTCTTTTCATCGTTCTGTCCGATGCCTCGACGGGGTAGCCCCCAGAGATGACCATCATTACCGGTCGGCCCTTTGATTTTCGAAAATCACGCTCATCCTCTGAGCTCTCTTCTAGCTTTTGTGGGGCTTTACCCTTCCTCTTTGGGTCGGCTTCCTCTTCCTTAACCTCGGCCTCATGCCGGGGTGTTTTAGCCACGTACTGGCTCAATTTTCTTTTCTTAATCAGGTCCTCAATGTCATCCTTCAAAACATTGCATCGATTGGTGTCGTGTCCTTTGCTCCTGTGATACCGGCAGTACTTGTTGGATCTCTGCCCCGGCCTATGTGGGAGCGGGTCGGGGAACTTGACTTCCTTGAACTCAGCGTTCATACATTCTGCCAGAATCCTGGCCCTTGTTTCGTTGAGGTCGGAATATTGCTGGTGTCGGTTACGAGGTCGGAGTCTACCGTCGTTCCGGGCCTCCCTTTCATACCGGGCCTCCCCTACCTGGCGCACCAGGGCCTCTTTTTCATATCGAGGCTTGCTCGTTCTGGGGTCGGCGTCTGAATTTCTTGCAACAGCCCCCTCTTCATGATCAATGTATTTCTGAGATCGCTGGAGGAACTCGGCAGGCGACTCAGTTTGGTTGATACCGACATCAGTCTGAAACAGACTTCCTTCCCGAAGACCGGCTTCCATGAAGAACAGTCGAAATGAATCGTCCAAGTTCCGGACCTGAGCCGCTTCCGTATTGAATCTTTCGATGTAGTCCCGAAGAGACTCGTGCTCTCCTTGCCGGATGGCTTGTAAGACTTTCTGAGACTTTGGCTTCATCTTGGAGTGGGCGAACTGGGCCGAAAAGAGCTTTGCAAGCTGGTCCCAAGATGATATCGAGTTTGGCTTGAGGGCTCTGAACCAGTCCAAAGCCAATTTTTCCAGGGTAAGAGGGAAGATCCATCACTTGATCTCCTCCGGGACATTCCGGTACTGCATCATCGTGTCGAAGTAATCTAGGTGACGATCAGAATCGCCAGTCCCGTCATGCATCTTTAAACCCTCCGGGGGCTTCTCTAAGTGCTTGGGCACCGGAAAGTAGTCGATTTTCGCTGTAAAGGGTCCCTTTCGCACCGTGGATCTTTCCCTCGGCGGAGGCCTATCGATAGGGCGTCGAACAGGGGATCCGGGAGACCGGGGACGCCGACGTTCACGCCTCGGGGGACTTCCCCGGCTTATAGAACGCCGCCTCGGGGATGAAGATGCTAATGATGAGCTTTGGTGAGTAGAGTCCTCGGGGTAATAAGTATCGTCCTGAGTCTCGCTTGGGGGAGTTCCAGATCCTCGTCTCCCTTTTCGGCGAGGTGGCGAGCGATGGTGGTGTCTCCTCCAAGCAGGAGATCGATGACGTCTTTTACTGGAGGTTCTTCTGCTGGAAGAGTAGGTTTGAGGGGAAGACCGATCCGGGATGTCTCGGGCCCGGATTTCGGCCATCTCGGCCTCCAGTTGGGAGTAACGCTGACTCCTTTGTTGTTCAGCCTCGGCTTGCCTTGTCAGCAGTTGGATGAGCTGTTGAACAACATCGACCGGTACCGGGACAGTCTGGACTAGAGGTGGAAACTGGTTCCTAGCGGAGCTTATAGGAATCATCGCTCTGGACGAGTTCCGGCCGTGGGCCGAGCTTCGAGGGAGAGTAACTGCTACCCCCTCAGGGGTTTCTTGCTGCTGGTCGGGTCTAACCACTACACTGGAGACGTTCCTCCGTCGTAATTCAGGAGCCATTGCTGACCAAGGAGGTTGGGGGAAATACTAGAGTATAAGACTCTCCCACTATGGTCGCCAATGTTCGGTACCGTATCTCTGGCTAGGTGTCTGATCTTGGATACGAAGTCCGGTCCGAGATAGTTGGTACTTATGTTCTTAGTCAGTCCGAGTTGGTGCTCCGATCCGAGGTGGGGTGGTACCTGCAACGTCACTCCGACGCTCAAGTCAGTGATGGAGTTAATTACAAGCAGGAGTATAGGAGAAGTGTGTGTACCATTAATGCTAGCATTCAATGCTTATTTATAGGTAGCTGGATTGAAGGAGGGCCATTGGATCTAGGTCTGCAATCTCCACCGTTGGCTGAATTTGGTCTTTGCTATTGGGCCTTTTGGTGGATTGGCCATTGAGGCCCAATTCGTAACACAAACAAACTGGATTGCGCCAAACTCCATCGGTCCATATAGCTAGGCAACAACTACAAAAAAAGACTGAGAACGATGAAAACCATTAGATTAAATCTAGTGGCTAACCATATTTCTCTCCACTTACATGGACATGAGTAACTTTCTTTCCTGCCAAAATTCTACTCGGCCTAGCATATATAACAGTTTCGCTCTTTAGATTCAAGGTATGCTTTATTCACAACTTACTTAGCTTTCCCGCTCTCCGATACTGACTTTGGCATTAGAGTGCTTATACGCACAAATCCCATTGTCACCACTGCTGTACTCCTTTGTCTTCTTCTCCCTCACTTCACCTCGGTCACCTCAGAGCTCCACTTCAGATCAATTATCTAAGGAGAGCGCTATTTGGTACGAATAAGAAAAGCACTAATGTCAACATGCTTGGTTTTTAAAGAACACAAATAATCATTTATGTTTGAATGGATAAAGAATAATTTATGCTTGTTGTAGTTTTTTTGTTTGGATCATTGATGGCTACCCACGGAGCGTCTCAACCCTTTTAAACAAAAACTAATCTCTACTCGTGCTTAGGATCAAATTTCGCACTAGCCAACATCGAATTTATCCACTACTGCGAGAATCGAACCCGGGAGTCCCGGGTCAACCCCGTGTCCCAGGGTAGATTAAGCCACCGGTGATGGTTAGTTGTAGTTTTTTTGTACAAAAAAAATATTTTTCAATATCTAATGATATTTGTTTTCATCTATAAAAAGCATACACTTAATAATATATAAATTAACATTAAAATTTTATAATTCTAAAATGGTGTTTTCAATTTAAACATCAGGCACACACATTACCACCGATCACACCTGGGTTTGAACTCGGGAGCCGACGTCTTCATGTCGCTGAAATTGCCAAGACAACCAACAGTGAGTGACGTGTAAAACTAGGAAACTTCAATTATATTAAAAAAACAGTTTTCTATTTTCAAAAAGAAACCAAGAACAAAGTGTGTGCTTTATTAATTTTTTTAAAGATAGAAAACTGTTTTTAAAAAATTAATCAAACACACCCTATAATACAATCCAAAATTTTCAAATTTAGGATCATTTTAAATTTAACTTTTAGACTATTTTTTTTGACAAATATTAATTTTAGAATCTAAAGTAGTTACTTTAAAGTTTAAATAATAATTAAAAAAAAAGAATCTAAGTAGTCACTATCCTGCAATTTGAGGGACTAAATCTTTTTTATTAAAAAAAAAGAGAGCAAGAAATGGAAATATGGGATAGGAAATATCCACGTTAGCAAGAAGTACATGGAGGTGTATTAAAAGCAGCCACGACCCAAAATCATAGCAGCCAATCAAATCATGAGCTTGGATTGTGGCTTGTCCACGTAATCCCCTCTCTTTCGTTTTCATCAAAAAATCTCAACTCACTTCTTCTGCAGCTGTTTTTTCCTCCCTCTCATAAATCAAACAGAAAAAAAAAAACACAAAAGAGATTCCTTTCACATCCTCGCCTCAAAAACGCAGTTCGCGGTTCTTTGTATACCATCCATTTCTGGAATCAAAAAACTCTATACTTATATTATATACTTAGATTCAGTAGCCATTTCTCAACAAATCAAAATAGTATGATTTTTTGATTAGCAGCAATGGAAACCGCAGTGACTTGCTTCTTCTGCGGTAGAATCCCTGCAAAATTAGGTCATTCTTATTCTTACGTTCCTCTTTCTTCTTCATCATCGTTTGGCTCGTTTTGCTTATTAACACGTAACAATGTCAACAACACAATCAAATCAACGCGTTGTTCATTGAGAATGAAAACTCAACATCGCGTAATTCAAAGTGTTACCAACAGCAGCGAAACAAAGCTTCCGAGTAGAAGGAGAAGAAGAAAGAAGAGTGAAGTGGTTACGGTGGAGAAGGAGAAGGAAATACCTAAAATACCCTTCGAGAATAAGAAGGATAGCAAAACTGTGCATGTGCATTTGAATGGAAATCCAATAGGGTGGAAAGATGTTGGGAAAAGTGTAGTGAAGTGGATTCGTGAGGGTATGAAAGCTATGGCGTGTGATTTTGCTTCAGCTGAGTTAGAAGGTGAAGTGTTTTTGGAGTTGAGGCAAAGAATGGGACCTGGTTTAACTTTTGTTATTCAAGCTCAACCATATTTGAATGCGGTTCCTATGCCACTTGGTCTTGAAGTTATGTGCTTGAAGGCTTGTACACACTATCCTACTCTCTTTGATCATTTTCAGAGAGAGTTGCGTGATGTTCTTCAAGATATGCAGAGTAAATCTTTGATTGATGATTGGACTCAAACTCAGTCTTGGAAATTGCTTAAGGAACTCGCCAATTCAGGTTTCTTTTCTCTTTTGAATCATATTAACATGTTTTATTGTTCCAAAATTTGACATGCAGTTGCCGTATTAGTTCATAACCTAAAGGCTAAAACAACACAAGAAGCTTATTGAGTAGGCCTCTTTGGATTCACTTATGAACAATATGTTTGGACTTAAGTACTTGTTAGAGTATTTGTGAGAGCTTATGGAAAATAACTTAAAATATGTCTATAAGCTGTTTTCGGTTTATTTCGATAAACTCTATTATAGCTTCTGAAAGAAATTTAATTTTAAAGTTTATGTCAAAACAGGTTGACTATATTTTTCTCTTTGATTTTAGAAATAACTTATACATGAGCGCTTATGCGATAAGCACTTATCCTATTAGCACTTAATTAAGCTATATATCCAAACAGACCCTAAAGAGATGTATGGAATAGCCTCTTTAGAGTCTATTTGAACTTATCTCATGATAGAACTACTTGTGTAACTATGCGAAAGAATTTGTAGAATTAAGTTATGATATGTCTATAACTGATTTTTAGCTTATTAATTATCTCCCTAGGAACTTGTAGAAACAACTTATATAGAGCTTATTTATTTCTTCACCAGTCCCATTTGCATGCAAATCCAGATTTTATAATGAAAGGTAATTCTATGTTTAAGCGTGTATGACATAAGCTCTCATGTGATAGATAAATAAGATATCCAAACATTCTCTAATGTGTTTGTCTTCTGGTTGAAGAATTAAGTGATGACAAAACTATAAGACTGGAATAGAAAACTTGCTATTATAATATTGCATTCCATGGCTCCAACAACGGTAAGATTGTGAATGGTTTAATTGCAGCTCAGCATAGGGAAGTTGCGAGACAGCCAAAGATAGTCCAAGGAGTTTTAGGAATGGACATAGAAAGGGTCAAAGTAATACAGCAAAGGATTAATGATTTCACCAGTCACATGTCAGAACTGCTCCGAATTGAAAGGGATGCTGAATTGGAGTTTACGCAGGAGGAACTGGATGCCGTTCCTAGGCCGAATGATTCTTCTGACTCATCTAAACCGATTGAGTTTTTGGTTAGCCATAGCCAGCCTCAGCAAGAACTCTGTGATACTATTTGTAATTTGACCGCCATCAGTACCTCTACAGGTCTTTTCTCTTTTTCTTATTTCTCTTTCCTTTTCAATTATTCAGGAAAATGCTTTATGTACATCAATGTCTGACACTGACTCTTCTAGCATGCTTAATTTGCTAGTGTTGTCAACTTATTCAGTTTAACTTCAAAAGCCTCTTCAGTAAGGATGATGGGCTAAGTCCTGTCTGTCTGGTTTAATCATGCATGGTTGTGTAAACAGGATTGGGGGGAATGCATTTGGTATTATTCAAGATTGAAGGGAATCACCGGTTGCCACCTACTACTCTTTCACCGGGAGACATGGTTTGTGTGAGAACTTGTGACAGCAGGGGTACAGTTACAACTTCTTGCATACAAGGAGTTGTGAACAATCTTGGGGATGATGGATATAGTATTACTGTTGCTTTAGAGTCACGCCATGGTGATCCCACATTCTCAAAACTATTTGGGAAGAACGTGCGCATTGACCGTATTCAAGGACTAGCTGATACACTTACGTATGAGGTATTGAACTCAATCATGTGATTTCTTGCTCCTTAATCTTCCTCATTTACTCATTTATGGAATTATGCTTCTATTTTCTTATGATATTTTTCCAGCGTAACTGTGAAGCCCTAATGCTGCTTCAGAAGAATGGTTTAAACAAGAAAAATCAATCAATTTCTGTTGTTGCTACACTGTTTGGAGATGGGGAAGATGTTGCATGGCTTGAGAAGAATGATTTTGCTGACTGGGAAGAAGAAAAAATGAATGAAACATCAGGAAGTGAATCATTTGATAAATCTCAGCAGAGAGCAATTGCACTGGGTTTGAATAAGAAGAGGCCAGTATTGGTTATCCAAGGGCCTCCTGGTACAGGCAAGACTGGATTGCTCAAGCAACTTGTAGCATCTGCTGTTCAGCAGGGTGAAAGGGTTCTTGTTACAGCACCTACTAATGCAGCTGTCGATAATATGGTTGAAAAGCTTTCAAATGTTGGATTAAATATTGTGCGGGTTGGAAATCCAGCTCGTATATCAAAAACAGTGGAGTCAAAATCTTTGGGAGAAATTGTAAATGCAAGGCTTGCAGATTTTACAGAAGAGTTTGAGAGGAAGAAGTCAGATCTAAGGAAAGATCTAAGACATTGTTTAAGGGATGATTCATTAGCTGCAGGCATACGCCAACTTCTGAAACAGCTGGGAAGATCAATGAAGAAAAAGGAAAAGCAGACCATAAATGATGTTCTATCCAGTGCTCAGGTTGTGCTTTCCACCAATACTGGAGCAGCTGATCCTTTGATTCGAAGGCTAGATACTTTTGATTTGGTTGTCATAGATGAAGCTGGACAGGCAATTGAACCTTCTTGCTGGATTCCTATATTGCAGGGAAAGCGCTGTATTCTTGCTGGTGATCAATGTCAATTAGCTCCTGTTATATTTTCTAGAAAGGCCTTAGAAGGTGGCCTAGGAATATCACTACTAGAGAGAGCTGCAACTTTGCATGAAGGGATTCTCACCACCAGGTTAACAACACAATACCGTATGAACGATGCAATTGCCAGTTGGGCTTCAAAGGAGATGTATGGAGGATTGCTGAAGTCCTCTAAGACTGTCTTTTCTCATCTTCTTGTAGACTCTCCTTTTGTTAAGGTATTGTGCCCGTAAATTATATCTCCATTCTCATTGAAGTGAAGGTTTCAATTTACATCTTGTCCTAACTAGAGGAATTTAGAGATGCTATCAAAATGGTTCAAGTTGTTTGAGAAAGTTTTATGAAAACATTTTTAATGTTATATGTTTTTATTTGGTGCTATGGAGGTATGAGTATAACCACTAGGGTATTGACCCGCACACTTCCTTCTTAAAGACTGAGGTCGGTGCCAGCTGTGGCAGAATCTCATTGGAAACAGTATTATGTTTATGATGAATCAGACAGATGCTTAGCCGTAGATATATTCTTTCCATGCTTCAGGGGAATGGTGGGGAGGGAGGGGGAGGAGATAGGGAGGGAAAGAGAGAGAAAGGGAGCTAAACTTTTATTTTACAAATATGGAGTGCCAAATCTAAAATTGCCAACAATCACCCTAATAACCCTACATGACAAACATTTCAAACCTTATTTTTGGCAACCTGGACAGTTTATGAACTGGTTGATACAATATTAATAGACAACATATGATGCTGGAGATGTACAAATCACTAGACTTTTTATTAAACAAATTTGTCAATTATTACTGTATGAATATAGAGAATAAGACTGGCCTGTCTTATTTTTTCGTTACATTTTAAGTTATCTATGCTTTGCCCTCAGGAATGTATGTGATACGAATATTCATCTTTATGTTCATATTCCATATGATTTTACTATTACCAATTCTTATTGCATAAATGGAAAGTTTGACCTTGCTGTTGTTGGCTTGTTGCAGCCTACATGGATAACACAGTGCCCTCTGCTATTGCTTGATACTAGAATGCCATACGGAAGTCTATCAGTTGGTTGCGAAGAGTATCTAGATCCAGCTGGAACAGGCTCATTTTATAATGAAGGAGAAGCTGATATAGTTTTGCAGCATGTTTTTTCCTTAATTTATGCTGGTAATTACGTTTGACTCTGTTGACTGTAATTGATATTTCCTTCATTCTTTCCTTCTTTCCTTTCATTCTTTGATCTGATTTCTATAGTTCCCAACTTTCCATAACACTTTATCCCTAAGTTTTAGGAATGCCTCATGTATATATAATTGTATTGTGCATGCGAGACTTCATGAAAACAAACACTATCATTTTCTCAGTATTTCAAGTTGGCATCAAAGCACCATGAATCTGATCCAGCAAGTTGTTACTTTGTAGATTTTTTTTAGTATTGTTTTGCATGTTTTTCTTGCCTATCACGATTAGTATATGGTTCTGAACTTGGATAAAGATCTGCATAATTCAAATTTTGAGCATGAATAGTGTAAAGAAATGAGGAACTTGCAGTATTTCTATTCCTTCCATCCCTGCTTGATATTTAAGCATATTACTTTTAATCCAAAAAAAAAGAGGTTATTACATTCCATTTGATGTTGTCATAGTGTTGCAATGCAAGTCAATCTGTCTTTCAAGCTTTGAAATCTAAGCGACACTACTTATTTGTCATTTGTGTTTGCTGACACAGTTTTTCTTGTCAACTTGAATCTGAAATTCAGGTGTAAACCCTGCTGCTATTGTAGTGCAATCCCCTTATGTTGCTCAAGTTCAACTTTTGAGGGACAAGCTTGATGAGTTTCCCGAAGCTGCACGTACCGAAGTTTCCACAATTGATAGTTTTCAAGGTCGGGAAGCTGACACTGTGATTTTATCGATGGTATGAACTGAAACCGATCTTTAGATCCATGTTTTCAACAATTTTGTGGTTGATAAATAAACAAATTTCTTACTTTGTGTAAAAAATTAAAATTTTAGAAAGACAATGCAATATCATCTTCAGTTATCATGAAAAATTCCCTTCCACCCTATATCCAACTGAAGGTGTCATACTGTCATTAAATCCTATACACAAGCACCCCAGGAATTGACTCTCCTCTCTCTTAAAATCATGAAATATAGTCAACACGGTATATTTTAATCACCATATTGTGTATAAAAAAATGTGCCACTAGCCTTTCTTTCTCTTGTATAAATATTTGTCATGTATTAGTCTTCCTCATTAATTAACATGGCTGAACTTGTTTTTCCCCTTTTGTCAAAAAAATAATGATAAAATAGGTTCGATCAAACACATTGGGAGCTGTTGGGTTCCTTGGCGATAGCAGAAGAATCAATGTTGCCATCACAAGAGCACGCAAACATTTAGCTGTGGTCTGTGACAGTTCAACTATATGCCACAATACTTTCCTAGCAAGACTTATGCGCCATATTCGACACTTCGGTAGGGTGAAGCACGTAGAACCAGATACTTTTGGAGGGTTTGGACTTGGAATGAATCCAATATTACCTTCCATTGATTAGTGTTGCACTTGTAACACAGGCATGAAGCAAATTAAAAAATGGCCAAGCAATTGTTTATAAGGGATTTTTTTTAGGGGGAGGGGGGATTTGCATAGATTGGTTTTTCACGTGGTCAATACTCAATACTTGTATAGCATTTATATAAATTCAAAATTTGTGTACCATGATTTGTAACATGACAACATAAGTTTTTATTCTATGAATGAATGAATTCATAGCTGCAGGTGTGGGGGTAAAAAATTGTTCTACACCCAAGAAGTAGGACCTGATTTCATGACAAACGTTCTAGGTACGCTCAGGAATCCAAGACGACAATACGGCCAAACAAAAAGTTTTCATGTTCGTTACAATTTATTTAGAAGGAACGCATTAGCAGTTGTCACAATTATTTTAAGCTTAATCTTGTTGAGACGAGCAAAATTTCATGCATATTAGAAAACAAGAAACCTGTTGATGCTCCAAAGATCCGCTAACTCATTGTTTGGAACCTAAATTCTCGACAATTGTATGAAACTATACAGTTACTGTGAGATCAGAGTGGACAGTCAATTAACCTATATTCCACCAATTGAAACAGTGTAAGATGTCATACGTGATGAGAGGTGGGGAAGCGCGAGTATTAACCATTACAATTAAAAGTAAATTAAATGTTAATATATGACTTCATTTTAGTCATAGGATAAGTTACTCTTCTCACTTGCTAAATGATCAATATTTTCTCATTCTTTTCTTACAATAAAGCGATCCTCACCACTTGATGTTTCTTATATATGAATCCTGCGAGTGTGAGAAGAAATAATTTAATCATAATACGACTCTACAGTAGTGATCAAGAGTATATCTAAATTAAACAAATCATGACCATCCAAGTGTACTTGAATGGTAAGTATAATTTCTTTTATCTCTTATGCTCTAATAAACTGCAGAACACGAAAATGCATTCTTTGGCAAATTTATGAATTTAGAAACCCCCCGAGTGTGAATTGGAAAACTTAAGTCTTGCATGAAAACACTGCAATGGTAACTTAAAATTATGAACTCATTCCAACAGCATTACAAATATCTATAAAGAGCGCAATCACTCTAGTTTACTCTCGTACATGTAATGTTCTCGTGATGGTTAATCATTTCAGGCAGCTGCTTCAGCAGGAGTCTTGGTAGTCATCTGATCAACTGCATGAACTGTAGTCTGAAGCTCCTCCCATATGGCTTTATAGACCATCCTTTGCCTATTCACGGCTGATTGTCCCTCAAATGATGTAGATACAACATCAATGCTGCAAAACCAAACCGCATATTAGAACTATCAATACCAGCCAAGCTATACAGTCTAAAGTATCAAACACCACTATTACTACAAAACATGGAACCTTCCCCCAAGGACAACTTTTATCGAGAAGGATATCAAATGATAAGAATAGTGATAATAATTAGATAGAGAAACTCCTGATCCTAATTAAATAGAGAAACTATCCATAATAATAACCAAGTGATAAGAACCTAACCATGAGATGATTCAAAAAACTATAAGATAAGGTAGACTCTAAGATAAGAACATATTCTCATATTCTAACACTCCCTCTCAAGTTAAAGCTTACAAAGCTTTAAGCTTGTTACAAGAAAACAATGCATTTCCCTGCAAACAAAAACTATAAAAACTGGAAAGTTCAAAGAGAATTGCTAGAAAGATAGTTTATCCACATAGCTGGAGAATGATCATCAGCCTGGGAGAAATTTTTTGGCAAGCAAAGCAAGGTTTGACCTTCACAAAATGACATTTGGAAGATTCAAACCAACAAAATATAAACTTGAAAGTGCCGCAACTACTTATTGGACAAAGACAAGGTCAGTGAATCTCGGACGAGACGGGGGCCAGGCCAGTGCACCTAGAAAGATGGCTAGGCCTATGCATATAGGACGAAGACAGAGCCAGCGCATCAGGGAAAATGGCTGGGGCAGATCATCTGGGACAGAGAGTTGGGCTAGTGTGGTCATGACAGGTAAAAGTCACCACTAATATGTTTCATATTTGCTTATATTTTAAATACCATACTATATGATAAAAGTAAAATGGTGTAATGAAGTCTCAAAACAGCTTTTGATTTTGAATTGTATGAAATATTGTAAACTTATCTATCTAAGGAGAATTTTCAATCCAACCATTGGATTGACTAAATGCACATTATAAGTTTAACTATACAACTTTTAATACTTAATATCAACATGCCCTGATTCTATGTGTTTGTGTATGCACATACAAGGATAACCTCAAAAGTCAGTTTAGATTAAACGAAAATTCATTTCAATTGTTGAAAATCAAAATACGCTCACCTAACATGCCGACCATCACCATAAGCATCCTTTACAGTAACTAATTCTGCATTAAGTTGTTCCTTTATCTGTTTAAGCAAACCGCAAATCGAATTCAAAAATTAAGCAAGAAATCAGCATGAAAACAGACTAAAAAATATTATTCCAATCTCCTATGCTATTTTTGAGAAATTACAACAATTAAACTTGTATAAGAAATGAAATACGATAGCATGATGATAATCAATAACAACAAAGTGAACAATACCTTTTTCTCCATGGATTGCATGAGAGGTAAGTCAATAGAACCAGCGTCGTTGGCATTGGTGGCGCGTGAAGTAAAATTGCGAAGAGAAATCGCGGTGAATAATAATCTGTCGTGTTTGGGAAGACCGCGATTATGGCGTAGGAGGGAAGTTTGCGATGTGGATCTGAGGAGCGATATACGATTAAATTTAGAAGCAGTTGGAAGGAAAGTGGAGTGGTAAGTAGTGTAGGGTCGAACCAAAACGGGAAGAGCTTGGCGGAGTAAGGTAGTGTTGGCTGAGAGTTGCAAAACCTGAGGGCGCATTTTTATTCGCCGCTGCTTTGTTTGGTTTGGTTTGGTTTTCAGACCCTTTCTTTTCTTCCTTCTATTCTATCGATAGTGGGTGTGGCCGTACGGAACCGAAGAGAAGAGGGAGCGCACCCAGTCCATCAGATTTTTTTTCCCTATTGTTTTTTGTTTTTGGTTCAAACACCATCAGAATTTATTTCCTACTAGCGTCGGGGACCGTGCGACGCACGGTGTCAAAACTTTAGCGAATACTTAATTATTGTGATATTAAAATTTGTTGGATAAATTGAAAATCAGCACACAAATTAAAGGAAATTTATAATTCAATCATAAGCAATAGTCCATGGAAATCACAAAAGAAGGTCCAAAAAGTTACTGAAAACAACAACAATTGTAAAAAAGATAGGTATTACATGATAATTGGGTTATTAGGAGTTTCTCCATATCCAAATACCTCATTAGTAGAAGAATTGTTTGGAATGTTTCCTCCAAAAGCTTCATTAGGGTACTCAAATCGAAGAGGTCTTAGTTGATGACGCACTATTCTCGGACGAAGATGATCAGTGGACATTGGACAATGTACTTTAAAACGACCAGTTGAAGTGTAAGTCAATTGGACTTCTCTGCTGCGAGGCGTCCCATACAAATCATCAGCTCCAAAAAGTTCCATTATCCGAACAGTGTCAGTGTCTAGATAAGCAGATCCGTGTGCATCAACAAAAATAGAGGCAGGATATGGTGTGTCAGGTCTTGTTTCTATGCAAAGAGTGGGAGGAAACTGTTGATGATAATCTCTATAAAAGCTTCTAGGGATTTTAATCAGCCTCTGTTAAATAAAAGGATAGTCAGAATCTCTATAAAAGCTTCTAGGTCTTGTTTCTCTACAAGATTCTGCAGTACCTTAAACCATTTGATATTCCTTAACTATTTCCTCCTACTTATTGACTTCACTATAAACCCAATATCCTCACTTAATCATTTCAGATAGTCAGATACAATGGATGAACTTGCAGTGCTAATTCTATCTCTTCCATTCCCTCAGTTGCCTCCTCTCTTTTCCTTCTTCCTTGCCCTATTTACAAAATGAAAAAACCAAGGGGAGTCAAGGAAGTCATCTTTCTAGAGTTAGGTTGATCCATGTTTGTGTTCAAGCTTGACTTAATCCTGCTCCACAAAAAAGTAGCAAAACCAAAATAAGTTATCTCTTAATAGTAATTGGGTGCAAAAGAATTAATTAGGTTGTATAAGGCAAATAAATAACGTAATTTAATATAACCCATCAAAGTTATCCCTTTCAAGTTGCAAATTATAACATAGTTTCATAACATGGTCCATCATTTCCAATAGCAACAAAGATTATATCACTTGCTGTTATCTCTCATATCTAGCCAATAAATTGGCATCATAAAATTCTACAAAAACACACTTCAATGGTAGAAGAGACCAACACAAAAAATGTACCTTTCAACAAATGGGAGATCCAAGTAACCAGGACCATGCTGCTTAAATTTAGCACATCTATATTGGTTGCAATTGCATATTTGAAGGCATCAAGGAACCATGATGTATATGACATCTGCAATAGGTTGAATGAAATCTTCTCAAAATCTCGCCACTTAATACAAAAAAATAGTATAAGTAGTAGGATTTAAAAAAGAAATAACTTAATATGCAATTATATCCTAATCAAGATGCATATATGTTCACCTGTTTAGAGCTGACTTTATTACTCTAGTTGGTTAATAAAGATCACAAAATTACAGCATGCATAAAATCAATCTTAAAATTCACCAATTAAGTTGACCAGGAAAAAATAATCAATCAGAAAAAAGATTTCATCTAACACAAATCAAATGTCTATTATTTTCATTGATGAATGAGGGGATCATGACCAAATATTGTAGCTGCACAACGTAGAATACAGTACCTCAAAGAGCAGCTCATCCGGTAAGCAACGATGTATAGGTGCAGAATCAACATAAGGCTTTCTACTTGCACTTCCAAATGGTGCAACAGGTCTCACATTAACTCCATAAAGATCTAAAAACAAAACACATAGAAACAATGAGAAGTAAAATTGACCATATATCCATAAGGGGCAAACAATGTAATAGTAAATAACCATTGTAGCAACATGGCACATAGTCACATACCAAGCCATGGCCTCCTTGTAACAAAGTAGTCAATAGTCTTCAACCTCAAAACTGATTCCAGTTCAGAAGGAACTGTCAAACGCAAAATCTGTAAAAAGACAAAAATAAACTTCAATTCTCAAATCGTTCCTCGGCAATTTCATTCATAATATGCTCAAAATTAATTACACCTTCAATTCAAAGAAACCCAATATCTGAACATGAAATTAACCCATACGCATATTCAGCTGAAGCGCTGGTTTCAATTTACCCAAAATCAATAAAAATATTGAAAATAATGGATACCCAATTGATAAATAGTTAAAAAAGAATAGAATATCAAGTGTCGTTAATAATGTTAGTAAAGTAGCAAATTAGACAAAGAAAATGGTATGCTATTAAAATCAATATAGCTACATGAACAAAGTAGGCAGAGAAGGCATTTCTACTAAGAATACCACTCACAAACTCAGAACATTGTGGTTAGGCAATAAAAACAAACACATCAATCTTAATCAACTTGAAGATAAGAGGCAAGTACAGAAGATGTTTACGAACTCTATTAACTCTCACCTGGACAACAACCTTTTCACCATCAACCTCCAGAACTTGTCCAAGTCGAATAGTTCCATCGCCTAAACGAATATTGACAATCTCTTGATATTTGGGTCCCTGATGCAGTTGATGAATACAATATTTAGTCACCCCATGCAAAAACCAGGACATTTACATTGAGAAAATTAACATATCAGAGTACTCAATGAGAATAACAGCAAGCAGACTGTCAATACCTTAACTTTTTCAAGTATTATCAATGGTTCAACAACTCCATATCATTGTTGCCTATAGCAGGATGGAAAACATGTCAATAGACTTAAAGAAAACGATAAAAGCAAAACTGAAAATTGACCTCTACTAACTTTTTATTGAAATTTGACTTTTAAGCCTTTTGATGAGCTTCAAGATAATACTAAAAGGAAGGAATATAACTGAAAAAAGAATATAATAGAAAATAATCACTTTGTGCTGCTTGTATTTCTCTCTAATAGCTTGGAAAGACCCTCCCCTTCTAGCCATATACAAATCATGTAAGATGAGAACACATTCTCTCAACTCAACTGGTGTATACCCAACGCATCCATACAGGGCTGATGTCTGCTACAGGCAAACAACTTCATAAATTCCTTGGATTGCAGGTGTAAGTTTGGTAACGCGTTTATATCCATATCAATAACATCAAATACTCACCCAAGGATAAACTTCAGGCCAAATATTGAATCTAGCAAGAAATGTTACAGACGCAGCAACCAACGAAGGCAAGAACCTCAAACAATCATAGTCTAGCAAACTCAGCTCAGCAAGATAGTAACTCAAAAACTCAAACTGCAAACTCAGAGCCTGGTAACAAAACAACCAAAAACAACAATAAGAACACTTAACAATTTTGAAATGATCAAAATATAGATAATGAGTAATCAAACTCACATCTTTATTTTCACACGAAATCCCATTAAACCTCCTTCATCACAGTAACAACACATAATTAGCCCACAAAATTGGGTTTAGATGTTTGATATTTGCTATTGCTATAACAGAATAACAAATAAAGCTTAGCATTCTTGCCTTAGAAAAGTCTTAACAGTAGGATTGCTCATTTCAAAATTAAGGGTCTTGAGTATGTCACCTTCCATCATTGAAACCTACATTATTAGCAATTACCATAGGGGAAAAAGTAAGAGAGCATTTCCACAAAGAACAAAAATGAAATCTTCAAGTAATGTGATCAATAGAGGATTTTCACCTTATATATATATATATATATATATATATTTTTAGAATTTCATTAATTTTAGATACAAAGTTCTAATTCAACACGAATATCAAAATTACCTCAGCCTTGCTGTATGTGTTATCAATAATGAAACAAAACTCTTCCACATGTGGTGGGTTAATTTCTCCATACTTCCTGTATATAAAAAAGAGAAATGCAGTGACAATGATTAGAGTAATTAAGAGAACAATATTTGCAGAATTGAAAGAAGGTGAAGAAACTTACGATGCAATGAGCATGGATGAAACAACCAACAACTGAAGCGAGTCTTTGTTGACAGGGTGAACAGATAGGAACCTATTAATGTATGAAACACAGAGATGAAGGGTGTCGGAAAGAAGCTTATACTCTTCTCCAACCTCCACTAACCAATCAACTAATGTTTGAAGTAGTACATTTAGGGTTTAAAAAGTTCAAGAGAAATCCCAAAATCAAATTTAAGAAATAGGAAGAAGGCCAAACCAGGAAAAAAGTTGAGAATAGAGATGAAGAGATGGTAGGAGAAAGGGGGTGAAATCGAACCTAAGTTTTATAACCACCACAGCCGGTGGCTGTCGCCGGCAGGGACGACCTCCGCGTTGTCGTTCGCACCGTTGCACTGTCCCCTTTGGCCGTCACACCCTTTTCTTTTCCCTTTCCCTTTCCCTCTTTCTTTCTCTCTCTTTCTTCCTCTCTCTTTCTCTCACCTGATGTGTGCATGCGACGCTGGAAGCGAATGGAAAAATTAGGGTGACCCAAAGAATCCCAAATGAAAATAGTTTCAAGAGTAGAAAAGGGGAGAAGATGAACATGCAAATCTGATTTTTGTTATTCCTTCTCTTTGTCTTTCGATTTTCCCCCTTTTGATTTTCACTTTGTTCTTCTTTCTCTCCGTTTTCTGTTTCTTCCTTTCTTAAATTTTGGTTTTCGTTACCGGAAGGGAGTAGAAAGAATAGGAGTGAATGTTGTGAGAAAAATGGCTTTGACATTGTGTCTATGAGAGAGGGAGAAAGACCGAAAAGAGAAGGAAGAAGGAGTTGATGGAGGAGGAAGGAGAGAGAGAGATCGTGAGAGAGGAAGAAAGAAAGTAAATGGAGAGATAGGAAAATGTTTTTGTTCTTTCTCTCTGTACCGGTCTTTTCAGTCATGTGGGAGTGGTCAGGAAGGAAATGATAAGTTCACATGGGAGTGACATGAAGGAAGACACATGGCAGCATTCTATTGGCTGGGGCTTTTGGGCGGGAAGTGGGAAATTTTGGCGCCAAAATGATGATGTCATGTTGACCTGGAGAAGCCCTCAAGTTGTAAATGTAGAGATAACTTTTTGAATGGTGGTGTTTTTATTTTATTAAAATATCAATCTATCTGCCGACAAATTATTTTAGGGAGGAATGATTTTGGATATTGCTTTATTTTTTTATTTTTACAAATATGTAAAGGCTAAAAGTGCAAAATATTTACAATTTTGGGATAAAAAATGCAATTAAGAATATGAGGACTAAGTTCACGATATTCGAATTTTAAGGAGATTAAAATCACCACACAAAAATAATATTTATGTTGCCATTTCACTTACTCCGTAAAATGGGAGAATGGTCTATTATTATCTATCTATGAGAGAGAAAGTTAGCGAGAGAGAGTGGAGAGGCGGGCGCCCAAGTGAGGGGCAACGCCGGTGGCACAACGGAGGTGAGAAGAAGGATAATGGTGGATGGCAGAGGGTGATGACTAGAAGGGATCGTAGGGGTGGCGGAAGACGTACGGTGGATATAGCATCTCGATCTGGCAGGGTAGACGAAGGCCGTAGCACATCGTTTTACTTTTCCAACTTCCCGGGGAAGTGTTGGGCTCGGGACATGCTAACTGTTTTTTCTAGCCATGGAAGGGTTCAATAGGTGGTCATTCTGACAAGGAGGAACGTTAATGGAAGAAGGTTTGGTTTGTGCGCTTTTTAGACGTTAAAGATCCAGAAATAATGGCCATCAAGTTGGATAATTTGTTTGTGGAGGGTTTGAAGATTCACGTTAATCTTCCAAGATTTCAGAGGGAGATTAAACAACCTGATCCACACCATCATCCAGTGGTTCAACGACCCAAACAACTGTGGATACAAAAAGCTTCGATTTTTCCTTCCCGGAGTGACAAGGGGAGTGCTAAGGAGAGCGATGGTAATTGGTCCTATGACATCTCCATTGAGGAAAATTTATCTCAAGCCATGGTGGGGGAGGTGATCATTCCCAGGAAATCATATGCTATTCAAGATGAATTTATCAGACAAGGGGTATTCGCGATCAAAGCTACTCCGATGGGCTCAAACTTAGTTCTTCTCGAAGGAGACAAGGATGATGAAGATTTCCGTGATTTTGTTGAAGATGCAAGGGATTGGTTATTACAGTGGTTCAAATGGATTCGTCCATGGGAACCGTCAGATGTTGACGGAGACGCGTCCGGTGCCGATGAGTTGGAGGGTGAATTTAATTCAGCAATTAATGCCCTGCATGATTTTGGGAAGGTGGTTACGAATAATGGGGATAATGGCGGTTTTGATACTAATGATGATGGGAGAAAATCACGGAATTCTGTGATGTTTGGGGATTTTGAAAAATCAGCATCAAGTGGTGGGGACCAATTGAACTCATCATCAAATAAGGTGGAGGAAACACAATTCTCAGTAACTAATAATGCACACGAGGGTTCGCATGTTAATAAGGAGGCCCATTATTCAGCACATGATTCTTTTATTGGACCTCTTAGTAAGGAGGCCCACTTGTTAAATGCAAGCCCAGCAGTTTCACCGGTAGAACTCCCTTCAATTACCAAAGTGCAGCCCAATCAGACTAGGCCCAAGAAGCAACGTAAACATTTGCGAGTGGGTGCGAAGCGTGTAACGCCCCAAAAATAATTGGCTAATTATTTAATTAATTAAAGGGAATTAAGTTGTGGGAAAAATATTAGAATTAATTAATTTGGAGTTTTATTATATTTAGGAGGTGTTTAAGTGAGTAGGAGTGGTGGAAGTAATTGAGGGGGGGTGCAAATAAGAGGCCATTAGTGGGCCTAGGGTTAAATGAAAATAAAAGAAATGAATTGAAAGAGAGAAAGAGGGATCGGCTGAGGGAGAGAGACAGAACCAAGAAAAGAAAGAAAGAAAACCGTGAGAGAAGAAAGAAGAGAAGAAAAGAAGAAAAGAAAGAAGAGAGGGAGCGTGAGAAAGGGAGAGGAGAAGAGAAGAGAAGAAATCGCAAGGTGGAGGAAAAGAAAGAGAGGGCGCAACCGTGAGAGAGAAGAAGGAGAAGGAAGGGATCGCGAGTAAGAGAAGAGCTGCTGCTGTGTGTACGTGGTGCTTCGTGAAGGGGGTCTTCATCTTCTCAGAGTTGCTAAGGTAAGGGGAGTCTCGCATTATAAGGGTTTATATAATGGTTAGTATGTAGGAGGGTAGTTCTATGATGCCTAGGAGGTATTTGTTATTATGTTTGAATGAAATAGGATGTTTGAATGTGTTGTTAAAGTCGTTGGTTGTTAAATTCGTTTGATGATTGAGGATGTCTAATTGATTTGATTTGGCGTGTATTGTTGTGTTTGTAAAATGCTGAGATGTAGTGCGTAACACTGTTTCGGTTTTCGTGAAACTGGGACTGTTCGGCCAGTCCAAAAATTTCGTGTTTAATTGTTCGTGAAAATAGATTTCACGCCGGTCGTTTTGGTGCCGGTTTCGTTCGATTTGGATTTGTGTAGCTCTAGTTATAGGCTCCACAAGTTAGGTTAATAATCTGGGAGCATTCTGGACATAGGTTCTGTATTTTTAAAACTGGAAACCTTTCGTTTGTCCAAAAATTATGGGACATATTTTGTTAGGAAATAGACTTAATTCTGGTCATTTTGGCACTGGTTTGGTTAAATTTGGATTTGTGTAGCTTAAGTTACGAGTCTCCAAAGTTAGGTCAAATTTCTGGAAGTAATCTGTGAATAGGTTCGGTTTTTGCAAGTTTTGTGTTCTCAATTGAATTCCGTTTTGAATGATTCTCATTTAGTTAGAAAATAGACTGAATTCTCTACAAAGTAGGCACCGGTTCCGCCGAATTTCATTAAGAAATGAGAAAGAAAAATTGGTCGCAAGTTGCGTAAGGAATTCTGTCTAAGTCGCTGTTTTCCAAATGTTGCTGCTGCTGTTTTGTATAAGAATATTGTTGCTGTTGCTGTTTTTTATAAAATACTCTTGCTGTGCTGTTTTCAGAAAAATGCTCTTGCTGTTGCTGTGTTGTTTTTACTGCTGTTTTGCCATTTAATGTTGCTATCTTCGAGCTGTTTTTACTGCTGTTTCTGCAACCTAATGTTGCTGTTTTAAACGGTTTTGCTGCTGTTTTTGCAAATTGATGTCACTGTTTCATGTCGTTTTATTGCTGTTTTATAACAGAACATGTTGCTATATTTTTGAAATAAATGGTGCTGTTTCTACACTAGAATGTGTTGCTGTTTTTGAAAGTAATAGTGCTGTTTTTGCACTAGAATGTGTTGCTGTTTCCTCAAATTAAAGTGTGCTGTTTGTCACAATTTAAAGTGCTGTTTTCTTAAAATTTAAAGAGCTGTTTTCTTCAACTTAATTGGTGCTGTTCCCTTATATTTAAAATGCTGTTTCCTCAATTTAAATATGTTGTTTACTCAAATTTAAAGTGCTGTGTTCTCAATTTAAAAATGTTGTTTTCTTGAAATTAAAGGTGTTGTTTCTTGAATGTAAAGGTGTTGTTTCGTCATAGTTTAAAGTGCTGTTTTCCCTATCTCCAAGTGGTTGTAGTTACAATAATTTCTGCCGTCCTTATGTTGCGATGTCCAATGTATATGACTAATGATAAATATAACGACGTGTCAATTGTGCCAAGTTACCTATGATGATGATGTGGATGTGATGTGAACGTGTTGTGTGTCGATTAAATGATGATGTAAAGTTGATGTGAGTGTGTTGTGTGCTGATTAAATGATGATGCGAAGTTGATGTGAGTGTGTTGTGTGCTGACTAAATGATGATGCGAAGTTGATATGTGGGTCTTTATGACCAAAGTGATGATAATTATATTGTTGGGTCGGTTATGGCCAAAAGCGACGTTGATGAAGTTGTGTCATGATATATGACTTGTTGATGCTGTTGATTGATTTGGTGAGTGATGCATAGTGTCCCATACATGTCATGTTGCATTTATTGCGACGATATGGGCTGCGGCCGGAGCTATGCTCAAAGCGACGATTGTGCCCTCAAGGCTTATTTTGGTGATGGATCCTCATGCATATACCCGGCGACGTGGGTTGCATTTTCATACATATGCATAAAGACGACGTAGTTGCTTGTTGATGTGCTTTTGGTGTTGTTTGCCGATGTTGTTCTGTGATGGTTGAAATGCGACGTTAAGTGTGCTATGGTAGTTATAGATATTGTCCTCTAATATATTGACTATTATATATGCCTTTATGATGTTAGAAGACTCACCCTTTTCTGTTTGAATGTTACCTCTACGTGGGTAACGTGCAGGTAGACGCGTGTGAAGGACTTTTCTTCCTTCCTCTATCGAGTCGTGTCGTTTGCTCTGATACGTAGCACCTGGGGGGAAACGAACGTTAATTTTTAGTTGTCTTATTATGACTGTTGCCTTTACTATTTGATGTTCCTTGAAACCGTTTTATTGGAGACGTTTGAGATGACATTTTGAGAGGTTGTTTTATTTCTGCTACGTGATGATTGAACTTATAAAGTGCTACGTATTACCCTTCTGTTAAAAGGCGATTTTGAACTTTTGGATTTGCGAAATGTCGAATGTGACGCCCCTTGCATGCTTAGTTTTTTTTTAAAAATTCCGCACTCTGATGTTACTAAAATAAATGGGTAGAAAGGGGTGTTACAAAGCGCAACCCGAAACACGGCAAATTGAAGAAAGCGACTCGTGATCTTGCGGAGGTGACAGACGTACGTGTCTGGTTCTGGAGGTCTGGTGATGGATTTTTCGAACAATGCTAGAGTGAATTAATCACCCATTTTCTCTGCAGGAATAATTCTATGTGATGGGTCTATCTCAAGCTTAGATATTGCAAACTGTAATAATAAGTACTGGATTCTACAAGGTAAGTCTGTTGCTCAAAGGGTTTGGGAAGAAGCTAAAAGATTGGGAGTTGAAGGAAAACTTACCGATGCTAGATATGTTGAAATGATAGAGGACGATGAAAGAAGAGATGAGGCAGCAACTTCAAAGAGGGAGCAACTCAATCGGATTCCATGAATCTATTATCTCTTAATATTTGTGGTGGGGCGACCGTGGTAAGCGTTGTCAGTTAGCGTCTCTTGTTAATTCCGGAAAGTTCGATTTTATTTGCCTTCAAGAAACTAAGAGGGAGATGATTTTGGAGAGGGAGGTGGGGACTTTATGGGGTAATCAATCTTTCAAATGGATTACCCAAACGTCCCATGGTTTGTCTGGTGGTATTTTGAGTACGTGGCTTGATGGAGGGTGGACTGCGACTTCAAATTTTTCCGGGACAGGTTTTGTTGGTGTTAGTGTTGTTTTTAATAATATTGTGATATATATTATTAACATATATGCTCCTTGTTCTACTTCGGCTAAGAGAAGAGTTTGGTTGGAATTGGTGAATCTCAAGCAGAGTCTAGCTACAGGTGAATGGTGTCTAGTAGGGGATTTTAATGCGGTGACTAATATGGAGAAAAGGGTAGGGAGAGGTGGAGATAGTTCAGCTGTGGAGATATCTGATTTTAATAATTTTATAGCAGAGATGGAGTTGTTTGATGTCCCGGCCTCAGGTAAGAAATTCTCCTGGGTTAGTTGGAGTGGAGAATCTATGAGCAGATTAGATAGATTTCTTGTTACAGACGGGTTGGTTGATTTATGGGGGATATCCGGCCAGTGGATCAGTAATCAGGATATTTCAGATCATTGTCCCATTTGGTTACTTCGATCGGTGAAGGATTGGGGCCCAAAGCCATTCCATGTTTTTAATGCTTGGTTTGAGCATGCTGATTTTTGTTCCTTTGTTATTGAGAGTTGGGCGAATTTTAATGTTATGGGTGATAAAGTTTATGTCATCAAAGAGAAGTTAAAGTTGCTTAAAGGGAAGTTGAGAGTTTGGAACAAAGAGGTTTTTGGTTTTAGAGATTTGAATATTGATTCTTTGGTGCGTGATTTAAATATGCTTGACCAAGTCCTTAGTGAAAGACGGGATGGAGACGTTGATCAGCGGTCGTACGCGGTCAAAATAATTAAAAAGGGTAAATATAGTATCAAGGTAAGAGACCTTGGTCGTCTCTCGAGGATCTCTAAATAATGAAATTACCAAAATCAAGAATCAAAATAAACAATAAAAAGGGGTTTTGAAGAAAACAATTTGCGTTTAAGGGAGTTCAACAATTTAGAGAGACAATCAATCCATTGGTTTCGGGTGCGTTTCTTGGATTTATCATCGGTTCTAAAATAAAGATTCGTGCATAGTTTGATAATTCTTGATTGATCATAAACTAACTAAACAAGCGTTAATCAGTTCATACGAATTTGCACCGTTTTAAAGCAAGCGTCAAAACAATGTGTTCAATCAATCGTGATAGCGAACAAGTGCCAGTATCACAATTAACATCATAACTGAATTCTATCAATCCTATAAACAAGCGTCATAGACTCTATCAATTCCTATCCAAACTAAATTAAACAAGCGATAAAATAGTTTGTATAATGAAAGTTGCAAAACAGAATCATGATTAAGTGATTAAGTAAAACCGAATCATAAAACGAATCACATAAGCAAATCATAGAGTTTGAGTAATTAAGCAAAACACAAATCGAATTTGCAGCAAGAATTATAGAGATGAAATTGATAGAGAAAGAATTAAAACCATAAAAAACGAAATAAATATTAAGCACCAAACCTCAAAATCCTTACAGCAACACCCTTCACCAATAGATTGATCTAGGGCTTTAAGCTTCCATGGAGGTTATAGCACCAAATCCTCAAAATTGTATAATAATGCGTAAGAGAGTCAAGACGGCTCTGAAAAGTGTATTTAACCAGAACAAAACGAAAATACCTAGTCCCTAACTGGGTTATTGGATAAAAGCCCGTTAACAAACTAATATTTGGCCCAAAACCCGTTTTACACAGTACTGCTTCGGTAATTCGCAGTTTTCGCCTTTAAGACGTCTGAATTTGGTTTTGAGCTCAACAGAAGAATTGTATCTCTGCTCCTTAGCTTTCCAACGCATACTCGCACGCCTTAATCGGATAACCACAGCCAAAGTTATGGTCGACAGAGTAGACAGGGGTCAATATGCAATAAAACACAAGAATTAATCAATAAATTATTATATTGCTTAAATAAGACCCAAAGTCTAGAAACGTGCTAAGACTTAAATATTAGGCACAAAGCACAATTAAAATCACCAAGTGAAAAGCTATAAAGAGTGCATTAAAATACACTGATCAAATTCCCCCACACTTAAGCTTTTGCACTCCGTGCAAAACACACAAAACAATACACGAAAACAATGCATGAGTTTCCAATGAACCCAAAGAATGCAAAGTCATAAGGGAAATTATTTTCCTAGGCTTCAAGGAGAATGACAATCAAAGATAGCACTTAATTACAATCAAGGCAAACAAGAGGATAGAGCACTAGAGAGTGAATCACAAGTGATGAGTCATCACAGGATATGTATTAGTAATGCTCTCAATCACTCAAGTGTCTAGGCTTGTGTTTACTCTCATATACATAATAAGCACATCAATGAAAGTTAGCACTACCATATGCTTGACAAGCTTCTAACATCCACACTTAAGAACACATGCACATAAGATCAAAAGGTCTTTATAAGGGTTGTAATGGGGCCAAGGTCAAGGTGGGATAATCCTAAGGGGGAACTAGACTAAAAAGAATCAAAGAGGATAAAGAAGCAATGAAAATCAATTGTAAAGTGAGCATGAGAGGGTCCAACATCAACAAAGTATGATGAATTTCTCTATTTTGATATACTTCTCTACATAACTCTCTCTACACACTTTCATTCTTCTTGAAACAAAAATTAAAAGAAATACACACACTTTTTTTTCTTTTTCTCTTTTTTTTCATTCTTTTTTTTTCTTCTCTTTTTTTTTTCTTTTTGGGGGATATTTTTCTATACAAATGTACTTGCCAAACTTTCCATTGAGAACCCAAGAACAAACCCAAGTGAGAACCACAATTGCACAATTTGGACACCCCCACACTTATGGATTTAACAATTCTCAATTCAAAGCTCCTTCACCCTCTAAGATTGGGTAATAACATTGTTTTTCACTTTTGGGCTTGTAATGAGCTATAAAACAGAGAATGGGATAAAAAGGCTCAAAGGGGCTTACACAAAGGGATAAATTTAGGGTAGGCTTATTTGGCTAGTAGCTAAAAAAAAACAGAATTGCCTAGATCATTTCAAACATGCATGTGAACAAGTGTTTCAACAAGAATCAAGTCAAGTTCTAGAGTAACTAACAAACATGAGTGAGTCACACACAAGAAAGGAGAGAATGACAAAATGTAGTCCATCTAATAAAAGGCTTAATTCTCACCAGGGACACTGACTATCACAAATGATGCAAAATTTAGTGCTCACATCGAACTTATTATACCAAGAGCAACAAGGAATCAATCAAGTCATGTCAAAACACCTATGGTCCTAGAATAGTAAAATCACTCACAACTTGTACAAACCAATAACTCATGGAAAAAACATGCAAAAATAACAATTTTTTCCTTTTTTTTATAGTTAAAAATTAGAAACATAAATACTAAAACACACACCCCCACACTTAAATCACACATTGTCCTCGATGTAAGAAACAAGTATAACTTAAGGATAAGAAAAGAAAACTCCCTCTTGAAGGTGGAGAATTTGAAGCTTGCAGGTGGATGGTATTTGTCATAGAAACCTCTTTTATGGTTACTGCACACGTGTTTGGTCTCCTTCTTCTTCCACACTTCCAGAATAAGGGGATTAATTTGTTGCCGTGTTTGCCATACTTCCTCGGTTGGAATGTCCGCCAAGGTCCATCCAATACCTTTCCTATGTTCGCTTAGAATTGGCGATAACTTTTCCTGTTCAGATTCAAGGTTAACTGGAATAATCACAGACAAATTTGCACTTCCCCCTAAATATGCGCATTTCAAATTTTCAGGGAGTGGTTTGAGCTCTACAACATGTGGCTGCTCAATAGCAGCAACAACCACATCCACAACATCAGCTATGTAAAGTGTATCAACCTCTAGAGTTTCAACAAGAGTAACTGCACTGACAATGAGAGGATTTGGGACATTATGATTCACTACTTCCTGGGCAGACAGTTCGTTTGATCTCTGGGCCTGTATCTGATTAACTGTAGTGGTTAATTGTCCAACTATTATCTCCAATTCCTTAAGTGTGGAATCTGTTGTTTGTTGGAATTGGAGATTTTGAATAGCCATCTCTTTAATGAGATCCTCCAGTGAAGGTTCATAAACAACAACCATGTTTAAATCAACTGAATCAGAATTAGAGTTAAAATCAAATAAGTTATGCTAAAATTAAGGAAGAAAATAAAAAACGAATCAAAGATAATCTAAAAAATATAAGAACTGCACTAAAAATCTAATAAAATCAAAAGAAGATTATGAAATTTTTTTTTGGATTTTTTTGAGATTATAAAATATTCGAATAATTAATTAAAAATAGAAAACGAATGAATTTAGGATTTTTCGGCCTAGGCTCCCATAAGGGAGTCCTACTCCTTGATTTTTTTCGGATTTTCTGACCAATTTTCGGAGCAATCTGACCAGATCACCTGAAAATCGTTTTTTTTTACCTAAAAAACCAGAATTCAGCAGAATGCCTACGACCTGTAACAAAACCTGAAAACTCAACAAAGACACAAACTAAAATGTTAGTACTGTTAGTGGGATCCTGAAGTTGGCAATCCCTAATTAGAGATCCCCGGCAGCGGCGCCAATTTGATCAGCGGTCGTACGCGGTCAAAATAATTAAAAAGGGTAAATATAGTATCAAGGTAAGAGACCTTGGTCGTCTCTCGAGGATCTCTAAATAATGAAATTACCAAAATCAAGAATCAAAATAAACAATAAAAAGGGGTTTTGAAGAAAACAATTTGTGTTTAAGGGAGTTCAACAATTTAGAGAGACAATCAATCCATTGGTTTCGGGTGCGTTTCTTGGATTTATCATCGGTTCTAAAATAAAGATTCGTGCATAGTTTGATAATTCTTGATTGATCATAAACTAACTAAACAAGCGTTAATCAGTTCATACGAATTCGCACCGTTTTAAAGCAAGCGTCAAAACAATGTGTTCAATCAATCGTGATAGCGAACAAGTGCCAGTATCACAATTAACATCATAACTGAATTCTATCAATCCTATAAACAAGCGCCATAGACTCTATCAATTCCTATCCAAACTAAATTAAACAAGCGATAAAATAGTTTGTATAATGAAAGTTGCAAAACAGAATCATGATTAAGTGATTAAGCAAAACCGAATCATAAAACGAATCACATAAGCAAATCATAGAGTTTGAGTAATTAAGCAAAACACAAATCGAATTTGCAGCAAGAATTACAGAGATGAAATTGATAGAGAAAGAATTAAAACCATAAAAAACGAAATAAATATTAAGCACCAAACCTCAAAATCCTTACAACAACACCCTTCACCAATAGATTGATCTAGGGCTTTAAGCTTCCATGGAGGTTATAGCACCAAATCCTCAAAATTGTATAATAATGCGTAAGAGAGTCAAGACGGCTCTGAAAAGTGTATTTAACCAGAACAAAACGAAAATACCTAGTCCCTAACTGGGTTATTGGATAAAAGCCCGTTAACAAACTAATATTTGGCCCAAAACCCGTTTTACACAGTACTGCTTCGGTAATTCGCAGTTTTCGCCTTTAAGACGTCTGAATTTGGTTTTGAGCTCAACAGAAGAATTGTATCTCTGCTCCTTAGCTTTCCAACGCATACTCGCACGCCTTAATCGGATAACCACAGCCAAAGTTATGGTCGACAGAGTAGACAGGGGTCAATATGCAATAAAACACAAGAATTAATCAATAAATTATTATATTGCTTAAATAAGACCCAAAGTCTAGAAACGTGCTAAGACTTAAATATTAGGCACAAAGCACAATTAAAATCACCAAGTGAAAAGCTATAAAGAGTGCATTAAAATACACTGATCAGACGTCATTATAAATAGAAAAGAGGTGTCGGCAAATTTTTGGAAAGAGATTCGGATGAAGGAAGCGATGTTATTTCAAAAATCTAGGGCCAAATGGATTAAGGAGGGTGACATGAATTCAAAATACTTCCATTCTTTAATGAAATATAGAAGAAGACGTTTTGATTTGGTGTTACTCAAGGAGAATGGGGACTTGATTGATGATGTCGTTGAGGTGAAGACTCTTGTTAGAAAAAACTTTGAGGATGGTTTTATGGAACCATGCTATACTCGCCCCACCCTTGGAGGGTTGCACTTCCCACAATTGTCTAGTATGGATTCCGTATCTTTGGTTGAGCCTTTTACCGAGGAAGAAAATTAGAGAGGAGGTGTGGAGTTGTGATGGTGACAAAAGCCCGGGCTCGAACGGGATTAATATCAGGTTCATCAAACAGTTTTGGGACATGTTGAAGCAAGAAGTGGTTGATTTCTTTAATGAGTTTCATTCCAAGGCTTTTCTCCCTAAAGTCATCTCGGCATATTTTATCACTCTCATTCCCAAGTATGATAATCCTCAAGGCTTAGGTGAGTTTAGACCTATTTGTTTAATTGGCTGCTTAAATAAGATTTTGGCGAAGGTTCTGGCTAGGAGATTGAAGAAGGTGCTTCCAGGTGTTATTTCCAATTGTCAATCAGTTTTTTTGGGTGGAAGACAAATTTTGGATGGTCTAGTTGTGGTAAATGAGATTGTTGATCATGCGAAGAGAATGAAGGAAGAATGCTTGTTTTTTAAGGTTGATTTTGAGAAGGCCTATGATTCTATCTCTTGGGATTTCTTATTCTATATGATGCACCTGATGGGTTTTCCGAGTAGATGGATAAAGTGGTTAGAGGCGTGTGTTTGTTCTAGCACAATGTCAGTTTTAGTAAACGACAGCCCTACTTGTGATTTTAAGGTTAAGAGGGGTTTGAGACAAGGGGATTCTCTGTTACTTTTTCTTATTGTGGCTGAAGGTTTGACGGCTCTTGTGAACAAGGCGGTGGCGAATGGGTCCTTCCAAGGATACGCCATTAATGATAGCTTGAATCTCGATTATGCAATTTGCGGATGATACAATGTTAATGGGGAATGCAACAAGGGAAAATCTTTGGAGCATCAAGACTATTTTGAGGAGCTTTGAACTTGTCTCGGGTTTGAAAGTAAACTTCTATAAGAGCAAGCTTATTGGAATTAATGTAGAGGATGGTTTTTTAGCAACGACATCAACTTTCCTTCATTGTAGAACGGAATCCATTTCGTTTAAATTTTTGGGTATTCCGGTTGGTGCTAATCCAAGGAGGGCAGCCACTTGGTAGCCGGTGATTGATATGTTACTGAAAAGACTTTCCTCATGGAAGGGACGATTTCTATCTATTGGTGGCCGGGTCACTCTTATAAATTCGGTATTGAATAGCATCCCTCTTTATTTCTTTTCTTTTTACAAAGCTCCGAAGACGGTGTTGAATACTATGGTGAAGATCCAAAGGGATTTCCTTTGGGGCATAAATGAGGGAGATAGAGGTATGTATTGGATTGCTTGGTCCAAGATTTGTCGTTCGAAGAAGGAGGGAGGGCTAGGTATTAAAAATTTAGAACTTTTCAATACGGCTCTTTTGTCTAAATGGAAGTGGAGGATGTTAGTGGATGATGATTCTAGTTGGAGGGGTTTGTTATTGTTCAAATATGGAGATTTCTCTTCAGCTTTCCTTCACGGTTCTGTGGAGGCTATTAATAGGGGATCACTTGGTTCTATTTGGTGGCGTGATTTGCTTCAGTTGGATCGTGGCCTTACTCTTCCCGGCTGGTTCGGTTCTTGCGTGAGAAGAAGGATGGGAAATGGTAGCGCTACAAGCTTTTGGAAGGATCGTTGGATTGGAGATTCTCCTCTTTGTTCAGTTTTTGCTAACCTTTATGCAAGTTGCTCTCACAAAACAGTCACGGTCTCAGACATTGGAGTGTGGATTGGCGATCGTTGGCATTGGACGGAGTCGTGGATGCACTTACAAAACACGGCTTGCGTTGAGGAAGCTGCTATGTTGCACTCTATTCTGCAGGACGTGAAGCCATCTATCTAGGGAGGGGCGTGATCAGTGGGTGTGGACGTTGGATGCAGCGAAGGTGTTCTCAGTCAGCTCGTATTATAACTTGCTCTCCGGTTTTGACGGTATTGATAGCGATGTAAATGTTATCTTAAAGAAGCTGTGGAAAACAATTACTCCGTCCAAAGTTACTATCTTCGGTTGGCGTTTGCTTCGTGGCTCTTTGCCAACTAGGGACCTTCTTTTTCGTCGCATGGTCATTCATTCCGAGACAGCAGCAGCTTGCCCGTTTTGTTTGCAGCATCGCGAAGATATTCAACACTTGTTTTTGGAGTGTAGCTTTGCTCACGATATTTGGTCTCGCGTTAGCGAATGGATGGGGGTTCAACAATTAGAAGGCTTGAATTTAATTGACCATTTGAGAGGATATGGCAAGCTTTGCAAAGGAAGGAAGGCTAAGAAATTTAAATTCTTGATTTGGCTCACAACTTGTTGGTGTATTTGGTTGTTGATAACCCTATTTTATATAGGTTATTTATGCTCCTAATACTTAAATTAAGCTTACTTCTCAAGTAATTCTAGTACTTAAATATGTGAATATATGAATATTAGGATAAATATAGGTTATAAGTCAAATCCCTAAACCTTGGGCATAATCAATGCCTTTGTGAATATGTTTGATGTTTTGCTTTAGCGCTGCAGCGGTTTGCTATCAAGGAGACGCTACAGCGTTATATGACAGCTGACCATTGAGATATTTGTGTGGCCACTTGAGGACATGATGAGTCACCACCCTTATCTCTTCCTCTCAGCTGGATATTTTGACTTTCAAGTGGATGCTAAATTACACTTGGCGCCTCCTAAATGGAACCCATGTGATAGTTGTTGTATTCCATCATTAGAACTTTTTGTAAAGTACTTTAAGGATAATATCTAAGTCTTATGATCATCATGTAATATTATTATTCTATTAAGACTTAGTAAAATAATTAGTTTAATTAAGATTGCTTCTCTAGGAGGTAACATACGTAGACAAGTAGTGGTAGTTTGAGAAGAGAACCACATAATATACGTAGTAGCTATTCTCCATAGATACACTACCTTTAAGCTTTTCTTTTTCTTAACATAGTTTTTCTAGTCTTCATTCAAGGTTTTGCTCACGCCTCAACTTCATCTCTTGTATGCGACGTGGGATCATTGGAGTGTATCTTTTGCAACTACTCTTCTCTTGTCTTCATACGGTAATACATACTCTCTAGTTGCATTATGTTGATGGAACTTGTGATGAGCTAACTTTGTTGAAGTTGGATTGTTCTTAGTATGTAATGAACCTTGAGTAACTTTTGTATAATATTATGATGTTTGTGTTTTATTCCTTGTGTCATAATACTTTCAATCTTGGTTTGGGAATGATCAACTAAAACAAGGTAACTTTGTGGGTACAGACATGGTTCACAAAGAGAACTCAAGGAATAATATGAATGAAAACCCTTTAAAGACATTTAAAGGAAGCATTACTTAACTCTAGACATAGGGGAGTAATAGTTCATAAGGCAAATGTTGTAAGAGCTTAATATACAGGGGTAAAACTTATTTAGAGCCTAGACATAGGAGTCTTGTAACATAGCCCTGACGAAAGTGACTGAAAGGCACGCCACCAAGGCGCTACAGCGTCTACTGATTCTGAAGCGCTAAAGCGCTTACGCTACAGCGTCTAATATTATCTGAACATTACTCTTGGGAATTTACACAACTACTGAGCTATCCAACTCACTTTTAATCACTGCAAACTTAATACTGTTTTATCACAACTTATGATGTTTACAACTCTTTACCTTTACTTGTTACTTAATTCTTTTCACTAAGATTCTAATCACTTAAACTTCTTAGATTATTTCCAATCCCTGTGGGAACGAACTTTACTTATCAATATATTACTTGTTGCGATTGTGTATACTTGCACATCACCTTTTCGCACAACAAGTTTTTGGCGCCGTTGCCGGGGATTGCATTTAATTTTCATTGTTTAAGTTTTTAGTAAACTTAGTGCCTATTTTATACTGGTGTGTTGTTTCTTGTTGCTGCAGCAGTAAGCGCTACAGCATATGCCCAGGTCTCAACCACCAGAATTTGAACCATACTCAGAACCAGAGAGAAGGTTCGTGAAACTAAGACATCTTCACAGGCTCAGACCTACCATGTCAGAACACAGTCATAGGACCAATTCTGGTAGAGCTAACACTCTACATGGCAGAACTAGCTCTGGTAGAGGAGGAACTGAACCAGGTGGAAGGGGTAGAGGTAGACATCAGCAGCCACCCACTCCAACCTTACATGACCAAGAGGACTGGTACAGACATCAATTCATAAATGAAGGACCTGCTCAAATGGTAAATGACAGAGATAGACCAATGAGGGACTATGCTGTGTTTGATCCACAAACCATGGAGACAAGCATAGCAAGACCTACTCTCAACACAGCTCAGTTTGAATTCAAACCTATGATGTTCCAAATATTGCAAACAGTGGGACAGTTTGGTGGTGCTCCTCAAGAGGACCCATATTTACACTTAAAGCAATTTTTGGAAGTCTGCAGTAACTTCATCATTCCAGGGGTAAGTGATGATGCATTCAGATTAAAACTTTTTCCTTATTCCTTGAAGGATAGAGCAAAGGCCTGGTTAACTTCTCTAGAGCCTAACTCTATCCATACTTGGAATGAAATGGCTGAGAAATTCTTAGCAAAATACTTTCCTCCAAGTAAGAATGCAAGAATGAGGAATGACGTTACTGCATTCAGACAAAGAGATGCTGAAACACAGTTTGAGGCATGGGAGAGATGGAAGGAGCTGTTGAGAAAGTGCCCTCATCATGGTATACCTGTGATTATCCAAATGGAAACCTTCTACAATGGACTAGATCCAACAACCAGACAAATGTTAGATGCCTCTTCAGGGGGTGTGTTGTTGAAAACCTCCTATAATGAGGCATGTGATCTGATTGATGACATTGCCACAAATAGCTATCAATGGCCTACAGAAAGGTTAGCTCAGCAGAAGAAGGTAGCTGGTGTGCATGAAATAAGTGAAGTTTCTACTCTATCTGCACAGGTTGCCTCTCTTACTAACATGATAAAATCTATGAGTACACCAAACGCTGTAGCGGTTACCGCTGCAGCGGTACATGAACCTACAGTAGCTGTCATTGAGCAAGCCTCTCCAGGGTCAGTAAGCTGTGTATACTGTGGAGGAGAGCATTTGTATGAAGAATGTCCTGGTAATCCTGTCTCTGTGAACTTTGTGGGTTTCAATAAAAACAATAATCCCTATTCAAATACATATAATCCTGGTTGGAAGAACCACCCCAATTTCAGATGGGGAGCTAACAATGCAACAGCACCTAATTATAGTGCTCCAGCAAATCCACCAGGATTCCCTGCTCAGAACTACCAAAGACAGAATGCCCCTGTCATAGATAATTCATTGGAAGGATTGATGAAAGGTTTTATGAGTGATTGCAAGACAGCCCTGAAAACTCATGAAGCTTCCATTAAAAATCTAGAAGTACAGATGGGGCAATTGGCTAATGTCCTTTCCCAAAGAATTAGTGGATCATTACCATCCACTACAGAAGCTTCAACTTCAAGTACTACAGGGAAGGAGCATGTAAAAGCTATAACTTTAAGGAGTGGGAGAGATTTGATAGGATCATCAACTGTTTCAGACGATGAAAAAAACAAAAATTCTGAAAAACAAAAAGAACCTACAACAAGCGCTACAGCGCCTGAACCTACCGCTGCAGCGCCTGTTGTTGAGAAAACACCACCACTACCCAAAATCATTCCAACATACCCAGATCCTCCATATCCTCAAAGACTTCGAAAGGCTCATGAAGACAAGCAATTTAACAAATTCCTAGAAGTCCTTAAACAGTTGCACATTAATGTTCCTTTGGTGGAAGCTCTCCAACAAATGCCTAACTATGCAAAGTTTATGAAGGATGTACTTACTAAGAGGAGGAGACTAGGGGAGTTTGAAACAGTGGCAATGACTGGGGAATGCAGCATGTTGATGCAGAACAAGCTCCCACCCAAATCAAAAGATCCTGGCAGTTTTACTATACCATGCTCAATTGGAAATTTTTACACTGGTCGTGCTCTATGTGATTTGGGAGCCAGCATAAATCTTATGCCTAAGTCCATATACACACAGCTAGGAGTGGGAACTGCCAGACCTACCTCACTTACACTGCAGCTAGCTGATAGAACTCTTGCATATCCAGAAGGAATCTTGGAAGATGTTCTAATAAAGGTAGACAAATTTGTATTTCCTGTTGATTTTGTAATCTTGGACTTTGATGCAGATAAAGAAGTACCCATCATATTGGGAAGGCCATTCTTGGCCACTGGAAGAACTTTGATAGATGTGCAGAGAGGAGAATTGATCATGAGGGTCAATGACCAAGAAGTCAAGTTCAACATCCTGAATGCTATGAAATTTCCAGGTCCCAATATTGAAGAGTGCTCCTTTGTGTCTGCTATTGACAAGGTAGTTCAGGATCACTTCCAGAAAAGTACAGATCATCTGAGGCAATTACTGGACAGCAGTGAAGATACAGGTTCTGATGCAGAAGCTGCAGAAGAAGAGGAGCAGACAGTCAAAGAAATTTGGGCTAAGAAATATGAATCTTTGGAGCAGGAGAATTCAGACATGAGAAAGGATCTCCCCTCCACTGAACAACCACCAACTCTGGAACTTAAAGAGTTGCCGTCACACCTCAAATATGCTTATCTAGGTAACAATAGTACTTTACCTGTTATAATTGCTTCTGATCTTTCTGAAAAGCAGGAACAGGATCTAATTCAGACGCTACAGCGGCATAAAAAGGCAATTGGTTGGCAAATGTCAGATATAAAGGGTATCAGCCCAACCATTTGTATGCACAGAATAGTGTTAGAAGAAGGCTCTAAAAATTGCATTGAAGGGCAGAGGAGGTTGAATCCAATTATGAAAGAGGTGGTGAAGAAGGAAATCATCAAGTGGTTGGATGCAGGTATTGTATACCCCATTTCTGACAGTGCATGGGTCAGTCCTGTGCAGTGTGTGCCCAAGAAAGGAGGGGTAACAGTAATAACTAATGAGATGAATGAGCTGCTTCCAACCAGAAAAATAACAGGCTGGAGAATATGCATGGATTACAGAAGGTTGAATAAGGCAACAAGAAAGGACCATTTTCCATTGCCTTTCATTGACCAGATGTTGGACAGGCTAGCAGGTAAAGAATTTTATTGCTTTCTTGATGGTTATTCAGGTTATAACCAGATTGCAATATTGCCTGAAGATCAGCAAAAGACTACATTCACTTGTCCATATGGCACCTTTGCTTTTAGAAGGATGCCATTTGGCCTGTGTAATGCACCTGCCACTTTTCAAAGGTGTATGATGGCAATTTTCTCTGATTACATTGAAAGATCCATGGAAGTCTTCATGGATGATTTCTCTGTGTTTGGAGAAACATTCCATCTATGCCTATCCAACTTGGAAGAAATCTTGATTAGATGTGAAGAGACTAACCTTGTGCTAAACTGGGAGAAATGCCATTTTATGGTGCAAAAAGGTATAGTTTTGGGGCATAAGATATCTAAAAAAGGATTGGAAGTGGACAAGGCTAAAATAGAGGTCATTGAGAAGCTATCTCCTCCAACCAACATCAGAGGTATTAGAAGCTTTTTGGGGCATGCTGGATTCTATAAGAGATTCATAAAAGATTTTTCAAAAATCTCCAAACCTTTGTGCCAACTGTTACAACATGATAACCCCTTCATATTTGATGAGCCATGCATGTTAGCCTTTGATAAATTGAAGAGAGTTTTAATAACATCACCAGTTATTATAGCTCCTGACTGGAGTAAGCCTTTTGAGCTTATGTGTGATGCTAGTGACTTTGCCATTGGAGCTGTGCTTGGGCAAAGGTATGATAAAATTTTCCACTCTATATATTATGCTAGCAAAACACTTGTAGAAGCTCAATTGAATTACACAGTCACTGAAAAAGAACTATTAGCTATAGTCTTTGCATTTGATAAATTTAGATCATATTTGGTTGGCACCAAAGTAATTGTCTTCACAGACCATTCAGCCATTAAATATTTGATAACAAAGAAAGATGCAAAGCCTAGGCTAATTAGGTGGGTTCTCCTACTCCAAGAATTTGATTTAGAAATAAGGGATAAAAAGGGAGTGGAGAACCAAGTTGCTGATCATCTCTCTAGATTGGAAAGAGACATTTCAGGTACAGCAAGTGGGGAGATCAAGGAATACTTTCCAGATGAACAGCTATTGACAATGAATGCTGAATCATCAACCGCTGTAGCGGCCAGTGTAAAAACACTTGACGCTGTAGCGGCTGAGTCTGCAACACCTTGGTATGCTGACATAGTGAACTTTCTAGTTAGCAAGGTGGTACCTGCTGAGATGACTTATCAGCAAAGGAGAAGGTTCTTCCACACAATGAAGCAATATTATTGGGATGAACCTTTTCTATACAAGAAGTGTCAAGACCAGTTAATGAGGAGATGCCTAGCAGAGGAAGAACAAATTGAAGTGCTACAGCACTGCCATTCTGCACCATGTGGAGGGCATTTTGGTGGTGTTAGAACTGCTGCAAAGGTATTACAATCTGGCTACTTTTGGCCTTCACTTTTTAAAGATGCCCAAGACTTTGTAAAAAAATGTGATAGGTGCCAAAGAACAGGGAACATTTCAAACAAACATGAAATGCCTTTAACAAACATTTTAGAGGTTGAACTCTTTGATGTTTGGGGAATGGATTTCATGGGACCTTTTCCTCCTTCTCATGGAAACCTATACATTTTAGTGGCTGTAGACTATGTTTCAAAATGGGTTGAAGCTGTTGCTTTACCCAACAATGATGCAAGGTCTGTGAGCAAATTTTTATTGAAAAACATTTTCACTCGTTTTGGAACTCCTAGAGCCGTCATAAGTGATGAGGGATCTCATTTTTGTAATAAATTAATTGAGACCCTATTGGCTAAATATGGAGTCAAGCATAAAATAGCAACTGCTTATCATCCACAAACTAGTGGTCAAACTGAATTGTCAAACAGAGAAGTAAAAAGAATGTTGGAAAAGATGGTAGGGCCTTCAAGGAAAGAATGGTCAATACATCTAGATGATGCTTTATGGGCCTACAGAACAGCTTATAAAACACCTTTGGGGATGTCTCCCTATAGGTTGGTTTATGGGAAGTCCTGTCACCTACCAATTGAACTTCAGCACAAGGCCCATTGGGCTCTAAAAAAACTCAATTTTGACTACAAGAAAGCAGGAGATGCTAGATTGCTGCAACTAAATGAATTGGAAGAACTTAGGCATTTTGCCTATGAGAATGCAGCAATTTATAAAGAAAAAACCAAAAATTGGCATGATCAAAAACTGATAAAAAGAGATCTCACTGAAGGAGGACAGGTACTGCTTTACAACTCCAGATTAAGATTGTTTCCTGGAAAGTTAAAATCTAGGTGGTCAGGCCCCTTTCAATTGATAAAAATATACAGCCATGGGGCTGTGGACCTCTATGATATAACAACCAATACCACCTTCAAAGTGAATGGCCAAATGGTTAAACAATATTTTGGTGAAAATGTGGTAAGGGACAAAACCACAATTCAACTTAAAGACCTTTAATTTGAAAGAGAAAGTCTGGCTGCAGACTTTAAAGCAAGCGCTCTTGGGAGGCACCCCAAGGATTCTAACAAAATTTTTATGTTTATTTTCTATGCAGGAAATTAGGATAAACGTTGTAGCGGTTGCTTATCACAAGAGCGCTGTAGCGGTGGTGTTAAATAAAGGCTGGGTGTGGTCAAACAAAAAAATAAAAAGATCTTGCTCAGGGTGAGCTGGCACTATGACCTCATCCCTATCCTGACCAGCACGTGCACCTATTCACCTACAATTGTCAAATCAACAGTTTCTTTTTCTCTCTCCCACTTCACTCACAAAACCGTAACTTTAATATCCACAACTTCCCACGCTACCATTCTCTCTCTTTCTCTTTCCTTGCTCTCTGAAACTCCCCTCAACCGTTACCAACCCACCACTCACAACCTTCATTCTTTCTTCTTCCTTCGTCCCAACACACCAACATTTCCCAGAACCCAAAAACAAACACGCAAGCTTTTAACCAACCATGACTAAAAAGCAAGCTGCCCTAAAACGATCTGGCAAGGGAGCCACTAGGAAACCAGAATCCTCTAACCCTGTCAAAAACACCATGGCTAAGGCAACTCAAGATCCTCAGAGGTTTTGGAAGATGGATTTCATAGCTGAAAGGGGATTCAAGACAGAAAGTGCTCCTGAAGCTTTCTCAACCGCTGTCACAGCGTTGGGATGGGAGAACTTCATTAAACATCGCAAAGACTACATGACGTCTTTGGTACGGGAGTTCTACTCTGGCATTGAAGAGCCTAAGGAGGGAAAACCTCAAACCCATTCACTGGTAAGAGGAGAAACTGTAAACTTCAACTCCAGAACAATCAATGATATTTTCCATCTGGGCTATCATGGAAAAGCGCTGGAAACGAAGGTTCTGAACTGAGGGGATGAAGAGATGGAGGCTGTTAGAAGAAGGATTTGTGTGGAAGGAGCAACTTGGGATAAATTTGGAGTTGAATACAAAATTAAAAAAGCATATCTGTGTGAAGAAGCAAATCTGTGGTGTAGTTTCATCAAACACTCCCTGCTGCCTACATCTCACACAACATTTGTGGAAAAAGAAAGACTCATCGTCATTGATGCTATAATGGCTGGAGAAAAGATAGACGTAGGAAGATTGATAGCAAGGGAGATAGAGAAGTGCAGAGTTAAAAGGGAGGTAATTTATATTTTCCTTGTTTAATTACTGAGTTGTGTTTGGAAGCTGATGTAGAGGTAGAAATGAAAGAAGAAAGAAGATCTCCTCTTGGGGCATTTCCTTGCATTTTCAAAGTTAAGCAGAGACCTGCCGCTGCAGCGTCTACTGACTCTGCAGCGCTACAGCGCTTAGAGCTGAAGCAGCAGGTCCTCTGTAAATTTGTGAAAGAAAAATTTGACTGGGAAAAGGCAATGTATGCCCAGATATCCAAAGGAAAAACATCAATTCCCCCTCCTCAATTCCCTGATTGGCTACTGGAAGAAGAGCCAATTAAAAAACAAGAGAAAAAGGGAGTTAGGGCAGAAAAGAAAAAGGTTGTAGCTAGTCCATCAAAGAAAGCAAAACCTAGCCCAGCCAGGAAAGTACAAAAAGCTGTAGTAGAGGAGGAAAGTTTGGATTCTGATGACATTGAAAACATAAGTGAGGAAGATGAAGAAGAAACTATTGCAGTTATGAAAGAGATGGAAAAGCAGGATGATGAAGAATCATCAGGAGAAGAGGGTGATACTGAAGAAGAATCTGAGACTGAAGAAGATGAGCAAGAAGAAGAAATACAGTGTGACCCAACCCCAAGCCCAAAGAAACCAAAAACCCCCCCTGCCAAAACAGCCAATCCACCATCAACCCCCACCTCCATCCCTGAACCAACCAAATTAACACCCAAGAAAACACCTGCCAAGCAAGTAACACCAAAGAAGCCTGAACCAAAACAACCAGCAACAAAAGAAAAACCCACTGAGCAGCTCAAGAAAATTTATCAGTCATACACAAAGCCTAGAAGAAACCCAGGTGTCAAACTTGCTGAGTACCCAGAAGAAGGTATTCAGCCAGTAGGTGCTGCAGCAACTATGTCTGCAGTACCTAGTGACACAATGCCTGAGGCAATTCTGACAGAGGAGGAAACTGAAAAGGAGGCTGCTGAGGAGCTAGTGAATATGCAGGATGAAACAGAAACAGAGCTGGAAGAAAAAGAGCCAGAGCAGGAGCAAGAGCAAACAGACGAGGAAGAAGAAGTGCAGGAATCAGACGCTGCAGCGGTAGAAGTACAGGAAGCAAGCGCTACAGCGCCACCAACCGCTGTAGCGGCTGAAAAGACTACTCCACCTCAGCCAAAGAAAAAGAAGGCAACAAAAGGAGCCCCAGCCCCTACAAGAGCCAGTAAGAGGCTCAAGAAGGCCTAATAAGGCAAGAATTGTTGGCTTCTTATGCCGGTTATGTACTTTGAACTTTATTTTGTTGTTATTCTAAGGCCTCTCCCTTTTCTTGTCACGCAAGCAGTGAGGTCACTGCTGATTTTAATTTCTGGGGGAGGACCTTATGGTTAATAATGTTTTAAATTAAGTACAATTATGTTTTTAAATATTTAATATTATTAAGTATAATTATGCCATGAAGGAAGAGAATGAAGGAAGAATGCTTGTTTTTTAAGGTTGATTTTGAGAAGGCCTATGATTCTATCTCTTGGGATTTCTTATTCTATATGATGCACCTGATGGGTTTTCCGAGTAGATGGATAAAGTGGTTAGAGGCGTGTTTGTTCTAGCACAATGTCAGTTTTAGTAAACGACAGCCCTACTTGTGATTTTAAGGTTAAGAGGGGTTTGAGACAAGGGGATTCTCTGTTACTTTTTCTTATTGTGGCTGAAGGTTTGACGGCTCTTGTGAACAAGGCGGTGGCGAATGGGTCCTTCCAAGGATACGCCATTAATGATAGCTTGAATCTCGATTATGCAATTTGCGGATGATACAATGTTAATGGGGAATGCAACAAGGGAAAATCTTTGGAGCATCAAGACTATTTTGAGGAGCTTTGAACTTGTCTCGGGTTTGAAAGTAAACTTCTATAAGAGCAAGCTTATTGGAATTAATGTAGAGGATGGTTTTTTAGCAACGACATCAACTTTCCTTCATTGTAGAACGGAATCCATTTCGTTTAAATTTTTGGGTATTCCGGTTGGTGCTAATCCAAGGAGGGCAGCCACTTGGTAGCCGGTGATTGATATGTTACTGAAAAGACTTTCCTCATGGAAGGGACGATTTCTATCTATTGGTGGCCGGGTCACTCTTATAAATTCGGTATTGAATAGCATCCCTCTTTATTTCTTTTCTTTTTACAAAGCTCCGAAGACGGTGTTGAATACTATGGTGAAGATCCAAAGGGATTTCCTTTGGGGCATAAATGAGGGAGATAGAGGTATGTATTGGATTGCTTGGTCCAAGATTTGTCGTTCGAAGAAGGAGGGAGGGCTAGGTATTAAAAATTTAGAACTTTTCAATACGGCTCTTTTGTCTAAATGGAAGTGGAGGATGTTAGTGGATGATGATTCTAGTTGGAGGGGTTTGTTATTGTTCAAATATGGAGATTTCTCTTCAGCTTTCCTTCACGGTTCTGTGGAGGCTATTAATAGGGGATCACTTGGTTCTATTTGGTGGCGTGATTTGCTTCAGTTGGATCGTGGCCTTACTCTTCCCGGCTGGTTCGGTTCTTGCGTGAGAAGAAGGATGGGAAATGGTAGCGCTACAAGCTTTTGGAAGGATCGTTGGATTGGAGATTCTCCTCTTTGTTCAGTTTTTGCTAACCTTTATGCAAGTTGCTCTCACAAAACAGTCACGGTCTCAGACATTGGAGTGTGGATTGGCGATCGTTGGCATTGGACGGAGTCGTGGATGCACTTACAAAACACGGCTTGCGTTGAGGAAGCTGCTATGTTGCACTCTATTCTGCAGGACGTGAAGCCATCTATCTAGGGAGGGGCGTGATCAGTGGGTGTGGACGTTGGATGCAGCGAAGGTGTTCTCAGTCAGCTCGTATTATAACTTGCTCTCCGGTTTTGACGGTATTGATAGCGATGTAAATGTTATCTTAAAGAAGCTGTGGAAAACAATTACTCCGTCCAAAGTTACTATCTTCGGTTGGCGTTTGCTTCGTGGCTCTTTGCCAACTAGGGACCTTCTTTTTCGTCGCATGGTCATTCATTCCGAGACAGCAGCAGCTTGCCCGTTTTGTTTGCAGCATCGCGAAGATATTCAACACTTGTTTTTGGAGTGTAGCTTTGCTCACGATATTTGGTCTCGCGTTAGCGAATGGATGGGGGTTCAACAATTAGAAGGCTTGAATTTAATTGACCATTTGAGAGGATATGGCAAGCTTTGCAAAGGAAGGAAGGCTAAGAAATTTAAATTCTTGATTTGGCTCACAACTTGTTGGTGTATTTGGTTGTTGATAACCCTATTTTATATAGGTTATTTATGCTCCTAATACTTAAATTAAGCTTACTTCTCAAGTAATTCTAGTACTTAAATATGTGAATATATGAATATTAGGATAAATATAGGTTATAAGTCAAATCCCTAAACCTTGGGCATAATCAATGCCTTTGTGAATATGTTTGATGTTTTGCTTTAGCGCTGCAGCGGTTTGCTATCAAGGAGACGCTACAGCGTTATATGACAGCTGACCATTGAGATATTTGTGTGGCCACTTGAGGACATGATGAGTCACCACCCTTATCTCTTCCTCTCAGCTGGATATTTTGACTTTCAAGTGGATGCTAAATTACACTTGGCGCCTGCTAAATGGAACCCATGTGATAGTTGTTGTATTCCATCATTAGCACTTTTTGTAAAGTACTTTAAGGATAATATCTAAGTCTTATGATCATCATGTAATATTATTATTCTATTAAGACTTAGTAAAATAATTAGTTTAATTAAGATTGCTTCTCTAGGAGGTAACATACGTAGACAAGTAGTGGTAGTTTGAGAAGAGAACCACATAATATACGTAGTAGCTATTCTCCATAGATACACTACCTTTAAGTTTTTATTTTTCTTAACATAGTTTTTCTAGTCTTCATTCAAGGTTTTGCTCACGCCTCAACTTCATCTCTTGTATGCGACGTGGGATGATTGGAGTGTATCTTTTGCAACCACTCTTCACCTGCGGATGAATTTCCGGCGGACAAAATCCGCCGGTAATGTCGTCGATTTTGGCCATTACCGACGGATTTTGGCCGCCGGAAATGTACGAAATTCTTGTAGTGTTTTCCCGTGTTTCGGTCTAACGGAACCGTGAGGCAAAATAACCAGGGTTGTTAGCGGTGGTGAGGTGAAGAGGGGATGAGATTAGGGTCAGAGAAAAGAGATAGAACGATCTGAAAAAAAAGAAGAAAGTGAGGCCAGGAGGGAGAGGGTGAGAAGACGCGGCGCAGGAGAAGGGAGAGAGAAAAAATGAGGGTTTGGCATTTTGGGACCAACGGCGCTGAGAGAGTGAGAGTAGAAATTAGGGTTCCGTTTTTTTTATTTGCTTATATAGTCTAGGTTTTTTTATCTGATCACTTCTTGCACCCCTCCTTTTAGTCACTGCAACCCCTAGGAAAGCCCACAATTTCGTGGGTTAGCAAGCCTTATAGTGGGCTGGGCTGCTGCTAAATGAACCCCTTCCTTTTACTCATACACCCCCTGTTTCTAAATGCACACACTATTTTACTACTGCACCCCCTGTTTCTCTTCTTTAAAACTTTTTTTTTCCATAAATAAGCACCTTTTTTCCACAAAACCTATTTTTCCCCAAATAACAAATAAACGTTATCCACAAAAAATAGTTTGTTACTAATGGTCACTCCGAGCTTAGCTTGTTTGACCGTTAATAACAGCATTAGTTTTCAAACGAGTTATGAGTGACGACCACTCTGGGTTTTACTTGTTTGGTCTAGGCATGGCAATGGGGCGGGGCGGGGCGGGGACGGGTTTAACATTCCCCGTCCACATCCCTGATTCCCATATTCATCCCCGTTCCCCGTCCCAAACCCAACGGGGATGGAGAATTGGTCCTCATCCCCGTACCTAACGGGTTTGGGGATCCCTGCCCCAACCCCGTCCCCGCAGGGGAATTCATTTTTTAAAATTTAAAAGTAGTTTTTACTAGTCCCAAACCCAAACCCGAACCCGCCCCCAAACCCAAAACTTATCCCACACCCAAACCCACCCCAAACCCGAAATTTAACACAACATAAAATCAATGCAATACTACAACATATAACCAAAATATTAATTATCCAAAATGTCAACGTATAGCAATGACGTTGCATATCAACATATAAAAATCAATGTTCTAAGTTAACCGGTAATCCAAATTACATCCATGTTGTCTTCGCTAAATGCTTTTGACGTCTTCACTCTTCAAAGTGGGAAGTGACACAACTAGTCAATATTTCACCTACAAAATAAAAAATACATGTTAAATATAAACACTAAAGTTGATAAAATTGGAAGGAGAATAGAGAAACGAAAATGAGGGAAAGAAGGGTAGAGCGAGAGAGAAGAGAGAAACGAAAATGAGGGAAATAGGGGTAGAGCGAGAGAGAAGAGAGAAACGAAAATGAGGGAGAGAGAGTTGTTACCTGAGAAGACAAATTGATCGATGGAGAAGAAGACACAAATTGATCGATGGAGTTGGAGAAGAAGACACAGAGGCGCTGCAACTTCACTCTCAGTGTGAGTCGTGAGGGAGTGAGGCGCTGTTTAGGGTTTTTTTGAGGGCTTCTAATTTAAGAAGGGTGTTAATGTAACTTCCTACATTCGGGGAGGGTTCGGGGACGGGACCTATATCCCCATTACCCGTCCCATTCCCGTTTTTCAATTTCGGAGAAAACCCAAACCCAGTCAAAGTGGGGAAAACCCGTCAAATCGGAGCGGGTTTGGTTCGGTCCCCGCGGGTATGGGTTTCGTTGCCATGCCTAGTTTGGTCGTTACGAATACCTCTCCCAATTTCAAAAATAAATAAAAAATATAAACACACAAATATTTTTCTAACCTAGAACTACGTAGCCATTGATTCTCTACCAGGAGATACGTAGGAGCAGGGTCACGCCCCTGTCAAGCGCAAAAATAAACAATTTCCATTACCTTTCGTTCTTAATTCTTTTTTTACAAAAAACCACAAAATATAAATAGGGGACTAAGTCGACTGTACAGTCGGGTTAGTATGCTTTTTAGGTCACTAATGAACCGTTACGGATCATGTCCTAAAATCCCTATTTAAAATAAACAATTTTTAAAATTAAAAAAATATACAAACACATCTCTTTCATTTCAAAAATCAAAAATCTTATTTTCAAAGTAGGGGATTAAGTCGGTCGTACGGCTGGGTTAGTCATCGTTTTAGGATAAGTGAACTGTGGTCCTTCAGAGCCCCAGCGCTCCTTCGGCCCTCAGTCAGCGGCCCTTCAGAGCCCCAGAGCTCCTTCAGACCCCCAGTGGTCCTTCGACACAGATCACACAGTCCTAAAACCCCTATATTAAAGAATACCAACCAACAAACATTTTCTAACCAAGAACTACGTAGCTTTGATTTCTCCATCGCACCTGGAGATACGTAGGAGCAGGGGCCCACTCCTGTCAAGCACAAAAAACAAAAATTTTTATTAAGTCTTTTTTTTTTTCAATAAAAGGGTAAAAATTAACATTTTTAAAATTAACATTTTTTTCCCACAACTAATTAGTAGGTAACCTTCCTTAGAAAGGATGTCGTGGGGTGCTAACACCTTCCTCATGCATAACCGACTCCCGAACCCTAATCTGGTCTCAAGGACCTTTATCCATTCCAAAGGGATTTACCGATGTTTGCCCTTAAACTAAACTTTGGTGGCGGCTTCATTTTTGAACCTTCGAGGAATCCTCGTCCGGATTTTTCGGTCGCTACAATAATGATATGATATTTATTATATGTTAATGGAAAAATTACCCTTGTGACAACTATATTTCATTTGTTATAAAATTAAGTTAATTTTCTATTTTTATATCTTTAATAATAATTTTATTTTTATAAGTTTTTTTATTTCTTTATTTCTATAGATTTTAAACTTTTAGATTATACAAAATGACAAAATTACATGTATCATAAATCACAAATGATTTTTTGAATTAAGTATTAATATTTTTAATTGTTAATTTAACATCATTTTTTAGAACTACACGGGCCGGCAAAGTCGGGTACTCGTGGCCAGCTAAGTTCTCCGGCGTATATTAGTCATCGGCAAAGCCGATGGATACTGCGAACCAATGACATGGTAACCCAAAAGATTTCATATTTTTATTTTAAAATATAGGCTAAATTGCACTTTTGGTCATTTATCTTTGACTTTGGTTTCGCTTTGGTCATTTATCTTGTTTTCCCGTTTTGGTCCCTCATCTTCCATTTGTGTCATTTTAGTCCTTTTTTGGTATTTTCCGTCCATTAACTTAACAGACGTCACGTTGGCAGTTAACTGCTGACGTGGCGCCTTAAGTGTTAGAGCTGACTTTGAATTCATTAAGTGATGTGCCAAATGGGGGACCAAATTGAAACTAAAAAAAACATAAAGGACCAAAGTGACATAAACACAAGAACTTTCATCTTCATCTTCTTCCTCCAAACACCATCCCCATCTTCATCTTCTCCGGCGAGCCACTACCACCTCCGGCGAGCCATCACCACCACCACCACAAATCAATCACTCTTCAACTCTTAATCTCTAACCTCTCTCCCTCAAACCCAAAACCCCCAATTTTTCAAACTTAATCCCTAACCTCTCGTCCACCACCTCCACCACCTAAAGGGGGAAATTGACAATCTGAACAAGATATATTCACTCCACTAGTAAATCTTAATGTATTAAAATTATACATTTCAAATTAAATTAAATATTTTTATCCACCCAATGGTGAAGATGGAGATGGTGGCTCCCTTCATTTCAAATTATACATTTCATTAAGTGGTGGTGGCTCATCGGAGAAGAGGAAGATGGAGATGGTATTGGAGGAAGAAGATGAAGATAGAAGTTCTTGTGTTTATGTCAATTTGGTCATTTATGTTTTTTTAGTTTCAATTTGGTCCCCCATTTGCCACACCACTAAATGAATTCCAAGTCAGCCTTGACACTTAAGACGCCACATTAGCAGTTAACTGCCAGTGTGACGTCTGTTAAGTTAATGGACGAAAAATACCAAAAAAGGACCAAAATGACACAAAAATGGAAGATGAGGGTCCACAACGGGGAAAAAAAGATAAATGACTAAAATGAAACCAAAGTCAAAGATAAAGGACCAAAAGTGCAATTTAGCCTAAAATATATTTTAGAAGGGTAAATGAATAGATTTTTTCCTTATCCTATCCGACAAATTTCTAACTCAACTCAAATTCGGGATAAAATTTTAACTAGAGAGACATGATATGATAAGTCACGTGATTACGTTATCATATCAATGAACATTTGACTGACATAGGATATGATATACTCATCATATCATGTCTTCTTATCCTGACCATCAAACAGGCCCAAAGAGGTTGGCCTAATGAAATATGATAAGATTTGTATTTGAAAGGTCTCAAATTCAAATATCCACTAGACTTTTTCGTATGAGGTAAATGCAATTTTTTCAAAAATAGTCAAAGAACCCGAAGATTTTCTCTGAATTGGGCGTCATGGCTCTCACCAAAAAAATTTGTAACCAAAAAAGGTATACATTGAAAATAAAGTGAATCACCCTCTTCTCACCTACTGCGGAAACGAAAGTTGTAACATTAGCACGACGTTGCCTTTGTCATTTTCCAATTTCGCTAATAACTCCAAATTTTAAAGGGAAAGTGTTAAGCGTATATTTTATATTACTAAAAAGGCTAAATTATAGTTTTGGTCCCCCTATTTTTAAAAATTCAGATATTTGGTCCCCTTATTTTAAAATTCAGACATTTGGTCCCCCAATTTTAAAAAATCAAATACATTTAGTCCCAGGAGAAATTTTCAGTTTTTTATGGCTAATAATCAAAGACATTTGGTCCCTCAATTTTAAAAAATCAAAAACATTTGGTCCCCCAATTTTAAAAAATCAAAGACATTTGGTCCCTCTTTGGACTAAATGTATTTGATTTTTTAAAATTGGGGGACCAAATGTCTGAGTTTTAAAATAGGGGGACCAAATGTCTGAATTTTTGAAAATAGGGGGACAAAAATTATAATTTAGCCTACTAAAAATATGATAAATTTCGTTAAATAATTTAAATTCACATTTTTAATAGAATTCGTATAACACGGGAGTGTTATGTTAATAGTTACTCCACCAAGTAATTTGCACATCATCAGTCATCCCCAAGTTTTTGTTTACAAGGCACCAACCGTGGCATGCAATTAAGTGGCCCACCAGTAAGGCACCACCAACCTAAGCCACCAACCAATGCAAAGACTAAAGATAATACTATAGTTGAAAGTTGAAACAGGAGTTGAAAATGAACAATAACAAAAGAAACAGGGAACAATAAAAAAAATTATAATTTTTTAATACGATTTTTAATTATTTTTAAAATATTACAGTGAAAACTTTTTAGTTTAAAAATCTCTAAAATTTTATCAAGTTTGTAAGGGGAATGGATTCGGTGCGGCACCATGTTTTTTGTGCCTTTTCATTAATTACGGCTGCTGGATAAATCTAACACTCTAAAATCTGCCACGTCCCCTTTTTTGAAAAGTGATTGAAATAAAACTCCACACGAAGCTCTACCGAAACTGCTCCGCCGCTCTCACGCCGCCCCCACTCCAATCGTCGAACTGTTTAAACTTTAAACACACACTGAAAGCCATGAAAGAATGCAAGCAGAAAAAAAAACAAGTTGTATGAACACACACCGAAAAACAAGTTTTAAATTTTAATCCAGTTTTTTACTTTTAAAATCTACAAAGAAAATTCAGGAAAAGCAACCCCAGAATCTTTACAGAGCTTGAATTTAAAGAGCTAAAGGGGTTTATGAATTTGGGTCTTGTGTTTCTTAAGAAAGACAATGACTCAATATGAATGGTTTCTTTGATACATGGTTTGCAGAGGTTGGGATGTTTCAGACCAACGGCGAAAGGCGGTGTGACCACCGGAGAAGTGGGCGGTGCGACAGCCGGAGTGATGAAGCAGTGGAGCTGCGTTGGGTGAGTGGCAGCGAAGCAGTGCTCTCTTGTTGGTTTCGTGGGTGGTGGTCTGGTTTTACTGTTTTTAGTTAATAAAAAGAGAAAAGTCAACACGTGGCACGTTTTGGTTCATACAATTTATCCAACGGCTGATGCTAAAATAAAGGTAGCAAGGTACCCCGCCAAAAAGCTCTGAATCCGCTCCCGTTTGTAAGTAAGTCCTTGAGGCTTGAGGTTTTAAAATTTATTAAATTTTTTTTATAATTTTGAAATTTTGTGACTAAGTTTTTTTAACAAAGTAACTGAGTTGCTAACACAACACTTTTGAGATAACAAAAACTCTTTTCTTCTTAATCCCTATCTATGTTTCCTATTCACAAAATTTTGTTTTCCCCAAAGCATTAATCTTTATTATACTCCTAAATTCTTACGTTTGGTCCTTAGGGAGATTTGACATATTGAATGTGTGAAGGAAACAGAACAAGATAAATTAAGGAAAAACAATTGATATGAATGTTGGTCTGTCTAAAGATATTATGTGACATTTAGTAAGGATAGTGGTAACTCATCATATGCCGATAAAGGATAGGCTCACAAGGATCTCGACTAGTCCTCAAAGTTGGCGGTGAAAGTAGAAAATGTTGAGACTCTTGCTATTCAAAAGAAAGTCACACTGGATATCCAGAATGAAACTTTGCATGCATAAGAGTTGCAAACAAACAATGAGATCCACAGGTTGTTGTGAATGCTTTTGAAGTAGTTCATCAAGAGAATGAAGAATCTCCTAAGAAAAGCTGTCATTGGTACTCCAATATTTGTTGGGATTGGATTTGACACTTGTCCGTTACTGAAAAAATCCAACACCTGTTTAGTCGTGTGCTCGTAATGTATTTCCAACTAATGCAATGTGGCACCATTACAACTAGGTGGATTCTCTTCACAGCAATTGTTTCCCATCCCAAGAGGAGGACATTCTCGACTGCCTTTGTGACAGTCCCAACTCAAGGAAGGTTTGGATCTACTTGAGAATGCTCTTACTCACCGAGTTCCACACCTAGGGCAATGCACTACTTTGGATTCAAAACACGAGTCGTGGAAGAACTCCACATCTTTTTTTGGCAAGGCTTTGGTGGGAATGGTATTGGAGAAATAATAAGGTGTTCATTGTTCAGCGACACTCTTGGGAAATCAATGAAGTCATTCGTAAGGTACACCTATCCAATGATGAATTTTCCACTTACATCCCCCTAAAATTTATATCTCTATCTAGGCCATACATATCGTTAGTTGGAGGGATCCACCAAAAGGGTTTCTTAAAGTTAATATTGATGGTAGCTTCACATAGGGAGTGTCTGGTCTAGGTGTTAGAGGCTTGATTAGATATTCAAATGGAGCGTTGATTACAAGCTTTACTCATCAAGAAACAAAAGGGGTCACTCTTCTTGCAGAGCTTATAGGAATCCATTATGGACTGACTCTTGCTCATGTTTAGGGTTTAAAATTGTGTTGTGTGAAAGAGATTCTCTTGAGGTTGTGACTCTTATGAAAGTCCAAAACCAACATGTCTATCATGTGTATGCCCCGGTTCTTGGACATGTCTATTGAACATATCTTTCGAGAGAAAAATTGGTGTGCCGACTTTTTGGTAAAGCACGGTACTAGATCTTTAGGGTATCAATGTTATTTCTCCCTCCGTTGGTATGGAATCCTTGTTGTTAGAGGACAAGCTAAGGCCCTTGCCTTAGATCGTGCCTCTCTCTTTTCACCCCTTTTGCTTGTTACTTTTGTAACTTAAAAAAAAACAATACCCTCTCTCTCTATCTCTATTAAGCATTAATTAAAAATGTCTATTCATATCATTTTATATTTGTAAGTTAATTCAAATGCTAATTTTATCAAATACCTTAAATTTACACTACCAACTTATCTGTTATTAGCTAACCGCTATAAGCTTAATTACTATAAACTAGCTTATCTGCTACTTTTTATAAAAAAGAACCTTCAACTAGTTCTTACATAAATTGAGTCGTAAAGTGCTTTACAGAGGCAGTTACACATCACCAACGAAATCCTAAACTTGGCAACGAGATTCAAACTCACGTCTTTATGAAATATGAGCGGAAACTCTTATCAACTGGACCATATTTAAGCAAAAGTTAATCTCATTTGCCATATTTAATGTTATTATTCCATACATGCCATTCATTTAATTGAGTGGTTGACAATAAAGTGAAATAAAAGATTATTTTAATTAAATATTAGAAAATGTTAATATAATATATTGGGGGTAATTTTTTTTCATAATATCTAGATAATTAATCACACATAATTAATTTTTTAATTATTGCAAAAGTAGATTTTTGTTGTTGCAAAAGTAGATTTTTGTTGTTGCAAAAATCTTGAAAATTAATCACACTTAATTAATTTTTTTTTACTTCATGAAAGTAGTTTGTATAACTAGAATTGACAATTTCGGCGATATGTAGCGTCAAATGCTAGCTTCCGAGTTCGAACTCAAATTTGACCGTGTGCATGATAGTATGTTCATTGTTTTTTTTTTGGGTAAACCCGGGTATCCACTACACTGACAGCTGTGACTAATTCATCGCCCATTGTAGGTGCCTCGAGGGGCAGGACAACTGGCCCAGAGTTTTAGGGCTGCTCCGTGCCCAAGGCTGGGATCGAACCCCCGACCCTTGGTTAAGAGAGGTTCAGCCCCAACCGCTGAACCCCACGCTCTGAATTAGTAAGGTAATAGGAGAGAAAAAGCCACTTGTTTCATTTCATAGAAGTGTGAATCTCACCCAGGCAATAGGAGAGAGCAAATAAATTAATATACATATATGAATTTGAGTTTAATTGCTAGGCACCGCTGACTTAAATTTTTTTAGACTCACAACTAATAACAATTTATGATATGAATGACATATAAAGCGGTTATTAGTTGATTCACTTTTTTAATCACACGTAAACTTATAATTGGTCCTCGTAAAATATTTATACATGGAGAATGTATATAAATTAAAGCATTTTCCTAAAAATGGACACTCAAAGTAGCGCTATCTGATTCTTAATCTGAACACCCCATCTCAATAAAAACGATTTTTTTTTTTACAATTCTCAATCAAAACGATCGCCCTTCTACCGTAATTCGCCAAAAAGTATTGACCTAAAGCATTACAAAACCATAGAACTTAGGAAAAGTAATTACATTATTATTATCAGACATGGAAAATTTGAATAATGAGGATACTAGTAGCCGGTAAGCCAGTGCCACCAACCACCAATCCTCAGAATCACACAGATCTATTACATTCGTATCTATAAATAATCTATAAATAACCAGACTACACATTCTCCCATTGCGCGCTTTACCCTCTGCTTCAATATCTCTCTCCCCATACCTGCATCACAAAGGTACGTCACCTCCTCCTTCCCTTCCTCTCTCGCTTCGTTTATTCATTCCATTCCAATTATCATTCTTGTTAATTGTCATTATACTCATTTCAACTCTGTTATGCGTATTTACCTCTTACTTTTTCTGTTTGATTCCAATAACCGTTTATTTACACTTCAATCATGTTCATATATCTGATCTAGAATCTTCAACTCTCAAAATTTGCTTTAATCGTATTTCCGCTGAGATCTGTAAGCATAAGAATACTTTTTAAGCACCTGTAATTTTGTTAATGTTGGAAATTGCGTAGTTAATTGTTGGATCTAGTTGATCTGTTAATTGCTTTTGTCGGTTACTGGTTTTAGGATAAAAAAAATGAAGGTGATAGATAAAATTAGAGCAGCGGCGGCGGATCCAAACAAAGTTGTGTTTTCATTTGAGTTTTTTCCACCAAAGACTGAAGATGGTGTGGATAATTTGTTTGAGAGGATGGACCGTATGGTGGCTCACAATCCTTCATTTTGTGATATTACTTGGGGTGCTGGAGGAACTACTGCTGATCTGACATTGGAAATTGCTAACAAGATGCAGAATATTATATGTGTTGAAACTATGATGCATCTCACGTGTACTAATATGCCTGTGGACAAAATTGACCATGCTTTAGAGCATATTAAGTCCAATGGAATTCAGAATGTGCTCGCTCTTCGTGGCGATCCCCCGCACGGTCAGGAGAAGTTTGTTCAGACTGAAGGTGGATTTGCCTGCGCTCGTGACCTGGTATGATTGTTTCTAACTCTAGAGCAGTTTTTGCAAGAGGACTAGTATCTGTAGTGTAGGCACAAACAACCATAATTACTGGATAATGCTAAATTTATGTTAGCACTTGTTTGATGTCCATTACTATTTTTTATTATTATTTTAGTGTATATTTAGATAGATGGCGGGGATATGAAAGTTGAAAAGTGATTTTTCTCTAAACAAATGTGATTTTAGTATGTTTCTCGAGTATTGATTATGCCTTCAAACCTTGATTTGACTAGAAGTAATGAAAAGTAGCTTTTATATTAGCTTGGAAATTTGCACTAAGTTTAACACCATACTTGCTTTTAAATTAAAAAACATCAAAATATAAAGAGTAAACCCTCGATTTAGTCCTTAAAGTATCACTCTCTCTCTTATTCTGTGGAGAACACCATGAGTTTGGTAAATATATTTTTGTTCAAGCTATTTTTTCAGAAAGTATTTTCATGAAATCCTTCATTAGGAAAAGCTCTTCAGTTGTAAACTTTCTGTACAACCCTTTCAGCGCCTAATTCATGGTGCCAGATGACTTCTGAAAAGGAGATGCTAATTTTTCTCTCATGATGAGATCTTTAATGCATTGGGGGAATATTTTCAAATTTTACTGCTCCCAAGTCCCAACATTGAAAAATAATCAAAAATCTAAAAATGCAAAGAAATACACCTTCTACGAACCAGACTTTCAAATATGCAGATGCATTTTTCAATAAGTTATGGAGTATTATCTGCATTCTTACTGATGATACAACCTAAAAGTTAGTTTCATAAAATCTGACACACTTTCTGGTCTTTTGACTTGATTTTGTGGATGCTATGTTTTTGCAGGTGGAACATATCAGAAGCAAATATGGTGACTACTTTGGCATAACGATTGCCGGTTATCCAGGTTTGTTGCTTATGCCATCATTGTTTTCGCCTTTCTTATCACTTTATATATTGTGCTTTTCCGCTCCTCTTTCGACCATCATTTGATCTTATCACCTATTGTCTTTGTCTTCAGAGGCACATCCTGATGTTATAGGAAACGATGGGTTGGCTTCACCAGAAGGTTATCAAAAGGATCTCGCATACCTGAAGAGCAAGGTCTTGTCATTAAATTAGAATCCACCCTTACTATTATTCCCTAAAAGTTCATTCATTATCAGCTCTAGAATATAATCTTAGAGAATTCTTTTAATCTGTGATTCACATGCTTAAACATGTAGGAAAAGAAATAGAAAAATGACAAAAGTTGCATTTTTATTAATAAAAGTTGTTATTTTCTTCCCTTTTAAAAAGAAAATGAAAATGCAAAACTAAAGAGGCAGGGGGTGGGCTGGACCCAATGGGGGTGTTGCTGGGATTATTCATTCATCTTTATGTCTTGTTTTTGTCCTTCTATTCTGAGCTTATTTTCCTTCTACAGGTTGATGCTGGAGCAGATTTGATTGTCACCCAGTTATTTTATGATACTGATATATTCCTCAAATTTGTGAACGACTGTCGCCAAATTGGAATTACTTGTCCTATTGTTCCTGGAATTATGCCTATTAATAATTACAAGGGCTTTATTCGCATGACTGGTTTTTGTAAAACAAAGGTAAGCAAGAAAATTATATAGATCTTCCAGCATTAGATATTTTAAATTGTCTGTAATCTCAAGGACCTTGGGGTGCCTCAAAAAAGACATAGAGAGTTACATGATTGTTAATGCTGATATCTGTCTACGTGTAAACTGGAAGAAAAAAAAAAGTTGTTCCCTTCGGAACTTGAAAATACTAATAATAATGAAACTTCAGGAAGTGTATAAAAAGTTACACTATCAGATAAAAATTGATTGCAATTAGATAGATATACAAAACTTTAATAGTTAACTGCCTACTAGAGTATTAACCCACTATGTATTGATGTCTGTAATGCATACCAGTCACACTAAAAGTATATGAACCTTTTTTCAAAAAATAAAATAATTTTTTTCTTGCATGGGATGTGCACGTTGGTTGATTGTTGAGAATCAGTTTCCTGACATGCATCGTATATTTAAGTTCTACAAATAGTCCCTTTTCTGGTTTAAATGCCTTTTTTTTTTCAGTGCTTTGCCTTCATGTTCAGAAGATTGAATTTACAATTTGGTTGTACGTATCTGTTACAGTGGTCAATGAAAGTTTCACACTAGTACACATGTTTGTTATATGTTTACTTTTTACCAATTTGTTTTGTTAGTCAAGTGCAATTGGTTGTAATATATTGTTTCTTTTTTAATGAATCTAGATACCTGCTGAGATAATGGCTGCTTTAGAGCCTATCAAGGACAACGAAGAAGCTGTCAAGGCTTATGGAATTCACCTGGGAACTGAAATGTGCAAAAAGATTATGGCTCATGGAATTAAGACAGTGCATCTTTATACACTAAATATGGAGAAATCGGCATTGGCAATACTAACGGTTATCTCCTATGTCATGCAATATTCTAGCTTGTGATATGTATATTATCATGAACCAACTATTTTAAAATATTAGGCTGTTGGGTGAAAGCATATGACTGGTTTTATATCAAAAATGACCCCTTCACGCAAGAGCCTTCTGGGCTTGAAATGTGGTAATGCAGAGGTCCACTTTGTGCAGAAAGGCAATTTTTTATTGGAAGAAGGGATGCAGCTAGGATGGAACTTTATACGACTTAGTTATAGTGATTCTAATATAATATTATATCCTAAAAGCTTGAGCTGTTGGGGGTTAAAGCACATGAATAACTGTATATTTGACATTTTTTAATGTTATTTTGACAAGGCTTTACTTAATTGAAAACTGATGTTAATTTTATTGCTTGCAGAGCCTTGGCTTAATTGAAGAGGCCAAAATTCATAGATCCTTACCCTGGAGACGCCCTACTAATGTTTTCCGTGTTAAAGAAGATGTCCGTCCAATCTTTTGGTATATTACTCTTGCAATTGCCGTCTTGTTCCAAAGTACAAGAGCGTTGTTTGTGTTGATTTGAAGCACGTCTCACTTTGTTTTATCCAACTAATAGGGCAAATCGTCCAAAAAGCTACATATCAAGGACCATAGGATGGGATCAATACCCACATGGGCGTTGGAGTGATTCTGGCAACCCATCATATGGTGCACTAACTGATTATCAGGTGCAGATGATCATTTAGTGATTTTAATTTGTGGATGTTATGCTTTTATTATATTTCACGGATGATATAAAATTCTTTACATCACTAACAGATCAAAACCAAACATCTACATATCAAAACATATGGCTAAAATAATTGCAAGAGTACTAATACGTACATCAGTGCATAGCTGTTGGCAAAATAAAAACTCGAGTGATATTAGTCATTTGGATTATCTGGGTACAGTAGAATTTTATTGATTTGAGGTACATTTGGTTTAATTAATTTTGTGGTATAAAGAGTGCTACTCATGATTCAGCCTGATATGATTGCAATGTAGACGAAGCAATCTGCTGATAAGATGCAGCAACTAGAAACTAAAACTGCTACCGGTCCAAATTTGGAAAATACCATTGAAGTGAATCTTATTAGAGGCATATATCTGTTAAGAAGCACCAAGTCTTTGCATTCTTCTATTATGAATAGATTAATGTGGATGTTCTTTGGTGCCCTACATTGAAAAACATGGGTTTGGGCGGCAGTTTTTGTTAAATGTGATCCGGAAGCTGAATGAACTTTTTTATTTTTTGAACTATGAATAGAACATTAGAATGAAGGCCATATGAACAACCTAATAACTTTGTGAATCGAAAAAAAGAAAGGGAAAAAAGTAAGGAAGAATGAAATACTTACATTGAAGTCTTTAGAAATTGGTAAGTCTAGTAACTCTTTTGCTGCAATAACTGATCATTTATTCTTGCAGTTCATGAGGCCACGTTCACGGGACAAGAAGCTTATTGAAGAATGGGCAGTTCCCTTGAAAAGCATTGAAGATATTTATGAGGTAGGGTTAATTGTAATTGGATTGGCGATATATTTCATTCTCACGAAACTTCAAGATCAACTAAGTATTTGTTGATCATTGTTACATATCAGAGATTCAGATTGTTTTGCCTGGGAAAGTTGAGAAGCAATCCTTGGTCAGAACTTGATGGTCTTCAGCCAGAGACAAAGATCATAAATGAGCCTCTGGAGAAGATTAACATAAAGGGGTTCCTCACCATCAATAGCCAGCCAGCAGTCAATGGGGAAAAGTCAGATTCTCCTACTGTAGGTGGGTGTAAAAGATGTTATTTTGTATCTGTGCATGATTTTTTCTGAATTTGGATGGGCGCATTCTAATATGTGCTAACTATATATGACTAATTTTCTCATACAACTTAGCAAGTTAGATATATTTCAATATTTCTAAAGATTGCTTCTTTGAATGAGTTATAAGCAGAAGGTGCTAGATAGTCATAACAGGATGGAACTATAAACAGCCAAGCATGACTTCCTTCCAAAAAGTCTAGACTTTCATCAATATAAGTATTATCTTTAATTAGTTTTAGAGAGGTAATTGTTGGGTAGATTACACTTGGACGTGGTCTTCAAAGTAAGGGAAAAATATGCCCCTGTTTAATTCCAAAAAAAAAAAGTAAGGGAAAATTTGGTGACATGAGATAGTAAAATGAGATACTGATGAGAATTGTCTGATTTATAGTATATTGAGATTTCCTGATGAGAATGTCAAGTGAAATTATGATTGAGGTTATTGATGCCATCCATATTATTGGTAACATGAGATAGACTAACTTCTTTGTTTTGACATATTGCATAGGCTGGGGTGGACCTGGTGGATATGTTTATCAGAAGGCATATTTAGAGTTCTTCTGCTCCAAGGAAAAGCTTGATGCACTTACTGATAAATTGAAGGATAGACCATCCCTAACTTATATAGCTGTGAATAAAGAAGGGGTTTTGAAATCTAATGTGGGCCAAGCCGATGTGAATGCTGTGACATGGGGCGTCTTCCCAGCCAAGGAGATAATACAACCAACCATTGTAGATCCACTCAGCTTCAACGTCTGGAAGGACGAAGCATTCGAAATTTGGTCTAGAGGTTGGGCATCCCTATACCCCGAGGGTGATGCATCCAGGAAATTGGTTGAAGAGGTTGGTTTTTAAACCCACGAAACCTTAAACACTTGCACACAACCTTCTTAGAAATACATATATTTTTGTTTTTGGTTGTAAATGCTAGAGCTCTGATAATTCTTTCTAATTCTTTCACAGGTGGGGGGCAGCTACTTCTTGGTCAGTTTAGTCGACAATGATTACATCAATGGTGATCTTTTTGGTGTGTTTGCAGATTTCTGAGACGAGCTTCTTAATAAAGTAATTCTTTGACGATGTCAGTTCTGTTGCTCGTTGAGTTTTTTCCTTTCTTTTAATCCCCCTTGATGTGATTGTTCACATTAAAATTATTAAATAGGTGGTAATGTTCGAGTGGCAAATTAATTATCTGAAATATGCAAACATCTTAATTTTGTCATTCTTCAGAGTCGCATAAGTAATTACTCGTTTCATAAAATTACCTGTATGTTGACTTGAAGACAAGTCGCTCATTCCTTTGGATTTGATGATTGTATTACACCGAATGTTTATTTATAATATGAGTGAAAGTAGAATTAGAAAATTGAAGTCTCCTATCTGTTGTTTTGCTAAGATCAAGGTCTCGTTTTTCTTTATTTTTTTCTATGTTTTCCCCTTCTAATAAGAATCATCATCCCACTTTAGCAACTGTCCTCTGCTTCATTTATTAGAAACGTTGATAATCCGATGTAAAATGATTAGAACAGTAAGTAACCGAAAAGATGGCCATGGACATAGGCAAAAATCTGTGTACCTGTCTACGCATGCAAGGCTTGGAAGTATAAATCTATGATCGGAAAACTCAATATGAAAGAGATAAACTGTTCGTATTATGTGACACTGATTCAAAATGAATGAGCTCAATGTGTTGTTACAGACAGGGAACCTACTAACTGACTCTGTTAAATGTCCAAAGAAATAACAGGTTTGGTTGTTGTCAAATAAAGCTAATTTCCATGAGTCAAAAAAATAAAATAAAGCTAATTTCCAAGCAAGCAAATTCATGAAAGAGAGGTCCATCATTTTAATGTAGATGAGAACAGAGGAGTGGTGGTTGGTTGGTTTGCAAGTTGCAACCCAAGGTTCCTAAATCAGTGAGGAGATTGAAGCAATACTGCCTTCGAGTATAGACAACCTCAAGTCCTAGAAAAATAGTTTCCAAGATCCTTATTGCCAAAATTGTTGTCAAAAACAATTTTAATCTAGGAAAGCTTGTGAAGAGTATCACCAGCTACCACAATATCATCTATATTTAATGAGAAATAGTGTAGAATGAATTCGTTATTTTATGAACAAGGAATAATGTTTTTTGGTAAACCAAGGTATCCTCTATGGGAACTGTGAAGACTAATCCTTGAGGTATCTGAGATCCATTTAAGGGGTTGACCTCTCCCAACAAATGTTTTTCCATACGCACTGGCCATGGATCGAACTCAGGACCCAATGGTTAAGGGACCCAAGTATCTACCACTTGTGCCACATCATGTTAGTGAACAAGGAATAATGTGAATGAGCTTGTTTGATTCAAAATATAAGAAAGAAAATGATGTTTTTTGTTGATTCAAAATATAATAAACAAATACTATTTTTAAAATGTATTAAATGATAAATCTCAATTTTACCTCTATTTAAGTGGTGAAATTAAAGGTGGTGTATTGACACGTAAATATTAAATGATAAATGTCGTTGAAAAGTATGAGTGATCATAGTTCGAGGGTCAATATTGTCCAACGATAGGCGTCGTAGGATGAATCTTTTGGTAAATTGACACGGAGGCTTAATTACGAACAATATTGAAAGTGGTGAAATACCTTTCACTTATAGTTCGACGAACAATATTGACACGTAATTAAGCCTTTAAGCCTCCGCATTTTGAAAAGGAAGTATTAGCGTTGTGAAAAAAACAAATAGAGGAACCATGGTACTAACCTGTCTTACTAACCTAAAGACTATTCTAGTGGTGACAAATTCCTACTAGGGTCACTTAGTCATAACCAAGAAATCTTTCGGAAAGACATGGTTCTAAAGAATTAGAAATGAAAAGGGTCAAGTATTACATCAAAATCACTTATTTTTTAATTAGTAACAAACAGGCCCTTGAAAACGAAAAAAATAGCACATGCAAATGAAGGTGAGAGATTGTGGAGGGAAGAGGGTGATGGTAGGGATAGGGGAAATAGGGAATGGGAGTGCCGCATACCAGGTTTGATCCCGGGAGAAACCAAAAGATGTCCCTAGCTCCAACCAACTGAGCTATACCACTGAGACAATTAGTTTAAGTTTTTTGGAAATAGGTTTTCTGTTTGTCTATTTACAACTACAAGTAAGTTGGAGGTGACAAAATAAATTGGGGGAGGGGTTGATAACATTTACTGAAGCGAGTAAATTGAATTGGGCCCAAAATAGCCCAATACTCCTTCCTTCCCTGTTCAGCAAACTCTCCAACCCTAGCAGCCCACTCTCTTCCCCATGCTTCGTCTTCTCACCTTAGTCGCAAGGCAGAGGCTATACGCATAGAGGCTTCTAGGTCGACGGCGAACGACGGCTTAGCCGCGGAAGATAAGGTTCAACAGAGATTTCGTGGTTGGTTTCTGTGCATTCTTATTCAAAACTAACTACAGTGATTTTCCATAATCGCTATTTGATTTGCAAGGTATTGACCATTTGGCATGTCCATGAACTAAAACAATACAACTAATGTGATTTCTAGGTCTAAATTAGAACGATTAACTATTCCTACTGTTCCCTTTTGCAGAAGAAAGATCACAATCATGGTGCAGTGGCACAGACATATTTTCCCAATTATTCGTCACATTCATAAGAGAGTAGACAATGTCAATCATTTGGCTGCAAACACTGTAATTTCTCGCTTAGCTTCTTCTCTTTCACAAGGTAATTTTTTTAAGTTTTCTGCTCATAAAAATCACTGAAGTTTGTAAGGGTTTATTAGCTAAAGCTTTTATTTGGTAATGTAGGCCAGTTACAGAGGACATGGAAAACACCTTTACCAAGTATCTCAAGGCCTTTCTATCACCGTTTCCAATATCAGGTTTGATTGCACCATCATCATCAGTAATGCTCTATTCACCAACTGTTTACAATTACAACATTCAGTAATGCTCCCCCTCTATGCTAGAATCATCCTATTTATACCTGATAGGACTTAGGACTCTAACTAACCCCTTAACCAACTCCTATTCTTAACCACTAACTAACTAACTAACTAACTAACTAACTGCCCTTATTATAAGTAACAACCCTTATTACAAGTCCTAACAGTATAGCTGTCAATTGTCATATAATTAGTTTCCTTTCTTTATTGAATTTCCAATGTTGAATTGTAAATCTTGAGTTTATAAAATTGGTTGTGCCGAGGGATTCCTCAACGGCCTTGGCAAGTTGAGGATCATTTGGTAGGTTGGAAATGATAGATATATAAAAGCATTCACAAGATGTCACCTAATAGGTTAAGTTTTTGGATATTTTTCAATTGACATGGTATTAAAACCTTTACATGACCAATTTGTCTGGGGTTTCGAGCCTTGCTGGCCCATTTGCTAAATTTAGATTAATTTTTTTACACCAGGTTGAATTTGATTACGAGAAGTTATTTGGTTGGGTGACATTTGTTTTGTTAAGGTGTTCCCAATGGGAAGACCTTAACACCTCCCCATGTCTCTAAACTGCACTGGTCCATTTTTGTTTTCTTCGGGATGATTATTTATATTTCTTAGACACTCACTTTTTGGAAATGATTAATTCTTTATCATAGGAAATCTCTTAAAAAATGTTGATCTTTCATAGATACACTATTGGGTAATTTCATTCCTCACAGTGGTTTCTTTTGTAAATTGTTTGTTTTGAATTCATTCTCCTAGCACAGAGAAGTGTGCCTCAATAAATTTAGTAGGAAATACAAAGTTTGTTCTTAGGCGATGAATTTATTGTTATAATCGTTATATATCTGATGGATTTAGTTAATATCCTCTTCTGCTTTAGATGTCTTGTATTTATTACCGAGTTTTCTATTTCAGGGAATTTCAAGTTCTACTCAGTTGCTAAAAAACTCATCTGAGGATGTACCTGTTTCGTCGCCATTAGCAATATTGGAAAGTTCAAAAGGTGGAGACCAAAATCAGAAAGCTGTTACTAAGGCAGAAAAAGTTCAAGCAATACTAAAGAAAATAAAGCAGGTTTGAGATGCCCTATCTCTTCGTGCTAGTGATGGATTGCTTTTGGTTTTCTTATATATGCATGATTTGGATGAGAGTGTTCAATGTTACGCTAAGGACATTTTTGTTAAACCTGAAAAGTTCAGTATTGAAGTTAGCGTTTCGAAAAATAAAAAATGTATGAAGAGATTTTAAGATTGCTAAAAAGTGCATTAAAGAAAACCATTAGCAGTTCGTATCCTAAACAGGGAAACTGTAAATAAATTAATGTCATTTAATTATCTAGGTAGAGAGAGAGAGTTACTGGTTTGTTCATTCAGTTCTGCCCATGTGCTAAATGTATTCAGCCTATTTCACGTAAACAAATTATTTTAAGCTTTTATTATTGAATATTCTGATAAAAAATTGAACTGGAAAATCCGAGTGATCCATGATGAGCAAAGTCCTGTCACTGGTATAAGAAGTAACATGATGTGGAAACTGAAACACGAAATTAGACTGATAAGCTGAATTTCAAGGATCTGCATGTCCCTTCCGCATATCTCAATTCTTCCCTAGCATAGTTTCTCTCATTTACCAACTCCTTGCACTCCCTGTGTTCCCTGCCTTGGGTACTGAGGCACAAACTCCCTGTTTCAGCCTCGGTAGCTGGTAAAGTTCCACCAGCGCTCTTCTAATTCTTCCAATTACACTCCTTTGAAGTAGGAGGGTTTCTAACGCTTCTTAGTTTTACATATTCAGTGTTGAATCTTTTAGATTCATCATGAAATCATCAAATAGGCCTTGATCTTCAAAATGGTTTACCTCATTTTATGTTCATGATTATATTCCGTTAAGATAAGATCTAACTGCTTATAATTCAATCTGGCATTAGTTTCTGAAATGTTTCAATTCATGTTCTATTCATGATTGGTTGTTTGATTGCCAAATCCAATGCAACTGCTTAAAATCCAATATTTTTATGGTTGAGCCTTAGGTTTCTTTTATTGTGTGATTCACAAGTAAATGTTTTAATTAAACATTATTACTCTTTATTTGTGAAAATATTGTGCGTTTTCACGTTTTCATTGATTAAGTATTTCTTTAGACTCAAGTGCTAATCACTTTTCTAGTACGCATATTAAAGTGGATGTAAGAAGCTGTCAACACAAATACATTCAGCATCATAATGAGATGACAATTGAAAAAGAGTAATGTTTTGTTTGAGTGGTTAAAGTGCACCTGTGGACCAGAATCCTCTGCCATATAATATAATTTTAATAGATTGTGAAGATTCATTACCTGTGACATGTAAGAGAGGTTAGGTACATAATTTGTGAAAATTGCAAACTTATACTCTGCCTCAAATGTGTCTCTGATTCAACCTCATACCACGATAGCTGTGTGTATGGAAATGACGATGTGATGCAGATAAGAAACGGAATAAGGGCTCTCAAGGAAAACAGAGATATCATGTAATAAGAGTGTAATAACTAATAAGAGTGTGGTGAGGGTATTTGGGTAAATAATGAGTGGGGTAGGATTTTTAGTTGGCAAATTGTTATGCCTTAGTAGTATAAATAGTGGGCCAAGGGAATTGTAGAGGTGTGAATATTAGAGTGACCATTATGGTTAGGTAGAGAGAGAGTTTTCACCTTCTCTGAGGAGCTTTGCTCGGGTAGATTGGAATTGTTTTCCCTTTACAGTTTATCGTTTTTCAGTTCAATCTATTCAGTTTTTCGTTCTTGAAATAAGCCCCAAGTCTCAACAACCAACCAACCAACCCGGAATATTCTTGAAATAAGAAACTCAGGCCGTTTACTTCCGTGTTTCCCGTTCATTTCCACCAAAACTAATAAACAGTAGATAATGCATTCTGAAAGTTTTTGAAAATGCATTTTTGAAAACAGAGCCAATATTATTGAAAATTTGGAAATTGCCAAAAAGCTGTTCACTATTTCCAAAAAATGCATTCTAAAAACGTGTTCCATCTTCTGTGATATAATTGCTAGTTGTGCTGGGTTCTGAAAATACTTTTTATGACTATTTCAAGAAACTTTGGTGCCAATACTTCAAATGAAGATTAAAATTAAAAATGTTTTTAAAAAGTGGCCCCTTAGCACTTCTCTTTACTCTCCATTCTCAAGTCTCAACAACCAACCAGACTATTCTTGCAATTTGATAAATTTTGAAAGCCTATCTTTCTAATTAATTAGAAAAATTTAAAATTAATAAGTGCGGTTTATCTTACCAGTTACCACCTATCACCAGCAATTTTAGTTGTTCATGAATCATGGGTGAACCACACGCTTTTATTGTTCACCCTAGAATTCACTTGCTTGTTAGGAAACGGTTATTATAATCATTATGTAGCAACTATTTGCAAACAGTTTGGCATCTAATTTTCTGGCCCTTGATTTGCCGCCCTTTGACATGGATTGCTCTGGAAACTGTGATACATCATAATTTATGGTTAAAGTTTCAAGGGGTTTGATTAGTATCTTGTCTTCATTTTTCAAACTGTATTTTAGAGTCCAAAAAAGGTCAACTTGGTTGCTGCTTTAGTTCGTGGTATGCTTGTTAAAGATGCATTGATGCAATTGCAAGTGACAACAAAGCGAGCTTCAAAAACTGTATATCAGGTAATAATAGTTGGTATTTTTCATTGTCATCTACTTGGACAAGACTCTAAAAGCAATATATCTAATTGCTTTCTAAGTTTTTCTGGGTTATGCATCTGATTTTATATATCGTTTTTCTTCATTTTTTTTTCTCATAGCCCTTTCCCTTTTTGTTTTTGATTTCGAGTTATAGACAGTGGGATAATGCTGTGACTAAGAGTTAAAGGAGTTGCATAAACATGTCCTACTATTTTGATATATGCACAAAATTATCTTTCATAATTTACATTTTAGGTCTGTTCAATTTGAAACCAAGACAAAGGTTCTTTTATTAATCATGTTTTAAAGTTCTAAATTTTGCAGGTTATTCATTCAGCCCGAGCAAACGCCTCTCACAATCATGGGTTGGATCCGGAACGCCTCATTGTTGGTAATAATTTTATGCTCAAGAGCTAAGTTGTTTTGTGTCACCTTGTTTCTCTCTACTGATTCCTGTTTCTTACAGCCGAAGCATTCGTAGGAAAGGGGAATTTTTTAAAGAGACTCTCCTTCCATGGCAAAGGTAGATCTGGTGTGAAACACAAACCAGAATGCAGGCTAACTGTTGTCGTAAGAGAGATAACCCCTGAAGAAGAGGCAGATATTGCTAGGTTGAAGGTCCATAACTTTAAGAAGATGACCAAAAGAGAGAGACGACTTGTGCCACACCAGCTTATTGAGACCACTCCTGTTTGGGGTCGTAAAAGCAAATCTACCAGTCAAAACTCCAGTGCTGCAGCTGCATGACCTTTTTGCTTATTTTCAAGTTTCAGCCTTTGATTCATGGTTGTGGCATTTTTTTTGGTTGGAATAGATTCTTGTGCATTGCGTTTAAACATTGTAGAAATATGCAAATTAAGTTTCATGCCGAGACTAATTTTAAATGCCTAGGTTATGTATTAAGAAATGTGTCTGCTCCTTGTTAGAAATAATAAAAATTTGTACTGAACCATGATTCGTATTATTCTCATTTATTAGCTACATAATTGGACTAATGGGAAAACTATTACTCCCCCGGTTATAAAACTAGTGTAGGGTTTTTTTACAAAGACTAAGCAAATTTATCATGGAATTAAAAAGCGTTACAATTTTTCTATTAACTATTAAGTATTACTATTATCCATAGTCATGAATGCAACTGAGGTAGTGGCTTTTTTTTATAGGCAATGTTAGTGGGGGTGGTGCACTCATTCGGTATCCTTTAGCTCGTCAACTGAGCTACCTACTTGGGATTGAGGTAGTGGCTTTGAAAGTCCATGACTTCGGTACTTTGTTTTTTTACAGAGTAAAAAATAAGGTAAAATAAGAGTATTAATTGAGAGCGATAAACATAAGAGACACGATGTTCTTTTGGGGTTTGGATTCTTAAAATACATAAAATAATATATATATATATATAGAGAGAGAGAGAGAGAGAGAGAGAGAGAGAGAGAGAGAGAGAGAGAGAGAGAGAGAGAGAGAGAGAGAGAGAGAGAGAGAGAGAGAGAGAGAGAGAGAGAGAGAGAGAGAGAGAGAGATGATAAAAATTTGAGAGTGTAGAGGATAATTGAGAAAGTGTTTTAGGAGAGGATCTAAATTTGTCTTTTTGCCTCTCTCCAATGGCTTAGGAGCAATGAACATGAAAAGTTAAAATAAAATAACGTTACGATGAAAAATAAAATAATACTTATTTATGTTGCTAATTTTTTGGACAAAGAGAGCATTTGTTTGATGTGTTCCATTGAGAAAGTAGGTTAATCAAAGAGTTTGTAAAACGGGCGTTGAATAAAATGGTTCGGAAAACAGTGACAAAAATAGAATCGGTTTGAATTGATTATTTTTCATCGTTATATTTTTTTGTGATTCATTAATTTGACAAAAAATGTTTTCTAATAAAGGTTTGACGCCATGATTTAGAGGTTCACACTATTATTGACTTAACTAACTCTTTATATTTCACAACTTATCATAAAAGAACATTACGATGATTGTAATTTTTTGATCTGAAAAGAACAACATTACGATGAAGCTGTAGGATGCTGAGAGAGAAGTAAGCAGGCCAAAAACTAATATCTGATGCATGCAATTAAGGAAATGCCAGTATCTGAATGCAATAGCTACTAGTACCAAGAAATTCAAAATTGGTTAGCCAGCTACATAGACTTTAATCTCAATATGCTTTTCATTTCTTTGCTGCTAACAAGAAAAAAAGAACTACTTGCATTGGTAAAGAATGGCATCGACAGAAGTTTTTACTCACTGATGCTCCAAAAGGATATATTTTCAGGTACACTAAAAGGAAACAGTAAGCCCAGTTTTTTAAAAGGAACCGGGCTATGTTAAGTGACAGCTTTGTATTACATAAATCTAGTCATGGCGGTAAAAATAATGATATGTACAGTCATAAATATCTAGTTGATATGAATTGATCACATCACTAGTGGTCTTCTATCTTCAGTAACCCATCTAAGCTATGAAGAACATCAGATATGCCAACAAAGTAGATGTTTGATTTGTCTCCAGCAATGAATTCATATACTCTGTTGTTCAACTGAATAAAACTTACACCGGGAACCTTTTCCACACCATTATCCCGCATAACCTTCCTTACAAACCGAGCTTCACTCCACCTACCAAGCGAAGCATAAGTATTCGACAAGAGCGAATAATTCCCACAATTGTGTGGCTCCAACACTATAAGATGACGCAAAGCTTCTGCTGCTAGCTCAGCATCACCACACCTAGTAGAGGCAGCAAGAAGGGATCCCCATATAGCTGCACTTGCTTCAAATGGCATCCGCCCCACCAGTTCCTTTGCTTCTTGAAGATGGCCAGCACGCCCAAGCAAATCAATCATGCAGCCATAGTGCTCAATTTTGGGTTCAATTCCATATCTGGATCTCATAGCCGTGAAATAATCGCGGCCTAGTTCAACCAATCCAACATGACTACAAGCAGAAAGGATGGCGATAAAGGTGACTTCGTTTGGCTTAACTCGACCCTCCTCCTCCATGCGAGAAAATACATGAAGGACTTCCTTTCCTAGACCATGGAAAGCAAGCCCCGCAATCATTGTTGTCCAGGTTATAATTGTTTTATGCTTCATGTTCTCAAACAGTTGCAGTGCTTTACTTATGTTACCTGATTTGGCATACATGTCTATGAGTGAGTTATAGAGAGGGACAATCTTACGCAAGTTATGCTTTTCAATGTAGTTGTGAATCCACTCTCCCAAGTGAAGAGCACCCAAATCAGCACAGGCAGATAGCACAGCCAGGATTGCAATTTCATCTGGCTTGACATTCTCCAGCTGCATTCTATGGAAGAGCGTGATAGCCTCATTGGGATTCTGAGCCTGCACAAGGCATTTAGTAAACATGTTAGAACAGGACAATATATTTTAAAAACCTGAAAATCGTGGTTAATCGAATTCAGTTTATGGTTACTCATATATTTTATTAAATTGAATTAACCACAATTTTAAACTGCATGCATATGCATTAACTAGGTGTTAGAAATTTTGGATGTGAAAATATCTTTTTTGAATAACATAAGAGAACATGGCGTGCTCCACTGAAACCTTACCTGTGTGTAACCTGAAATAAGAGCAGTCCAGGAAACAACATTCTTATCCATCTGAGGCATAGATTCAAACATGTTCCGAGCATTAAACATATCACCAGCCTTAGCATAAGCCGCAATCATAGCATTCCAAACCAAACTATGTTCAAATCCAAAAAAACTAAATTCATCAAACACCTTACGTGCAGAAGAAACATGATTACCACAAAAAGAATACATCTTCACAAGCGAAGTAGCAACAGAGTAATGCAAGTCCAAACCAGCAACAACAGCTTGACAATGAACCTGCTTACCCAAAACGACGTCGGATAAAGAAACAACAGCTTTAAGAGCAAAAGGAAAAGTGTAAGAGTCAGGTGACAAAGAAAGGAAACGAAGGGAATTGAAAAGAGAAATAGCACGTGTTGGATTGGAAGAGGAAAGAGCGTGGATGGTGTTTGTGTAGACGAAGATGGTTAGAGGACGGTGGTTTTGGTGGAAAGTGAAAAGGGAATAAGCGTAAGAGGGGAAATTGAGAGTGGTGGAAGTGTGGATTAATTGGGAAAGGAGAATATCGTCTTGGTCGAGTGCTCTTGTTAGCATCAAGGAGTGGGTTTGTTCTAGGTGGGTTAGATTGGTGCATTTGGAGAGTAGTAGTTCTGTCCATTGTTGCCATTGACTCCCATCACACACTCTTCGAGTTTGAGTTCGAAGAAATGCCAAATTCATAGATGATGATGACATTAACACACATACACCACCATAGTGGTGGTGAAACCATAAAGTGACCTCATAATAATTGGTTAATATAATTAACGCGTAAATATGTTTTAGGCCTCCAAATAGGCATTGGTTTAAGTTTCTGAAATTTTTTTTTTTAATAAAAAACCCTTACAAAATATACTTTTTTTTTATAAGCAAGGTTAGTGGGGTGGGGAATGTTAGTTTTCGGGAATCCGAAACCTCCTTCTTGCACTCTTTTAGTGTACTTTTTTGATATCTCTTAGCTCGCCAATTGAACTACCTACTTAGGGGATATAAACCCTTTTGTTAACTCAACTTTAAAAAAAATGCTAAGTTTGCAAATAAAAGTCTGAATTGTCATTTATATTTTTTATTTTTTTATACTGACTTGTAATGTTAAGTCATTATTATTTTTTTTTGACAACAACCAAGTCAAGTCATTATTTTTAATTTTCATTATTCCCCCATCTTTGAATTCCCCGCCTTCCTCATCTCCAGTTTCATCTGGATAACCAAAACCCTCTCTCTTTCTTTTTCTATTCCTCTTTCTCTTTCTCTCTTTCTCTCTTCCCCAACATAACTATTTCCTTACCCATTTTTGTTCCACTTCCACCATTGGTGAAACCATGTAAACCTGAATCTGAAGGATTAGGGTTCCTTTTCAGATTGGGATTCAGATTCTGAATTTGGGATTCACCTAACCAAACCTCTAATCATTTGCACACCTTTCTTATTCTAACATAACATTCCTTTCCTCATTCACCAAAACCATTTATTCCTTTCATTTTCCTTTTTCTTTTTTTTAAATTGCATTGCATTTTCCAGTAACAGATCTGTTCTGTACTGTGCTTCCGATCTTAGTGATTGGTATTACGCAGTTAGTAGATGTTTTATCCTTGATTCTGTTTATGTCTTTCTGTCTTGAGATGGTCGATCTTGAGGAGGTCGATCTTGAGGAGGTCGATCTTGTTTAGTCTTGACTTGGTCGATCTTGAGGAGGTCGATCTTGATCGGTCTTGAGGTGGCGGGGTTGTACCTGCAATAACACTCCGACGCTCAAGTCAGTATTTGAGTGAATGAGTCTAAGTTGTAAAGATCCCTCTCTTTATGAGCATTGAGTGTGGTATTTATAGAGATTGAAGGTGCTTGGCTTGATGCATTTGGGCCGTTCGATCTTGCATAATGATCATGGCCGTTGATGAATGGATTTCTCTTCCACGAATGGGCCTCTAAGTAATTGGGCCTTGGGGGTGTAAATAACAAATTCTAATTACCATAACAGTGGCCCCCCAAGTCTGGTCGCTTGAGGAGCGATCTTGACTTGATAAGATGATGCGGTTTTGCGTTTTTGGCTCTTTGAGTAGAAGTTCCTTTAGTCCTGAGCCGATGCCGATCTTGATTTTTAGGACCTCGTTACGAGCTTTATGAATGCTTTTTTAATTCTGCATGTCATGTGTGTCGTTTCGCACCCGAGGGACTCGAGGTGGATATGTACGATGTTTTCAGATTACGAGCTTTATGACTGCTTTTTTAATTCTGCATGTCATGTGTGTCGTTTCGCACCCGAGGGACTCGAGGTGGATATGTACGATGAAAGAACGTCGGTAAATGAGGAACTCGATTTACCGGGCTCGAACCTATAGGGAAGTTTACCAGGACTCGGCCCAGATTTAACTCGTCCTGTAGGGGTATCGGCAGCTGTGGCCGATGGTCGTTCTTAGGACGTTTCGATCCTTGAAGACCTGGTCTCTTTGAGATAGTTTACTGAGACTCGGCTCGGACTTAACTGTTTCTCAAAGAGTTTGCGACCTTGGGTGGTCGCTCAGGGAGATCATTTAAGATCGGTCCCAGGTGGAGGAGAACGGGAACCATTCCCTCGTTGACGGCGTGGAGGACAACGATGATCGTTGAGATCGTTATGTTGTCGATCTTGCAGGGAGAATGATAAAATGGGCTGTAGAACTATCAGATTTTGGAATTACGTATGAAGCTCGAACAGCTTTAAAAGCACAAGTTTTGGCGAAATGATCCCAGCTAACATCGAATCTGATGTACGGATCCTACCTGTCGATGGATTCTCTAACCCAAAAGATTGACAGAACTTGGAACGCGACGAAGTTGAAGAGTTATTTATCTTTCGAAAAAGGGATCGTGTACATTTCGCATAAGGGACACCGTAGCGTGCTCCGATCTTATGTAAATACAAACGACTTATTTATAATGAAGAAAGGTAATCTTTCCGAGGTTCCACGAATTCTTTCAGTGATCGATGTCGATGCGGGGTTTTGATGGTTCGGCATGTGACGATACTTTGTCGATCTTGGCATTCTCTTCTTCGTTGATGAAACACTGGGATAGCTCGAGGAACTCCTGCAAGGTGTTAGGTTCCCAAGTGTTAATATGCTTTCGGAACGAGCTTCCAGGAAGCAGACCTTGGGCCATGAAGAAGATTCGAAAAGCGTCGTCTAATTGTCGAACCTGAAGAGCTTCGTTGTTGAATCGCTCTATGTATTCTCTCAGGGGCTCGTTTCCCCTTTGTACAATGGATGCTAAAACATTCTTGTTTTTGGGTTTGCTCTTGGAATGGGCAAAGTGCACCGAGAAATGTTTCGCTAATTGGTCCCACGAGGAAATGGTGTTCGATCTCAACGTCCGAAACCATTCGGAAGCCATTTTGTCTAGGGTTAATGGGAATATTCGGCATTTCATTTCCATCGGTACGTTCCGGTAATGCATGGTCGTGTCAAACTGATCGAGATGCCTGTCGGGGTCGCCCGTTCCGTCGTAAGTCTTCAGTCCTCCAGGTGGTTTTTCGAGATAACGTGGGACTCGGAAATTATCGATTGCTTTTGTGAACGGACCTTTTCGCCCAGGTTGATTCGCCCGAGATTGTGGTTGGTGTCTGTAATGAGGATCGGGATGTCCGTATCGTCGCGGTTGATTGTTTTGAATGTTGTCGCGGCTCCTTGAACGTCGTCTTGGCGAGGTCGAGTCCCTGTGTGGATGATGTTGAGGGGGGTTATATGAGCCTTCAAGATTTTCGAAACGTCGAACCGGAGGAGGACGGGAACCATTCCCTCGGTGACGACGTGGGGGAGAACGATGATTGAGCTTTCTCCTAGGGGGTGATCGACGAAAGAGTCTTCTTTGAGTTGGGTTTCTTTCCTCAAGGGAGTCCTGCCCGGACGATTGTTGGTCCGGAACGTTCCGACCTTGAAGCCTTGCTACCTCGGCTTCGAGGTTAGTGAAACGGTCGCTTCTTTCTTCGTTTACGGCTTCTTGTCGGGCCAGTAGCTGAATGAGCTGTTGAACAGCATCGGTCAAAGCTGGAAGTAATTGAGGAGGCGGTGGTAAGCTCGCTTCATCTGTGCTTGAATGTACACGGGGCGGTCCTGTGTTGGGATATTGGTTTCGAGCTTGTGATGAATTTGTGAGTTCCTGGACGTGGCCTTCAGGGGTTCGTTGAGGACCGACCTCGGGTTCGGCCATTAGACTAGCCGGTCTTGATTGGCGTGTTGGCGCCATTTTTAAGATCAAGGAGATGGTGGGAAAAATAGGGTACTGATCCTCCCACTGTGGTCGCCAATGTTCTGTACTGTGCTTCCGATCTTAGTGATTGGTATTACGCAGTTAGTAGATGTTTTATCCTTGATTCTGTTTATGTCTTTCTGTCTTGAGATGGTCGATCTTGAGGAGGTCGATCTTGAGGAGGTCGATCTTGTTTAGTCTTGACTTGGTCGATCTTGAGGAGGTCGATCTTGATCGGTCTTGAGGTGGCGGGGTTGTACCTGCAATAACACTCCGACGCTCAAGTCAGTATTTGAGTGAATGAGTCTAAGTTGTAAAGATCCCTCTCTTTATGAGCATTGAGTGTGGTATTTATAGAGATTGAAGGTGCTTGGCTTGATGCATTTGGGCCGTTCGATCTTGCATAATGATCATGGCCGTTGATGAATGGATTTCTCTTCCACGAATGGGCCTCTAAGTAATTGGGCCTTGGGGGTGTAAATAACAAATTCTAATTACCATAACAAGATCCAAATGGCTCTATCATGCATTACTTCATCAACATTTGGATCCAAAATTCTGAAACCCGCGTCAACATTTCTGTCACTACGACGTCGTTTCATTTCATCTTCAACAGATACCCTAACAGTTGAAACTTCCATACCGTTCGTTTCACACAACTGCGATGCGCCGTCGCGTACGGTGGAAACAACCGCGTCGGAGATAATGTCGTTCTTCAACGACATGGTGTTGATGCGACGGGTGGAGATCGCGGCGGACTCGCTCTACAAAGCGAAACTGATCCGCAGATTTTGTCACCTCTATAATCCGCCATTGATAACATCGGTGCTTGCTTTTTGATTCAATGTGATTTTTAAGAGAGATATCATTGCTAATCAAGGTTTGAGTATGGTTCTGTTGATATCTAACACAACCTGGGAATCTAGATGGCGTGTTTTTACTTCAATCGAACTAATTGAATTGAATTTGTGGGTTTTTGTGTTAGGAATCAATTTGGGAATTTAGGGTTTCTGGGAAGACGGAAAAGATTGAGAGAGATGAAGAATAAAAATTAATTAAAATAAAAAGTAATGACATGGTCAGTCCAATCAGCATCAAAAATAAATTAGAAAATATAAATAAATGAAAACTCAGACTTTTGTTAGCCAACTCAGTGTTTTTGTAACGCTGGGTTAACAGAAGGCTTAAACCAAAACACACTATATTTACAGGGACCTGAAATATATATAAGCTTATAATTAATTAATTATTGATTATATTTATGAAAAATTGAATAATGGATAGGATTGCAACTAGGTAAGGGTAGAAATGAGTTAAGTTGAGTCAAGCTGGATTCAGCTCGAAATTGGACTTGAGGTTGATATAAACATATTTCCAAGCTAAAGTTTGACTTAATTTAAGCTCTTTAATAGCTTGAGAGCTTGAATTCCTTTTTCTTTTATTTTAGAGGTCTTTGACCCCGTTCTAATGTCTAAGAGAAAGGGACAAACTCGGATATTAGTCAAGTTTGTCCCTTTAGACAGTGTTATAATACAATGTTATTTTCCCATATGTTTTGTGTGGATATTATTTCAGACTACTATTCAACTACTTAACACTATATTTTAACGGTTGTTTTATGCATTTGACTAAATACTGCAAGTATTTTTTATATTCGTACCTCCTTCATAACAACAGATAAAAAATATTAAACTTTAGGCTAAAATACATTTGAGGTCCTTTAAGTTATTTTACAAATTTACGTTAGTATTTTGAGTTTTTCCCCAACAAAGTCCTTTACGTTTCAAATTTCTGACACAAAAGACTTTTGTAGACTTTCCAACCATCTCCATTAACGACTGATGATGCATCTGTTTATGTGATCACATGGCACAACTAACGGCTAGTATACATGACAAATAATAAAAAAGGTGGTTTTTTAACAATTAGAAAAACAAAACCAGTTAACAAAACAAATTAACAAAAATCAAAATCAGTTAGTTCTTTGAATAGAAAGGGAGAGGCAGAGGATTTTGGAAATCGCACCAAGACGGTATTAAGGTTCATGCGAAGAAAATTGGGGGAAGGGGGGGAGATGAAATCGCACTTGAAGATCACACATATTAATACGAAATCCACAAGAAAATGAGATTTCATCCCTAATGGCGAAAAGGTACAAAAAGTTTTGGTTTCGTTTAGGGTTTTGGAGGAAAATTGTGTTACTGATTTGTGTTGTTGTTGTTTATGGTTTGAAACAAAAAACATGGGTTGTTTACTTCTCGTGTTTTTGTTTATAGCATGTGAGGTGATTTGTTTATTATTGTTACGGTTTGAAAAGGAAAAAAATTGCTTTCCAAACTATTATTTGGTTTGTTATTGTGTGTGGGTTATGTGTTTTGCATGCGAGTCGTGTTATTGGATTTGTTTAACGTGCATGGTTCTGCTATTTTAATTTGTTTAATATGTGTTCCGGACTGAGCTACACCTCGACTCGACCTAGAAAAGTCGTGGTAGGCAGCCCGGATTATTAATGACCAAAGGTTGATCTTCTCTCTACATCCGGCTCCAGACACAGATCACGATCCGTGCCACACTTACATCAAAGGCCACCAACGCGTCACATCCAACAGCCTAGAGCTAGTCAGACCAACTCTATAAGTACCCGCGCATGTCCACGTCCCAGGTACGATCTCATAGCCCATCTTACCATATACTTTACCATACTGACGTGAGCGTGAGTGTGTGCAGGTACCACACCCACGTCGGTCATCAGCTCGTAACTCGGAGGGTACGTCGATTGAAGCCATCTCAACCTCATCTTAAGTCCTACACCAGAACATTGGCGACCACAGTGGGAGCTCAGCTTCCACATCTCTCTACCTTCTCACGTGCTTCTTTGATGAGATCGAATCAACAAATATTCAGCAATGGAAGAAAGCGACATCGAAGTCGGCACCGCCCCCCTACGACGGGAACCTAAGCCCACAACAATGGTCATCATTGGTTTGCTCCCGGAGGAACCTGTGGAGGTCTCTCTATCGAAGAAAAGGCGCGTGACACTAATCAAACGTCAGAGCGCGACGTCCCGCCATGCGCAGCGACGACCTCCTTTGTCCTTCGACGATTCCGACTTACCGAGTAACGGGCCAAACAAAGAATAAATCAAAGGAAAAGAGATTGAAATAGAAAGAACGAGAAGTGTGACTTACAATTAAATGCTTGATGTCAAACCCAAAAAGTCTTCAACAAACTATGTAGAAACAAAATTCAAGTTTAAACAAGATGAATAACACTGAAAGGAGAAGAGACATGAACATCAAAACCGGAATGAACATCAAAACGCGAAATATGGAAGAAATGAAAGAAATAGAAACAAACCTGAATGAGAACAATAATGAAGCAATGTTTGAAGAAGAAGAATCAGATCCGATGCGCCATGGTTCATGTGATGTGCGATTTGGGATTAGGGGTTCAAGTGATGTACGATTTGGGAGTAGGATTCTTGTAACACCTCATTTCTACCCGGTAAAATAATACGAAAATCAGAGTTATAAAAATTTCCAACAAATAAATGGAGCGCTACACTTTCAACTAAAAACAAAACAACATAATCAATTCGCCTGTGAAATCAGATACATAACACGCTAACTTGAATGAACCAATAAACAAATCTTTTTAGTCTTTAAAACAAGTCAACTTTCAATACTACGCAGCGGATTCACAACAAAAGTCAATTCAAAATAATCGTGGCATCTTTAACCAACTTAAGACAGCTCAGATTTAGCAAAAACTCTTAATAGTAACGACTTTTAGTTCAACAATAAAAATAACATAGCAAATAAAGAAAACAAGTGTTCATCTCCCCCGAGTGTTACGTATCAGAGCGACGACACCGACTCGAACTAACGAAGGTAAGCAGCCTTCATTCGTGATTACCTGCACGTTACCAACGGGTGGGTAACATTCAAACAGAAGGGGTGAGATATCGAACCATATAATAGAACATATGAAAAACAGTACATTAGAATCAGAAGACATAAGTTCACCACTTCACCGTCATCAAACAACTTCAATCAGTCACAAGTCATCAACATAGCCACTCAAGTATGCAATATGAATGCGACTCAATACTATGCACATGCATGTGGTACCATTGGAGCAGAACTCCCGTCGCTGAAATCTGCCAATAAATAGAGGCATCAACAAGGCATAAGCCTTCAACATAATTTGCCAGTCCAGGCCGTCGTGTTTTGCCAGTCCAGGCCGTCGTGTTTTGAGCATAGCTCCAACATGAAAATGCTATGTATGCGACGCGATGTGAATGCACAAACAACTAACAATGATTACATAGCAACACCACAACAACAGGATTCAACATTGGCCATAGGCCTACAACTTGATATTTTGCCAATAAATAGAGACAATCCAACTAGGTGCAACATCATCAACAAATCAACAACTGAGCCAACAATTTAGCAACTTAACAAGTTAATGTTGCGCCCGAAAAAGTCCCTGAGGGAATCATTCTTCGTTTACAACTTTTTGAAAATCAATGAAGTCGCCACCAATATTTTTTTTTATCAGGAAAATATTGAGGAAAAACCTTTTGGAAAGCGGATGGCCTTTTGGAAAACCGGAAAGATTTGGGTTCGGGGGTCGGTTAGGCATGGGGAAGGTTTTAGCACCCCACGCCTCCTTTCTACCGAAAGTGAACTTTTAATTAAATGTGTGGTTTTAAGTGCTGATTTGGAAAGTACTTAAAGCTGCCCCTTTTTCGAAAAGAGAATGAAAAGACTTAATGAAAATTTTTATTTTTGGCAAAAGTGTTTGTTTTTTTTTAGGGAAGGAAAAAATGTTTTTAGTTTATTGTGCTTGACGGAGGATATCCGCTCCTACGTATCTCCCGGGGCGATGGAGAATTCAAAGCTACGTAGTTCTGGTTTTTTTTGAAAAGGTTTTGTTTTTTTAATCTTTTTGGATTTTTTCGCAAAGGGGTTGAGCGTTCGCAGTGACCAAACAACAATGGTTCAGAGTGGTCGCGCTACTAACTCTTATGAAAATGAATTATCATTAACGTCCAAACGGCAACGGCGCGAGTGACGACTAATGATAATCGGTTTTTATTTTGAGCATTGAAAAGGTTTTCACGATTGAAGGAGAGCGTTTGTGAGGACCAAACAACAACGGTTTAGAGTGGCCACACTACTAGCTCCCACAGGAATGAAATCATCACCCACAATCAAACGGCAACGGCGCGAGTGACCATTAGTGATGATTAATTTTGATTTCGACGTTTGAAAAGATTTGTTTTTGAAAAGTGTTTTCGTTGATTTCGACGTTTGAAAATATTTGTTCTTGATGTCAGAAAATATTTATTTAGGGAAAAGAAACATATATTTTTTTTTAAAAGGAGAAACCGTGGATGCAATAGTAAAATGGGGGTGCAAATAAAAGGGGGGGCTGTATTATTAAAAATGGGGTGTAAACAGCGAGGAGGGTTGTATTTTAAAATAGGGGGTGCAGAAATCAGGAAATTGTTCCAATGGGCTGTGTAAATACTGGGCTCTTTCAAAGGGGTTAAATTATCAAAATTAGGGGTGTGGGAAAAAGGGAAGGCCCAGTTCGCATGGGAAGGCCCAGTTAGCGAAACTGGGCTTAAGTGACGAAAAGGGCCTTAGGCTTGAGCCTGGGGGGTGTAAATAGCAGTTTACTTGTTTTAAAAAAAGGTTTTATTTACCACTCCTTTTTTACTAAGGAAAAGTTTTTTCTGTTTTTTTTCTTTTGAGATTCTTTTGTTATTATTTTTGGTTGAGATAATTTTTGGTTAAGAAAAAAAAAATAAATAAATAAATAAATAAATAAAAGAATAAAACATAAAAAAAACAGTTTGTCTTAACTACTCTTTTTTAATAATTACTAGGAAATGTTTTTTGAGTTTTTCCGAAAAATGATTTTTGTGAAGTGTTTTTTGTTGGTATTTGGTATAAAAGAGATCTATTAATTATTTAAAGAAACATTTTACCTTAAATCCTTTTTTGATATTAGAAGAAAAATTGCTACATTTCTTATTGCTATTATTTTGGTGACAATTATTATTGTTGATAAAAAGGACATTGCTACATTTCTTCAAAGAGAAACATGACATTCAAAGATAAGCAATCAAATTGAACTATTCTTATTTTAAAACAACAAGAGCATCCGAATATAAAGCATTTTGTATTCTTCTATTAAAAAAAGTCTAACATTCAATCTCTCAAAATCTCAAAAACACCACATACGTGAAGATGAACAAAAAGGATTTATGAGACAACAAATTTACATTGATTAGAATAGAGATGCAAAGATCATAAGATAAAACAAGAAATTTAAAAGAGAATACTAAACCAACCTTGAATAATGAATCTTTTGGTGAGACCTTACCAACAATAACAACAACAAAAATAAAACTATGAAAATTTTAGTAGAGGAGAAAAACGAAAAATAATCTCTCTCTCACAGAAACTTCTCTAGATCCGCTTTTGCTTCCTCTTGCTCCTGAATCTTTCAAGACTTCGGTCTCTCCTCCTCTCTCCAAAAAAGAACTTCGTCCCTTACCTCAAAACCGAAACCCTATTTATACTAACAAAACCGAAATCGTAGTGGTGTGCTTTGTCTTTCGGTTTTTTCACCAAACCTTGTGTATATATCCGTTTGTGTGCTATCCTTGAGAAAAACGAGATAGAAAACATGTTTCCTTTGGATGGACCTACGAACTATGGAGAGACCACCAGCAACTTGTGTGTTGATGCCAAAAATGGCGATTTCGTGAGAGAGGAGAGAAAGGGGGGCACCAAAAATGGTGATTCCGTGAGAGGTGGTGAAAGGAAACGTGAAAGGAAGAGAAGAGAGGGAGGGGACGGCTAGGGTTTGATGGGGATGATGGGAGTGGTGCTTTGGAGGTTGTGTGAGAGAAAAGAGATGGAGGGAGTGTATGAGAGAGAGAGAAAGGGGTCGTAGGGGGGAGGAAAGAATGAGGGAGGGAATGTTGAGTGTGAGTGGGAGAAAGAGAGAGGAAGTGTGTGTGGTGAGAGAGTGATGTGAGGGAGCGTGAGGGAGAGAGAGCCGTTGGGAGGAGGAGAGAGAGAAGGGTGGATTGTATGGGGAAAGGAGATGTGGGGAAGTGGGAAGTGTGTGGAAGTGGGATTGTGAGTTCCAAGGAGGGAATAAGGGAAAAGTGGCCGAATTTTAGGGAGGAGAGAGGGAAGTGGCCGAATTTTGTTTAGGGTTTGGGGATGAATGTGGATGACTTTTGGGTTAAGGGGGAGAGTCAATGTGGCCACATTTTAGGGTTAAGGGGGGAGGTATGCGAATTAGGGTTAGAAGAGGAGGGATTTTAGGGTTTTGGTGAGTTGGGTTATGGGTTGGATATGGGTTAGGGTTAGGATATGGGTTAGGCGAATTGGGTTAAGGTTTGGTGGAGGAATGGGCTTTAAATGGCCCAATCCTAATTGCACCTCTATATTTTTTACAGACCCCCCCATTTCCTCTTTTGCTTATTTTGTTTTGATACTTCTAATTATTATTATTTTTTCAAAAATTAAAACTTGTTAGCAAACTAAAATAAAATAAAACATGGCATGAAAATAAAATAATTATTTTTATTAAAAATAAATAAAATTTCTTATTTTTGGATAGGACAAAATTAGGGTATTACAGTTAACAGTTTAACAACTCAACCAACGGTTAACAACTCAACAAATTGACGATTAACAAATTAACGACTTAACCAACAATTAGCCAACCGTGGGCCTAATGCGCCTAAAGCCCCCAACAACCCACAAGACGGCGCCCAATGCGCCCAGCAAACGAAAGAGGCAGCCACACATGGCGCCCAGCAAACGAACGAGGCAGCCACAAATGGCGCCCAGTGCGGCCAGCAAACGAACGGGGCAGCCACACATGGCGCCCAGTGCGCCCAGCAAACGAACGGGGCAGCCACACATGGCGCCCATGGTGCCCAGTGCGCCCAGTACATCAGCAAACGGCGCCCTATGCGCCCTGGGACCCAAATTTCGTGCATCATTGTGTTCAAAAAACCCCTAAACTGATTTCAATCATCAACGGATATATTCAAACATCGAAAATAGTTTTCAAACATCAACAATTAGTTCTCAAACAACAACAATAGATTTCAAGGATTAAACAAACACATAGGATCCCTTATTTTCCCACGTAAAGCCCTTCATGTACCCTATCATAGGGTTAGAACCCCACCCTTACCTGATATCGAAGCGTCTTCCAAGGGAAAATCTCTACAGAGACAAATTACGAGTTCTCAAAAGTGAATCAATTCCATCAATTCCAGCAGGACAATGTTTGACTCGACTATCGGATAGTACAAGACGCCAATGACAACCGTTCGAAGCCATGAATGCGGTCAAGTTGGAATGGCCGAATGCACGAATTACGAAGGGGCTTGTCTGAACGAAGCTAGTCAATGACGGTTGGAAGGCATTCATTGGCATAGAACACCACGATCATCGATGGTGGGTGAATTTGGGGCCTTCAAAAATCGAAACTGCAAATCACTTCGAGAAGAGAAGTGATCTACACCAGTTAGGAGTTTGACATCGCAAATGGGGAGTAATAAGGGTGGAGGTTGAAGCTGTCACGGTCCAAATATAAGGGAGGAATGTCTGTTTCTTTGTGACCTTGCTTTGACTGGAATTGCGTCTGATAGGCCTTAAGGTAGCCATGGTTGTCGCAGACAGGAAGAGGAAAACGCGAAGGGGGGGGGGGGGAGTACGGTTTCTGGTGCGATTTCTTCTAGCAAAACGAAGCCACGATCGGTCAAACTAAAGCCATAATCGAATTCATCAGTGAATTCCGAGTGGGTGTGTGGATTTTCGTGTGTGGCCAAGGCGTGGAAAAGGAGAACGCGATTGAGGGAAGAAGACAGTAGGGTTTGGTTGCAGCTGCGCGAGTTGCAGGCTGAAGGAAGAAGAAAGGGAAGGCAGGCCGAGTTGTGGGCTCGGGTCAGGCGCTGATCAGGGTCCAATGGACTGGTGTTGGCTGAAACAGTTTAATGGGCTGCGCTAGTGGAATGGTTAAGTGGGCAGGGGTGCATCTAGCAGGGAAAAGGAGGGTGTATGCGAGAAACCAGAGCCCAAATCAATTTTAATTCATTTTTTAGAGTCCAGTTTCACTACAACTATTATTCTAGCACCTCAATAGCCCGGAATGATTTTTAAAATACATAACATCTAAAATACTAATAATTATAAAAACAAAGTAAATATATACTAACAATTATATATTACCAATAGCATATAAAGTACATTTAAATATGTTTTCAATCAATTTTAATAACTCAAATACACAATGACTTAAAATAATTTAGTCTTATCAATCTAAAATACTTAATACAATAAAATATTTTAAAAGAGCCACAACGGACGAAAATTGGGGTGTTACAATTCTCGCGAAATGACACTCAATTGCACACACAATCCCACGCACAAACCAAATTCAAGCAATTTGGGGGCTAGGGTTCATAGTTGGTAAGTCTGGGTTTTTCTTTCTGGTTCTAGACAGAGTGGCAAATGCCACTAGAAAGTCACACACACAACTTTGAGGTCCCGGTTCAAACCCGAGACATGATATCCAACCTAACAATTTCAGTATTTGTCAATTGAGCTAGGCCTTACGGATGTAAGTCTAGATTTGAAAGAGGAAGAGTTATGATTCATCTGATGGCAGAGGCAGACACTATTAGGGCTAGGATTCATTTTCAGACCGGGTCACTTAATTAATTTCGGGTAGTTGGCCCGTTTTTAATACGTTTTCTGTCTGTGGGTACAAGTCAATTTTTTTAAAACACTTCCCTAAATTAATATTTAATTCCGGATTTCTTTTTTGACATAAATCTAGTATCTTATTTTTTTAATTCCGATTAATGTAAAAAAAACATAAATCTGGAAATAGTTCACTATGATTTTACAAATTGGAATACTAAACCAACCTTGAATAATGAATCTTTTGGTGAGACCTTACCAACAATAACAACAACAAAAATAAAACTATGAAAATTTTAGTAGAGGAGAAAAACGAAAAATAATCTCTCTCTCACAGAAACTTCTCTAGATCCGCTTTTGCTTCCTCTTGCTCCTGAATCTTTCAAGACTTCGGTCTCTCCTCCTCTCTCCAAAAAAGAACTTCGTCCCTTACCTCAAAACCGAAACCCTATTTATACTAACAAAACCGAAATCGTAGTGGTGTGCTTTGTCTTTCGGTTTTTTCACCAAACCTTGTGTATATATCCGTTTGTGTGCTATCCTTGAGAAAAACGAGATGGAAAACATGTTTCCTTTGGATGGACCTACGAACTATGGAGAGACCACCAGCAACTTGTGTGTTGATGCCAAAAATGGCGATTTCGTGAGAGAGGAGAAAAGGGGGGCACAAAAAATGGTGATTCCGTGAGAGGTGGTGAAAGGAAACGTGAAAGGAAGAGAAGAGAGGGAGGGGACGGCTAGGGTTTGATGGGGATGATGGGAGTGGTGCTTTGGAGGTTGTGTGAGAGAAAAGAGATGGAGGGAGTGTATGAGAGAGAGAGAAAGGGGTCGTAGGGGGGAGGAAAGAATGAGGGAGGGAATGTTGAGTGTGAGTGGGAGAAAGAGAGAGGAAGTGTGTGTGGTGAGAGAGTGATGTGAGGGAGCGTGAGGGAGAGAGAGCCGTTGGGAGGAGGAGAGAGAGAAGGGTGGAGTGTATGGGGAAAGGAGATGTGGGGAAGTGGGAAGTGTGTGGAAGTGGGATTGTGAGTTCCAAGGAGGGAATAAGGGAAAAGTGGCCGAATTTTAGGGAGGAGAGAGGGAAGTGGCTGAATTTTTTTTAGGGTTTGGGGATGAATGTGGATGACTTTTGGGTTAAGGGGGAGAGTGAATGTGGCCACATTTTAGGGTTAAGGGGGGAGGTATGCGAATTAGGGTTAGAAGAGGAGGGATTTTAGGGTTTTGGTGAGTTGGGTTATGGGTTGGATATGGGTTAGGGTTAGGATATGGGTTAGGCGAATTGGGTTAAGGTTTGGTGGAGGAATGGGCTTTAAATGGCACAATCCTAATGGCACCTCTATATTTTTTACAGACCCCCCCCCCCCATTTCCTCTTTTGCTTATTTTGTTTTGATACTTCTAATTATTATTATTTTTTCAAAAATTAAAACTTGTTAGCAAACTAAAATAAAATAAAACATGGCATGAAAATAAAATAATTATTTTTATTAAAAATAAATAAAATTTCTTATTTTTGGATAGGACAAAATTAGGGTATTACAGCTGCCCCTCTTTATTTCACATTTCGCCAAGAAATATGACTTGGCCTTTTCATATTTGTTGGTGAAATGGAAATAAAGATATAGAAATAACACTAATTTTGTCCGCTCCAGAAAAGCTCAAATTTCCTTTTGTTATTTTCCTTTTGAGAAAAGGGGTTAACACTTGTCGCATTAACGGGAAAGCAGTAAATTGGGAAAAGCGGTAAATTGGAAAAAGCGGTAAATTGGGGATTCGGAGGTTGCCTAAAAACCTTCTAACGAACTCTGGTCGAGTCCGAGCTTTGGGGGTGGCCTTTTCGAGCGACCGATCAACATCAGGTCCGGAACTGATTTGATCAATGGATTTACGCTATGTCTTAGGCTGACACAACTAATCCGAAGGACTTAACGAAGTCTGATGGATCCATCGCGTGCTCGTACACGATGTTGTGATCTGTGGAAGGAGTTCACTAACTCTGTGTTGATGGAGTTTACTAACTCTGGGTTGATGGAGTTTACTAACTCAGTGCTGGTGGTGATTTTCTAAAAAATGAGGTTTTTGGGACTCTCTGGTCCGAAGTAACTTCTTGGATGGTGCATGAAATGCATGCATTTGGGTATTTGGATGCGCATGAATGTAATGATTGATCTTGGCGGGATGCTTTTTCTGTTTGATTCCTCATTCACTTCTTTTTCTTTTGTTATTCTTCGCTCTTCTGAGATGCGAATTTGAAAGTGTAATGCACCACTGTTTGATGACGAATGGTATGGATGGTATGATGAATGAAGATGTTGTGTTCTTTTATGTTCCGTCTTCTGTGATTTTCTTTTTTGTTGTTTGTTTATTCTGTTTGTTTACTTTAAGCAGCTTTCTTTTTTCTGCTTATTTACTCTGTTTGTTTTCTTTAAGCAGCTTTCTTTTTTCTGCTTATTTGTTTTTTTCTTTGGCACTCTTTTTTTGCTGGTTAAATCGATCTGCCGGGCGAAGGCTGTTTCAGGACGACGATCCCGCGAGGATTGCACACTGGTTCGTCATGACTGTCTTTTCTGCAATTTTATTCACTTGGGGAATCACTTCTTTCTGTATTTTTTCAAAGATTTCGCAATGATCCTGTAATGCTCTGAATGTGCACATGTTTTGCAATTCGATTTCATCAATCATAAAAGTTATTATTTTGAAAGAAACTGAATAGATGAAAGCAGAGACACGAAAAGCACACATATGAGAGAGAAGTTGGACTTTTATTGATATAGAAATTGGACGTGCAGAAAGTCACGCCAATCGAAAGTGCATTACAATCTTTCTTTTAAACTACAAAAAAAATACAAGCGAAAAGGAACAAATCTCGTGATTTCGTCTCTGAAGTAACGGTGCCCACCGTCCATACTCATAATACTGATCACCCCCTTATCAGAACCTTTGGAGCGCTGATTGCCTTTTTCTTTTCTCAAGCCCAAGTTTTCTGACCCTAATTTTTGCCTGGATCGCCCTTTGCGGGTTTTCAATCCACCGGGCCACTCTGATTTTGCCTAGGTCGCCCTTTGCGGGTTTTCAACCTAGCGAGCTGATTTTTCCTTGGCTTATCTTTCTCTTTTTTTGTCTATTTTTCTAGGCATAATACTTCTTGACCACATCTGAGTTCACTGGATTTGGGATCTCATCTCCGTCCATGTTTGCCAGAATTAAAGCTCCTCCTGAGAATGCCTTCTTCACCACATAAGGTCCTTCATATTTGGGAGCCCATTTGCCCCTAGAGTCTGTCTGAATCGGCAAGATCTGCTTGAGCACAAGATCTCCTTCTTGGAATTCACGAGGACGGACTTTCTTGTCAAAAGCCCTCCTCATCCTCTGTTGGTACAACTGTCCATGACACATTGCAGCCACCCGTTTTTCATCAATGAGATTCAACTGGTCAAGACGAGACCGAACCCATTCTGCTTCATCAAGTTTTGTCTCCATTAACACCCGCAGGGATGGTATTTCAACCTCAATGGGGAGAACTGCCTCTGACCCATAAACCAGGGAGTAAGGGGTTGCCCCTGTTGAGGTGCGTACTGAGGTTCTGTAACCATGCAGGGCAAAGGGGAGCATCTCGCGCCAATCATTATAGGTCACGACCATCTTCTGTATTATCCGCTTGATATTCTTGTTAGCTGCCTCAACTGCCCCATTCATCTTTGGGCGGTAGGGAGAAGAGTTGTGATGTTGTATTTTGAAGTCTTTACACAAATCATTCATCACTCTGCTGTTCAAATTACTACCGTTGTCTGTGATAATCTTGTTTGGAAGGCCGTAGCGGCAAATCAAGTCTTTCTTGATGAACTTAGCGATCACTGAGCTCGCTACATTGGGATAAGAAGCAGCCTCTACCCACTTAGTGAAGTAGTCAATAGCAACCAGAATGAAACGGTGACCATTGGAAGCTTTGGGTTCAATGGGACCAATGATGTCCATGCCCCACATTGAGAATGGCCATGGTGCGCTCAAAACATTCAGAGACGTTGGAGGTACATGAGTGTGATCTGCATAGATTTGGCATTTATGGCATCTTCTCACAAAACTGTAACAGTCTGATTCCATCTGCAACCAGTAGTATCCAGCTCTCGGGATTTTTCTTGCCATTGCGTGCCCGTTGGAATGAACCCCAAATGAGCCTTCATGAACATCTCGCATAATCTTTACTGATTCTTCTCCTGTTACACACCTGAGGAGTACCAAGTCATGGTTTCTCTTGTAAAGGACGTCTCCACTCAAGAAGAAACCTGTTGACAGCCTCCTGAGGGTTCTCTTGTCATTCTCTGTAGCTCCGGGAGGATACTCTCTGTTTGTGATATACTGCTTGATGTCATGGTACCAAGGCTTACTATCTGATCCCTCTTCGACTGTCATACAGTAGTGATAAGCAGGCTGTTCTCTGTGCTGGATTCTGACAGTCGTCAGACTTTTGTCACAGCTGACGTTGAACATAGAAGACAAAGTTGCCAAGGCATCTGCCAACTGATTCTCGCTGCGGGGTATGTGCTGGAAAGTGATTTCCTCAAAGGGCTTGATTAATTCTTGAATGTAGTCACGGTAAGGAATCAAATCAGAGTTTCTTGTTTCCCAGTCTCTTTTTACTTGATGGACAACTAGAGCTGAATCTCCGTACACGTCGAGCCTCCTGACTTTCCGATCGAGAGCTGCCTGGATACCCAAGATACACGCTTCATACTCTGCAATATTGTTTGTGACATAGAAGCTTAGTCTGGCGGTGACTGGTATAAAGCAGTTGTCTGGGGAGATCAGCACTGCTCCGATTCCGTGCCCCCACATGTTAGAGGCACCGTCAAACAACACTCTCCACCTTTCATCATCTTGAGATTTCCCTGCGTCAAATAATGCCATGATGTCCTCATCTGGGAACTCACATTGCATTGATTGGTAATCCTCAACCGGTTGATGTGCCAGGTAGTCTGCCAGCGTGCTACCTTTAATCGCCTTCTGGGTTACGTACACGAGATCGTACTCTGACAGAAGCATTTGCCAACGAGCAATTCTACCTATGAGCGCAGGTTTTTCAAATATGTACTTGATTGGGTCCATTTTGGACACCAACCAGGTAGTGTGACTCAGCATATACTGTCTCAGTCGATGCGCAGCCCAGGCTAGAGCACAACAAGTCTTCTCCAATGATGAATACCTTGCCTCACAGTCTGTGAACTTCTTGCTTATGTAGTAGATCGCGTGTTCTTTCTTTCCTGACTTATCGTGTTGCCCCAGCACGCAGCCCATAGAGTTGTCTAGCACCGTGAGGTATAGGATGAGGGGCCTGCCAGACACAGGTGGCATTAGGACGGGTGGATTCTGAAGATACGCCTTGATTTTCTCAAATGCTTCTTGACATTTATCATTCCACTTCATCTCTTGGTTTTTGCACAGCAGTTTGAAAATTGGTTCGCAAGTTGCAGTCAACTGGAAGATGAATCGAGAGATGTAATTTAGTCTTCCCAGGAAACCACGAACTTCTTTCTCTGTTTTAGGTGCTGGCATCTCCAGGATTGCTCGTACTTTGTCCGGGTCTACCTCAATTCCCTTCTGGCTAACAATGAAACCTAACAGCTTCCCTGACCTAACCCCAAAGGTGCACTTAGCGGGGTTCAACCTGAGTTTGTACTTTCTGAGACGCTCGAACAGCTTCTGCAGGTTAACCACGTGCTCTTCATCAGTCCTTGATTTGGCAATCATGTCATCCACATAGACTTCGATCTCCTTATGCATCATGTCATGGAATAGGGTTACCATCGCTCTTTGGTAGGTTGCCCCGGCATTCCTCAACCCGAAAGGCATGACCTTGTAACAGAAAGTTCCCCAAAGGGTTATGAAGGTGGTTTTCTCCATATCCTCCAGAGCCATTTTGATCTGGTTATAGCCTGAATATCCATCCATGAAGGAGAACATCGAATGCTGAGCAGTACTGTCCACCAAAACGTCAATATGGGGTAGAGGGAAATCATCTTTAGGGCTTGCTCTGTTCAAGTCACGGTAGTCGACGCACATTCGGACCTTTCCGTCTTTCTTAGGGACTGGAACAATGTTTGCTACCCACTCAGGATATTTTGCCACAGCTAAGAATCCTGCATCAAACTGTTTCTTGACCTCATCCCTGATCTTCAAAGACATTTCAGGCTTCATCCGCCTTAACTTCTGTTTCACAGGGGGACACTCTGATTTCACCGGCAATTTATGTTCAACAATATCTGTGCTCAACCCTGGCATGTCCCGATATGTCCATGCGAATACGTCAGCGTAATCGAACAGGAGCTGAATTAACTTTTTGCGCTCTTTATCCTCCATTGCGGTACCAACCTTGATCTCTTTTCTGTCTTCTTTAGTACCCAAATTGACCATTTCTGTAGACTCCTCATGGGGTTCGATGACCTTTTCTTCTTGTTCTACCATTCTCATGATTTCTGGAGGAGTATCCTAATCATTCTCAACATCTTCCTCGGCTTGATTAACCGGGTAATCAAAATCACAGTATGAGTTATGGGCATTATTATTTTCAGAGTTTATTTTTGATCTGCATTAGAATGGAGCGGCGAATAAAAACAAATAAAAAGCAACACAGATAAAAGATGAAGACAGAAATTTTATTGAAAATTCAAAATAACACTTTATTGATTGATGATTTTCGACGAAAACATGTGTGCCCGAATGAAATATCCCAAGGCCTTGGGCAGAGCCGAGGGATCTGCATTACAACGATAATTACTTTAAATTGGAAAATACGGGGAAATCCATGATCTCCCAGTTTTGCAGCTTCTCTCCAACCGCACAGCAGCGCACCAGACCTACAGCACGGCCACTTGAGCTTGATCCTTCTTCGACCACATTAACCTGGTCAGGGTTCAGCATACTAGCACTCCGGAAGTTACTCTTAAGATTAGCGATGACCATTCTCCCCTGATTGGGTGCCTTTCCTCTGAGTTTGGCCAGCCATTTCTCCCTCCTGTCAGATGCCAGCCTCTCCCGATCAGCAAGACTTGGGATGTACCCAACACCGAACCTCTCAATATTGCCCCTCAACTGGATAGGCATTACAATTCCTTGAGCAGCTTTTCCTAAGCCTTTACCAATCTGATACCCATGTCCCAGCATCACCTTTGCAGCCATCATGTCAGCCCTGGACCACTTAGGCTTCCACCGAGGCTCCCCTTCGACGAAGACAGCGTTTGAAATCTCCAATCCTTGGAAAGCAGTCTCAAAGGACTCTTCTGCTGCTTCCACATAATATTCAGGTGGTGATCGATTTATCAATGTTTCCTCCTCTCCGGAGATCACTATCAGCTTTCCCCTAGCCACAAACTTGAGTTTCTGATGAAGCGAGGATGGCACTGCCCCAGCCGCATGTATCCAAGGACGTCCCAGCAGGCAACTGTAGGATGAATTGATGTCCATCACTTGAAAGACGACATAAAATACTTCAGGGCCCACCTGCAGCGGCATTTCTACTTCTCCAAAAACTTCCTTCACTGACCCATCAAATGCTCTGACCAAGGTGGAGCTCGGTTTCAGATATGAACAGTCTACATCCAGCTTATCCATTGTAGACTTAGGCAGCACATTCAAGGATGAACCGTTATCAATAAGCACCCTGGCAAGTATATGGTCCCCACACTTGACTGAGATGTGAAGAGCTTGATTATGACTCTTTCCTGCCGGAGGCAGCTCATTGTCTGAGAAGGTCAAGTAATTAGAGACTACAATGCTGCCAACAATACCATCAAGCTGGTTTACTGTAATGTCATGGGAGACGTGAGCTTCATTCAGGACCTTTAGCAGTGCAGCACGATGTGCCTCTGAACTAAGCAGCAAAGAGAGCATTGAGATCTTGGATGGGGTTTGATTCAGCTGGTCTACCACCCGATATTCACTCTGTCTCATTACTCTCAGGAATTCTTGAGCTTCTTTGTCCGACACATCCCTGACTTCTACAGCTTCTTTGTCTTTTCCCTTACGGGCCCTTTCTTCATTTCCCTTGGATTGCTCTCTTCTAAGATTTTCAGGAGTATACATCCTTCCACTCCTTGTGATACAACTACCTCCAGCAATGTTTGTTATATCCAGAGTGCCTTTAGGGACCTCCGCTTGCATTTGCACATTGCAGCTCCATGGAGTCATCCTAGTCTCCCCACTAGGGGTAGCAGCAGGTACTGGAATAACAACAGTCGAGGGTCTCGTCACAGCTAGGCTGGAATTCAGATTGCAGGGAATTTCAATCGGTCTCCTGAAGCCTCCATTGCCTGATTGCAAGGTAAATACGTTTTCTTCTTTCTCCTGGATTCCCACTTGGACCAGGTGTCTGTCTAAGAGATCTTGGAGAATTGGTTTAAAGCCTTCACATGCCCCAATGCAGCGAGGATTATCATAGACGTCTTTCCTAGCACAACCTTCTTTGATGACACCAAAACGGCATAATTCAGCATGGATAAAATTCAAAGGCATCTGAATGCAATCAACTTTTCTAACCAAACACTGACCCCCCTGATGGTCAACGGCATTAATAGCAGATCCTCCATGCCCTGGCAACGGATTGGTGGCTACATTGGGTTGTTGAAATGATATGCTTTTCTTATCAAGTAATTCTTGCACCACATATTTGAATGCTTTACAATCCTCCACCACATGACCTACTGCCCCAGAATGAAAGGCGCAGGTGGCACTTGCGTTGTACCCTCTGGGATAGGGAGGCTGATATGGCTTCATTTGACGAGTATTGATTATTTTGTTGGTGATGAGATAATTAAACAAGTCCGTGTAGGACATGGGAATGGGATCAAAGACAACAGGCTTCCTTTCATTATAGTTCCGGTACTGATAATTTGATTGAAAAGGCTGTGCCAGTGGTGCCTGAGGAGGAACCGAAATAGCTTGTGGTGGATTGCTGTGCGACGGACCACTGGCTCCGATGACTGCATTAGTTTCACCTTCTTTCTTCTTATGAGACCCAAAAAATGGCTTTTTTTGACCGGCAGGAGGTGTCGGGCCCTGAGCTATTCTTCCGCTCCGCATACCATTCTCTACTCTTTCCCCTGTGACCACCATCTCAGAGAAGTTTGAGGCTACGCTGCCAACCAACCTATCATAATACACCGCAGGGAGGGTGTCCATAAACATGTGGACCATTTCTTTGTCCAGCAGAGGGGGTTTTACTTGAGCCGCAAGGTTCCGCCATCTCTGAGCATACTCTTTGAACGACTCGTTATCCCTCTTAGACATGCATTGTAGCTGAGTTCTATCTGGAGCCAAATCATTGTTATACTGGTATTGACGCATGAAGGCATCCGCCATGTCTTTCCAGCAACGGATATTAGTTGGCTCTAACTGCATGTACCAGTCAAGGGGAGCTCCAGCTAAACTTTCTTGGAAGCAATGCATCATTAAGTTATCGTCACGGGCATAGGCAGTCATCTTTCGGCAGTACATTGTCACATGGCTAACTGGGCAAGTTGTCCCTCTGTATTTGTCAAAAGCTGGTGCTTTGAACTTGGGCGGCAGGACTAGATCAGGAACCAAGCACAACTCATGGGCATTCCTGGCTCGGGAACATGCCCCCTTCAACAGCTCTTAACCTTTCTTCCAGCATCTGATACTGACTTCTAGCTTCGGCAGAGTAATTCTGTGGGAAACCGCCGGCACCATAGTGAGGGTTATTCATCGACGCCGCGACCGGGGTCATGTGTCGGTGAGCAATATTCTGAGGGACTGGGCCCTGTACGTGTGGATGAACCATTATTGGTGAATTGAAACCTGCTGGAGTTCCTGGAGCAATAACAGGAATTGGGATCTGAATCTGGGCTCGATGCGTCCCTCTTCCAACTTCATTCACAACTGTATTAGGCTGAGCGTGCCCCGTGGTTCCTGAAGGATCTCCTCCAGGGTTTGCATCAGCAGCAGGAGGCGTATAGCCCAATGGGAGACCATAGGGAGGCCATTGCACAGCTTGAAGGGTTTGAGAGATCCCAGACCCAGGAAGGGGAGGAGGATTGTTCGTCCCAGCAACAGCGGTTTCAGTTGTGCCAACATCTCTTAAGGCACTTAGCACTCTTATGACCTCCGCCATTTGAGCCCTTAGGACTTCCATCTCAGCTTGAGTGACTTGATTCTCCTGATTCTGACCATGCTGACCCTGACCATTAGGATCCAGACCTCCTAGAATTCCGTCATCCTGATGTGGCTGCGGATCGTTCTGATCAGGGTTGGCTTGATTGTTTTCCATGTTTCTTGCTTGCAGACGCGTCCAATAGCGATGATTAACCAGCTTGCCTAATTTTCTGTTGACGGAACACGCTTATGAACACAAGAACGAATAAATGAATGCAATGCGAATGAATGCGTGTTTAGTTTGTCTTGCCGAGAATCGCAGTGTATTATGTCTTGTCATAGATACGCAGGTAAATCCTTGATTATTTTTGTTATATCACTTTCTTTGGATCATATTGAATTTGGAATCTGGAAGCGAAACGGGTGTATTTAAACAAAATACTTCAAAATCTGAATCCGAAGATACGACATTCTGATACAATGATTGAAAAAGGAAAGGTACAATAAAACAAAATGGAAAATTACAATAAAGAAGCTCAAATACAAAGAGCTTTGACATTTCCACTCTTTTTCCTTTTGTTGTTGGTAGAGGTACTTCCGACTTTTCCTTTGGCTTCCTCAACTAGGGCTCTGCAGTACTCCACAAATTTGTACACCTCAAGCGGGGTGTTGAGGGGATACATCTCAGTTTCGGCTTTTCTTAATTTCCTGGGCATATCCGCAAGAGCCTGGTTGACCAACTCTGATAGCTTGGAGAAACTATCCTTCCAGTGTTGAACTTCATCCCTCAGCTCAATGACGACTGCCTGCTCTTCAATCCTACCGAGCAGCTCAACATAGCGATGTTCCCAATACTGACTTTCATCCCTCACTTGCCGGTACGCATCGCTGATGTGACAAAGGCGCTTCTTCAACTCGTCAGAATCCTCTTGCTCTGCTTTTAGGGCCCGCTGATATTCTCTGAGGATATTCTCAAATGAGTCTCTCTCTTGCACAACAATGTCTAACTTACTCTCCCATTCAGCTTGTAACATGCGGGATTCTCTTTTGGACTTGGCAAGCAAGCTTTTCGCAGCTCTCTCTTCCATTTTTGCTTCGTCCCACAATTCTTTCCACTGATTGGCTTCTTCCAGGGCCTTCTTCTCTTTCAAGCTTCGCCTCTTGATTTCCTCCTTGGCTCCTTGCAGATACCTTTGAACTTCTAACTTGCTCTCCTCTTCCCCTTTTAGTTTCTGACTGAACTTCTCAATGGTAGCAGACTTCAGGGCATTTTCTTCTTTCAACCTTTTGTTCTTCAGGGCCATCTTCTCTATTTCAGCTTGCAAAGATTTCTTCTCTTCCTCTGCCTTCATCAGGGCCAACTTAACCTCGCCTAATTCTTCGACAACAGGGACACTGGCGTCTACTACTTCCCTCTCGACTTGCAACTCTTTTTGGTAGGGCAGTTGAACATTCTGGATTCTTTTTCCAAGCCACTGAGCGAAGGTGATACCGTTAGTCCTCTGAGCAAGCTCTACTTTTCCCATGCGAACCACCGTACTCCAGGCTTGCAAGACCTTTCTAAGCAAATTGTCATCTTTTGGTCCTCCTTCAAAGATGTAAAGCGGGAATATCATCTCTTCAGTAGGCGAATTCCTCATTGGATACCCCAATTGCCTCAGAGTCAGGGACGGGTTGTAGTTGATGCATCCCTTAGTGCCCATCAGCGGGACATTTTGAAAACCACCACAGCGGAAGACCACCTTAGGCCTATCTTCCCAGCAAGATGAGAGATACCAACGGATCGAGTGCTCATCTAGACCCCCTAGAAACTGGATCCACTCTTGAATACTCATAGCTTTCACCTCACAAGTTACAGCGTAGCCAATCAACTTTTCCACTCGTGTTGGGTTGGTGAAGGCATGAATGAGAAGCCACGCATACAACAGGTGAGAAGAGCAAGAGATTTTCTTCCTTCTCAAGTCACAATGATGAGTAAAAGCAGAATAAGTGTCAGCAAGGATGGCGAGAATTGGATTAATGGGGCTCCTCCTATTCTGAAAAGCTAGGAAAATGCCAATAACGGTCACATCCACATACCTCTCAATCTGTGGAAAGAGAACAACCCCAAAAATTGCTAAGGCCAAAACTCGCTTGAAGACAACCCAATTTTTACTTCTAGCATAGGCTCCCATTAAACCTTCAAGGTAGCTCTGCGGGAAACCTATCACATTGTTTCTCTTCTGCTTTTGGAGCTTCAGATCCTCTACACTCACTTGCAATAATGCAGCGAAACCCTCATCTGGTAGTACTGCTCTTGATACCGGTAGGGGACAGCTTCTGTCTGAGTGAAACCCAAAATCTGCTGATATTCCTCCAATGTGGGGGCCATTTGAAAATTTTTGAAGAGGAAGCACCCGATTTCTGGGTCATAGAATCTACTCAAAGCCACAATAGCCTCAGTCTGTACCTCTAGCAACAACAACTTCCGGAGGTTCCCATAAGCATTGTCAAACGATCCCCTTTCAATAGGTCCCATCAGGTCAACACATTTTTTCAGACTAGTCACATCTACCTTGTTTACAACGGGGTACCTCAGAGTATACACCGTTTCCCTTCTAGATTCCATGCCGTATCTATGACAAAAATTTCTCATTACTTGGGGTTCCCGGCAAGCAAACCATGATGAAATGCAAAGATGCATGCGAAAACTAATGAAAATGTATGTTTTATGCAAAGGATGATGTGTAAATGATGATGATGTTCTATGTCTATGTAACTCAGAGACCAGTCCTTATTGGCGGTGATTCAAGTTTTTTTTGGAAAATGCGGGTCGTACGTTATTTCATATGGACCGGTATGAGAAAGGCTACAGCGGTAACTCTTTCACCCCCTCTTTTTAAAATAAAGTGGTTCATATGTCGCTTCGTACAGACCGGCGAAAGAAAGGTTACAACGGCAACTCTTTCTCTATTTTCTCTTTTTTCGAAAAATCTCCTTTTCTTTTTGAAAACGTGCCTAGTTTACAATGCAGCACACAATTTGGAAAGCCCTTGTGACCTAAAAAGAGGTGAGACCTACAATCTAGGGCAATTTAAAGGGTAATCCTCCCATGTGGCTCTATTCACTCCCTCGCAAAGGCTACCAGAGCTAAATCTCTCTCATGATAACACCCACAACGATGGAATGCCATCTGGTGTGAGGTACCATAAAAGAGCATACTCTGGCTGAAACTTTCGTGAGAGCAGAAGGACATCGGTCCAATTGGCAGTCACTACTCGTTTCCACTCTCCTAGGTGTTTTTTCTGACCTTGGGTTTTAGGCCTCTCTCAAAGCACATAATCATAAGGGGGTGAGTGTGTGTGGTAAGGGCGTACCACTTAAAACTACCCACATATATCCCCACCTGCGAAGGAAAACCCAGAACAGTCCAGATAATAGCAAGCGATAACATGTTGTCTACACTAGGGTTCAATATCAAATAAGCTAGCCTAGGGTTTCAACAACAATCAAGTGCTTTGCTTACCTCAGGAAAGGGGGCCAAGGAGAGGGGAGCATAACAAGATGGGGGGAAAAGCATGAGGGTACTAAGCACATAAGCAAAGACGAGGAAAGATAAACATGGAAGGAGAGAAAACAAATGCACATGCATACAACAGGATAAGAAGAGCAAACCGAAAAGGGATAGGAGCAAACAAAGTATCCAAATCACGTCGATAGCACGCTAAACCACACATTTAATTAGTTAGGCTTGACCCACTTAAAAAAGAAAATTCCCCAGTAGAGTCGCCAGCTGTTGCGCCCGAAAAAGTCCCTGAGGGAATCATTCTTCGTTTACAACTTTTTGAAAATCAATGAAGTCGCCACCAATATTTTTTTTTATCAGGAAAATATTGAGGAAAAACCTTTTGGAAAGCGGATGGCCTTTTGGAAAACCGGAAAGATTTGGGTTCGGGGGTCGGTTAGGCATGGGGAAGGTTTTAGCACCCCACGCCTCCTTTCTACCGAAAGGGGACCTTTAATTAAATGTGTGGTTTTAAGTGCTGATTTGGAAAGTACTTAAAGCTGCCCCTTTTTCGAAAAGAGAATGAAAAGACTTAATGAAAATTTTTATTTTTGGCAAAAGTGTTTGTTTTTTTTTTAGGGAAGGAAAAAATGTTTTTAGTTTATTGTGCTTGACGGAGGATACCCGCTCCTACGTATCTCCCGGGGCGATGGAGAATTCAAAGCTACGTAGTTCTGGTTTTTTTTGAAAAGGTTTTGTTTTTTTAATCTTTTTGGAGTTTTTCGCAAAGGGGTTGAGCGTTCGCAGTGACCAAACAACAATGGTTCAGAGTGGTCGCGCTACTAACTCTTATGAAAATGAATTATCATTAACGTCCAAACGGCAACGGCGCGAGTGACGACTAATGATAATCGGTTTTTATTTTGAGCATTGAAAAGGTTTTCACGATTGAAGGAGAACGTTTGTGAGGACCAAACAACAACGGTTTAGAGTGGCCACACTACTAGCTCCCACAGGAATGAAATCATCACCCACAATCAAACGGCAACGGCGCGAGTGACCATTAGTGATGATTAATTTTGATTTCGACGTTTGAAAAGATTTGTTTTTGAAAAGTGTTTTCGTTGATTTCGACGTTTGAAAATATTTGTTCTTGATGTCAGAAAATATTTATTTAGGGAAAAGAAACATATATTTTTTTTTAAAAGGAGAAACAGTGGATGCAATAGTAAAATGGGGGTGCAAATAAAAGGGGGGCTGTATTATTAAAAATGGGGTGTAAACAGCGAGGAGGGTTGTATTTTAAAATAGGGGGTGCAGAAATCAGGAAATTGTTCCAATGGGCTGTGTAAATACTGGGCTCTTTCAAAGGGGTTAAATTATCAAAATTAGTGGTGTGGGAAAAAGGGAAGGCCCAGTTCGCATGGGAAGGCCCAGTTAGCGAAACTGGGCTTAAGTGACGAAAAGGGCCTTAGGCTTGAGCCTGGGGGGTGTAAATAGCAGTTTACTTGTTTTAAAAAAAGGTTTTATTTACCACTCCTTTTTTACTAAGGAAAAGTTTTTTCTGTTTTTTTTCTTTTGAGATTCTTTTGTTATTATTTTTGGTTGAGATAATTTTTGGTTAAGAAAAAAAATAAATAAATAAATAAATAAATAAAAGAATAAAACATAAAAAAAACAGTTTGTCTTAACTACTCTTTTTTAATAATTACTAGGAAATGTTTTTTGAGTTTTTCCGAAAAATGATTTTTGTGAAGTGTTTTTTGTTGGTATTTGGTATAAAAGAGATCTATTAATTATTTAAAGAAACATTTTACCTTAAATCCTTTTTTGATATTAGAAGAAAAATTGCTACATTTCTTATTGCTATTATTTTGGTGACAATTATTATTGTTGATAAAAAGGACATTGCTACATTTCTTCAAAGAGAAACATGACATTCAAAGATAAGCAATCAAATTGAACTATTCTTATTTTAAAACAACAAGAGCATCCGAATATAAAGCATTTTGTATTCTTCTATTAAAAAAAGTCTAACATTCAATCTCTCAAAATCTCAAAAACACCACATACGTGAAGATGAACAAAAAGGATTTATGAGACAACAAATTTACATTGATTAGAATAGAGATGCAAAGATCATAAGATAAAACAAGAAATTTAAAAGAGAATACTAAACCAACCTTGAATAATGAATCTTTTGGTGAGACCTTACCAACAATAACAACAACAAAAATAAAACTATGAAAATTTTAGTAGAGGAGAAAAACGAAAAATAATCTCTCTCTCACAGAAACTTCTCTAGATCCGCTTTTGCTTCCTCTTGCTCCTGAATCTTTCAAGACTTCGGTCTCTCCTCCTCTCTCCAAAAAAGAACTTCGTCCCTTACCTCAAAACCGAAACCCTATTTATACTAACAAAACCGAAATCGTAGTGGTGTGCTTTGTCTTTCGGTTTTTTCACCAAACCTTGTGTATATATCCGTTTGTGTGCTATCCTTGAGAAAAACGAGATGGAAAACATGTTTCCTTTGGATGGACCTACGAAATATGGAGAGACCACCAGCAACTTGTGTGTTGATGCCAAAAATGGCGATTTCGTGAGAGAGGAGAGAAAGGGGGGCACCAAAAATGGTGATTCCGTGAGAGGTGGTGAAAGGAAACGTGAAAGGAAGAGAAGAGAGGGAGGGGACGGCTAGGGTTTGATGGGGATGATGGGAGTGGTGCTTTGGAGGTTGTGTGAGAGAAAAGAGATGGAGGGAGTGTATGAGAGAGAGAGAAAGGGGTCGTAGGGGGGAGGAAAGAATGAGGGAGGGAATGTTGAGTGTGAGTGGGAGAAAGAGAGAGGAAGTGTGTGTGGTGAGAGAGTGATGTGAGGGAGCGTGAGGGAGAGAGAGCCGTTGGGAGGAGGAGAGAGAGAAGGGTGGAGTGTATGGGGAAAGGAGATGTGGGGAAGTGGGAAGTGTGTGGAAGTGGGATTGTGAGTTCCAAGGAGGGAATAAGGGAAAAGTGGCCGAATTTTAGGGAGGAGAGAGGGAAGTGGCCGAATTTTTTTTAGGGTTTGGGGATGAATGTGGATGACTTTTGGGTTAAGGGGGAGAGTCAATGTGGCCACATTTTAGGGTTAAGGGGGGAGGTATGCGAATTAGGGTTAGAAGAGGAGGGATTTTAGGGTTTTGGTGAGTTGGGTTATGGGTTGGATATGGGTTAGGGTTAGGATATGGGTTAGGCGAATTGGGTTAAGGTTTGGTGGAGGAATGGGCTTTAAATGGCCCAATCCTAATTGCACCTCTATATTTTTTACAGACCCCCCCATTTCCTCTTTTGCTTATTTTGTTTTGATACTTCTAATTATTATTATTTTTTCAAAAATTAAAACTTGTTAGCAAACTAAAATAAAATAAAACATGGCATGAAAATAAAATAATTATTTTTATTAAAAATAAATAAAATTTCTTATTTTTGGATAGGACAAAATTAGGGTATTACAGTTAACAGTTTAACAACTCAACCAACGGTTAACAACTCAACAAATTGACGATTAACAAATTAACGACTTAACCAACAATTAGCCAACCGTGGGCCTAATGCGCCTAAAGCCCCCAACAACCCACAAGACGGCGCCCAATGCGCCCAGCAAACGAAAGAGGCAGCCACACATGGCGCCCAGCAAACGAACGAGGCAGCCACAAATGGCGCCCAGTGCGGCCAGCAAACGAACGGGGCAGCCACACATGGCGCCCATGGCGCCCAGTGCGCCCAGCAAACGAACGGGGCAGCCACACATGGCGCCCAGTGCGCCCAGTACATCAGCAAACGGCGCCCTATGCGCCCAGGGACCCAAATTTCGTGCATCATTGTGTTCAAAAAACCCCTAAACTGATTTCAATCATCAACGGATATATTCAAACATCGAAAATAGTTTTCAAACATCAACAATTAGTTCTCAAACAACAACAATAGATTTCAAGGATTAAACAAACACATAGGATCCCTTATTTTCCCACGTAAAGCCCTTCATGTACCCTATCATAGGGTTAGAACCCCACCCTTACCTGATATCGAAGCGTCTTCCAAGGGAAAATCTCTACAGAGACAAATTACGAGTTCTCAAAAGTGAATCAATTCCATCAATTCCAGCAGGACAATGTTTGACTCAACTATCGGATAGTACAAGACGCCAATGACAACCGTTCGAAGCCATGAATGCGGTCAAGTTGGAATGGCCGAATGCACGAATTACGAAGGGGCTAGTCTGAACGAAGCTAGTCAATGACGGTTGGAAGGCATTCATTGGCATAGAACACCACGATCATCGATGGTGGGTGAATTTGGGGCCTTCAAAAATCGAAACTGCAAATCACTTCGAGAAGAGAAGTGATCTACACCAGTTAGGAGTTTGACATCGCAAATGGGGAGTAATAAGGGTGGAGGTTGAAGCTGTCACGGTCCAAATATAAGGGAGGAATGTCTGTTTCTTTGTGACCTTGCTTTGACTGGAATTGCGTCTGATAGGCCTTAAGGTAGCCATGGTTGTCGCAGACAGGAAGAGGAAAACGCGAAGGGGGGGGGGGGGGAGTACGGTTTCTGGTGCGATTTCTTCTAGCAAAACGAAGCCACGATCGGTCAAACTAAAGCCATAATCGAATTCATCAGTGAATTCCGAGTGGGTGTGTGGATTTTCGTGTGTGGCCAAGGCGTGGAAAAGGAGAACGCGATTGAGGGAAGAAGACAGTAGGGTTTGGTTGCAGCTGCGCGAGTTGCAGGCTGAAGGAAGAAGAAAGGGAAGGCAGGCCGAGTTGTGGGCTTGGGTCAGGCGCTGATCAGGGTCCAATGGACTGGTGTTGGCTGAAACAGTTTAATGGGCTGCGCTAGTGGAATGGTTAAGTGGGCAGGGGTGCATCTAGCAGGGAAAAGGAGGGTGTATGCGAGAAACCAGAGCCCAAATCAATTTTAATTCATTTTTTAGAGTCCAGTTTCACTACAACTATTATTCTAGCACCTCAATAGCCCGGAATGATTTTTAAAATACATAACATCTAAAATACTAATAATTATAAAAACAAAGTAAATATATACTAACAATTATATATTACCAATAGCATATAAAGTACATTTAAATATGTTTTCAATCAATTTTAATAACTCAAATACACAATGACTTAAAATAATTTAGTCTTATCAATCTAAAATACTTAATACAATAAAATATTTTAAAAGAGCCACAACGGACGAAAATTGGGGTGTTACAATTCTCGCGAAATGACACTCAATTGCACACACAATCCCACGCACAAACCAAATTCAAGCAATTTGGGGGCTAGGGTTCATAGTTGGTAAGTCTGGGTTTTTCTTTCTGGTTCTAGACAGAGTGGCAAATGCCACTAGAAAGTCACACACACAACTTTGAGGTCCCGGTTCAAACCCGAGACATGATATCCAACCTAACAATTTCAGTATTTGTCAATTGAGCTAGGCCTTACGGATGTAAGTCTAGATTTGAAAGAGGAAGAGTTATGATTCATCTGATGGCAGAGGCAGACACTATTAGGGCTAGGATTCATTTTCAGACCGGGTCACTTAATTAATTTCGGGTAGTTGGCCCGTTTTTAATACGTTTTCTGTCTGTGGGTAAAAGTCAATTTTTTTAAAACACTTCCCTAAATTAATATTTAATTCTGGATTTCTTTTTTGACATAAATCTAGTATCTTATTTTTTTAATTCCGATTAATGTAAAAAAAACATAAATCTGGAAATAGTTCACTATGATTTTACAAATTGGAAAAATACAGAGACTAAATTCGTGAGTTAGAGAAAATAGGGAGACCAAAACTGTAATTAAGGTCGATCTGATACTTGATCGCTCTACCTGATGGTGATATCGGGAATAGAGCTCAGGTCGGGTTGTACCTGCAAAGACACTCCGACGCCCAAGTCAGGGAGGGGAGAAGTCAAAGCAAAGTATAGAAATGAGTCAGAATGTGTACGTGGCAGCGGGGATTGACCCCTATTTATAAAGCGAGGCGGCGCCCCTGAGCCGTAGGATTGGGCGAGTCGATCCTAGCAGTTGATTGCGCTTCCTACGTCTTCAGTGCGTCCTGTCGAGTAGAGCTACGGCGAAGTGGCCTGGCTCGGGCCCATTGAGAGGGTTGGGCCATCGACCCAACCCGAAACAGTTGCCCCCCAAGCCGAAGTCATCCTGGGGGAGGGTTCAGGCTTGTTGCCCCCGGTCCATGGCAGTCAGAGGGAGGATCGCGTTGATTCCTTGCTTGTCCTATGTGAGGGCGGTTACCTAATTACTGCGCGCGTAATTCTTACGCGCGTTTTTTGGGAAGTGTGTGAGAATTGACTGCGACAGATGGATGTGACGTTTGCGCTTGTTCTCGACTGGGTCGATGGCCCAACCCTCTCAATGGGCCCGAGCCAGCCCACTTCGCCGTTGCTCTACTCGACAGGACGCACTGAAGACGTAGGAAGCGCAATCAACGGCTAGGATCGACTCGCCCAATCCTACGGCTCAGGGCCGCCGCCTCACTCTATAAATAGGGGTCAACCTATGTTGCTAGGTACACATTTTGACTCATTTCCATACTCTGCTTTGACTTCTCCCTCCCTGACTTGGGCGTCAGAGTGTCTTTGCAGGTACAACCTGACCTGAGCTCTGCTCCCGACTTCACCATCAGGCAGAGTGATCAAGTATTAGATCGACCTACCTCGAGACGATCAAGATACAGTTCAGTTTGCGACCACAGTGGGAGCCTCATCGCTATCCCACCTCACCTACTATCTTCTCAGAAGTCTATGGCACTGCGGGGAAGACCACCCTCCAGGTAGGCCTCGCGCTTGCAAAGTGTCGCTGAAGTTCCTGACTAGTCACAGCCCACTCCGGAAGGCATCGCAGTAACTATGGAGGAAGGCGCACCTATTCCCCCTCCCAGACCGATCATTCAAGAAAACATCACTATGCCCGCATGCACTGTACAACAACTATTAAACCTACTCAACGAACAGGCGCAAGCCATGGCCCAGCAAGAAGAACGACTGACGCAGATCGAAAGAGAAGTGGCCTCGGCCCGGGTTAACACCATGCCCGAGTCGCACGACAACAATGCCACCTCCCCGGTCAGAAGGGGAATCCCATCCAGGCGCCACCCCCCCCCCCCCCCCGCGGAGGCGTCTCGTTCATCGTTCTCCACCTCGCCTCAGTCAAGAAATTTTACCGCATCCCAAATAAAACCCATATCAAAATAGGTGCTCAAGGCGGTTAGACAAGGCGAGAAGGAGACACTCCGCGAGTATGTGGAGCGGTTTAATAAAGAAGCGGCCAACGTGAGAAACTTGGAAGACAAGATGCAGCTATATTTCTTGCCTGATGGCCTCAGGCACGGGAGCCAGTTTGAAATAGCTATCGGTGTTAACAAACCACACGATTTGGGGGATTTCCTTCGGAGATCGCAGAAATACATGGATTACGAGGAGGCCGACATGGCTTACCGACCTATCACCAGGAACGGCTTATAGAAAGAGCACGAATGACGCGATCAAAAACAGAGGAATAATCTGGGGGGATCATCCCGCGAGTTCTGGCCCCAAAAGTTCACCGAGAACACTAAGCTAAACACTACCCGAGCTCATATTCTCTGAGTGTGCTAACACCGAATTCAAGGACATAAAGAGACCAGAACCTCTAATCCTTAAAGAAGACCAGCGCCCGTCGCGAAAATACTGCAGATACCACCGTAGTAACGGTCACGATACAAACAATTGTATGGCACTCAAGGACGATATTGAGGAGATGATTCGGAAGGGGAAGCTGACCCAATATGTTAAGAAAGGCCAAATCAATGGCATAGACGAGAAGAACGAGAAAAAGCAAGCCCGCTTCCCTCGCAAAGGGAAAGCGGTCGTGAATGAAGTTGCATAGGCAGCCAAAGAGGACGACAGCGACTCTGAGGAAGAAACCGACACTCAAAAGTCTAAAAGTCGCCCACTGAAACCGACACTTCATGGGCCTGAAACAACAAGGGGAGGCCGAGTTAAAGAAAGACGCAACAAGCATGACATGAGGTGGCCACCAAGTCAATGTGGCCGACCTATACACTCGCTACGATCCCAACAGCAAAGAGGAAGAAGGAGATGACGCCTTGACCAGGGAATTAAAGAAACAGATTAAGAGGCCGAAACCTGATGGTGAATTCACTCATGTACAATTGGGCGAAGACCCCACGAAGACGGTCATAATAGGGACCGACCTACCAGACGATGTAAAAAAAAGTTGACCCAATGTTTAAAAGAACATTCCAACCTATTCGCGTGGAGTGCGGCTGATATGCCGGGAATCCCACCAGAAGTAGCATGCCATCATTTAGCGGTGGATCCACAAGTTAAGTGGGTCGCCCAACGACGGCGCGTACAGAGAGAAGACAAAGCTCAAGCTGCCACCAAAGCTGTAAAGGATCTCATCGAGGCCGGGTTTGTGAAAGAAATAAAATACACTACCTGGCTATCCAACGTCGTGCTAGTCAAGAAAGCAAATGGCAAGTGGCGCATGTGCGTCGACTACACCGACTTAAATTGGTCCTGCCCCAAAGACGCCTTCCCGGTCCCCAGCGTCGACAAGCTGGTTGATAATGCATCTGGCTTCCGTTTACTGTCGTTCCTGGATGCATATTCAGGATACAATCAGATTGCCATGTATCCGCCCGATCAAGAGAAGACTGCCTTTATGACCGAGAAAGGAAACTACTGTTACCGGGTGATGCCGTTTGGTTTGAAGAATGCAGGGACGACATATCAGAGGATGATGAGTAAAGTGTTCCAAGCTCAGATCGGGCGGATCGTTGAGGTATACCTGGACGATATGATAGTGAAGAGCAGGGCGGACATAGACCACCTGGCCGATCTCCAAGAAGTGTTCGCCGAAGCCCGAAATAATTCTCTCAAGCTGAACCCTGAAAACTGCACATTCGGAGTAAGGGCCGGCAAATTCCTTGGTTTCTATCTGACCGAGAAAGGAATTGAAGCCAACCCTGACAAATGCAAGGCAGTGACCGACATGAAACCACCCACGACAAAAAAGAGATTCAAAAACTGACCGGGATGGTCGCAGCTTTATCCCATTTTATTGCGAAGGCATCAAACAAGTCGCTCCCACTTTTCAAGCTTCTTAAGAAAGGAGTAAAGTTTGAATGGACGCCAGAGTGCGAACAAGCTCTAGACCAACTCAAAACTGTCATACTACAACCCCCAATCCTGACGAGGCCAGAGCCGGGGTAAACGTTGTATCTCTACCTAGCAATCACTGACGAAGCGCTGGGCGTTGTGCTCGTCCGGGAGAATGACTCCAGAAAAAATCTCATTTACTTCGTCAGCAAAGTACTGCAAGATCGGCAGTTTACTGAGTCCAAGCGTTGTAGCGGGCCGCCATCTTCTGTTTGATTAACGCCTCACGAAGGGCGGCTTGGGTACGCAGTTCTTCCACGAGGTTGAGCTCTTCACAGATGACTTGCTTGTTCTCTCCAGGTGACTTTGGCTTCGTAGTCCTGCTGAGTTCCCAAATTTTGACGAGTATGATCGCCTCTGTCTCGTACACCAATTTGAACGGGGGATCGTCTGTAGAGGAATGTGGGGTCGTTCGATGTGCCCACAGGACATACGACAGTTCTTCAGCCCAATTTCCATTAGCCTCATCGAGTCGCCTTCGCAAGCCCCTCAAAATCACTCTGTTTGCGGCTTCAGCTTAACCATTGGTCTGGGGGTGCTCTACAGAAGTAAAGCGCTGCTTGATCCCTAGGTCAGTCATGACCTTCCAGAACCCTTTGTCAGTGAGCTGTGTCCCGTTATCTGTGACGACGAGTTGTGGTATTCCGAACCGGATCAGGACGCTCCTTTTGAAGAACTTCATGCAATTCTTGAATGTGATGGTTGCGAGTGGTTTTGCCTCTATCCATTTGGTGAAGTAATCCACCACCACTATCAAATATTTCAACTATCCTAGGGCTACGGGGAATGGGCCTAGCAGATTGAACCCCCACCATGCAAAGGGCCATGGTGGACTTAGGCTGCTAAGCTCGGCAGGTGGGGCGATGTCTACATCTGCGTGCCGTTGGCATTTGTCGCACTTCTTCACTAAATCCTTTGCGTCTTCATTCATCGTCGGCCAGTAATATCCTGCCCTGAGCGCCTTCTTTGCCAATGAGTGTCCACCTATGTGGTTCCTGTATATCCGTTCGTGTATTTCTCTCGCAGCACGTAATCGGCTTCTTCTGGTTGGTGACCTATCCGGCATGGTGGAGTCCGGGGTTGAGTCATTGACCTTCTCCTGCCGCGCGGTGAGGTGGAGAACGATGAACGAGATGCCTCCGCGGGGGGGGGGGGGGGGGGGAGGGGACGGTGGCGCATGGATGGGATTCCCCTTCTGATCGGGGAGGTGGCATCGTTGTCGTGCGGCTCAGGCATGGTGTTAACCCGGGCTGAGGCCATTTCTCTTTTGATCTGCGTCAGTCGTTCTTTCTGGGCCCTGGCTTGCGCCCGTTCATTAAGTAGGTTTAGTAGTTGATGTACAGTGCCTGCGGGCATAATGATGTTTTCTTGAAAGACCGGTCGTGAGGGGGACTAGGCGCGCCTTCCTCCAAGGTTACTACGATGCCTTCCAGAGTGGGTTGTGGCTGGTCAGGAACTTCAGCTGCCATAGACTTTTGAGAAGATAGTAGGTGAGGTGGGATAGCGTCGGAGCTCCCACTGTGGTCGCCAACTGAACCGTACCTTGATCGTCTCGAGATAGGTCGATCTAATACTTGACCGCTCTGCCTGATGGTGTAGTCGAGAGCAGAGCTCAGGTCGGGCTGTACCTGCAAATACACTCTGACGCCCAAGTCAGAGAGGGAGAAGTCAAAGCAGAGTATGGAAATGAGTCATAATGTGTACCTGGCAGCGGGAGTTGACCCTTATTTATAGAGCGAGGCGACGCCCATGAGTCGTAGGATTGGGCGAGTCGATCCTAGCCGTTGATTGTGCTTCCTACGTCTTCCTACATGTCTTTTTATCATATTACCCACCTTTTTCTCTTTTTCTCTTTTATGCTTCACTTTCGCCAACAAAATAAGAAAAACTCAAAACATTTCATACAATCACAAAGAAGGATGAATGAAAACACAACTTATTTTTTTTTTTGTATTTTTGTTCCTTTTTATTTCTCCTTTTTCTTTTGAATTTTTCCATTTTTTATATCTTTTTTTTTGCAAAAATATGTAACGTACAGAAATTTGAAGACAAGAATTGAAAAGGATAGATAATACTTGACTAGGACATATCTTATGACACTGAATGCTATGATCTTTGGATCAGTGACTAATTTGGGAGTCAATTGTATGGTGGAAGAGATAGAGACGTTGTGATTGAAGGTGAAAACTCTAATCGTGGTTGAACGCAACGACAAGTTGATAAGCTCTAATGACTGTTCCAAGTATCAAAGAGAAAGATCTGAGAAGTATTTACTCGAAAACCCCCTTATTTCATGATATAGATAATTTATAGGATCAAGCCCAATTGACTCAATAAAAACCCTAAAAATTCATGTATCAACTAATTAAATCTAAGCCAAATTAAAATAACTATCAGGCACTTATGCCATTACAAATTTTTTCCTAAAAGTTAACAAAAATTAACTGATACTCTCTCCATTAATTTGTAGTAGTTAAGTACTCAAATATTTTATTTATAGTAGTCCTGAGATGATTGAAGTCAAAAATAAAGAGTCTTAGTACAATTAATCCATAATTTAAGATTCTAAAAGACCCAATAAATATAAAAGATATATTTAGAAAGTATATTAAGTTTTTAAAAGTATTATTGTTTGGGATAAAAATAAAAGGCCAAAAGTATGAAAATTTAGAACTCACTAAATTTGACCAAACCCGTTGGGTAGCGAGTCTGAAAATTTAGAACCCACTAAACCCAACCTAACCCGTATCATTATGACCTTACGTATACTAATTTTTTTTGTGTCAGACCTTAAATATACCAATTGATAACCGAGATATAGGTGCAGAGAATTCCTAAATAAATTTCCAATTTCATTCAACCAAATTTCAATTTTGAAATTAATTTCATTCTTCTTTGAAAACGTGTTAAAGAAAACTTAATTTAGTTTACCTTGAAAATTAATTCTGATGTAAAAATTAACCAAAGTCTAGGTGCAGAGTACTCTTAAATATGGAGTTGAATGTGACTTATAATTTTCTTTTTAGTTGATTGTAGAAACTAATTGAAGAAAGTGGCTTCATGAGTGGGATATTTTTTTTAGATAAGCAAAATTTCATTGATGGAGCACTAGGGGTGCTCGAACGCAAACAACAATAGGAATTACATATTGTTTAGGCAAAGAAGAGGATTATTCCACCATGTGGGAATAGATAAAGAAGAACTACAACCCCCTCTATAAACCAACCAGCTCCAAGATAAAATCTTAATGCGAGTAAAAACAGATTCGATGCTTGATTCCTCATTGCGGGACAACCAAATACAGCAACAAGTAGTGACCCAAATCAAAAATTTGTGTTTCTTCGCCTTCTCCCCCTTGCAAAGCTTGCCAAGGCCACGCAAATGATCAATAAGACTCTGCCCCTCACTATGTTCAACCCCCATCCAATCACAAACACGGATCCAAGTGTCATGAGCAAAGCTACACTCCAAAAACAAGTGTTGAGTATTTTCACGATGTTGCGAGCAAAACGGGCACATTGCATCATTTTTGGATTGAATGACACGGCGACGTAAGAGATGATCCCTCGTGGGTAAAGAATTACGTAACAAACGCCAACCGAAGATGGTGACTTTAGATGGAGTGATTGTTTTCCATAACTTCTCTAAAATGACATTTACCTCGCTGTCATTACCTTCAGTAACATGAGTGGGATATGATCTTTTTAGTTTCTTTAAGACATTGTCATATTAAGAAAAGTTTCTTTTGCATGAGCCATGGGTTTTATGAAAACCTTTCTCTTCTGTATTTGATTTAATTAGTTGTAATGGAAGTCCAAATTAAAGCATATTATTCTTTCTTTTTTGATTTTTTTTAAAAAAGATATTTTATCAATGAACCCAGTATCCAACCCAACCCATTTGAGATCGGGTTGGATTGGTTTGGATCACACAAAAATTTGGGTCTAATTTTGTCGAACCCAACCCATAGTATTTGATTGGGTTGGGTTGGGTATTTAAACGCATTAAAACCCACCCAACGCCCACCCCTATAAATAGGGTTTTTTTTGGTACCCCCATCACATCCCATATGCCCCCATCACATCCCATATACCTGCAAATACCCCTGCCCAAATAACAATGCGGATTTACCTCAAATGGGGGTACCTAATAGGTGAATCCGACTTTAAAAATAACAAAGCGGATTTACCTCAGATGGGGATACATCCGCTTTGTTATTTTTCAAATCGGATTTACCTAGTAGGTAGATAAATCCGATTTCCCTAAAAAAAGGAATTCGGATTTACCCCACCTAAGGTAAATCCGATTTTGTTATTAAAAATAATTGTTTTTTATTTAAATTTTTAAAAAAGGCTATAAAAATGCTACTAAAAATCCGTTAAAGAGTCAAAACAAATCCAAAAATTATCAAAACACCACTAAAAATCTAATAAAACCAAAATAAGTTTTGTGAAGGGCAATTGCGTCTTTTCGCAGGGTCGATGGGGGTAGATTGTTATGTGATGGGGGTAAAAAAACCTATAAATAACACTACTTTTTGACCTGAATGCACTAGTGGGCCCACGACTCTTCCTTGGATGAGAATTCATGTTTTGATCGGCCCACTTTGACCTGAATTCATGTTAGCTTTAACATTATATCATTTTATTAAACTAATATATCCTCTATGGATACCGTGGAGACTAATCCTTCGAGTATCAAAAATCCATTTAAATGGTTGACTTCTCTCAACAAATATTTTTCTATATACACCGGCCAAGATTAAACCCAAAATCAAATTATTAAAAGACCTAAATATTTACCTCTTCTGTCACATAATGTTGGTCATTACATCATTAGTCAAAAGGTACTTCATGTATGGAATTAAAGCTCCACCAATCAAGTTTTATTTCATTAATTAATTAGCTCACGGATTTGGCAATTCCCATGTTTTTCTCATAGAATTAGAATCTGTGTTTGCTTTCCATGGTTTTGGCTTGGAAAGAAAGTTAATTTTGTGACACAACATCTAATAATTCTTTTTTTTTTTGACAAACAACATCTAATAATTCTTAATCGGCCAAGATTTCAAGTGCATCGGTGTATGGTTCAAAATGGAAATGTTAGCTTTAATTTCCAACCACCGCCTAGGGCGGTCAACAGCACACTTTGAAAAAAAATAGTATCAACATCGTATTAAAAAATATTTTTGCACACTTTGAATTTTTGTTTGCACCCAAGTTAGAGCTTTGCGCCCAAATTCCTGGTTTTGCCATCAGTCTAATTGCAACACACTCACACAATTAAGAGATATGTATTTAATAACATTGACATTGAACTTCAGACTTAATTATAAGCAAAAAATTGTTGAGTGGAGTGTTAATGCTAGGACCGACTATGTTCCAATTGATAAATTGTGGTTGATCTTAGCGACAAGCTAATAAGTTCTAACGATTGTTCCAAGAATCAATGAGAAAGATCTCTCGAGTTTTTATTCCAAAATTAAAGTAAGTTTTCAAGAAATAGATTATAATTTATACGATCATAATCCCAATTGACTCAATAAAAACCTTAAAAATTTATTTATCAACTAATTAAAATCTAAGTTAAATTTAAATAAACTATTTGGCATTTATGCCATTACAATTATTTTCCGAAAATTAACAAAAAATGAACTAATACTTTATTCAAAAAATTTGGTACTATTGGCTTGTATTACCTAAATAGTAAAATATCTCTTTTGTAGTTGTTTTGGAATAATTGAAGTCAAAATAAAAGAATCTTGTGACAATTAGTTCATACTTTAAGAAAAGATTCAACAAATATAAAGGATATATTACATACAAATTAAGGTACAACTAATTTATGTTAGCTAAGTACTAAAATACCATTTTTGTAGTTGTCTTGGGATAATTGAAATCAAAATAAAATTGTTAATGTAGTTGTTTTGGGTTTTTAAAATATTCAATAAATATAAATGGTATATTTGAAAAAAAAATGGTGAAATGTACGTTGGGTTTTTAAAAGTACTATTAATTTGGGACAAAAATAAAAAGCCCATTTTAGTCCCTGACAACTTTTTTATAGGACAAATTGGTCATTGACATTTTTTTAGAACTAATTAGTCCCTGACATTTTCAAAATAGGGACAAATTGGTCATTGACATTTTTTTAGAACTAATTAGGGACTAATTTGTTCCTATTTTAGGGACTAATTAGTCCGTCGTCCATCCAATATTAGGGACTAATTTTTTCCTATTTTGAAAATGTCAGGGACTAACTTGTCTCAAAAATTGTCAGAGATCAATTTGTCTCGTAAAGAAGTTGCTAGGGACTAAAATAGGCCTCTAGTCTTCAAAATATCAAATTTTTGGAATGGAGGAAGTACTATGTAAACAAAAGATGGAAAATAAAGGAGATATCATCACTGATATTCAACCCGGACCGACTCGGCCGGTTGGCCCGTGACCCACTAGCAAGAGCGGTTCGAGCTGTTCATCGGACCCTACATGCAACAGACCCGGTGCAACTCGGTCGGTTTAAACGTTAACCCGGTACGGCTCGGTTCTATGAAACATGAGTATTTTTATTATTTAAAAATGTCAACAGCAGGTTTCAAACCTGTGTCTGTCGAGTGGTAAACATGAAGCCTTACCACTTTTTTTTTTGTTGACATGAAGCCTTACCACTTTGCTGCAACGTGATTGCTGAAAATCTCTTGCTTTTGTAACGACTCCCTCCCGTCCACGATATAAAAGAAAAAATCAGACATCTCACATACCAAGAAATAGCATTGGAACCTGTTATTTTCAATTAATAAAGTTGAAATCTAACTTACTTTCCAAAACTACACTTTTTTTAAAATTTAAATTTATAAGTAATAATGCTGAACCACGTGGAAAAGTGAAGAAAATAAATGCTTTTTACTAAGTAAATAATGGTAGAATTGGAAGTAGACATTTAATATACCTCAAAAGTGATGTTTGTTTGTTATATTGTCGACCACCAAAACATACTTTTTTTTCTCTTATAATGTGGACGAGAAGGAGTATATAGTACTTAACTCATTATTTAAATCACACTCAATATTTAGGCATTTTCATTTTATCAGACTTCAACATTTAGGCATTGAATTTGATTAGAAGGTAGTAAGGACATTCTAACTAAATCCACCTGTTTACAATTAAATATAGACACATTTGATAATTTGTTTATATTAATAAAATATACTTTTCAGTCCAAAAAAAAATGAATAAAGTATACTTTATATATTATATATATATATATAAATTAATATACTTGATATTAATAAAAATATATAAAATAATATGTTTATGGTTTTATAGATATTTATTTAATAGTAAATATAAAAAATTATCATTATATTTAATATGTTATGGTTTATTGAATTCTTTTAATAGAGACTGGGTCATGCGGGCCAACTAGTGACCCATTGGTCCAACCGTTGACCCAGTGGCCTGACCGAGTCGATCACCAAGTCTGTTTTAATAACATTGGATATCAATAAAATCCCGTATAAAACTTTTTTTTTGACAAAATCATGCATAAAACTTGTTCACTTAAATAACACTACCTTTTGACTTGAATGCATTAGTGGCCCATGACTCCTTCTCAACACCTACCACCCAACAGATTGGTATAAACCCTTAAGGGTATGTTTGGGATGAGGTTTTAAAAGGGGAGGGCATATTTTTCAATTTAGAATTGAGGAAGCTATAAAATGTCTCTAAACATAAATCAAGTGTGATTAAAAATGTTATATTGATATCTATCAACTTGTTCTTTTAATTTTTTAAAATCTTAAATACATATTAAAATATAGACTAATCTTTTTCAAGCCCTCCTTTCCCTTTTCCTCGCAAAACCCCCTCCCAAACATACCGTAAGTCTTTTTTGTGGAAGCTGTGCCATAATGCATTACCTATCAGAAGCAATTTATATCGTCGTAAGCTATGTAGAACTCCAATTTGCACTATTTGTGGGGTTGAAGATGAAACTATAGAGCATGCTTTTCTACCATGTCCTTGGGTATCTCCTGTATGGTTTGGTCTAAAATTCTGTAGGCTCCCTACCCCTATTTCAATTTCATCTTTGTGGAAATGGCTGTTAGACATCAAGGAAGCAGCAAAATCTACGAGTTCTGTTATGTTGACATGAGTTGCTTTCTTACTATGGAACATCTGGAAATCTAGAAATGGCTATGTATTTGAAGATCAGAGTCTAAACCCTATAAGCTGTTTGAGGAAGACTTTTTTGAATGTTGAAGAGTTTGTATCTTCCTCTACTTCTAGTCTGAGTGATAGTGAGTAGAGGACCTAGTGTCCCTTTGAGCCCGAAATGGAGACCACCCCGTGATGACATTCTCAAGATCAACTCGGATGCGGGTTTCATCTCACATTCAAGTCGTGTTCATGGATGCATCATACCGTGCAGCTTGTCTAGCACTGGTGCCACACAAGCAACAAAATACTGGGCTTTCTGGGAACATTCGTTGTGGGACAAATTTTCCGTTGCCTTTGAGATCCCCTTTGTGGTTGTTTCATTGATTTGGGTGGTTGTGGTTGTAATGGCGAATTATTGCTTTGCCAAATTAGGGTAGATCTACGTTTTCCCTTTTATGTCGGTTTGTTATCTTTTGCTTTTCCCGTGTTTGTTCTATTGTTTATTCGGATCTTAGTTAATCGGATCGCCCCGCTTGCATTGGGCCCGGACTGCTGCATTTGGGTTTGGGCTTTGTCCCATTTTAAAAATTCAAATGCATGTTTCGACCAAAAAAAGAAATTGGCTCCTACCTTTTGGAAATTAAAGCTAATATTTCCATTTTGAGCCATACACCGATGGACTTGAAATCTTGGCCGATTAAGAATTTTGTTTTGACACAAACACGCTTAATGGATTTCATTTATTATAATAGGTTCAATACAACTTCGGATAAAATCATGAACTTGGGAGCTAGCACAAGATCGTGACGCCCTTGTAAAGGAATAAGCGACAAGATTTGCTTGCCTCCTAATATGGCTAACCATGTAACTTTGCTGAATAGAAAGAAGAGATTTACATGAGGACAAAATTAAGCCAAATTCGCTTTTGGGAAGATTGGTTCCATTTATACCACTCACCACTGGAAGACAGTCCAGCTCAATGGTCACAAATGAAATCAAGCTCACTTAACCAAATACCAGCTTGTTTAAGCCCCATTGCTTAAGCTTCTTGAGGTAAAGGAACACCGGAAAAATTCATGATTTTTGCTTTAATAAAAGACCCGGTCATTATAAGATCATTGAAGATTTTTCATAAAACAGAAACGAAGTCCAGCTATCAGCTGTGCAAGGATACATGTCAAATTTTTACAGGTAACTGCCTATGCTATCAACATGCGTATCCACTCATATAGAACAATAACTGACCTCATATTTACAAATGTGATCAGGAAATATGGATCATATGTAGCTAGAAATCCAATTATTGTCTTGGCTTCATCTTTGGCTATAGTTATTCTACTTTGTCTGGGTCTAGTCCGACTCAAGGTTGAGACGCGGCCTGAGAAGGTATCATATAGTTTCTACTATACTGTTTAAAATGCTCTGTTTAATTCTATTATCTTTGTGAACAAGCATCTATTCACCTGTATATTAGGTCTTTGTTTTGCTCATGATACAAACACATTTGATTTCCATGTATGATGAATGAATTTTTCATCTCACCTTCAAAACTTACAGGCAATTGAGTATGTCTCTCTGGTTTAATAATTTAGTGTCTGTTTTTTATTCATTGACTTCAATTGCTCTTGCTACTTTTAGCATGACACCTTTTTGCTGATCTTTTCACTCACTCACTTGAGTTCCCACTTCACTTGTGTGTTTTCACTTGAGTTCCCACTTCACTTGTGGACATAATTCAAAAGTGAAGTTTTCTTTTATTTTAAACATCCCGTGATGCTTTATACTTATCATTTATGAAAATAAGGTTGGTGTCCCTATTTGAAAATTGTTTTTAATAGGAGGACATTGTCGGTTGAAAAATCTTCTGGTGAGTGTATCAATAAGCACAATGAACCATTGCAATTTTGAATTTGAATGAAATAAAAAGTTCACGAGCAAGGAAGAAGTAGCTTTCACATTCTTCCTTTATGCTTTAGTAGTTAAGTGCCAGGCTGCTATTTCTCAACATCTCTCTTTTACCTTCCTGCACTTTTCAGCTCGGGGTAGGACCTGGGAGTAAAGCAGCAGAAGAGAAGCAGTTTTTTGACAATCATCTGGCTCCTTTTTATAGAATTGAACAGGTTCTAACCTTTTCCCATTTCTTTTATCAACTTTTAATCTTCATTATTCGTACAACTTGCAACGACTCTGCCTTATGAATTTCTCATTTTATTTTATTCAGTAAGTCTCTTATGTAAAAAGGATGCATATTTCTTATTTGTTCGAATGATTGCATGGTTTTTCAGATAATAAAATGAACCAAATGACAAGCTTGTTTATAGGAAAAAACTGCTTTTTTCCTAACGACAAACTCGTTTGTAGGATATTATGTACCAAATGACAAACTCATTTATCTTTATTAAGACTTTCCCTTCAACGCTCACTCTATATTGGGTGAAATTCATGTGGATTTCACGACTTTGTAAATAGCAAGTTGATGTACTCCAATTGCTTCTGAAGTAAGTGTGCTTTCTTCTATTGCAGATTTGATGTAAGGGAAAGTGACATACTAAAATCTTCCTTACATTAATAGAGCATCTTACTTCTTAACTATTGATTTCTTTTATAGTGTTAAAGTTGGTTAAGTTGTCAAGTTATATTAAAGGTGGAATTCATCCCAGTATGTTTCCTTCTGGCAGAGGCTATCAGGATCTTGTTGACAGTAATTGTAATGTTGACATGGGAGATGACATTCCTAGTGAAGTTAATGGAATACCTGAAGATGGTATTCAAGCACTAAAGAATTCTGTGATGTCCGAGTCTGCGGAGGAAATTTCTGATTTTCCTCTAGAGCATTGTATGAGGATAGTGCCTCATGATCAGAACACTGGGGCCTTCTTCATTGCGGTACTGCAGAAAGTTTCTCCTCTGCCAGGTAGTTTCTCCACTTGCCATTCCACCTTGTGACCATGGTTTAAGAAAGTGTCTTTGACTGTGATGATGAGAAAATATAGATGTTTCAATTGTTTCCTTATGCCATATGTTTGCTAAACTTGTTATTCTTATTTGCACCGCCATGTGTGAATGAGTTATCTAATTAGCTAGGTTTATTGCTAGAGGAATGGTATAAACAATGTGTATGAAAACTTGATTGACCAAAAATGTACTAGACTTGTATCTGATAGAGGATTGTAAAAATCCTGCACTGTTTGGTACTGACTAAAGATAGAACCTCTTTCTTTCTCACCCATATATTATATAACAGTTTTTATTTGGTCACTTTGATTTTAAATTAGTCCTCCACGTTGACCATATCATGATTATGATTAGTCATACTTGGTAATCCTCCATTATGTCATTTTTTAGGTGTTGATTCAGATAAGGAGGAGAATACTAGCATAGAGGGAATTGATTCAGATTTCTATACTTGTGTTGAACGGAGCAGTGGCAATTTTTTTGATTAGGTGTGTGCATATAGCCCTATTCTGAATTCTGATATTAGTCCAAAAAATAGTGTAAAGGGAATGGAAACAAAGAAAGAAGATGCTCTGTTTTCTTCTAATTTTAAGAAAGTTCTTAATTTGGCCTAATGTTTAGCTGGCAGGCCTCATATACACATATGGCAATGTGTAGTGAGTGTAACACAGTGAGTGAGTAGTCTACTAAATGTGCTATTTAGTTTTGCCTTTTACTTTCACCGTTACTTCCACAATATTCATATATTTTTTGAATTTGTTTCTTTTCTGCATCGTATTCTTTTTTTAACACTAGCATTGACACTAAAGGTGCCAATCTTCAAGAGGGGAAATTGATTGATTTTGATCATAGAGTCTATGTTAATTTCATGTTTTAGTACTGATTAGTTGAGTGAGATTATGGATATAACTATTAAATAGTATGTATTAGTACTGATTAGTATGTATAGATATAACTATTAAATAGTATTTTCGATGTATAACTTAATTTTTTTTTTAAATTTCCGACGGATTTGCGACGGACTTGCGACGAAAAGGTGTCAGAGTTTGCGACGAGTTTGCCACGGCAATTTGCGATGGCTTTGCGACGGACAATTTGCGACGGGGAGTTTCGTCACAAAGCATTTGCGACGAGCTGTTTTGCCACGACTTTTCGTCCGCCGCAAATGCCGTCGCAAACGCAAATTTGCCACGGAAAAATGTCCATTTGCGACGGAAATTGCCGTCGCAAATGAGCGATTTTCTTGTAGTGAGAATTAATAACTAACATTGCCTATAAAAAAGGAATTACCCCCTTTGTCTTTACTTAAATATAAGTCTTTGTTGATCAAATTTCGCGAATTAATAAAAGTGACGGTAGTATTATTTTTGTTGACTATTTATATATGTTACTAATCTTGAAGAGAGAGGATTGATTTATGTTTCTATCACTATTTATTTATTGAAGGTTGTTGAAAAACATACCATAATTAGGAGTATGTTGATAAAAAATAATTAATGCAGTTAAAATTTGAAAGAAATCTTATAAAAAGGATAGGGAAAAATTGTAAGACTTACTTATATTCAAGTACGGAGGGAGTATTTGGCCAAATTGAAATTTAGACTCTATTTGGCAAGTCTCATTCATTAGCGGATAACGTATGTATTTAACTAGCGGATGATGAACAAACGTGTTTGGTAAGCACTAGCGTTTTTTGGGTAGCGTTTAGTGTTCTTTGAAACACTACTTGTAGTGTATAACGTCTCACTTTTTTTTGTCATTTTTACCCTCATTATTTTTCTTAATTTCCTTCTCAATCCTCTTTAAATCTCTATTTTTAATATTATTTTACATTTATCAATTAGTTTAACCATTAGTTTTACCAAACAAACTTGATTTGATATCCGCTAATTTATCCGCTATCCTTTCTAACTCATTCGCTATCCACTAATTTATCCCTCATCCGCCATTTTTTACCTGAGAGAGCCTTAGCAAATATAATCTAATTCGTATAAATGAATCAATTTAGTTACTTACGTAAAGTCCCATCGAATTCAACATTTGCATTCTCTTGGATTCTGCTTTGCGTTAGACACGTGATTTGAAATCAAACAATGTATTGATATTGATACTAATGAAAAAAATAACAAGTTTTTGGTTTTCATGAAAATAACCACGCATGTTTTAATTCTGTATTTGTTGTTTGTGCATGCTGTTTTCTGAAATGTAATAAGTTTAGTGATTTCAAAATAATCTATTAACCAAACCAACAACGATCTAATATAAGCTCATCTCGATCGATCACCAATAAATAAAGAAAAATTTATCATAACTCTAATTTAATTTACTAGAATAATAATGTTCCATATTATGTTGAACTAAGCAAGCATGAGAAAAGGTTCGTAGTCAGAGTTAACAGAAAGGTAAGCATTGTGTAGTTTGATATTATAGGAACTGAGTAATGAAAAACAAAACATGCCATGGAAAACAAGCCTTGGAATGTTGAATTTTTGTGCTGTTAAGGATGTCCAAGAGAGACACTTATCTGATATAATGCAACTAGGTGGAGAAGCATGCATGGTTTTGCAGATAGTTTTCTAAGAATTTTCTGAGTAGGTTTCTTGATGGAAGTCCTACTTTTTGGCAAGGAAATGGGATTTGAAGGAGATTAATTGGAAGGCCTGAATCTGCTGCTCTACTAATTGTTTTCTCAAATCTTGATGCATTTTGTTCTGCTAAGATTCACCATATCATCACCTTTTGTTCTGCTAAGATTCTTGCCATGTCTATCGATAGGGATCATGTGGCCTTGAGCAAACAGTGGAACTAAAACAAAGTGAGGTTATTGGTATCTTTCTTCAGTAGCTCAAAGTGACTCCTCCAACATGGTTTTAATGGATACTTAGCAGCACAATTAGTTGTTGCGGTTGTTAAAGTAGTGCTAACATTATATATGGTGTAAACAAAGTCATCACATTCACATTCACATTCACATTATGACCTTGACTTTGAATTAGTTCAAAAGTGGACATGCAGGGAGCCTTACGATGAAACTACCTGCATAATTTTTGTTTACTTGGTAGTAATAATTTCACAGTCTAAAATATAGGTATATTGCTTGACTTACAGTAGATTCCACGTTGATTGGGTCAAAGGTTGCGTTGCGTCACAAACGAGCTAAACTATAGTATTGTATCTTGGCAATATATATATATATATATATATATATATATATATATATATATATATATATATATATATGCTGTGTCCACGATGCTGTAGCTATCATGATGTATTACCATAGTGAAATTAGTACTTATATTTTTTTTTTGATCAGATGAAATTAGTACTTGTATTAGTACATTGATGATTAATCTTTCTTAAAAGTTAATTTCTTTTTTAGGACCACACACATCAGAAAATATTACTCGGAGTTTCTTCTTTAACCTTGTTGGCAGCTGTTGGTTGAAAGCGCTTCTAGGCATCTTGCTTTCCAACACTCTTCACACACTTCACTTGGTACATGTATATGAGGAAGACCTTTCACCATGTTTTTCTTTTGGAGAAGACTCGAACCTCTGAAGTTTAGGTGGCCAAACCTGTGATGCGACAACCACTCCTCTTCGTCAACAGAGGTAGCCAAACACTGCAGTTTCACTACATTTAGTACAACCACTGCTACAACAGATTTGGGGATGGGCAGCGTTTTTTTTTAGCCATGGGCGGCGCTTTTGAGCGCTGCTACACAACACACCAGAAAAGAAAATAGGGTTTCCATCTTTCCTTTTTATCATCACTTTACTAGAACCTTCCCATCTAATATTGGGAGATTATTAAGGAGATTTCCACTGCCGTTTGAAGAACTCATCGTAATCAAGTGATTGTTCCTTCCTCTTCACTCGTGTTTAGGCTTGAATTTAGGGTTTCTCGCTACCTCACCAACACTCAATTGATGAAATTTTCTCTCAATCTCACCAATACCTCATTAGTGGCTTCTTACACTGCACAGCGCAAGAAAATAATCATAGATCCATACATGTATAATTAATAACAACGCGTTATTTTATAATTAATGATAAATGAAACAAAAGTCAAGAATAACTATGAGATAATCATGAGGTTGTCTATAGTGTGATGGTGGCTAATAGACTCCGAGGTTATTATACCAGTGTGATGAAGGTTGGTAGCCACGTTAGCTGCAAATGCACTCTTGTCGCTAAACAATGCGCAAACCACCCAAGCATAATTGAAAAGACCTTGGAGCCTTCTCCCAGCACTGCTTAGAACAGCAAACTTTGTACACCTAACAGAGCTAGGAGTAGTGAACTATGGAAGTATGAATATATGCAACAAACTCCTACTGAGCAAACTGCACATTGACTCCTAATAGCTCAGCAAGCAAACTCACTACTTAATCCTTGTCGATTGTCAAGAATGCCCTCACGATTGATAGTCATCTTCCTAAGTGGGAGGTGAAAGCTGTGGGTGCCTTAGTGCCACCTCCCACCTCTCTGCAAAGCATAAATGTGACCCTTATCGATCAGCACGTGGCTGCATCTCAACAATGGTAAGAACCTCACCCCTCTCCTAACTGCTCAACTTCTGGATTATCAATTACAATATGTCTCAACTTCTTCCCGTTGGTGAAGACTCGCGTTTCAAACTTTAATATTTTCAGTCGTTAGATATTCCTTATTTCAAGAATTGGTCATGGAAGGATTGTGTTGGTAATATTCAAGATTTTCCAAGCGTATAAAAATCAACTTATTTGAAATCACAATAAGAAGGTGCCACTTATAGTGTAGGTTATGTTTTTTGGGCGTTCGTCCTCCTTCACTCCTTGTATGACAGATAGAAATTGAGATTAACTAAATCACAGTCCAACCACACCATTTGAAATTAGAATCGGGAGAAATTGCCTCCTATCATCAAACCCAAATGAATACTTTACAATTCTTTTTTAGTTCCATGTTTCCTCAACAACATTAGTGCTGTTAAACACTCGACTATAGGACAAAAGTTACAACAAAAATATCAAACACAATTTAATCAGGAAAGCTGAAAGTACGTAAAAAAATGAGTTAAAAGTGAAGACAAAGCCCTGTCCCGCCCTCTTGATTTTTTTTATTTTCTATGGGAGATGGTAATGTAGAATGCAGCACTAAGTCATGAGAAGATGGTTTGCAGCACCAATTCAAAACTTCTTCAACCTATTCGAATTCAAAACCCTGAAGTATGATATGCATCATGAAGCTTCACTGGAATCTTCCAAATCTGAAATATCAACCATCTTCTTCTCAAGTGCATCTAGGTTGCCAGCTTCAGAAGTTGTGTGTAATCTGAGTTGGTCAGCATCTTCACTGAGGAAAAAGAAAGCCAACAGATATTTCTGAGCATGTTTGTAGGTTTTTTTTGGGTTGGGGGGGGGGGGGGGGGGGGCAAATGGATTTCTAGCATCTTGTATCTTTAATTAGAGCTAAATTTACGCGAATATTCTGATAAAGATATCCAGCTCATCAAGCAACTTCCAAAAGAAGATATAATAGTTAGATGTAGAATGTTAACCATTGGTTTTTCTCCCTTTTTGTTTCAATAATTCTAACTAGTATGAATTAAATCAAGTTAATCAACCATAAAAGCCAAGAATATAGAGCATACTCTGTAACCCCGAAGATTTCCTTGACAACTAAGGAGCTATCTCTTGAACAAAACTCCGGCAGCTGGAATCAAAATAACAGGAGAAAAATCTAATCAAGCCATATATTATATTAAAACTTAGTAGACACAGTGACAATAATGGACATAAAGCCTTTTGCCAAAAAGAAAATGCATCAGAAAATTTCAGACCAGCAACCAATTACATCATTCAATGTTAAAGGTTAATAATATATGGCCAAGAGTTAGTCGCATGGTTTCTTCCTGAAACCAGAAAATAAAACCATTTTTTTCAAAATGAACTAGACAAGACCTTTTGAGCAATTCCCTAAAACAGACATTACAACAATCAGCTTTTTTCCCACTAAGTGACATCAACCATATAGATCAAACGACACCATCATGTCTAATGACAAACCATTTATATTCAAATCCTTCTTCATGGAAACGTATGACACAAGAGTTCAATTCACTCTTCCCTATACAAACAAACAAAAGCAAAAAGTGATTAGCTTATAAAAAAATCCTTCCTCATGGTTTGACCTATATTTTCTATGGTCTTCCACTATTTCTGACTTACGAAATATTTCTTTATCTTATCTACCTTTCTTATCAGTGCCTCTATAGATCTTCACACACGCCCAAACCACCAAAGGCAAGATTATACCATCTTTTCCACAATAGGTGCTATCCCAATTTTCTCTCAAATAGATTCACACTTAACGGCCTAGCATTTAGTATCTTACAACAATACAAGTTTAAACTTGTGCGGTAAAATTTTCCAGAGCCAGTATGGTACTTTTGTATCACATATTACACCCGAAGCATTCTGATGTTTCATCTACCTTACTTGAACCCTATGGTTTACATCTCCTATTTCCTTGTCATTTTGTGGTATGGTATGTTCTCCGTTTTTCACCTCTAATAATCACCCTAAACAATTCAGTATAATTGGTCCATGATAATTGTTGAACAAATCCAGGAGCCACAATAAAGGTTACCATATATATATCAAAGGCATTTAATGGCTCTGAGCAGTGAGAGAACTACACATAATGGCGGATATTGTAATTTACATATTGAGAAGAAAAAAAGAATCTGTATAAAATTGACTGTTTGAGGCCACTTACCTCCGATAGATAGAAGACCTTTCCAAAAAGGGCCTCAAGAGCTAGTTTTCGCTTGAAACCCTTTTCAGTGTAACCTGATTTATTCATTACAATGGGGCCTACAAATCATTTAAAAGCAGTACAAGTCAGAACAGAAATAATAATGTCGGAGCTTCAATCAAATATGAGTGGAAAAGAAAAAAATTCATGGACTGAATTTTAAAAAGAAATGAGAAGGGGGGGCAGATTAGTTCTCGCATGAGTCATGATCATGAACTCGTGATCAGTATCCATTCTCTCTGATTTTCAACTTGCTATTACTATCCTTTTCAAATTTCAAGGTTTTGAAGTGATGATAGTATAGTAGTGGAAAGAATATCAAAATATCCCCCACTTCATTCAACCCTTCCTTAGAATGGCAAATGTTAAAACCTATTAGAAGCCTAGAAGGAAAATAATACACTTAAGAATAGTTTTTTGTGGCATTCCCTGCGTTTTAAAACCATTTGATTTGGCAGTACTAGAACTGGACTAGTGGTGAGTGGTTTGGGTAATTTGTATATAGTCATAGATTTGAAGCTATATACCACCAGTGGATCAAAAAACAACACCTTATTGAATTTGACATCATGGACCCAGATAATAAACCTTTGTGAATATACAGAGAAAGCAAGAGAAAATTAACTCCATTCAGTACAGTTCTTCCTATAATCCTATTAGTTTTATAGGCAGCCTTGGCTAAAATATACTATCACGCACCAGGAGTACAAAGATTGAGAATGCATTACCTTTGTCTGCCACAATTCGTCGTGATATTTCATTCAGAACCTCAGCAACTTGTGAGTCATTTAACATAGACGCTCTCCTTAGGTGAATTAACTCAGCTACCATGTCAGGGTTGAATGGTTTTTCATTCAGAGCATACCGGATATATTTCCGCAAAATTTCTTCCAAACCAAAACCTGTCTGGATATGAATTTGCACTTGTTACTCTAAATCAGATGACACATACAAAACAGACAAAATTATGGGAAGCTAGCAAACAGAAAATAAAGTTCCCACGAGATCTTGCCCAGTCAGCAAAAAGAACGAGAACAACTATTTTCTTGATCTAGGCAGATTGCATGATCCTTCAATTGAAAAAACAGCAAAGTATCTTCTTAATTATATACTCAATTACATCAAAGAAACAGTTGCATCCAAAAACTTATCATTATCAACTTCAATGTAGCATGCATTCTAGGCAGTTGACATAGCATGACACTGACACAGAAACAAACAAAAACAGAAAGAAAATAGAAGCAAATACTCAACCTTACACATGAGTAGGTAACAGAAAAAACAATGATCTATTAGAATTTCGTAACCTATCAAATATGTCAAGTAAACCACATCTGATCTGCACATGCAAAAGAAAACTAATATCTTGATTATTCAAAATTTTAAACAAGTATCAATTAGTCCCTGATTTAACCATATGCAGATTCCTGAAAAAGGAGCAAAGCAACTAATGATTCAATCCACTGTTCTGAATATGAGATTCACTAGTGTAATAAAATAGCAGCCATGGCGGATTGCGGTGGCAGATTTTTTGACAACCGTTATGATCAATTTGTGAGGGATGGCGGCACAATGGCGTTTTATGATGGAAATAGCAGCTTTCAATAGACGATTTTTGACCTATGGTCCTCCATCCGCAATCAATAACACTGTTCACTAGTTATTATATGCAAAGTAGTGTCATGATCATCGCTATAGTGTAGTATTTTACCTTACTTTGGTTTTTCTATCTCTCACATTAGCATGCATACAAAAATGTAGTGACCACACAGCAAAATGTATAATAAAAATTTGTGCAGCATTATGAACCTCACCTTATTCTCAATTTCCTTGAGATCATCAAGCTTGACTTCATCTCTTTCTTTTTGTAATAACTCATCCAGTGACTTAACTAGCGTCGCATTTTTACCAACCTAAAACAAAAATATATATACACAACATTGCTTTAGGCCTACTCATAAATTATAACGAAACAAATTTTTGTTAAATATCCTAATGCAGTGCAATAAATGAACCAATTAAAAAAATTAGGGTTTGTGTGAAGAAGTGAGAGAGAGAGAGAGGGAGAGAGAGACAAGTCTACGGCGTTTTGCTTTGGGAGAAGTGAACTTCTTGACGGTTTTAACGAAGGCGATGACGAAAGTGACGCCGGCGTAAGCAAGAGGAACGGCGAGAATCCAAGGGAAGGAGGTAGGGCCCACTCTTGGTCCTGGTAGGGCTTGAGTGACGGAGCCGGTGAATTCAACTAGGTCCAAAGCCTTTTCCTGAATCCATGGAAGTTCTTCTTCAACTTCAACTTCAATTTCCTTCTCTTTCGAAGAAGATTGATCGTTAAGATTATTGGAGGAGTTTTTTGCTGCTGCTGCTACGGTGGTTGAGATTGAAGAAGATAACCGTAGTTTTGGAGTGGAAAAGGTTGGGAATAGAGGGAGGGTTTTAGAAATGGTTGAATGGAAAGGGGTTAGGGATGTGTTTGTCTTTCTGAGAATGAGAGGGAGGAACTGCGAAGCGAGAGAAGAAGTTAAAGCCATGAGAATAGGATTGGAGTTTGTTTGGAGGGAAATGTAAAGGACTACGCGTTTTCGATGTTCAAACCTCAATCCTCTCCCCTTTGGATTCGCTTTATTACGCTGCAATGCAACCGGCCAACCGCTGGGGTTTTTTCTTTGAATGAAAAACTGCAACCGCTGGGGTTAGGCTAAAATACATACACTTTTTTTTATTAATAAAATTTTAGGTGAGTTGCGCTTCAGGTTCTTTGAAAACTAACGGAATCACTTATATATCACCCACCAAAAAGTAAAGATCGACTCAAGTCGGTAACATGAGTTGAACCCATCCCCTTGTGGGGTATGAGTAAATTCCTTACCAATTGAGTAAATTCCTTACCAATTGAGTCAACCTTCATTGAACGGGATGCTTGAGGGTGTGCGAGAGGAGTGACCGCGCGGCAGTGGTTTAGGGTACTAAGCATAATGCTTAGTAACAAATACTAAAGGGTAGATTAGTAACTACCCATATTTCCTTTGAATATTGTAATAATTAATGATATCACTCTCAAATTCAAAAAACCCACACCTCAACAAACTCTCACCGTGAACCACCAACACACTCTCACCGTGAACCACCGTGCAGCACATACAACCGTACAACCACCGTACTTCTCCGCAAGCCACTCTCCTCTCGCCGTTCACCAACCTCTCGTTCACCTCCCTCTCTGCTCGATCAATGCAAGCCAGTCTCCTCTCGCCGTTCACCTCCCTCGCTGTTCACCTCCCTCGCGATGTCGTGTTAACGAACGGTTTCAGTGGCATGCACCTTTGCAATCAACAAATGGCGCGAGTATGAGAGGAATATGATCATCCGGCAGCAGCAGCAGGGAGCCAAGGGAGTGGCAGAGAGGCCTAATTCATCGGATTCAGTTGCCGTTCATAAAGCACTCAAATAAGCTTAGGGTTTTGTATTTATAATTATTGTAATGCGCAATGATTCATTGATTTATAACCGATGTTTTGACTTGGTCGGTGATTGTAAGACGATGATTTTGCATCAAATGAAGTGTGTTATGTTGTTCTGGTTTATCTCCTTCGTTATGGAAATATGTGTCATCTAGAAAGTATTAACCACAATTGTACTAATCTGCGGTTAGTGGCCACTAACCAGTGTTGTGCATATCTGTGGTTAGTGGCCACTAACCACAAACTAGTGCCCCAATGGTTAGTGGCCACTAACCACAGATTAGTATTAAAATGGTTAAAACTGAGACCAACACATTAACAGAATCACAACATGGAGTAAACGTGAAATCTGATTGCATCAACATGAATTAATCGTGAAATCTGAAGTAATAGTTATTGAGAAGCTATATTGTTAGTGACAAGTAATCATTATGGAAATCTGTGCCATCTAGAAAGTATTAACCACAATTGTACTAATCTGCGGTTAGTGGCCACTAACCAGTGTTGTGCATATCTGTGGTTAGTGGCCACTAACCACAAACTAGTGCCCCAATGGTTAGTGGCCACTAACCACATATATGCATAATTGTGGTTAGTGGCCACTAACCACAGAATAGTGCAACAGTGGTTAGTAGCATAAATCTCAACGTCTTCATTAGAAATTCAATTTCTTCATTAGAATAGTACATTAGAATATTATGATTAAGAGTAAATTATAATCCTTAATTACCAATGTTATGCACATTTGTGGTAAGTGGCAATAACCACAAATTAGTACCCTAATGGTTAGTGGCCACTAACCACAGATATGCATAACTGTGGTTAGTGGCCACTAACCACAGAATAGTGCAACAGTGGTTAATAGCATAAAACAGGTTCAATCAATTCCAGAAATTCCATTAAATATAATCCAACCATTTTGATGCAATTTCTCTGCAAAAACATTCATCAATTCATGCGCAGGAACTTAGGAAGAGATGAAGAGGGAGGGTGACAGATTCGTGCTTTCCCCCAAATCGATGTAGATCGCGCACGGAGCTAGAGTTGAATCGTTCTTTCCTTTCTTTTCTTCAGAGTACCAAAATAGTGCAGAGAGAGAGAGAGAGAGAGAGAGAGAGAGAGAGAGAGAGATGAGAGAACGACGGAGGAAGGGGAGACGTCGCCGGATGGATGCCGTGGTGCGGCGTCAGAATGGATGCCGTGGTCCGCCGCGAACCAGATCGTGCGGAGAAGAAGGCTACAGGATGGAATGCGTGGGAATGGAAGACTACAGGATGTGTAAAATGACAAAACTGCCCTCTTTAAGTGACAGCCCTTAGATCACATTTCATTAAAATAAGAGGCATCCAACGGCTCAGTATGATTTAGTAAAAAATACTAAGGATATGACTTAGTACCCTAAACCACACTCTGACCGCGCATCCAGATTTTTTACATGGTGTATATATAGGGAACGTATATTATGAGAGGACTTTTATAACGAAAGGGTGAGAGGAATCAACCATGACTATAGATCAAATCATGAGCGGTTGAGATTAAAACAAAAAGTCAACTTGGTAACTACTCACATTTTAATCACAACCACCCATGTAATGTTATAGGGTCCAGATTTACTCCACTTATCTCTCGTATTTATATTTTAAACAAAGTTTAAGCAGATAAAAAAATCTCATCAAACTTAAAAAATGAACTCACATTACAGGTTTAATAAAAAAAATTAATTGTATTAAAATAATTGTCCGAAAGTCTCAACTTAAATTATTTACTAAGACACTACAAGGAAAACGCGTTTTTCCGGCGGATTTTTAATTTTTTTTTAATCCGCCGGAAATGTCGCCGGTGGATTTTCCGGCATATTTTTTTTACATTTTCGGCCGATTTTTTAATTTTCAAAAATCCGCCGGAAATGTATGGACGAAAAAAATCCGTCGGAAATACAATTTTTTTCGACGGAAATTTACCGACGGAAAAAAAATCCGCCGGAAAAAAACCGCCGATAAAGTTTCTTATAGTGATAGTGTGTTTGGTAGAAAAGAAAAGGGAAGAGAGAGTGCCGAACAATATAGATCGAGCCACTTTCTCATCTCTCTCTCTCTCTTCTACCAAACACACCCTAAAAGTGTTTGTCTATATATCATTCATCTTTTCAAAGTTAATTAAAGGCTAAATTGTTTATGGGGTCCCTTAACTTAATTTCAAGTCACGATCTAGTCCTTTATTTTTTTTTATTTCCAAATCAGTCCTTTGTGTTTCAAAGTGCTAGCAACATTATGGTACAAGTCATCGGAGGAGGAAATGAGAAATTTCAACAAAAGATATGTTGCGGAAGTGAGGCATGCTGGCTCTACGCACATGGCACAGGAATGGTTTAACATGCAAGGTGTTCTCTCGATCAAAGCCACTCCAATGGGTGAAAACTTGGTGCTTATGGAGGAAATGGAGGAGGGATTCATAAAAGCTTTAATCGAGGACGCTAAAGACTGGCTGGCTGAAAATTTTAGTGCTATAAGACCGTGGAATGAATCTGAAGTGGATAACGAGAGGGTGGTGTGGGTACGATGTCATGGCGTACCTCTTCACGCATGGAACAACGAGTTTTTTCGGCGATAGCAAGGAAATTTGGCGCTTTCTTGGGGGTGGATGAGAACACCAGGCAAATGAAATCTCTGGATGTGGCAAGAATACTAATTAGAACAAAGAGTTATGATGTGTTCAATATGGTCGTTCATGCAAATATAAATAACGTCTTGTATCATGTGAAGGTTTTGGAGGAATGGTGCGGCCCGATGCATTGGGAGGGGCTTTCGAATCCAAATGAGCACACCGCTTCAGAGGATAATGATGACAGTGAAGAGGGGAGTGAGGCTAGTGATTCGCCTCCGTTATTTGATATCGGTGACGATGTGAATGAAGAGTCCGAAGATGATGGGGTTGGGGAAGACGTTAGAGAGGTGGTGGGTAAAGAGGAAGAGGTTAGAAAAGAAGTGGTGCTTGCCACTGGTGGTAGGAGTCACGACGAGCGCGTGGGGGGAAGAAGTGATGTTGAGAAGCCCAACGGGGAAGGCGAAAACGGGGGAGAAACTGTAAAGGAGATGACGACGGGTTCTATGGTGCCACATGTATCGCACGAGGTAGAGGGGGTTAATCAGAACAATAATGGGGTAGATCTCGATGACTGTGGCTCCAATTGTGTTGGGGCGGGTTTTGAACCGGTGCAGATTGTAAATGCAGCAAAATCTAAATCTGGCCAGGTACTGGTGGCAGAATCGTCACATGCTGACAGCGCAGGGAGCGGGAATAAAAGCAGAAATATTACCAAAGGAGGCGGTGGTCTAAATAATAATGTTATCGTTGGAGTTGTGAATCAGATGGCCAGGGAGCTGATAGATCCTGTAGGTAGCTCAAAAGGTAATTCTCATGACTATTAGACTTTCTTTGTTAAACGTAACCGTCCCAATCCAGGTATATCGATCTCAACCAGCTAGGTGGGAAGTCCTGCTATTCTAGGAGATGTGTCTGTGGGGGGTTCAGAGATTCGGTTTTGTAATGAGAAATTTTTGGCAGAGCATGAAATGTCATTGGCAAACAAGATGTGGAGTTTTGCCAAGGAAAACCTTGGTGTTCTCGGGAATAATAAGGATGAGGAGTATTCGGGTAGATTAAAATCCTTGGAAATCAAAGATCAGATTGCCAAAGGAAAGAAGGGGAAGAAAAACAAGTCCCGATGAAGATTGCAACATTTAACATAAGAGGGTGGGGGGGCTGCGAAAAGAAGGCGCATCAAGAAGATAATGGTGGAGGAAAAAACTGATATGTGCTTGATCCAAGAAACAAAGAGCAGTGGCCTGACAAAGAGAGCTATTGGAAGTATTTGGGGTGATGACAATTTCGACTGGTTAAGTAAAAATGCGGAGGGTCTCTCAGGGGGTTTGTTATGTGTTTGGAAGACAGATCGTTTGGAGGTAATATTCTCTTTCTCGGGTGACAATTTTATTGGTATGTGCGCAAAGTTAGGGGACAGCATCTGCTATTTTGTTAATGTATATTCAACATGTAATATGGCTGGGAAGCGGAGGTTGTGGACCAACTTACGTTACAAGGAGTCGAAGAGTTTGTTCTTTTTGCTAAGCGTCAAAAAGAATTTGAGCGACATGGTGGAATTAGATGTCCTTGCTCTAAATGTATGTTTCGATCTATAATAAAGGAAGGTGATATTCGACTTGATTTGTACAATAATGGATTTAAGCCAAATTATTGGATATGGACCCGTCCGTCATGGTGAGGTAACAGCTGGAGTTATCAATGTGTGTTCGGTTGTTCGGTCTTAAGTCTCGATTTAACGTTGCGGAATTGTGCATGGAATACATGACTAAAATGATGTTGGATGCAACCCCCGTTAGAGGACTTTTGCCGTAGAGTTGTTATGATGCTAAAAGATTGGTATCGAAGCTTGGTTTAAATTCCATAAGAATTGATTGTTGTGTGTCTGGTTGCATGATCTATTATAACAATGAGTTTGGCATAAATGATGGAGAGTTGCTGGAATGCAAGTTTTGTCAAGAGCCACGGTATCATGTCAGCAGGAAAGGGACAAGCAGAGGCAAACCAATTCCAAGGAAAGCAATGTTCTATCTACCGATTATACTAAGACTGAAGAGGATGTTCACTTCAATGGAAACTGCTGGTAAAATGACGTGGCACTATGAAAATAAAAATAATTCTGGTGAATTACGTCATCCATCTGATGGTGAACTTGGAAGCATTTTGATCGTGTTCATCCAGATTTTGCCAATGATCCACGCAATGTTCGGCTTGGTTTATGCTCTGATGGTTTTCACACCATATATTCAAGCGTCAGCAAAAACGTATTCTTGTTGGCCAGTTATTGTTACCCCATACAACCTTCCTCCTAAAATGTGTATGTCTAAACCCTACATGTTTTCAAGCTGGTAGTGACATATATTTGCAACCTTTGATTGATGACCTAAAAAGGTTGTGGAATGGTGTTTTAACTTATGATGCAGCATGAAGACAAAATTTCATGATGATGGCGACTTTGATGTGGAACATTAATGACTTTCCAGCGTATGGAATGTTGTCTGGATGGGGGACACATGGTAAAATGGCGTGTCCTATTTACATGGTTGACACAAAGGCTTTTACTCTTAAATATGGAGGAAAAACCTCATGGTTTGACTCGCACCGTAGGTTTCTACCTGCCGAGCATCCTTCTAGAAAGTCAAAATATGCATTCAATAAGGGGAATTTTGAAACAGCTGAATCTCCTCGTAGGCAGACACCAGAAGAAGTTTGGAACAGTGTCAAGGATATCCCTCCCGTGGAAGTCGTTGCGGGTGTTGTTTCTCGTCCAGATGGTTATGGACTATGGCATAATTGGACCAAAAAAAGTACTTTTTGGGAACTTTGTTATTGGAAAGATAATCTATTGAGACACAATCTCGATGTAATGCATATTGAAAAGAATTTCTTTGATAACATATTTAACACTGTTATGAACGTGGAAGGTAAAACGAAAGAGAATGAGAAGGCTAGGAAGGACGTGGATCATTACTGCAGGCGAAAGGATTTGTTGTTGGTTGAGCAAGCTAACGGTAGGACACTGAAACCCAAAGCCAATTATACTTTATCTACGGAGCAAGCGAAAGCAGTTTATCGGTGGATTTCTGAGTTGAAAATGCCGGACGGTTATTCTTCTAATTTAGCAAGATGTTCCTATGTGGATAATGGGAGGCTACATGGGATGAAGAGCCATGATTGTCATGTATTCATGGAGTGCTTACTTCCTATTGCCTTTAGTTCGTTGCCAGCACACGTTTTGAATCCGCTCATTAAAATAAGTCAATACTTTAAGAATTTGTGTTCAGCAACACTAAAAGCGGATGACCTTACAAAAATGGAACAGGACATCCCACTTATATTATGCAAATTGGAGAGAATATTTCCGCCTGGTTTCTTTGATTCTATGGAGCATATTCTTGTTCATCTCGCATATGAAGCTAAACTTGGCGGACCTGTCCAATACAAATGGATGTATCCGTTTGAAAGGCCAGTTAATATGTATATATATATATATATATATATATATATATATATATATATATATCATTTGGATTAGATGATTATTAACATATCATTTTCTAGGTTCATGGGTGATTCAAAAAGATCAGTTAAAAATAAAGCTAGAGTTGAAGGATCGATATGTTCTTCTTACTTACATCGTGAAACAACTCATTTTTGTTCTTATTATTTCAAGAATGAATTTGCTCCTAGAAGTAGTCGAAATGAAATGGAAATTGAATGTCCAAGACATCATTTAGCTTTGTCTGTTTTTTGTCTACCTGGCCGTTGATAACTCTCCATTTGTAGAGTTATTTACGCATTTCTATTCTTTAATCATTTTGAGTTTGCATGCTTAGGCTAGGAGTTACGTGAATATTTATGTTAAATCAAAGAAAAGGAAGTCAAGAACTGAAATGGAATTTATTTGGCACAATTGGTGCCCTTGTGAAGTTTCTAATGTTTTCTGTTAAGTGCTATAGCATCAGGTGCTATAACATCCTGCGCGCAGTAGAGCTGGGGCGCACTTGGAGACAGCAGCAGAAAGTAGATCTGTAGTGAATCCTAACCTGTCCAGTCAGCGCCTCCCTATTGCCACAATCCATGCTGATGCAGCCACCCTCCTACCACTTGCACTTCACCACTTGTCTACCATGGGGGGGACAACATACCTTTAGTTGGTGAAAAGAAGACCCACTTGCTTCATCCACTTGCAAGATAGGAGGGAAAACTCAACTATAAAAGCAAGCTTCACTTCTGCACTTCATCATCGACTTCCAGCACTTAAACTTCTCTGGTTCTAGAGGAAAATTACAGTGATAAGCTGTCCTCTTAGTTCCATTGAAGATCCACCATAGAAATCCACTAGAAGATCCACCATAGAAATCCACTAGACATAGGATCTTGTCACGAAACCTTGGAGAAAGTGACCGAAAGGCACGCAACATATGCTACAGCACTCGATGCTATAACATCTAATGTTATAGCACTAACACAGAAGAGAAGTTACTTAGTGAAAGCAATCCAACTAGTCTTCATCATATAGTTTCCCTTTTTATTTCCTTGCAAACCAAACCTTTATTTTACTACCCTCAAATAGTGTTTTTATTTTACACACTGATTTGCTAAGTTATGACAACTGTAAATTAAATACAATCCCTGTGGGTTCGACCTGTATTTCTACTGTATTACTTGTTGCGACTGCGTATACTTGCGCATCGGTTTGTAAAATCCACAACAGCCGTCCGTCTGGAAAAGAGTCAATTCATTGGCTAACAGAAGAAGAGTTAAATTCAGCCCATGTTCATGTCTTGATAAACTGTACTGAGGTCCAACCATTCATTGAGTATGTATTTCTCGACCAGCTATCTCAATTAGTTAATAAATTAAAGTACACAGTTGTGTAACAATTAATAATTTCTTATTAGGGAGTTCTTGTCAATGGATACAAATTTCACACTAAGGAATGAACAGAGGGCGGAGAAACAATCAATAGTGGAGTTTGCATGAAGGGTGTCACTGGGAGAGGCGAAAGATGATTTCTATGGTGTGATTGAACACATATATGAACTTGCGTACCCTTATCTAGATTATAGTCAAAAGATAGTTGTTTTTTTATTGTAATTGGTTTGATCCGTCCGCTCGAGGAACAAAGTTTAATCCAAAAAAAAATACAGTGGACATTAAAATGAATAGTAGATATCGACTGTATGATCCGTTCGTCGTTGCAGAAAATGTGAGACAAGTCTATTATGCCTCCTATCCATCAACACGGACTGATCGGTGTGGTTGGTGTGTCGCAATTAAGACAAAACCAAGAGGTCACATTGAGACAAATGATGACACAGTGGAAGACGTGCCATATCAAATGGATGCAATGTCCAATGTAAATGAAGTGATTGAAGTTGAACTCATTACCCGTTTATGTGATGAGTCAAACACTGGTGATGAAGAAGTTAATGAAGAAGAAGATACAGATCATGAGGATGTAGTCGATCACGTCGGTGTATCAGGAATTCACTCATCTGATGATGATGGTGATTTCGAGAAAGAATTGGATTCTAATTAATTTGTTATGAATTAATATTTATATTTATGATCAGACTTGATTCATATGTTATTCATCATGTATGTTATATATTCATCATTTATGTTATTCATTATTTATGTTATTCATCATGTATGTTATTCATCATATTATATATATGGATACAGTTATGGCATCATCAGGATCAGAATCTGATCATGACCTACCTCGTGACCCACCGACCAGTTTTTTTAAGAAGATTTCTAATTCTTTACGCGGGCGTCGTCTTCGTGTAACTCAAGTCGTTGTTAGTGGTTCATTTGTGCCCCCACCTACTACGGAGGATGGCAGTGGACCTAGTACGCTGAGCCGTCCATTTGTGCCTCCACTCGGTACTGTCATACCCCCGCCAGATGCAGATGGGATACACATGTATAATATTGATAATGAGGTGGTTGAGGTTACGCCCGAAGGTCAGGTCGTAGTGAAGGTTGTTGGCCAGTAGTAGTAAGTATTTATTAATTTATTAACTATATTTGTTTGATTTATTACAACTTTAAATATAAATTATTATCTAAAATTTATCTTTTTTATATGTACAGGTTTATTCCTGGGAGGATTGTATCCAGCACGATCACAGACATCATCAAAGCGAATTACACTAAATCAAAGATGTGGAATGCATTCAGAGTAAGTTTTTTTACGAATTAATTATTTTTTAATTTTGTTGAATTAATTAATTTGTTTTTACTAACAAGTTAATTAAATTTGTTTAAATAGGAAAAAAAGGCATGGTACCCAGATGCGGCGAAGGAAGTTGAGGGAGCATTCAACACAAGAGCTTCTCACCGCTTTTCTGAAATGCTCCGGGAACACCGTAATAAGAATAAGCAGCCGACATGGATCAGTGATTCTGATTGGCATGAGCTCCAACTGAAATGGAAGGATGAGAATTATAAAAAAAAAGTGAGAAAGCCAAGAGTGTGTTGGTCAGGGACGGAGCTACAGCCAACGTTGGGGGGCTCAGCAATTTTTTTTTGGATTTAATAATATACTATTAATTAATATATATATATATATGATATATATAAACAAATACAGTAAGAAAGTAGTTATTATATAATATTTTATTTCAAATTTTCTATTACACACGGGATGCGCATTGCAGGGTAGGGACGGAAGTGTTTGGATCCTCTCCTTTTCTCTTTCCTCTCCATCGCAAAATACAAGGGTGGGAAGAGAGAGAAAATAAATAAAAAATTATAAATAATGATGAAAGAGAATGAACTTAAGAGAGAGTTCGAGATGATGGAGGGAGATGTAGGGTTAGTGGAAAGGAGATGATCCAAACCCGGGACGAAAACCACTGCTTTCTTTTAATTCACATCTTTCTTCTTTAATTTAATATATTATATTTAAAATAAACCAATATAAACTAATAATGCCTTGGCTCTTACTGGGTGGTTTTTTTAGCTATGAGTATTGTAACATCCCTAATTTTTAAAGACTCGTACTATGATGCCTAAGACCGAGTAATTATTTGTGGGAATAATTGGTCGTGTCTCGGGGATTAATAGTCGAGGAAAAGTCCAAAGAAATCCTACTCTACATTTAATTGTGGCTTAGTCATAATTTAATTGAACAATTCAGCTGAAGGGTAAAATCGTCATTTCGCCTCACATCGAAGATTTATCAATTGAACGAAATGATTAATCGCAACTCAAAAGAGAGGTAGTCGAGAAACCCTTGCCGAGTAGAAAACCAAAGGATTTTAGGGGTTCTAGTACCAAAAACCTTGGATAGATGGGCCAAGGGCAAAATGGTCATTTCCTCACCATTTAACCCTCAGCCCTTATTCTTACCCCAGCTGAACCATTCTTCCTCATTCATCACTTCCAGCAACTAAAACAAAAGAAAAGCTGAAAGAAAAAGAGAATAGAGAGAAGAGAGTGGGGGAAGGGAGAAGGAAGGAGAAAGGAGGAGAGCTCTCTTGAACCTCCATGCATGTAAGTTCTCTCACCTCCTCTCCACTCCATTTTTCATACTCTTTCTATTGAGCCTATTTTCTGAACCAAACTCTCCCTCTTTCAACTTGCACCATTTTCGGATTTGGAGCTCCAAGGAGAAACAATGGAGTCTTGACCTCACTAGGAGCATTGCATGTGCATTAGGAGTTAGAGATGAAGTAAATCTTAACCTACCTAGTGAATTGGAAGGTGTTTGAGGGGTTGTGTGGCTACTGATGTAGAGGTTGGAACTCAATTTCGTGATGACAAGTGATTGAGGATGGTGATGATCAAGTCAATCAAGAATTCTGGGTGAAACCCGTATGGTATACCTTCATTGTTTTCATCGTATCTCACTGTACACAACTCCGATGATTGTGATTCTTGTCCCTCTGGAAACTAGACAAAAATATCTTCATTTTGGGCACAAGAACCGTATGCTTTTATGGAGAAATGAGAGAGATATACTGTTCACAAGTTTCGGGTTCAAAATCAAGCGCTGTCCTGGACCAGTCATCTTGTTTTGTTAATATCTCCCAAACCACTGGATGCATGCGTGTGAATCCTTGACCATTTGAAAGTAGACGAAATTATCTTCACAATGGGCACCGATGTGAGTATATTTGGTCACGGATTGACCAAGTTATGCTTATTGCAAAACTGGGTCCTGATTCTGGGAAATGGAAATGGAAGCTAGTATGCCCGTTCGTCAAATTTGTGTTCGATTCGCCAAAGTCTCGAGCGCCATCAGTTCGATATACTGAAGTGGGGTCCAGTAGCGAGGATGATTGACTTAGTTACTGGTTGTGCAAGTGGGACCCATCAAGTCAGATGCGGAGGCACTAGGAGCGTGTACGTGACTACGAGGATTGTTCGAGTGGTTACGGTCCGGTCGTTCGTGCTCCGGCGTGATTTCTCGCGAGATCGTCAACCGGGTGAGTTCTACTCACGGATAGGGATATTTTTCGTGTCTTGAAATTATATCGGGTTGAGTCATAAGGCAATTATCAATTTTCGAAAGATTTTGGAACCGCAAACCGTTTTTGAGCAATATCGCGTTTTTACGGTTTTTATTGAATTGTTGAACAATTTACAAAATTGTGATTTTAAGGGCTTTCACTGGAATATGGTCTGGAATGTTGTTTTTTTAAATCCGTTTTCTGGTTGGAGGACGATCGGAATTCGATTTGGGCGAGAAATGGAAAGCGGAATGAGAAACTAGAATTCAGTAACAGAACAGGCCGCCCGGGTCGTGCGCCCCTGGGCACGGACCGTGCGTCCTCTTCGGGTTGGTTGTGTGATTTGGTAAATCACGCACGGGTCGTGCGCCCCTGGGCACAGACCGTGCGTGAGCTGCTATTACCGGACTCCGATTTCTCATTTCGTCGCTCCTTTCGATCCCGAATCGCTTCTAATTTTCTCCCCAACCTACTTTAAGGATATTGCCTTACTGACAACCGTATTTTGAACTTGTTCAACTCATGTTTTTGAAAAGAGCTTCGAAAGCATAATTGATTGAAAAACCGAAACCCTAGTACACGTGTGGGTACACCGTCTGATAGACTGACCAATATATATATATATATATATATATATATATATATATATATATATATATATATATATATATATATATATATATGTTATATATGTCAATTGTTTTTGATTATAATGCCGGATGTTTATAAATTCATCAAAACGGGTTATAAGTCAATAATACGTTAAATATGATTATAATGCCGGAGGTCTAATTTATGAATTCCTCAAAACGGATTATAGATCGATATGGATATTGTTTATCCGATTATTATGTGATAGATCCTTTGGTGATCGAAAAGATATAAATTATCTAACTCTCGAGAATTTGATGCGTATTGTCATATGTATCGCGTTGGGTGACGACCCGACAAGTAGCATACTAGGGAGGGTAGTCATGACCCCTTACCTAGGCCCTGAATGTGTTTTGGCGTGGTCAACTCACGGGTTGCCGGGATTAGCAGTTGTGCAGTCGGCTTGTGCTAAGTTATTGATTATAAGTTAACATTGCCGGGATTAGCAGTTGTGCAGTCGGCCGATGTTAAGCTATAGCTACCGGGATTAGCAGTTGTGCAGTCGGTTGAGCTAAGCTATTAAAAACATAATTGAGAACATTGCCGGGATTAGCAGTTGTGCAGTCGGCCGATGTTAAGCTATAGCTACCGGGATTAGCAGTTGTGCAGTCGGTTGAGCTAAGCTATTAAAAACATAATTGAGAACACGATTTGCTTGGCAATTCGATTATAGCTCGTGGTAGCTAATTAAACAGTGTTAACGGTTTAATAAATGAACCGAGTGTGGGTGAGGGGGCACGGTAGGACTCACTGAGACAAGTTGTCTCACCCAATCCATATTTGTTGTTTTTACAGAGAACAGGTTATAAGGACAGAAGGCGGCACAGTTGGTTGTCGGGTTCGAGGAGAAGATTGAAGATTGATTCATTTATAGTTGTCCTTGTTCTTCTGTAGTTGTATCTGTATTCGGTCGTATGACTCGAGCTTGTATTATTTTATTTATTAGTTTCCGCTGTTTCTTGTAAAGATGTATATCTGAACAGGAATTTTTATACTCTGATTTATACCAAATTGTATATTTAGGTATTTCTTTGTTAAAGAAATACCGGGGTGTTACAAGTATAGTCAAGATTACACTTCGCAACAAGATGAAAGATGAATTTTTGAGCGACCGCCTCTTAGTATATTTTGAAAAAAGAATTGCAGAACAGTTCCCCGTTGATTCAATTATTGATAATTTTCGTGACATTCAAAAAAGACGTTTTGTATTTTGATAAAATGCTTGGGCCCCTTAAGCATTTGGTCAGGGGTTCGATCCCTGGCCTGTCGCTTGGGAGAGGTCAGCCCTTAAATGAACTCCAGTACCTCGAGGGATTAGTCTCCACAATCGCCGTGGAGGATACCCTGATTTACCCAAAAAAAATAAGTATGATATTATTCACGAAATATGACACACACATTGGAGGGATTTTAATTTTCTAACGAGCCCCCCACTAATCAAATCCCGGCTCCGTCCCTAGTTGGTTTGACCATTCATAGTACCATAGTGTCTTGTAACAATCCCCATGCCTTAAAAATAGAAACAAAATTGATCAGAATTATTCTAGCAATCATTCTCATACTAATTTCAAAATTGTTGAATATAATAAAAGACTATTTAAAAGTGCACTTAATAGCTTATGTCATGAAACACAAACATACAACATATAAAAAAAATCCTCTTAACGAAAACAAAAGTTCCTCCATTGCCAATACGTGACATCACAATTCACATCATCAAATAACTTATAATACAATATTTCAATTGGAAACATATCTCATCACATATATATATATATATATATATATATATATATATATATATATATATATATATATATATATATATACTAGTTTTTTACCCGTGCATACGCACGGGTGATACTGTATGGTTGGTGTATTTCCATGAAGTCATAATAGTAATTTGGACATTGAGTCGAAGAAATTAAAGGGGATTGAAAATCAGAAATAATAATATATTTAGACATTAGAGGTAAAATATGCATCCCCGTTGACCCTCCCGTTTGCATTCTCATTGGCCCTCCTGTTGGCACTCTCGCTACGTCTATCGTTGCCACTCATGTTGCCTCTCCCGTTGGCGCTCTCGTTGCCAGTCCCGTTGGCGCTTTCGCTGTCACTCTCGTTGACACTCTCGTTGGCATTTTACTCATTTTTAGTAATTATAAAATAGTTATTTGTTAATTTTTTGTAGTGGTTAAATTGATTGATTTTAACAAAAGTAGTTAAATTGATTAGTTTTAGTAGTTATTTTTAAATTTTTGGTAGGGGTTAAAGTTTTTTTACAATTATTTTTTTGACAATTGATAGTGGTTAAAATGATTAATTTTACCGTTGTCAAAAGAAATTACTAATTTTAGTAGTTTGAGTAGATTATTTAAATGTTTTTGACCAAAAAAAACGCAAAAAAAAAATGATGAAAAATGACTTTTATAAAAAAGATTTAAAAAAAAACAGATTTTTAAAAATTAAAAAAAAAACAGTTTTTAAAATATTAATTAAATTAAATTTTTAAAATTAAGAAAAAAGACTTTCATAAAAAAACAGTTCAAAAAAAAAATATAAAAGAAAAGTAGGAGTTAGTTACTGCCCCTCGAGGCACCTACAATGAGTGAGGGATTAGTCACTGCTGTCTGTGGGGTGGATACCCGGGTTTACAAAAAAAATATATATAAAAGGAAATTAGTTTTTTAAAAAAATGAATTTAAAAAAATAACAGTTTTTAAAATATTAATGAATTTAAATTTTTGAAGAAAAGAGTTTTATTAAAAAAATAAAAAAAAAACAGTTTTTAAAAAAAAAATTTAAAAAAATCTGTTTTTAAAAAAAAAGATATTTTTTTTAAAAAAAACTGACACGCGCACTGTAGCGCGTCAGTGGTACGGCACTGTAGCTCTGCAGTGGTACTGTAGCGCGTCAGTGGTACTGTAGCAGTGGTACTGTAGCGCGTCAGTGGTACTGTAGCGTTTTGTTGTTTTTTGTTGTTATGTGACAAATTGTCTATTTTGCCCATGAAATGTGACAAATGGCAAAATTTGGTGATGTCTATAAATGTAAATATGCTGGTATGTGTTTTTATTATATTGAAGTAGATATATATATATATATATATATATATATATACTAGTATGTATCACCCGTGCGCTGCACGGGTATACATTTTTTTAAACATAAATTATAAAAACTTTGGTACGTCGTGGGGATGAATAAAAATTTGGAAAAAAATTTATTTAAAATATAAAGGCATTTTTAGCAACTAATCAGTATTACGTAGTGGGGATGAATAAGTTTCTGCATATTTATAATTTATTTTTCCAGATATTGATAAACAGAAATACAATATTGCATAAATCAAAAAGGGTTGTTTAGTTGAGCGACTTTGTAATTTGTTCCAAGTTTATTAAAATACGTAACTAATTCTTATAATCAATAATTTTTTTATTTTAATAATAGGTATATACTAAAAGATTACTTGTGAGTTCCCTTAGCTTTGTAGACATGTTATATAAATTTTTTGTTGCCAATATTTTACCCTTTCATGCAACACATAGAAAAATCAGGATTACTTGAACGGTTGCTTTTTACTGCCCCCTCTTGAAACCAAAATAACGCATGACACTCACGACATTGATGAGCTGGAAGACGAAAGTCAAGAGCAGCTGTGATTTGAAATGAATTGTGCAACCATTATTAGTGTGGTGATTCCAATTACAATAACCATTTCTAACGCACATACATATAGAAAAGATACCTATATATTATATCTTTCTATTTTTCTATATAGCGAAAATGGTAAATAAATTACGTTGAAACTCATATTTGTCATAAAGAGTGGAACAATTAGCAGATTCTTGTGGTTGAGTAACTGCGGATGTCAATGGTCAAAGGCGAAAGTGTCACATCTCCAAACCACTGCTATAGATTTAGTATTTAATAAGTAAGACACTATCCAACAATATCTAAATTGAATACATATTACCTGAATTATTATCTTTGTGTCGTCTGAGTTTGTTTGATCTTCCATGTCAAAATCAAGTCTGATTAGTGGTAAAATGACGGGTGTTGTTCCATGATTTGTTGTTCCACAACTTGTACTAAGTCTGACTTCATCATGTGTCAACTTAGATTGTATTTTACCCGATATGCCATCGACTGATTTAAAGTTCATTAGACAATTGATGTTAACAACTTAGATTTGTGTATCGGTTTTAGACAGGCCACTTGATTTTAATGTAATACATAACAACTTTATGTGTCGATAATGAAATTAATATGAATCATACATGCCGACATAGACGGTTGTTCGCTATGGACATCCCGCGTGTGTAAAGAATTGCTGTCCTTTGTATGTCCATCCAATTCCCTGGATAATGGTTGGTGACTTGAAGTACCTACTGAATGATATAGAAAAACATATGTTATGTATGCATATTGTATACTATTAGTGCGATTTCGTATCCATTACAAAACGATATTACATGTCACTTATTACCATTTGTAACATTACAGATGTTGGTTTTGTGCGCAGGCTGCATAATACGTTTAGTGTTTCCGGTGTGAATGGTTCGCTATTCTCAGTCTCTGACAACAATCTTTTGTTGTTTGACCGTTTTGCTGAAGAACGTGAGTCTGCCAGAGTATCTGTGACACCCCGGTATTTTTATCGACTAAAAGTGCCCGAGTGCACATTAGTAACACATCAGAGATAATATTTCCTGCTCAGACACTGAATACCACAATAAACTTTTTGCTGAAATATAACATAACCGTCTTATACACAAATAAGACCATACGGTACCGTACTCAGACCATAAACTGTCAGCAACTATGGTAGTCAGAGTCATACAAGAAAGCGGAATGAAAGATAAACATAACACTAATGTCATGGTGTCATAATACATAAACAACAGAAGGAACATAAACTTAAACGTAAAGCTAAGTCATCATCCATCTCCCCGGGCCACCTACTCGTGCCTCTGTGGTTTCTTCTGTCCCTGTTTTTCTGTAAAACAACAACATAAAAACAATGAGATACAATCTCAGTGAGTTCTACCGAGACCCCTATCTACACTCTCGGTTCAATTATGAATCCTATTTAACTTAACACGACACCGACTGCAATCCTGTGCTAAATCCCGGTGAACCGTATTATAGGACTTTCTTTCATTCGTGGTTTAATTTAACCACGTGCATTTTAATTCAACACGACACCGACTGCAATCCAGTGCTAAATCCCGGTGAACGTGTTAAGACTCAGTACGGCACCGACTGCAATCCTGTGCTAAATCCCGGTGAACCCCCTTACCAATAGTACTTTCCCTAATGGTATGTGGGCCTAGGGTAAGGGATCATGGCTTCCCCGCCTAGTATGTTAACATGGGTCGTCACCCAACTCGATATGATAAATATATCTACAGACACATGAACTCATAGTTCATTTGCATTATACTATACCACGTAGGACTCATAGTTCGCTTTGGTATCAATATAACATATCCGCACGCGTATGCTATTATTCGGTTTTTCGAGACGATTTCAACTTCGAAAGTATTTTATAAAACCCTTTTGAAACATACCCAAAATCATGGCATTATAAGCCTAACATAATTATAGAAGGGTTAGGAAAGGATTGGAATCGAAACGGGATCATTTCGGGCACTTTGTAAAATTTGGACAGAACCATGCGCACGGATCGTGCCCCTGGGACGCACGGATCGTGCGCTCTGTTAAGCATTTTGAAAATCTGAAACCGAACCAGGCGCACGAATCGTGCCCCTGGGACGCACGGTTCGTGCTCATTTGACAGCATTGCAAAAATAGCATTTTTCATGAAAATTCGCTTTCCGATTAATCCGAAACTCGCTCCGATCGATTCCTAACTCGAAAACAGATCATACCAGGCAATATTCCAGTCCAATCAACATCAAACAATCAAGCAATTCAATCAAAAACTCAATCTAAACGGATTCTCATCCAAAAGCGATATTTTTTGAAATAACGGTTTTTGACTCAAAACTCTCAAAATCAATCGACGCAACAAATCATACCAAAACGGAATAAACCTAAACGTGAGTAAAACTCACCCTTGAAGCGAGAGCCGATACCGAACCGAATTTGCCGAGACTTGAAAACTCTCGAACGGAACCCTATTTCACCAAACCGCTCCAAACTTCGATTCGAACCTCACAACACGATCAATCCACTCCTAGCTTCGATCCTAAACATAACTCAATCATCAACACAACCTATCAATCCATGATTTCAACAAATTTTCCCCACAAACCCTCAATTTTCGAAGTCAAAAAGCAAGGGGAAAAAGTGGAGAGAAATTTACCAAACTATTGGGTTTTGATGGTGGAGGAGGGAAGATGATGATGATGAAGTTATGGGGGATGGGTTAGCCTTCTTCTTCCTCTTCCCTTTTTTCTCCTTTTCTTCCCTTCTTTCTCTTCTCTGTTCTCAGTTTCGCTTCCTCTCTCTTTCTCTTCTCTTCTTTTATTTTATTTTTCCCTTCTAATATATATATATATATATATATATATATATATATATATATATATATATATACTTAAGTGGTAATATGGCCAAAGACCATATTGCCCTTATTTCGTGCCATCCATTTTGCGCTCCTGAGACAACCCACATTTTAATTTAGTACTCAATAATTCTACTAATCAAGCGCTAAATAATTCAATTGGGTCAACATCCAAATTATTCGACTAATTATTTTGAGGATGTTACAGTATCCACCAGTGGGGTATTCCTTGGCCTACCTCGCCGTCTTTGCACATTAACTGGTAATAAGTCATACAAATTTATAAGAACTTATTTACTTATATTAATTGTGTTATGAACGAAATTTTGTTGTAAGACAAACAATAAAATACCATTCTGTATATCAGCAAGAGGGACACGTGAAGGTTGTTTTGCGTTTCCTTCAATGACAAAGTCTGAATCATCCATTTCAGAAAGTGGCGTGGTGTCTGGTGTGTATGACTCGTGCGATGCACGAGTATACATGTTCTTTGTCATTGCGTTTCCTCCAATGACAAAGTCTGAGTCATTTTGATTCCATCCTTATGCATTATAAGCTACTCGTGGCTGACATCGTTAAATATTTGATATTCAAAATTGAATTGAATAGAATTATGCTTGAAATTTTATTATGCGTTAAATATTTGTTATTATGCGTTAAATATGCGTTAAATATTTGCTCTTCGGCATTGGTTTTGATATGCTTGAAATTTTACATTAAATTGAATTCATACAATTCCAGTCAAATATCTGAATTCAGTAGAATTTGGAAACGTATCAAAACTTGCGGACTTGAATTAGGCATATACGATTTTGATTCCCTCATTTAACTTCCTTGATTCAAGCTAATTTAAGTTCGCTCCAGATTGGTCCAATTGATGAATTGGCACCCAATATGCGTAGCAACCTGGAATACCATTAAATTGATTGAATACCATATTTTGTTAGATTAATAGGATGGTGGTAGTGTGTCCATATGATGGTGATTTTGAATTTTTTAAATTATTCGATTGATTATTGATTCAATTTAAAATGGTAATGATGATGATAACTTAATTCATTATTGATGCCGATGGCTGTCGAATTAATGAGGTTTATATCTGTATGATTTTTTTTTTGAAAATACGTTGAATATTAACCTTTTTTTAAGACCATGAATTTAGATTGCAATGAATGCTATGTGCCATGCTGTTTAATATTTGCTTTGAATTTTAATGGTAGTTTTATGAGTGTCATTATTACCATATAGTAACTTCCGTTTGTTTCCTATATAAAGAGCCGCAATTTTGAAGCTCCAGGACCGTATAGATTAAGCAGAATGCCGAACAATTGATTTTAGCCGTTCAGATTATATTTCATGTGTGTTGACTTCCGTGTTTGCACAACAAAATGGCAGCCGCAATTTTGTGGCTTGTCAGCCGTCCAGATTGTGACTCAGCTTCAACTTCGATTAATACCCTTTCAGATTAGACAAATGGCTGAGGTGGACGCCACCTATTTTTATAAAGTATTGCATCGCTTTTTGATTTATTGACATGGACATGTGACGTGTACTATTCCTGATTGTATATAATTATGATTATGATTATGATTATGATATGATTATGATTATGATTATGATATATATATATATATATATATATATATATCCAAAACATTTCTAGCTCGATCATGCATTCCATATATATATATATATATATATATATATATATATATATATATATATATATATATATATATATATATATATATATATATATATATCTCAAACACACAATAGTTCTCAGGAAGTTTTCTAATAATCTTTGTTGGTGGTACTAATCATGGCAAAACTCTCAACTAGTTCATAAAATATTTGACATCCTAGCAACTAATTCTTTTGTGTGACATATATGTAAACGGGTTGAGGCACCCCTAGTGCCCTCCTTAATAAAATCTTTTGCTTATAAGTTATAAAAAAAACTAATTCTTTTGTAGCTATGAAAAAATATATATTTATACGCACACACCGTAACGTAAAGTACTGAAATCAAGTTATGAAAAACCAATAAATAATACTTAAATGTAATATTTCAAAACTCATAATTAAGTCCAAACAAAAATTTACGATAACGATTATAGTCATTCAAATTATTGTTCAACATATATTGTTTATCCTTTATTACATGATGTAAATAGTAAATAGCTAGTCCATTATTTAACTCTAGTTAGATTCAGTTATTCATAGTTGTAACTGAATTAGATTTGCTAAATTAAGAATTAGCTTGTTAAGCTATCTGTACATATATAAACACTACTGTACATTGTAATAGTTAGTTGACAATGAATGAAATTCTTCTTTCCATAATTTTTCCTCTCTCACATTGTGAACTCAACATGGTATCAGTCTGAAGATTCACTCCACGTCCTTCTTCGCTTCCCTCACCTTCTTCATTTTCTTGCTGGTTCACCACTACAATGGTGACTCCTTACTAGGGGTGTTCACGGGTTGGTTTGGATGGATTTTGACAAAATCCGTTATCCGAACCAATCAAATTTAATCGGTTTGGGTTGGTTCAGAATTTGAGTTTTTTACTATAAAATCCGAACCAAACCAATCCGATATTGAATGGGTTGGTTCGGATTGGGCTCGCAGGTCATGTGCTAACACCAACTTTTTAAAACATAATTGTGAAATAAGAATCATAATTTAAAAAGTCTAAACACACATCACGTGCTTTTAATTAAAAACCAAAGTGAATCCTAATTGAAAAAACCATCAAATCCAAATTCTAAAGTGTGTCTTACAACTTAACTGCAAAATAAGAATAAAAAGTCTAAGCACACATCACATGCTTTAAAAAAAATACGAATTTCAGTAGCTTCAACGTAGCTCCAAAAACAAACTGGAATTTCAGTAGCACTCTTCAATGTAGCTCCAAGAACAAACTGGAAATTCAATAGCACTCTTCAATGTAGCTCCAAGAACAAACTGGAAATTCAGTAGCTTCAATAATTCTGGAATGATTTCCAGTAGCACTCTTCAATGTAGCTCCAAGAACAAACTGGAAATTCAGTAGCTTCAATAATTCTGGAATGTAGCTTCAACGTCTAAGCGCCGCACTAGCATCCTCGCCAGTTGTTGCAGCCAATAAATCTGGAATTTCAGACACAGCCACAACAATCTTATTAGCATACAATAGAAATTTACATTGATATTCATATTGTAAACAAATATAAAATACAATAGAATTAAAACCAGTGAAGCATACCTGGTCTCTGCACTTCTTCCAATTCAGCTTCTAAATCAACCACCTTTGGAGATTTTATCCAATTTTGAGTACAAATTAAAGCTTGGACAGTAGAAGGGCTCAAAGAACTACGAAATGAATCAAGAACCCTCCCTCCGGTGCTAATATATCTCTTGCCATGTAGGAAAGAACATGATATTTGCTTGTCTTACCTTTCCACCAATTCAAAATGTCAAATGTAGGAGAAGTTTCCTCAACACCATCCTCCAGATACCTTTCCAACTCATTTCTTTGCACCTCGCCTTGCTTTTTCTTCATATTTAATCTAAATTGACCATCCCAATCCTCCTCTTCCTCTTGATTCCCCACTTTAGGAGCAGAAGAAATGTTTGAAGCCAAGGTACTAGAACCAGAATTTTCAACAGAAATAGGATACACTACCATGTAATGCTCAAACAATTTATTGACAATATCTTTTAATTTAGTCATCATCTCCTTACACTTCTTATCATCATACATTCGACTAAAACAAAATTCAATATAATCAAACTTATAGCGGGGATCAAGAAAAACAGCCACAAACAACAAGTAGTTTAATCATACCACTTTCCCAATATTTGTTGAACTTTACTTGCATGTTCGCTGTCATCTTTTGCAACACTACATCATCACTCATCCTCCACCTATTCAATGCTTTCTGAATATCGACCAATTGCTTGAAGAAATTATTAGCAGTGACATGCAATGACCCGGAAAAAGACAATGTTGCATCATAAAATATCTTTAGAAACTTCAAAAATACACGAGCACGATTCCAATCAGATTGATTAGGACATCCACCTGATTCACTAACAAGGGTGATCATGTATGCAGCATCATCATATTCAAAGCGATAAAAAGCTTGTTCATATTTCTCAGCAACCTCTAACATTAAGTAGGTGGAATTCCATCTAGTTTGGCAATCAAGTATTATCATTGCCTGACTAGGAACACCTACAACATGTGCACACTTCTTAAAAGTAGCTAATCTACTAGGAGAAGCCTTTACAAACTTAGAAGCAGCCCATATCCTAGCAATTGATGGATCAATTTCCTTCATTCCATCATGTACAATCAGGTTTAAAATATGGGCAGCACACCTCATATGCATGAACTCTCCATTTAACAAAGTATGACCATTCCACACACTCATGCCTCTAGTTACATATGAAATAGCCACATTGTTAGAACTTGCATTATCGACAGTCACACAACCAATGTTTTTGATCCCCCATTCTTTCATGCAACCCTCTAAGCTTATCCCTATGGTTTCACCCTTATGGTCAGCAATCAGACCAAAATACAATATTTTCTTCCTCAATTCCCACCCCTCATCAATATAATGACCAGTTACACACATGTAATTCATGTTTTGGATTGAGGTCCAAGTACCAGTGTTTGCATGAAGGGTGTCACTGGGAGAGGCGAAAAATGATTTCTACTATTCACATATAATGACCAGTTTGCATGAAGGGTGTCACTGGGAGAGGCGAAAGATGATTTCTATGGTGTGATTGAACACATATATGAACTTGCGTACCCTTATCTAGATTATAGTCAAAAGATAGTTGTTTTTTTATTGTAATTGGTTTGATCCGTCCACTCGAGGAACAAAGTTTAATCCAAAAAAAATACAGTGGACATTAAAATGAATAGTAGATATCGACTGTATGATCCGTTCGTCGTTGCAGAAAATGTGAGACAAGTCTATTATGTCTCCTATCCATCAACACGGACTGATCGGTGTGGTTGGTGTGTCGCAATTAAGACAAAACCAAGAGGTCACATTGAGACAAATGATGACACAGTGGAAGACGTGCCATATCAAATGGATGCAATGTCCAATGTAAATGAAGTGATTGAAGTTGAACTCATTACCCGTTTATGTGATGAGCCAAACACTGGTGATGAAGAAGTTAATGAAGAAGAAGATACAGATCATGAGGATGTAGTCGATCACGTCGGTGTATCAGGAATTCACTCATCTGATGATGATGGTGATTTCGAGAAAGAATTGGATTCTAATTAATTTGTTATGAATTAATATTTATATTTATGATCAGACTTGATTCATATGTTATTCATCATGTATGTTATATATTCATCATTTATGCTATTCATTATTTATGTTATTCATCATGTATGTTATTCATCATATTATATATATGGATACAGTTATGGCATCATCAGGATCAGAATCTGATCATGACCTACCTCGTGACCCACCGACCAGTTTTTTTAAGAAGATTTCTAATTCTTTACGCGGGCGTCGTCTTCGTGTAACTCAAGTCGTTGTTAATGGTTCATTTGTGCCCCCACCTACTACGGAGGATGGCAGTGGACCTAGTACGCTGAGCCGTCCATTTGTGCCTCCACTCGGTACTGTCATACCCCCGCCAGATGCAGATGGGATACACATGTATAATATTGATAATGAGGTGGTTGAGGTTACGCCCGACGGTCAGGTCGTAGTGAAGGTTGTTGGCCAGTAGTAGTAAGTATTTATTAATTTATTAACTATATTTGTTTGATTTATTACAACTTTAAATATAAATTATTATCTAAAATTTATCTTTTTTATATGTACAGGTTTATTCCTGGGAGGATTGTATCCAGCACGATCACAGACATCATCAAAGCGAATTACACTAAACCCTGGCTGAATTGGACGGAGGTCAAAAAAGATAAGGATTCAAAGATGTGGAATGCATTCAGAGTAAGTTTTTTTACGAATTAATTATTTTTTAATTTTGTTGAATTAATTAATTTGTTTTTACTAACAAGTTAATTAAATTTGTTTAAATAGGAAAAAAAGGCATGGTACCCAGATGCGGCGAAGGAAGTTGAGGGAGCATTCAACACAAGAGCTTCTCACCGCTTTTCTGAAATGCTTCGGGAACACCGTAATAAGAATAAGCAGCCGACATGGATCAGTGATTCTGATTGGCATGAGCTCCAACTGAAATGGAAGGATGAGAATTATAAAAAAAAAGTGAGAAAGCCAAGAGTGTGTTGGTCAGGGACGGAGCTACAGCCAACGTTGGGGGGCTCAGCAATTTTTTTTTTGGATTTAATAATATACTATTAATATATATATATATATATATATATATATATATATATATATATATATGATATATATAAACAAATACAGTAAGAAAGTAGTTATTATATAATATTTTATTTCAAATTTTCTATTACACACGGGATGCGCATTGCAGGGTAGGGACGGAAGTGTTTGGATCCTCTCCTTTTCTCTTTCATCTCCATCGCAAAATACAAGGGTGGGAAGAGAGAGAAAATAAATAATGATGAAAGAGAATGAATTTAAGAGAGAGTTCGAGATGATGGAGGGAGATGTAGGGTTAGTGGAAAGGAGATGATCCAAACCCGGGACGAAAACCATTGCTTTCTTTTAATTCACATCTTTCTTCTTTAATTTAATATATTATATTTAAAATAAACCAATATAAACTAATAAAATATTATAAGTTAAAAAGAAACCCGAATTTTATAATAGAAATAGAATCATTGGAAATAGAAAAGGCACGATTTCTCTTCTCTCCACCATGGCACTAAAAATGCCTTGGCTCTTACTGGGTGGTTTTTTTAGCTATGAGTATTGTAACATCCCTAATTTTTAAAGACTCGTACTATGATGCCTAAGACCGAGTAATTATTTGTGGGAATAATTGGTCGTGTCTCGGGGATTAATAGTCGAGGAAAAGTCCAAAGAAATCCTACTCTACATTTAATTGTGGCTTAGTCATAATTTAATTGAACAATTCAGTTGAAGGGTAAAATCGTCATTTCGCCTCACATCGAAGATTTATCAATTGAACGAAATGATTAATCGCAACTCAAGAGAGAGGTAGTCGAGAAACCCTTGCCGAGTAGAAAACCAAAGGATTTTAGGGGTTCTAGTACCAAAAACCTTGGATAGATGGGCCAAGGGCAAAATGGTCATTTCCTCACCATTTAACCCTCAGCCCTTATTCTTACCCCAGCTGAACCATTCTTCCTCATTCATCACTTCCAGCAACTAAAACAAAAGAAAAGCTGAAAGAAAAAGAGAATAGAGAGAAGAGAGTGGGGGAAGGGAGAAGGAAGGAGAAAGGAGGAGAGCTCTCTTGAACCTCCATGCATGTAAGTTCTCTCACCTCCTCTCCACTCCATTTTTCATACTCTTTCTATTGAGCCTATTTTCTGAACCAAACTCTCCCTCTTTCAACTTGCACCATTTTCGGATTTGGAGCTCCAAGGAGAAACAATGGAGTCTTGACCTCACTAGGAGCATTGCATGTGCATTAGGAGTTAGAGATGAAGTAAATCTTAACCTACCTAGTGAATTGGAAGGTGTTTGAGGGGTTGTGTGGCTACTGATGTAGAGGTTGGAACTCAATTTCGTGATGACAAGTGATTGAGGATGATGATGATCAAGTCAATCAAGAATTCTGGGTGAAACCCGTATGGTATACCTTCATTGTTTTCATCGTATCTCACTGTACACAACTCCGATGATTGTGATTCTTGTCCCTCGGGAAACTAGACAAAAGGCTCTTCATTTTGGGCACAAGAACCGTATGCTTTCATGGCGAAATGAGAGAGATATACTGTTCACAAGTTTCGGGTTCAAAATCAAGCGCTGTCCTGGACCAGTCATCTTGTTTTGTTAATATCTCCCAAACCACTGGATGCATGCGTGTGAATCCTTGACCATTTGAAAGTAGACGAAATTATCTTCACAATGGGCACCGATGTGAGTATATTTGGTCACGGATTGACCAAGTTATGCTTATTGCAAAACTGGGTCGTGATTCTGGGAAATGGAAATGGAAGCTAGTATGCCCGTTCGTCAAATTTGAGTTCGATTCGCCAAAGTCTCGAGCGCCATCAGTTCGATATACTGAAGTGGGGTCCAGTAGCGAGGATGATTGACTTAGTTACTGGTTGTGCAAGTGGGACCCATCAAGTCAGATGCGGAGGCACTAGGAGCGTGTACGTGACTACGAGGATTGTTCGTGTGGTTACGGTCCGGTCGTTCGTGCTCCGGCGTGATTTCTCGCGAGATCGTCAACCGGGTGAGTTCTACTCACGGATAGGGATATTTTTCGTGTCTTGAAATTATATCGGGTTGAGTCATAAGGCAATTATCAATTTTCGAAAGATTTTGGAACCGAAAATCGTTTTTGAGCAATATCGCGTTTTTACGGTTTTTATTGAATTGTTGAACAATTTACAAAATTGTGATTTTAAGGGCTTTCACTGGAATATGGTCTGGAATGTTGTTTTTTTAAATCCGTTTTCAGGTTGGAGGACGATCGGAATTCGATTTGGGCGAGAAATGGAAAGCGGAATGAGAAACTAGAATTCAGTAACAGAACAGGCCGCACGGGTCGTGCGCCCCTGGGCACGGACCGTGCGTCCTCTTCGGGTTGGTTGTGTGATTTGGTAAATCACGCACGGGTCGTGCGCCCCTGGGCACGGACCGTGCGTGAGCTGCTGTTACCGGACTCCGATTTCTCATTTCGTCGCTCCTTTCGATCCCGAATCGCTTCTAATTTTCTCCCCAACCCACTTTAAGGATATTGCCTTACTGACAACCGTATTTTGAACTTGTTCAACTCATGTTTTTGAAAAGAGCTTCGAAAGCATAATTGATTGAAAAACCGAAACCCTAGTACACGTGTGGGTACACCGTCTGATAGACTGACCAATATATATATATATATATATATATATATATATATATATATATATATATGTTATATATGTCAATTGTGTTTGATTATAATGCCGGATGTTTATAAATTCATCAAAACGGGTTATAAGTCAATAATACGTTAAATATGATTATAATGCCGGAGGTCTAATTTATGAATTCCTCAAAACGGATTATAGATCGATATGGATATTGTTTATCCGATTATTATGTGATAGATCCTTTGGTGATCGAAAAGATATAAATTATCTAACTCTCGAGAATTTGATGCGTATTGTCATATGTATCGCGTTGGGTGACGACCCGACAAGTAGCATACTAGGGAGGGTAGTCATGACCCCTTACCTAGGCCCTGAATGTGTTTTGGCGTGGTCAACTCACGGGTTGCCGGGATTAGCAGTTGTGCAGTCGGCTTGTGCTAAGTTATTGATTATAAGTTAACATTGCCGGGATTAGCAGTTGTGCAGTCGGCCGATGTTAAGCTATAGCTACCGGGATTAGCAGTTGTGCAGTCGGTTGAGCTAAGCTATTAAAAACATAATTGAGAACATTGCCGGGATTAGCAGTTGTGCAGTCGGCCGATGTTAAGCTATAGCTACCGGGATTAGCAGTTGTGCAGTCGGTTGAGCTAAGCTATTAAAAACATAATTGAGAACACGATTTGCTTGGCAATTCGATTATAGCTCGTGGTAGCTAATTAAACAGTGTTAACGGTTTAATAAATGAACCGAGTGTGGGTGAGGGGGCACGGTAGGACTCACTGAGACAAGTTGTCTCACCCAATCCATATTTGTTGTTTTTACAGAGAACAGGTTATAAGGACAGAAGGCGGCACAGTTGGTTGTCGGGTTCGAGGAGAAGATTGAAGATTGATTCATTTATAGTTGTCCTTGTTCTTCTGTAGTTGTATCTGTGTTCGGTCGTATGACTCGAGCTTGTATTATTTTATTTATTAGTTTCCGCTGTTTCTTGTAAAGATGTATATCTGAACAGGAATTTTTATACTCTGATTTATACCAAATTGTATATTTAGGTATTTCTTTGTTAAAGAAATACCGGGGTGTTACAAGTATAGTCAAGATTACACTTCGCAACAAGATGAAAGATGAATTTTTGAGCGACCGCCTCTTAGTATATTTTGAAAAAAGAATTGCAGAACAGTTCCCCGTTGATTCAATTATTGATAATTTTCGTGACATTCAAAAAAGACGTTTTGTATTTTGATAAAATGCTTGGGCCCCTTAAGCATTTGGTCAGGGGTTCGATCCCTGGCCTGTCGCTTGGGAGAGGTCAGCCCTTAAATGAACTCCAGTACCTCGAGGGATTAGTCTCCACAATCGCCGTGGAGGATACCCTGATTTACCCAAAAAAAATAAGTATGATATTATTCACGAAATATGACACACACATTGGAGGGATTTTAATTTTCTAACGAGCCCCCCACTAATCAAATCCCGGCTCCGTCCCTAGTTGGTTTGACCATTCATAGTACCATAGTGTCTTGTAACAATCCCCATGCCTTAAAAATAGAAACAAAATTGATCAGAATTATTCTAGCAATCATTCTCATACTAATTTCAAAATTGTTGAATATAATAAAAGACTATTTAAAAGTGCACTTAATAGCTTATGTCATGAAACACAAACATACAACATATAAAAAAAATCCTCTTAACGAAAACAAAAGTTCCTCCATTGCCAATACGTGACATCACAATTCACATCATCAAATAACTTATAATACAATATTTCAATTGGAAACATATCTCATCACATATATATATATATATATATATATATATATATATATACTAGTTTTTTACCCGTGCATACGCACGGGTGATACTGTATGGTTGGTGTATTTCCATGAAGTCATAATAGTAATTTGGACATTGAGTCGAAGAAATTAAAGGGGATTGAAAATCAGAAATAATAATATATTTAGACATTAGAGGTAAAATATGCATCCCCGTTGACCCTCCCGTTTGCATTCTCATTGGCCCTCCTGTTGGCACTCTCGCTACGTCTATCGTTGCCACTCATGTTGCCTCTCCCGTTGGCGCTCTCGTTGCCAGTCCCGTTGGCGCTTTCGCTGTCACTCTCGTTGACACTCTCGTTGGCATTTTACTCATTTTTAGTAATTATAAAATAGTTATTTGTTAATTTTTTGTAGTGGTTAAATTGATTGATTTTAACAAAAGTAGTTAAATTGATTAGTTTTAGTAGTTATTTTTAAATTTTTGGTAGGGGTTAAAGTTTTTTTACAATTATTTTTTTGACAATTGATAGTGGTTAAAATGATTAATTTTACCGTTGTCAAAAGAAATTACTAATTTTAGTAGTTTGAGTAGATTATTTAAATGTTTTTGACCAAAAAAAACGCAAAAAAAAAATGATGAAAAATGACTTTTATAAAAAAGATTTAAAAAAAAACAGATTTTTAAAAATTAAAAAAAAAACAGTTTTTAAAATATTAATTAAATTAAATTTTTAAAATTAAGAAAAAAGACTTTCATAAAAAAACAGTTCAAAAAAAAAATATAAAAGAAAAGTAGGAGTTAGTTACTGCCCCTCGAGGCACCTACAATGAGTGAGGGATTAGTCACTGCTGTCTGTGGGGTGGATACCCGGGTTTACAAAAAAAATATATATAAAAGGAAATTAGTTTTTTAAAAAAATGAATTTAAAAAAATAACAGTTTTTAAAATATTAATGAATTTAAATTTTTGAAGAAAAGAGTTTTATTAAAAAAATAAAAAAAAAACAGTTTTTAAAAAAAAAATTTAAAAAAATCTGTTTTTAAAAAAAAAGATATTTTTTTTAAAAAAAACTGACACGCGCACTGTAGCGCGTCAGTGGTACGGCACTGTAGCTCTGCAGTGGTACTGTAGCGCGTCAGTGGTACTGTAGCAGTGGTACTGTAGCGCGTCAGTGGTACTGTAGCGTTTTGTTGTTTTTTGTTGTTATGTGACAAATTGTCTATTTTGCCCATGAAATGTGACAAATGGCAAAATTTGGTGATGTCTATAAATGTAAATATGCTGGTATGTGTTTTTATTATATTGAAGTAGATATATATATATATATATATATATATATATATATACTAGTATGTATCACCCGTGCGCTGCACGGGTATACATTTTTTTAAACATAAATTATAAAAACTTTGGTACGTCGTGGGGATGAATAAAAATTTGGAAAAAAATTTATTTAAAATATAAAGGCATTTTTAGCAACTAATCAGTATTACGTAGTGGGGATGAATAAGTTTCTGCATATTTATAATTTATTTTTCCAGATATTGATAAACAGAAATACAATATTGCATAAATCAAAAAGGGTTGTTTAGTTGAGCGACTTTGTAATTTGTTCCAAGTTTATTAAAATACGTAACTAATTCTTATAATCAATAATTTTTTTATTTTAATAATAGGTATATACTAAAAGATTACTTGTGAGTTCCCTTAGCTTTGTAGACATGTTATATAAATTTTTTGTTGCCAATATTTTACCCTTTCATGCAACACATAGAAAAATCAGGATTACTTGAACGGTTGCTTTTTACTGCCCCCTCTTGAAACCAAAATAACGCATGACACTCACGACATTGATGAGCTGGAAGACGAAAGTCAAGAGCAGCTGTGATTTGAAATGAATTGTGCAACCATTATTAGTGTGGTGATTCCAATTACAATAACCATTTCTAACGCACATACATATAGAAAAGATACCTATATATTATATCTTTCTATTTTTCTATATAGCGAAAATGGTAAATAAATTACGTTGAAACTCATATTTGTCATAAAGAGTGGAACAATTAGCAGATTCTTGTGGTTGAGTAACTGCGGATGTCAATGGTCAAAGGCGAAAGTGTCACATCTCCAAACCACTGCTATAGATTTAGTATTTAATAAGTAAGACACTATCCAACAATATCTAAATTGAATACATATTACCTGAATTATTATCTTTGTGTCGTCTGAGTTTGTTTGATCTTCCATGTCAAAATCAAGTCTGATTAGTGGTAAAATGACGGGTGTTGTTCCATGATTTGTTGTTCCACAACTTGTACTAAGTCTGACTTCATCATGTGTCAACTTAGATTGTATTTTACCCGATATGCCATCGACTGATTTAAAGTTCATTAGACAATTGATGTTAACAACTTAGATTTGTGTATCGGTTTTAGACAGGCCACTTGATTTTAATGTAATACATAACAACTTTATGTGTCGATAATGAAATTAATATGAATCATACATGCCGACATAGACGGTTGTTCGCTATGGACATCCCGCGTGTGTAAAGAATTGCTGTCCTTTGTATGTCCATCCAATTCCCTGGATAATGGTTGGTGACTTGAAGTACCTACTGAATGATATAGAAAAACATATGTTATGTATGCATATTGTATACTATTAGTGCGATTTCGTATCCATTACAAAACGATATTACATGTCACTTATTACCATTTGTAACATTACAGATGTTGGTTTTGTGCGCAGGCTGCATAATACGTTTAGTGTTTCCGGTGTGAATGGTTCGCTATTCTCAGTCTCTGACAACAATCTTTTGTTGTTTGACCGTTTTGCTGAAGAACGTGAGTCTGCCAGAGTATCTGTGACACCCCGGTATTTTTATCGACTAAAAGTGCCCGAGTGCACATTAGTAACACATCAGAGATAATATTTCCTGCTCAGACACTGAATACCACAATAAACTTTTTGCTGAAATATAACATAATCGTCTTATACACAAATAAGACCATACGGTACCGTACTCAGACCATAAACTGTCAGCAACTATGGTAGTCAGAGTCATACAAGAAAGCGGAATGAAAGATAAACATAACACTAATGTCATGGTGTCATAATACATAAACAACAGAAGGAACATAAACTTAAACGTAAAGCTAAGTCATCATCCATCTCCCCGGGCCACCTACTCGTGCCTCTGTGGTTTCTTCTGTCCCTGTTTTTCTGTAAAACAACAACATAAAAACAATGAGATACAATCTCAGTGAGTTCTACCGAGACCCCTATCTACACTCTCGGTTCAATTATGAATCCTATTTAACTTAACACGACACCGACTGCAATCCTGTGCTAAATCCCGGTGAACCGTATTATAGGACTTTCTTTCATTCGTGGTTTAATTTAACCACGTGCATTTTAATTCAACACGACACCGACTGCAATCCAGTGCTAAATCCCGGTGAACGTGTTAAGACTCAGTACGGCACCGACTGCAATCCTGTGCTAAATCCCGGTGTATCGTACAACAAAACTTTCAACATAACACCGACTGCAATCCTGTGCTAAATCCCGGTGAACCCCCTTACCAATAGTACTTTCCCTAATGGTATGCGGGCCTAGGGTAAGGGATCATGGCTTCCCCGCCTAGTATGTTAACATGGGTCGTCACCCAACTCGATATGATAAATATATCTACAGACACATGAACTCATAGTTCATTTGCATTATACTATACCACGTAGGACTCATAGTTCGCTTTGGTATCAATATAACATATCCGCACGCGTATGCTATTATTCGGTTTTTCGAGACGATTTCAACTTCGAAAGTATTTTATAAAACCCTTTTGAAACATACCCAAAATCATGGCATTATAAGCCTAACATAATTATAGAAGGGTTAGGAAAGGATTGGAATCGAAACGGGATCATTTCGGGCACTTTGTAAAATTTGGACAGAACCATGCGCACGGATCGTGCCCCTGGGACGCACGGATCGTGCGCTCTGTTAAGCATTTTGAAAATCTGAAACCGAACCAGGCGCACGAATCGTGCCCCTGGGACGCACGGTTCGTGCTCATTTGACAGCATTGCAAAAATAGCCTTTTTCATGAAAATTCGCTTTCCGATTAATCCGAAACTCGCTCCGATCGATTCCTAACTCGAAAACAGATCATACCAGGCAATATTCCAGTCCAATCAACATCAAACAATCAAGCAATTCAATCAAAAACTCAATCTAAACGGATTCTCATCCAAAAGCGATATTTTTTGAAATAACGGTTTTTGACTCAAAACTCTCAAAATCAATCGACGCAACAAATCATACCAAAACGGAATAAACCTAAACGTGAGTAAAACTCACCCTTGAAGCGAGAGCCGATACCGAACCGAATTTGCCGAGACTTGAAAACTCTCGAACGGAACCCTATTTCACCAAACCGCTCCAAACTTCGATTCGAACCTCACAACACGATCAATCCACTCCTAGCTTCGATCCTAAACATAACTCAATCATCAACACAACCTATCAATCCATGATTTCAACAAATTTTCCCCACAAACCCTCAATTTTCGAAGTCAAAAAGCAAGGGGAAAAAGTGGAGAGAAATTTACCAAACTATTGGGTTTTGATGGTGGAGGAGGGAAGATGATGATGATGATGAAGTTATGGGGGATGGGTTAGCCTTCTTCTTCCTCTTCCCTTTCTCTTCCTTTCTCCTTTTCTTCCCTTCTTTCCCTTATTTCGTGCCATCCATTTTGCGCTCCTGAGACAACCCACATTTTAATTTAGTACTCAATAATTCTACTAATCAAGCGCTAAATAATTCAATTGGGTCAACATCCAAATTATTCGACTAATTATTTTGAGGATGTTACAGTATCCACCAGTGGGGTATTCCTTGGCCTACCTCGCCATCTTTGCACATTAACTGGTAATAAGTCATACAAATTTATAAGAACTTATTTACTTATATTAATTGTGTTATGAACGAAATTTTGTTGTAAGACAAACAATAAAATACCATTCTGTATATCAGCAAGAGGGACACGTGAAGGTTGTTTTGCGTTTCCTTCAATGACAAAGTCTGAATCATCCATTTCAGAAAGTGGCGTGGTGTCTGGTGTGTATGACTCGTGCGATGCACGAGTATACATGTTCTTTGTCATTGCGTTTCCTCCAATGACAAAGTCTGAATCATTTTGATTCCATCCTTATGCATTATAAGCTACTCGTGGCTGACATCGTTAAATATTTGATATTCAAAATTGAATTGAATAGAATTATGCTTGAAATTTTATTATGCGTTAAATATTTGCTCTTCGGCATTGGTTTTGATATGCTTAAAATTTTACATTAAATTGAATTCATACAATTCCAGTCAAATATCTGAATTCAATAGAATTTGGAAACGTATCAAAACTTGCGGACTTGAATTAGGCATATACGATTTTGATTCCCTCATTTAACTTCCTTGATTCAAGCTAATTTAAGTTCGCTCCAGATTGGTCCAATTGATGAATTGGCACCCAATATGCGTAGCAACCTGGAATACCATTAAATTGATTGAATACCATATTTTTTTAGATTAATAGGATGGTGGTAGTGTGTCCATATGATGGTGATTTTGAATTTTTTAAATTATTCGATTCATTATTGATTCAATTTAAAATGGTAATGATGATGATAACTTAATTCATTATTGATGCAGATGGCTGTCGAATTAATGAGGTTTATATCTGTATGATTTTTTTTTTGAAAATACGTTGAATATTAACCTTTTTTTAAGACCATGAATTTAGATTGCAATGAATGCTATGTGCCATGCTGTTTAATATTTGCTTTGAATTTTAATGGTAGTTTTATGAGTGTCATTATTACCATATAGTAACTTCCGTATGATTATGATTATGATATGATTATGATATATATATATATATATATATATATATATCCAAAACATTTCTAGCTCGATCATGCATTCCATATATATATATATATATATATCTCAAACACACAATAGTTCTCAGGAAGTTTTCTAATAATCTTTGTTGGTGGTACTAATCATGGCAAAACTCTCAACTAGTTCATAAAATATTTGACATCCTAGCAACTAATTCTTTTGTGTGACATATATGTAAACGGGTTGAGGCACCCCTAGTGCCCTCCTTAATAAAATCCTTTGCTTATAAGTTATAAAAAAAACTAATTCTTTTGTAGCTATGAAAAAATATATATTTATACGCACACACCGTAACGTAAAGTACTGAAATCAAGTTATGAAAAACCAATAAATAATACTTAAATGTAATATTTCAAAACTCATAATTAAGTCCAAACAAAAATTTACGATAACGATTATAGTCATTCAAATTATTGTTCAACATATACTGTTTATCCTTTATTACATGATGTAAATAGTAAATAGCTAGTCCATTATTTAACTCTAGTTAGATTCAGTTAATCATAGTTGTAACTGAATTAGTTTTGCTAAATTAAGAATTAGCTTGTTAAGCTATCTGTACATATATAAACACTACTGTACATTGTAATAGTTAGTTGACAATGAATGAAATTCTTCTTTCCATAATTTTCCCTCTCTCACATTGTGAACTCAACATGGTATCAGTCTGAAGATTCACTCCGCGTCCTTCTTCGCTTCCCTCACCTTCTTCATTTTCTTGCTGGTTCACCACTACAATGGTGACTCCTTACTAGGGGTGTTCACGGGTTGGTTTGGATGGATTTTGACTAAATCTGTTATCCGAACCAATCAAATTTAATCGGTTTGGGTTGGTTCGGATTTTGAGTTTTTTACTATAAAATCCGAACCAAACCAATCCGATATTGAATGGGTTGGTTCGGATTGGGCTCGCAGGTCATGTGCTAACACCAACTTTTTAAAACATAATTGTGAAATAAGAATCATAATTTAAAAAGTCTAAACACACATCACGTGCTTTTAATTAAAAACCAAAGTGAATCCTAATTGAAAAAACCATCAAATCCAAATTCTAAAGTGTGTCTTACAACTTAACTGCAAAATAAGAATAAAAAGTCTAAGCACACATCACATGCTTTAAAAAAAATACGAATTTCAGTAGCTTCAACGTAGCTCCAAAAACAAACTGGAATTTCAGTAGCACTCTTCAATGTAGCTCCAAGAACAAACTGGAAATTCAATAACACTCTTCAATGTAGATCCAAGAACAAACTGGAAATTCAGTAGCTTCAATAATTCTGGAATGATTTCCAGTAGCACTCTTCAATGTAGCTCCAAGAACAAACTGGAAATTCAGTAGCTTCAATAATTCTGGAATGTAGCTTCAACGTCTAAGCGCCGCACTAGCATCCTCGCCAGTTGTTGCAGCCAATAAATCTGGAATTTTAGACACAGCCACAACAATCTTATTAGCATACAATAGAAATTTACATTGATATTCATATTGTAAACAAATATAAAATACAATAGAATTAAAACCAGTGAAGCATACCTGCTTCAAGTCTCTGCACTTCTTCCAATTCAGCTTCTAAATCAACCACCTTTGGAGATTTTATCCAATTTTGAGTACAAATTAAAGCTTGGACAGTAGAAGGGCTCAAAGAACTACGAAATGAATCAAGAACCCGCCCTCCGGTGCTAATATATCTCTTGCCATGTAGGAAAGAACATGATATTTGCTTGTCTTACCTTTCCACCAATTCAAAATGTCAAATGTAGGAGAAGTTTCCTCAACACCATCCTCCAAATACCTTTCCAACTCATTTCTTTGCACCTCGCCTTGCTGTTTCTTCATCTTTAATCTAAATTGACCATCCCAATCCTCCTCTTCCTCTTGATTCCCCACTTTAGGAGCAGAAGAAACGTTTGAAGCCAAGGTACTAGAACCAAAATTTTCAACAGAAATAGGATACACTACCATGTAATGCTCAAACAATTTATTGACAATATCTTTTAATTTAGTCATCATCTCCTTACACTTCTTATCATCATACATTCGACTAAAACAAAATTCAATATAATCAAACTTATAGCGGGGATCAAGAAAAACAGCCACAAACAACAAGTAGTTTAATCATACCACTTTCCCAATATTTGTTGAACTTTACTTGCATGTTCGATGTCATCTTTTGCAACACTACATCATCACTCATCCTCCACCTATTCAATGCTTTCTGAATATCGACCAATTGCTTGAAGAAATTATTAGCAGTGACATGCAATGACCCGGAAAAAGACAATGTTGCATCATAAAATATCTTTAGAAACTTCAAAAATACACGAGCACGATTCCAATCAGATTAATTAGGACATCCACCTGATTCACTAACAAGGGTGATCATGTATGCAGCATCATCATATTCAAAGCGATAAAAAGCTTGTTCATATTTCTCAGCAACCTCTAACATTAAGTAGGTGGAATTCCATCTAGTTTGGCAATCAAGTATTATCATTGCCTGACTAGGAACACCTACAACATGTGCACACTTCTTAAAAGTAGCTAATCTACTAGGAGAAGCCTTTACAAACTTAGAAGCAGCCCATATCCTAGCAATTGATGGATCAATTTCCTTCATTCCATCATGTACAATCAGGTTTAAAATATGGGCAGCACACCTCATATGCATGAACTCTCCATTTAACAAAGTATGACCATTCCACACACTCATGCCTCTAGTTACATATGAAATAGCCACATTGTTAGAACTTGCATTATCGACAGTCACACAACCAATGTTTTTGATCCCCCATTCTTTCATGCAACCCTCTAAGCTTATCCCTATGGTTTCACCCTTATGGTCAGCAATCAGACCAAAATACAATATTTTCTTCCTCAATTCCCACCCCTCATCAATATAATGACCAGTTACACACATGTAATTCATGTTTTGGATTGAGGTCCAAGTATCAGTGGTAAATGAAACCATTTGTTTATTTGCATACAAAATGCATTTCAATTTATCCTTCTCAATGTTATATAATTGAATGCAGTCCCTAGCAACACTGATACGAGATGGAATTTTAAATCTAGGCTGAGCTTCAACCATGAATAGTCTAAACCCTTCATTTTCAACAAACTTAAAGGAAAGTTCATCTATAATTATCATCTTTGCAAGTGAGACACGATTTTTCTCTTGATTGAACTCAACAAGTTTGAAGCTAACACTATTAGGCTCATCTTCACATTCATTTCCAAGAGCAAGTGTCTTTTGTTTCTTATCAACATTCCTATATGGGTTTTTCAAACATTTTTTTGAATGTTTTAGCATGTTACTAGTTCCATGAGTACCACTATTTGCTCTATATGTTTCCAAGCGTTGAAGGAGGCCTCCCACTATTTACAGTACTTACAAATAGCGTTGTCCTTTTCTCTTATGAAATGTTTCCAAGCATTTGAAGGAGGCCTCGCAGGCTTTCTTTTAGGAAGCTCAGATTGTGATGTTGGAGGTTTTTGCTCTAGTACTTGCTCTGTTAGAACATCCTCGGTTGCTTGCTCTCCTAGAGGAGCTTCTTGTCCTTGTGGAGTTATAGCAACAGCTGGATCTGGAGTATTGACTGTTGGATTTGGAGTTTGAGGAGGGATTAATACTCAGATTACCACTTTCCATTTCTGTAAAACATTAAAAGATACAAATTACACATCAGAACATGTATGCTAAATCAAATACACATCAGAAAATAATAAAACAAGCAGATACAAATTACACATCAGAACATGTATGCGAAATCAAATACAAGAAATGTATGCTAAATCAGAACATTTCTGTAAAACATTAAAAGAAAATGATTTAACAACACAAGCAGACCCAAATGAGAAAGGGATTAATACTTATCAAAAATAATAAAACAAATTACATATGCAGGTAATTGATGAATGACTTTGTGAAATCGGAACCAAGTGAATCGTGAAATCAAGAAAGCAAACCCAAAAAATACAAAACAAAATAAATGATTGATGAATGACTTTGTGAAATCGGAACCAAGTGAATCGTGAAATCTTACCTTGCGAGTGGGAGGAACCAAGTGAATCTAAATGATTGATGAAAGTGAAATCGAATGCGGCGCTGAATCCGCTAATGTGGAGCTGCTGGAAAGAAAAGGAATCGGAGGAAGAAATTAAATGATTGATGAATGTGAATCTTAGGGTTTGGAGAATGAGACATTATATAGGCGATTGAAACTTCTGAGTTCAATTGAAACTTGTGAATCGTGAAAATGATGATTGTGAATTGAAATGCGATTCAATGGAAGCCTTGGAAATGCGCTAAATGGGAGAGGCTAGAGGGAATAACGCAGAAGCCGAAGCGGTGGAAACTTGCAAGCAGCAATAGGTTTGAAGTTTGAGATGGAAGAGTAATTGAACGTTAATAATAACAATATGCAGAAGATGAGAACACGCCACGGTTCGGGTACACGGGTCTTCGGGTTTATAAATTAAAATCTGTTGCCCGAATCGAACTACGGCCGGTCTTTACGGGTTGGATCGGTTTTGACCCGATTAAAAAAATTGTCCGAACCAAACGCTTTGGTTTGGATTGGATTACGGTTTGGTTCGGGTTAATCCAAACCACTGAACACCCCTACTCCTTACTCTGATTTTGCTACAAACCCTTCAAATCCATACTATATGCATCCTAATGAGAATCCCTCTCTTGTTCTTGTTCAACCCGCGCTTGACAACAAAAATTATCAGATCTGGTCCCGATCGATGAAGGTGGCTCTTATCTCCAAAAACAAGGTCAAATTCGTCGACGACACTTTATCACCACCGCCAATCTCAGATCCTCTCTATGAACCATGGAATCGATGCAACAACCTTTGTTCTCTCATGGCTCCAACGATCAATTCTGAAGACATTGCAAAGTCTCTCCTCTGGTGCGATCGTGCTTCCACTGTATGGAAGAGCTTGGAGAAACGCTTTTCTCAGGGCGATATCTTTCGAATCGCCGACATTCAAGACGAATTAGCATGTCTTCAACAAGGAACTCTTCACATTTCTTCGTATTTCACCAAATTGATGACGCATTGGGAAGAAATTGAGAATTTCCGCCCAATTTGTGACTGCACTTGTGCCATACCGTGTTCTTGTGGTGCTGCTACAGATCTACGCAAATTCAAGGAGCAAGATAAGGTGATTAAGTTCTTGAAAGGTCTTGGTGATCAATACTCTCACGTTCGTTCGCAAATCATGTTGATGTTTCCTCTTCCGACGCTTGACAGTGCGTTTAATATGGTGCTTCAACAAGAACGACAGTTCAATCTCCAATCAACCACCGAATCTTCGATTGAGAATCAATCCTCGGTGAATTACTTCTCTCAGACGCCTTCCCGCACTTTCAACAACTCCGGTCGTGGTCGCTGCCGCGGGAATTCCTCCGGTGGCCGTGGTGCTCGTCTCTGCACTCATTGTGGCCGCACCATCCACACTATTGAAACTTGCTTCCTCAAGCACGGTTATCCTCCTGGTTTTCAACATCGTAAACCGAATTCTTCAACAACTACTCTTGCCACATCTGCTTCTGTGGTGAATTCTGTTCAAAATTCCGGCTCTGCTCAATCTGCTTCTTTTTCATCTGCTTCCACATCACCAACTGCATCAAGTGCTTCTTTGTCCACGATACAAGAGCAATATACTCAGATTTTACAGCTACTTCAGCAATCAAACTTGCAATCCACATCACCTTCCTCAATTAACTCTGTTTTTGCCACCAATTCCGCTTCTCATACCTCTTCCTCTTCCTCATCTGGTAAGAACCGTTACAAATTACATTGTGATAAGAACAATTGCTGGTGGATCGTAGACACTGGTGCTACTGATCACATAACTCATACCTTTACCAATTTCATCTCCACATATCATATTGCACCTAAATCCATGACCATGCCTAATGGTGACACTGTTACCACCAATATAGCTGGCTCTGTCTTGCTATTTGGTTCCCTCATTCTTCATAATGTCTACTATTTTCCTTCATTCCATGTGAATATCATCTCTGTTACCACCTTATTTGATTCACTGTTATATGATGTCAAACTCTATCCTGATTGTTGTGAAATTTTGCAGCTATTCCATCCCAAGATGACTGGATTTACAGCTAGGAGGTTTGGCAAATTGTATGTGCTTGACACCAACTCACCTTTGGCTTCCTCTCCCACACCTGGTTCTGTCAATACCTTCATTTCTACTCAGTTAGATTCTGTTAAGAGTGATCCTGCCACTATTTGGCACTTTAGATTAGGACATTTAAGTCCTCATATACACAAATGTATTTCATCTCAATTTCCCTTTGTAACTTTCAATGATAATCATAAACCTTGTGATACTTGCCATTTGGCTAAACAAAGAAATTTACCCTTTGCTCATAGTAATACTAAGTTTGTTGCTATCTTTGACTTAATTCATGCTGATATTTGGGGACCTCTTTCCACACCTTCTATATGTGGTCACAAGTATTTCTTAACTCTAGTTGATGACTATAGCAGATTTACTTGGACAATATTCATGAAAAACAAAAGTGAAACCAGAAATCACCTAGTATATTTCATTACATTCATTGAAACTCAATTCAATAAGAAATTAAAATGCATTCGTAGTGACAATGGTCCTGAGTTTCTCATGTCTAATTTTTACCTTTCTAAAGGCATCATACATCATAGATCATGTGTTGAGACACCTCAACAAAATGGCATAGTGGAAAGAAAGCACCAACACATTCTAAATGCGGCACGTGCTCTTTCTTTTCAGTCCCACTTACCCCATAACCTTTGGCATCTCTCCATACAACAAGCCATTCACATCATCAACAGACTCCCCACACCTCTGTTAAACAACCTCACACCTTACCAAATGCTTCATTCTACTCCTCCTAGCCTTGTTCACTTAAGAGTGTTTGGTTGCCTTGCATATTCATCAACTTTACATAACCATAGAACCAAATTTGAGCCAAGGGCAAGAAAATCTATCTTCCTTGGTTACAGAGAAGGCACCAAAGGCTATCTTCTCTATGATCCAAATACTCATGAATTCTTTGTTTCAAGGAATGTTGTCTTCCATGAAAATGTCTTTCCATTTGCCTCACCTTCACCCAACAACTTTGTCAATAGCAACAATCCTACCACTGTCACTTCGGATACAGACACAACAGATATTCTCACAGATTTTTCCTCACCCTCAACTCCACCAATTGACCCCCCCTCTCCTCCCCCTTCTCAACAATTACCTCCTTCACCACCTGCCACCACCTCCCCACCTTCTCCTCCCCCTCCTGCACCAACCAGAAAATCAACCAGACTAACCAATCCTCCTGCTTATCTCTCTGAGTATCACTGCAATTTACTATCCTCAAAGCTGCCAGCATCTGAACCAGGTACCTCTCACTATCCTATTTCTTCTGTATTGACATATGACCATTGTAGTCCACCCCATAAACAATTTTGTTTGTGCATAAGTTCCCTTACAGAACCCAACACCTATAAACAAGCTTGCAAGCTTGATTGCTGGCAGGTTGCTATGAAAACTGAATTAGATGCTCTTGCATCCACAAACACTTGGTCTGTTGTTGATTTTCCTGCAGGTAAGCAACCAATTGGTTGCAAATGGGTCTATAAGATCAAGCATCATGCTGATGGATCCATTGAAAGATATAAGGCTCGTTTGGTGGCCAAGGGGTACACTCAACTAGAGGGTGTGGACTACTTTGATACCTTCTCACCAGTAGCCAAGCTAACAACAATTCGTACCCTTCTTTCTGTGGCTGCCATTAAGGGCTGGATTTTAGAACAGCTTGATGTTAACAATGCCTTCCTTCATGGTGACTTACATGAGGAAGTGTATATGGATTTACCTCCTGGGCTACTGACTTCTGATGACTCTTCTACTAAAGTCTGTAAATTGAATAAGTCATTATATGGACTAAAACAGGCTAGTAGACAGTGGTACTCCAAGTTATCTACTGCTCTCATCTCTCTTGGATACTCTCACTCATCTGCTGATCATTCTCTCTTCACTAAGCTACACAACTCTCACTTTACTTCCCTTCAAATCTATGTTGATGATATTGTCTTAGCTGGTGATGATTTGCAGGAAATTCAATCAGTTAAGCGATTCCTTGACTCACAGTTTAAGATCAAGGACCTTGGCACGCTTAAATACTTCCTTGGATTGGAAGTAGCAAGATCTGCTCAAGGCATATTTCTTAATCAGAGGAAATATACCTTGGAATTACTTGAAGACAGTGGCTTATTAGCTACTAAGCCTAGCACTACTCCCTTTGACTCTTCCTTGAAGCTTCATGACAGTGACTCCCCACCTCATGAAGATGAAACATCTTATAGGAGGCTTGTTGGTAGACTATTGTATTTAATTACAACACGACCTGACATTGCCTTCATTGTTCAGCAACTTAGTCAGTTTATTTCTAAGCCTTTGCAGGTTCATCATTTGGCTGCTATGAGAGTTCTCAAATATCTCAAAGGTGCTCCTGCCAAGGGAATGTTCTACTCAGCCTCATCAACACTCAAACTCTCTGGTTTTGCAGACTTAGGTTGGGAAAGTTGCCCTGCTACTCGCAGATCTGTGTCTGGTTATTGTGTTTTTCTTGGCTCATCTCTACTGTCCTGGAAATCCAGGAAGCAATCCACAGTATCGAGGTCCAGTTCAGAAGCAGAATATAGAGCATTGGCTAGCTTGTCTTGTGAGTTACAGTGGCTACAATATCTCTTCCAGGATCTTCACATCTCTGTTGATCAACCAGCTTCAGTGTACTGTGACAACAAGAGTGCAATCTACCTTGCACACAACCCCATCTTTCATGAGAGGACAAAACATATAGAAATTGACTGTCATGTCATATGTGAGAAGATTCAAGATGGCCTCATTCACCTTCTGCCAGTTTCTTCTGCTGCACAATTGGCAGATGTGCTCACCAAGCCACTGCCAGCTCCCTCTTTCACCTCATTTGTTTCCAAGCTTGGCCTATTAGACATCCATAGTCCAGCTTGTGGGGGGATATTACATGATGTAAATAGTAAATAGCTAGTCCATTATTTAAATCTAGTTAAATTCAGTTAATCATAGTTGTAACTGAATTAGTTTTTCTAAATTAAGAATTAGTTTGTTAAGCTATCTGTACATATATAAACACTACTGTACATTGTAATAGTTAGTTGACAATGAATGAAATTCTTCTTTCCATAATTTTCCCTCTCTCACATTTTGAACTCAACATCCTTAAAGATCATAATTTTTTAACCACGTAAATCTAATAAAAAACCATTAGATAATCACTTAGAAACTTAAAACCTAGAATAATATAGATATCAAAAATATATATAATAAGATGAATAAAAATAAATTACATTCCAGTATAGAAATCATAGCATGCATGATCAATATCTTTGTCATATTAAAATATATGTAACTTTCATTTAGATCAAGCATGTTCAGACGCAAAGATATATCAATCATACAAAATAGAACATCATAAAAGTAGCCTTATGAAGCAGTGAGAATAAACTTAGCTTAATAAATCATTGAGATTCTTGGAAAATATTCTGCAATGCTTCAAATCATCACAAAAGCAGTATGATCTCAGGAACATGAACCCATGAACAAGAACCCGCGAACAAGGTAGTCATGAACTTGAAGCACCGAACTGTTGATCGTATATACCACGAATGCCGTTTAAAGTCCAAGGCATGTGAAGGAACTACTGTCCTCAATGATTTATTCGCCTGAGACGAAAATCCCCCAGGATATTCAACCACTACGCCAGAATTGTCGAAATTAGTCGCACACATAAGCAGCGCTTGCCATAAAAGCGCTACTCAATCTGCAAAAAATTTAACAATGGGCAGCGCTTGGTTGGGAGCGCTACTCATTCATGTACGGGCTAAATCAATTGGCAGCGCTTTATGGGGTGAGCGCTGCCCATTGATGAGAGGCGCTGAGTGATGCACAGCGCTTGGGGTGAGCGCTGCCTATTGTTGATTCTCGCTATACGAATAAGCAGCGCTTTTTGGATGGAGCGCTGCCAATTGGAGAAACGCGCTGACTAATGAACAGCGCTTTGGGCTGAGCGCTGCCCATTCCTTAACTCGCTATACGAATAAGCAGCGCTTTTCTGTTGGAGCGCTGCCTATTCCTTTAAGTTTATTTTGTTTTCGCGTCTTCCTCCCTCTCACTCTCACTGTCTCACTTCCAGCGCACTATACTCACGGTCTCACTCTCACTCTCACTCTCTCACTCACGTCCCTATCCCTCTCACTCTCACACTCCATTTACATTTTTGTTCCCTCTCACTCTCATTTTCGTTCCCTCACATTTTCTTCCCTCTCTCATTTTCGTTGCCCACTACCTCTCACTCTCACCATTTTTTTTGTTGGGTCCGTACGGAGCTTTTCCATTTTCGTTGGGTTCGTGAAGCTTGCATTTTCGCTCCACTTTCACCAAAGGTAATATATATATATATATCATTGCATTTTGTTCTAGTTATTTTAATGGCATATTGGAACCTTAGGTTAGATGATTCATTGTTGATGCTTGTTGATTGGTTCTTTGAAAGTATGTGTAGGTGTAGTATTTGTTGAAATGTCCAAATGAAATGTAGGTGTAGTATTTGTTGAAATGTCCAAATGAAATGCTTGTTAATTTAATGTTGCTCTAGGTTAATGGATTCATGTGTTGTATTTATAAATTTGAAAAATTTAGGATTGATGTTGATGATTTGTTGTTTAATGCGAATTTAATGGCATTGCATTTTGTTCTAGTTCTTTTAATGGCATTGGAACCTTAGGTTAGATGATTCAATTTTGATGCTTGTTGATTGGTTCTTTGAAAGTAGGTGTAGGTGTAGTGTTTCTAAACTTAAGGGGAAATGTAGGTGTAGTATTTGTTGAAATGTCCAAATAAATGCTTGTTAATTTAATGTTGCTCTAGGTTAATGGATTCTTGTGTTGTATTTATAAATTTGAAAAATTTAGGATTGATGTTGATGATTTGTTGTTTAATGCGAATTTAATGCGAATTGTTTGTTAGGTTTTGCGAGTTTGGTTTGCCGGAGCTTCGCGTTCATTGTTCGAGTTCGTCCTGCTTCGAGTGTTCGTTCTAGTTCATTCGAGTTCATTGTTGCTTCCACGTGTTCAGGTACTTTTGTTGTTTTCTTATATTTATTATATGAAGAATGACATTATGGAAGACATTAAAGTCTTTGATTTTTTTAGCTGAAAATAGTTGAATGTCTTAGCTTCAAAAAAATTGTTCGTTGTGTGTTTTTCACCTGTAATAGGTTTAAGTTCTCTTATCAGGATTTTATTATAAATATTGGGAGATTATGGATAGAAAGTGGATGTCTGCCAATCGTCTGTCCAAGGAATATGTCGCTGGAGTGGATTATTTTGTGAACTGTGCTGTTAAACATTTAGGGACTTCTAGTGATATCAAATGTCCTTGTTTAAGTTGTTGTTATGTAAAATCAGTTAATGCAGAGGAGTTGGCAGGACATTTAAAAGGTTACGGAATTGATCAAAGTTATACTTGTTGGACAATGCATGGTGAGGAAAGAGGTGAATCTTCAAATATGGGTAATAATACTGAGAGATGTGCGCCGGTTGACACTGAAAGACCTACATTGGATGGGGACGAATTTGAAGAGATGGCAAAGGCTGTTGAAGACGATCTTAATGACTGTCCTCAAATGTTTGAGAAGTTGATAACGGATGCAGAGACACTGTTGTATTCGGGTTGTACTGAATTCACAAAATTATTGGCTGTGATAAAGTTGTATAACTTGAAAACTTGCCACGGATGGACGGATAAGAGCTTTACGGAATTACTCGCACTATTGAAAGAAATGTTGCCGAAGGATAATGTGCTCCCTTCTCGGACGTATGATGCAAAACAAATGTTAGGGTCCATTGGCTTGAACTCTGAGAAGATACACGCTTGTCCCAATGATTGCATTTTATTTCGGAATGAACATGCATTGTTAAAGTTGTGTCCTAAATGTAACGCATCGCGGTATAAAAAGAAAGAATCTGCTCCAGAAAAGGTGTTGTGGTATTTTCCCATAAATCCTCGATTTAGGCGCATGTACCGTAGTTCAGAAGATGCAAAACACTTGACATGGCATGAGGATGAAAGGATTAAAGATGGCATGCTACGACACCCGGCGGATTCTCCGCAGTGGAAAAAAATTGATATTGATTTTCCTGATTTCGGGTTGGATTCAAGAAACCTACGAATTGCATTGTCTGCTGATGGATTTAACCCGCACGGTATTCAGAGTAGCTCCCATAGTACTTGGTCCGTGATTTTGGCGATCTATAACTTACCTCCATGGCTTTGCATGAAACGCAAATATATGATGTTGTCATTGTTAATTTCTGGGCCCAACCAACCAGGAAATGATATTGATGTATACTTGGCTCCTTTAATTGAAGACTTGAAGTTAATGTGGGAGACTGGAGTAGAGGTGTATGATGGGTTCAGAGAAGAAAGTTTCACCCTGAGGGCTATGATTTTTGGCACAATTAATGACTTTCCAGTTTACGGAAATCTATCTGGGTACAGTAACAAAGGTCAGTGTGCATGCCCTATATGTGAAGATAACACTGATTGGATGTGGTTGAAACATGGTAAGAAGAATATCTACCCTGGTCATCGTAGATTTTTGCCATCTACTCATCAGTATCGACTGTTGAAAAAGGCATTCAATGGGAATACCGAAACCCGTAAAGCTTCCATGCCTTTGACGGGCGAACAACTATTTGAAAAAGTGAAAGATTTGAACATTAAATTTGGGAAGCCTTTTGCCGGAGAGCTTGCAAAACGGGGGTGGAAGAAAAAGTCGATTTTCTTTGAGTTGCCATACTGGAAGTCATTATATGTAAGGCACTTCATTGATGTGATGCATGTTGAAAAAAATGTTTTTGAAAGTGCCATTGGTACTTTACTCAATATACCAGGAAAGACTAAAGATACCATCAACTCGAGGTTGGACTTGCTTAGTTTGGGGTTGAGACCAGAATTGGGTCCGATAAAGAAGGGTACACGTACATATCTACCTCCGGCAGCTCATACTCTATCTAAAAAGGAGAAGACCGTGTTTTGTAAGTTTCTTCATGGAGTTAAAGTTCCAGAGGGGTACTCTTCAAATGTTACGAACCTTGTATCGATGAAAGACCTCAAGTTAAAGTCTTTAAAGTCCCATGATTGTCATGTTCTAATGGAGAATTTGCTACCCATTGGTATACGATCCATTTTGCCTAAGAAAGTGCGCCAGACCCTAACCAAACTTTGTTTCTTTTTTAAGGCGATTTGTAGTAGGGTGATTGACCCTGGAAAGTTGCCATCATTGCAAAGAGAAATTACCGTCACTTTGTGTGAGCTTGAGATGTATTTCCCACCTTCGTTTTTTGACATAATGATTCATCTAATAATTCATCTGATTAGAGAGACACAATTGTGTGGCCCATGTTACATGAGATGGATGTATCCATTTGAGCGTTACATGAAGATATTAAAAGGATATGTTAAAAACCGATCACGACCCGAGGGGTGTATTGTTGAGCGCTACATAGTTGAAGAAGCTATTGAGTTCTGCACCGGCTATCTATCTAGTCTTGAATATTCTGTGGGACTGCCAAGGTCTCGTCACTTAGGAAGCATTATTAAAGGGATGTCAGGAACTAAAATAGTTATGGTATCAAGGAAAGAACTAGATCAATCACACTTATATGTTTTTCACAATGATAGTGAGGTTGATTCATATGTTGCCAAGCACATGGACATACTTAAGAGTGATCACCCATATAAGGGTCAAGTTTGGTTAACAAAAGAACACAATCGGAGTTTCATAGTGTGGCTAAAAGAGCACATTGATTTCGAGTTTGCTATGAATCCTACCTTGATTTCAGAAAGATTGAGATGGTTAGAAAAAGGTCCAAATATATTTGTTTTCTCTTACACCAGCTATCTAATGAACGGGTACACGTTCTATACAAAAAACCATGATGATCAGAGTAAAATGCAAAATAGTGGGGTGACTCTTGTAGCTCAAGCTATGCATACATCAAGTGCCAAAGACAAATCCCATATACGCGAATATGTCATACTTCGGGGTCATTGAACACATATGGGAGTTGGATTACAACATGTTTCAGGAGCCTGTGTTCCAATGTAAGTGGGTTGACAATAATAATGGTTTACAGATTGATGAGTCGGGGTTCATGCGAGTGAATTTCAACAAGTTAGGATATAAAGATGAGCCTTTTATTTTGGCATCCCAAGCACAACAAGTGTTTTATGTCACAGATCCCGTTGATATCAATTGGTCCATTGTTTTATTGACAAATAAAAAATTGGTGACTGACATTTATGATCAATCAACCGATGATGATGGTATTGAGGACGACCCTTTCTTCGGGACATCACTACCAATAGTAGGGGAAAGAGAGGATGTTGTGTATGTTAGAAAGGATCATAGTGATGGAATTACGATTCGTCAAAAACAAAGTACCAAGAAGCGAATTGCAAATAAAATTATCTCCAAGAAAAGGAAAAGGTAACAATAACAATGATTATTTATTTTTTTACATAGTTTTCTTACATCAAATGCATTTTTACATAGTTTTCATCTTCTTGATTGGTTATTTAATTTTTTGTTGGTCTTTTCAATAAATATAACAATAACAATGATTATTCATCTTCTTGACTAGTTATTTACATAGTTTTCATCTTCTTGACTGGTTATTTATTTTTCTTGACTGGTTATTTATTTTATTGCAGGTCAGATGGAAGATTATAATGATCATGGTAGTGGGCATGATGACAGCGGTCATGAGAGTGATGTTGGAGACTATATCAGGAAGCATGGTCCCCGTGGAATGACTGTCAAAAAAGATATCATCGGTCGGATAAATAAAGGAAAAGGACCCTTATCAGTAAGTTACTAATTAACTTAATTCAATACTTAGTTTTAATTGTTTGATAATTAATTAACTAATGACATAATGCAGGTCGAGTGGAATGTTAAGGGTCAGCCAATTGGAAGAAATGGCACACAGTTGATTACCTTCGTTGGTAGTAAGGTAAAACAAATGATACCAATTACAATCACTAATTGGAATGACAAAAAAAATGCCATTTTGTGGAAACAAAAAGAGGAGTTATGGTTAACAATACATGTATATAATTTTATATCTCTTTAGTTATCTTATTTAATAATTTTGTAACCATATATATTTATATCATTTTCATTGAACAAACTCTCCACCGAACCCTCAAGAAAAACGCCGCCGCTGGAGGAGGGAGGAGGCTCCCTCCCCGGTTTCTTCCCCTCTCCTCTCAGTGCTCCTTCGCCCTGCTGTCGCTATTGGCTTCGGTCTGGTTGAGTCCGTTCCTCTGATCTGCGCTTTCTCTTTTGGATCTGTTGGATATGTTGTTAAGCGATTTGGATCTCTTCGCGATCTGGATCTGGATAAGTTCTTGCGTCGTCGCCGTTTCGTGGTTGGATCTTCGACTTCGGCTGTTCCGGTGGCTGTAAATTAATAAAAATGGGTTGGGCGCTGCTTGGGTTGGAACCGCCGTTGGGGGCTCCATTTCCTCGGATCTGATCTCCTCTGTGACGTCCACGGCCTCTCCCCTGAGGCGTTGATGGTCGGATCTCCCTGTTGGTGGATCTGCGCGCTTTTGGAGGTACTATGGAGTGCTTCTGTTCGCGGTGGTTTGTGGCTCTGTTAGCGCAGGGGTTGGTTCTGATGCGGTGTTTTGTGGTGTTTCGCGGTGGTTCACGGTGGTTTGTCTGATGTTCGCAATGGTGGCTGTCGTTTCGGACTTTGGACCCGCAGTCACGCCTCCTCTCCGTTTGTCGTGGGCACTTCTCCCTGTCGCTCGCGGTTTTGCTTGATTGTGCCACGGTGTTGGCCGGGGGCGTAAGGCCGCGGTGGTGGTTGGTGGCTCGGCTACCTCGATCAAGCTAGGTGTTGTCGCGGTGTTGGCCGGTAGCACGACTTTGCGATGGTGGATGGAGTCGCGGCGCCGGATGTCTGGGGGTGTGCTGTCGGTGGGTGCTGATTCGATAGTTTGTACCTTGTCGGACGCCAGATTGCAGTTTGCAGATCGCCGGGCTCCTCCCCCTTTGCCTTCTGCTTCTTTGCCCCCTCTCATTCGTCTCCGGGCCTCCACCTCTAACCTCGATGCTTTGTGATGTGCTTAATGTGAGGATAGCGAGGTGATGCAGGCTGTTGTGGTTTGGAGTGTGAGTTCAGGAGGTGGTGGGTGGAGGTTGTGTGGGGACTCTCAGGTGTTGCCCTCTCCTTTCGGGTTTTCTGTTCGCCTTAGAATTTCTTCCATTAGAGTTCTATGGTTGTTTATTTTAGAGGCCTTGTTGGGCATTCTATTATTGTCCTTATTACCAAGGGTTTTGGTCTAGTCCCCCCTTGTGCTTTTATATCTCTCTTTATTTTATTAATAAATTCGGGCTGACTGCCTGTTTGATTAAAAAAAATATATCATTTTCATTGAATATGTGTAAGCAGAAATTTTTTGACGTGGACGAGACTCGAAAAATCTGGTTAATGAAGGAAGCGGGAAAGTTACATCGGAATTTCAGGACTAGTCTAACAAATAAATATCTCAGAGATCATAGTGGAAACATCAGATGGGAGCCTCCACCACTATATAGTGGATTTATTACAAAGGAGGATTGAGGTATATTTGTTAGAAAACGCACTGAAGATCCAGAATTCTTGGTTAGTACTATAATCTATTAAGTTATAACTTAAAATATATTTGACAATTATATATTATGCATTAATGTATACTTATCTCTCTAAATAGAAAACAAGCCAACAGAATCGAGGGAGAGCTTCATGTTGTGAGTACCCGTATAGAGGCGGTGCTAGTGGATATCAAATTATTGAAGAAAGATTGGTAAGACATAATAAACTTGATTTCTTTTTGTTTAATGAATCTTTTGATTTATAATGTCTTAACATTTGGTAAATTTAAATATAGTTGGAGGAGAGTGGGAAAGATCGTCATAAAGAAAGTATTGAGCGGCATGTTTTGTGGGTAGAGGCCCGACAAAACAAGGATGGGGAGATTGTGGATCCCAAAACTAAGGAGGTGACCCATAGAATTGTAAGTATTTCAAAAACTTTTAAAACTTTTATGATCTTTGTAATGTATAATAATTTTATTATACTTTTTTTTGTGAATTAGGAAACCATATCACAGTCTGTGTCACAGGGAGAGATCACAGATTGCTCTGAAAAGGAAATTCTTTCTCGTGCCTTGGAAAGGGGAGAATACTCGGGTCGTACAAGGGGTTGTGATTTGGCTTTAATCCAACCGACTACCTTGGACCAAAAAAGCAAACTCATGGTGAGCATGATTGTCAACAAAGTAGAGAGTTGCGAGTATTGTATGAAGGTCTAGAGGCTGAACTTAGTGATTTCAAACTGCAATATGCGATGGTTTCGGCGCCTGCGGTACCATCATCCCCTGCCACAAATAGCGCACGAGATAGTTGCACCATTCCTTCAACTAAGGTATTAATTGTTTTTTTTACAATAAATAATGAATTAATTTTTAAACCCTCTTTCTTATTACATCAAATAATGTCTTTATTATTTTTTGTTTATAATTGATTTAGGACAACAATGAGTGTGAGTGTGAATTGTATATCTCAAACCCACGTCAAATGGTTGCAATAGGCTTCATATGTAACCAATTGGGTCCATTGATGCACAATTTACCCCTACCTCTAGATCATCTTAGAGTCAGAGTTGACTGTGCGATTGTGGGGAATGCACAATTGCCTGTTCCAAATGTCAGTATAGATTTACTGAATGTGGATAATGCAGTTGGTACCTTTGTGGCATGGCCAACACACCTTGTGGTAAGTGACAATATACTTGTAACTAATTATTATTTTTTGTCATATATTGTGTGCTAACTAAGTAATTATTTTTTTTAATATATAGGTACGCCAAAATGCAAAATCTAAAAGCATAAGTGTTGGCAAGGCAAAATCTATTGGCAAGAAAGTGTCTCGGTCGGGCCCTTCTACACAAAATTCTCAGCCCGCCCCTCCTCCAAAAGTGACCCAGCCCACCCCTCCTCCAAAAGTGACTCAGCCCTCCCCTTCTCCAATTGTGTCTCGGTCTCAGCCCTCGGCCTCTTCAATTAATGATTATAACATTATTGGTTATGCTGAAATGCACGCGGAATTCAGGATGGATGAGGCAATCCCGCTTGAATTAGAGATGGATGACCAAATTTTTGGGACTTTTGGTCAAACACTGTCGATCAGACGTGAGGATATCAGTGATGTATGTAAATTGAACTGGGCAACTAGTATTGCTATTAGAGCATATGTCAGGTACGTATGTAATTGATTATTTGACATCATTGAATTTTTTTTATTAAATCGTAAATTTAATTTGTATATATCTCTAATTATAGGTACTTGTACGAGGACATTTTGGTCCCTTCGGAACAGACACTGAGATTTGTGTTCATGTGTCCGGATAATACACACCTGCATGATGTGTCCCAGAAGCTGCGTAATTATGAGATGCTTGTGGAACAAAACAAGACAGAGGTTAAAAATTATATCACTCGACGCTTCTGGGAAGTTCAAAGTAAAAGCGATGATTACATGTTTTTGGCACCGTGTCTCTTTCGGTGAGAGATTTAATCCATTCTTATATAACATGCATTTTTTAAATACTAGTCAATTACTTATTCAAAATCTTATTTTGTAGGGAACATTGGATTCTGTTAGCAATAAATCCGGGGAGAGATACAGTGTACTTCATTGATCCATTGCATGGTCATTTCAACAACTACCCCGAGTTGATCGAGTTATTTAATAGGTGTGTGTATTTCGATCCTTCTACATATTTCTTTGTTTTACTTATATACGTATGTATTTCGAATAATATAGTTATATGTCATTGTGTTCAATTGTTTGAAAATATATTGGGGAGTGGAACAATCAAAGACCAAATGGATACCGATAGTTGTAAGTTTTTAATCAATGTTCTTATATATTTAATTACATTATTTTGTGAAAAAATGTATTAAATTAAATTTAACATTTAACTAATGTTTTGTTTTGTAGTGTCCAAAACAACCCAATAGCAATGATTGTGGGTATTATGTAATGAAATTTTTGAAGGAAATTATTACCCACAACCAAACGATTATTCCCCGACAGGTATCAAGAATTCTTTTTGATTTTGATATAATAATAGTTAATTCCATTTAACCATTTCAATTCTAATTTTATTTATTTATATAATTTCAGTATTTTCCTGATTGTCGAGTGAAGACATACTCTGAGGAACAGCTAGTTGAGCTTAGAGGAGAGTGGTGTCGTTATGTCTCCCGTTTTTTTGTATTTTGGATAGAATATGTAATACTGTAAGTTGTTAGCGTTTGATTTGGATACATACAACTAAGCTAGTTTTGGTTCATATTGAAGTTTAGCTAGTTTTGGGTACATATGAATTGGATAATAACTTGTTAGCTAGTTTGTTTTGGTTCAAGTGTAGAAATGGAATGAATTGGGAAACTTAAGCACTTGTTAGCTAGTTTTGGTTCATATTGTAAGTTTAGCTAGTTTTGGGTACATATGAATTGGATAATAACTTGTTAGCTAGATTGTTTTGGCTCAAGTGTAGAAATGGAATGAATTGGGAAACTTAAGCACTTGTTAGCTAGTTTTGGTTCATATTGTAAGTTTAGCTAGTTTTGGGTACATATGAATTGGATAATAACTTGTTAGCTAGTTTGTTTTGGTTCAAGTGTAGAAATGGAATGAATTGGGAAACTTAAGCACTTGTTAGCTAGTTTTGGTTCATATTGTAAGTTTAGCTAGTTTTGGGTACATATGAATTGGATAATAACTTGTTAGCTAGTTTGTTTTGGTTCAAGTGTAGAAATGGAATGAATTGGGAAACTTAAGCACTTGTTTTGATTCTGGTGTATTTGGATATAATTGATTTGCTGAGAAATAGAATTGGAAGGAATTGGGAATGTAAAAACAAGTTAGTTATATGCTGGTTTACTTGCTGAAAAATAGCTGGTTTTGATTTTGCTCATAATGTTTGATTTGCCTTTTTGGATACATAATGCTAAGTTAGTTATGAGTATATATATATGTCCAGGAAAATTGCAATTGTAAAAAGGAAAATAACAAAAACAGAAAAAAAAAATCAAAAAAAAAATTACACGGGTTGATATATTAATTACATAATGCTAAGTTACTTAGATTTTTTGCATTTCAAAATTTATAATGCGTTGCACGGGTTGATATATTAATTTTTTTTAAATTTATAAAGCCTTTATATAAAGATATATAAGTTGTTGATATAAATGATGTATTTTAAAAATATAGTATTTCATAAATATATTGTTTATTTTTATATTCAAAAATCATTTATTTTGAGTAAAAATCTTATATAGTGTATTATTTTTATAAATATAAATAACTGGCAATATTTTTATGAGCTTAATTGTTGAAAAAGAATTTTATTAAACTTTATTAGATTTGGAAATAGTAATTGTAATTCTATTTTATATGTAAGTTTATGTGCACAAATTTTAATAGTAAAGGCAGATGAGTATGGCAAAACATATATCATAGTAAACAAAAGGCTAAATATATATTTTGGCCCTTTATCTTTGGGGTTGTGGTCACTTTGGCCCTTTATCTTTTTTTTTTCTCATTTTAGACCCTCATGTTTTTTGTGTGTATCATTTTGGCCCCTGCCGTTATGTTTATGTTTTTTTAGGCAAATTTTTAAGGACGAAAATGAAATCAATTAAAAACATAAGAGCCCAAAATGAAATCAATTAAAAACGTAAGGGACTAAAATGAAATCAATTAAAAACATAAGGGACCAAAATGATAACGGCAGGGGCCAAAATGACACACACAAAAAACATGAGGGTCTAAAATGAGAAAAAAAAAAGATAAAGGGCCAAAGTGACCACAACCCCAAAGATAAAGGGCCAAAATATATATTTAGCCTAAACAAAAATATATTGATCTTTATTATTTTCTTTCTTTGATTTTTAGCACCAATTAATAAATCATAAATTGAAAGTAAAACAATAAAAAAAAATTAAAATAAAAGTTTAAATAAATTTATTTTAATTTTAATTTATAAGAAGAAAATAATCAAAATAAAAATCTATTCTTTATTTTTACTTTTTATAATGATATGAAAACGAAATCATGACTTGTTTATGCTCATAACTTTAACGAACAATATTAAAATTACATAATTTCTCAATGCCTATAACTTTACACATAAATTGTTGCATGAATCACTAAGTGATCCAAATTTATTTTTCTGCCACTTTGTCCACTTCAAAGCTGTCAAGAACATGAAACTCTTTATCTTTTTGTGTATTCTACATTTTTTTGCGAAACTCGCTCATTTCTCCTACTTCTTATTTTTCATTATGAATATTTGTTTGGCAAAATCTCTTCCATGACCATCCAAAATTGTCTCTCTTGACTAAAACTCTAGCTCTTCCTCTCATATTCTACTAACTCATGATAATATTGTAAACTAAAGAAATAATTCATATGAAAGTGAAACCCCTCTCTTTCAATGCATAATTGTTACATAAAAATTAATTTTAAAGGCCAACTAATTAGTTGTTATTTCAAAAACAACTTATATGAATTTTGATGAAAAAGAAAAATACATGGTATTGTAATATTTTTATTTCATCTAAATAATTATAATATATAAATATATTTTTTCAAATAATTAATTAGATTTTTACAAATTTTAATAACATTATAATTTCTTTGTGAATAAATATATAACTTCGAATCTCAACAAAAAAATATATAACTTCAAAAACTATATTGAGATTTCTCTCTCTCTCTCTCTCTCTCTCTCTCTCTCTCTCTCTCTCTCTCTCTCTCTCTCTCTCTCTCTCTCTCTCTCTCTCTCTCTCTCTCTCTCTCTCTATATATATATATATATATATATATATATATATATAAATATATATGTGTGTGTGTGTGTTTTCAAGAACAACTTATATTAATTTTGATTAAAAAAATAAATACACGTGTATTGCAATATTTTTATTCATCTATACTATTATAATTGGTAAATATTTTTATTCAACTAATATATATTTTTACAAAATCTCATAATAATATAATTTATTTGTAAATAAAGACATAATTTCAAAAATACTTTAAGGTTTATATATATATATATATATATATATATATATATATATATATATATATATATATATACACGCTTTTAAAAATGGAATGAAAACAATAAATAAAAACGTTATCTCATAAGCTTCGTGAATTTACTATAAATAAAAACTTTTTCTTATATATATATATATAATTGTATATTTTGAATAAAAATGGAAGCTTCGTTTATATAAAAATTACATTAAATAAATATATGTAAAAATAATGAGGAGTGTTATAACCAAAATCTTCTTTATGTGTAAATTATAAACAAAATATTAGATTAATGAAAGATAATCATAAGTATTATATATATATATATTAAATCACCTTAAGGTAACCAAAGAAATAAAAGAAAATAGCAGTAGATGGAGAGGTTCCTACACACAAAAAATGAGATAATATTTTATGCCAATCATTACACACAGCTAGGCTAAATAAAAGATAGGAAGAGAACCGAAGAAGAATTTGAACATCCTATAATCTAAGTTACATGAATAATCTTTTCATATATGTTACAATTACAACAACCAGACCATATGAGTGACAACCTCAAAATTATATCCTAAATTTTCACCTATTTAATAATCAAACTTCAAGCTACTACATGTAATATATAGCTCTAATCTCCAATTCCATACATACCCCTATATTCTACAAATTAAAACCTCCAAATCTCATAAGCCTCATGCACCAAATACTTTCCATGCATCATTTGCTTATGGAAATACAAATCACAACCCATTGTAGCTGATGTGCTAATGAGTCCAATTGACAACAATGTTCAAGACTTTGTTGTTTATATAGCCACTATTTACTTAAATGATCAATGTAACATTCCTTTTTACCATTTAAAAAATGTAACATTCATTTTATTTTTCAATGTGTTTGCCTTTTTGTCTTACTATTATTCATTGTGGCTACTTTATGGTTCATAATTAAATGGATATGAAAAGATGCATGTTTAGACAATAATAAGTCTTAATTTGTTTTTTTTTAAGTTTTATTGACACCTATACAATTAATTTTCGTTAAAAAAATTGATATAAAATAATAACATCTTATTTTCTTCCTACTCTATGGAGTATATATATTGTTATTAATTTTTTAATAATTCTTAGACCACCCTTCTTATGTATTTATAGTATTTCTTAAAGAAGACCTAAAGTGAAGGAAAATGAAAAGATTGTAACTATATCTCAATTAAAAACCAACTATAATAATTAGGACTAATTATAATAATAATTTAGAGACACTAAAAGACAACCAAAATCAAAACATCAAGTAATGAATTAAGAGTAATCAATAAGAGAGGAAGTTTTGTAAAATTAAAAAAAAGGAGGAAAACTCACAATTCAAGAGTCAAGCTTCTTTTATAAAAATTAATATATTAATGTTGCAACATGTTTATAATATAAATAATAATATTAGTTCCGTTAAAAATGTAATAATTATTTTTAATATATTAAAACTAATAAGTTCTACAGTAATAATATTTTTAAAAAATTAATATTATCAATTACGGTTAAATTAAAAATTTACAATTATATTATACCATTAATATGATGTATATGCAATACAAATAAATCAATTAAATATATAATAAAATTAAACACTAATAATAACCTGATAAAAAAACTAATATATTTGATCAAATATATATATATATATATAGATATATTATATTATATTATATTATATTATATTATATTATATTATATAATACTTAAACTATTTTTAGTTGTTATTATCAACTTCTATTTTAGTTTGAAAATATCATCATTTTAATGTAAATACAAAATATTTATTTGATATTCCACTAAGATAATCATTTAATAAGTTAGTGGCAATTATTAGCTTTCATTAAAATTAAATTCCTCTTCATGTATAAATTATAAATAAATATTTTAATACACAAAAATATTGAGATTCATTGTGGAGGCTCCATTGGGGTTTCCTTTACATATATATATAGATAGATTTCTTTTTTAATTAAAAGTAATATATAGATGACTTTTAAAATTCTTTTTAATGTAATTAACAATTATACATTGAAAAGGAGAAGTTTCACATTCATATGAATTATTCCTTTAATTGATAATAAACTCATGAGTTAGAAGAATATGAGTGGAAGATGTAGAGTTTTAGTCAATTATAGCAAGAATTGACTATTTAAACAAGACATTTTTGGATGGTGAGGGGATTGGTTTTGACAACAAAATTCATAATGAAAAACATGAAGTAGAAGAAAGGAGTGAGTTTTGCAAGAAGAAGTGGAATGCACAAAAATGGGTAAAGGGTTTCATGTTATTGACAATTTTGAAGTAGGCAAAGAGGCAAGAAGATAAATTTGGATCAATTAGTGAATGAGGCAATGAAGACAACATTTATTTGTAAAGTTATAGGCATTGAGAAATCATGTATATTTTAATATTATTATTGAGAAAAAAATTTAATTTTATTTTCTTCGTTTCTACTACATAGATCAGGTTTATTTCTTCCTACCCTTTTATGCAGCGTAATGACTTTGTTACTTTATAAGTTTGTTTCAATTGGTTTTTCAATTTTCTTGCATGAGGATTACTCTTCAATATGTGATTATTGGATCATGTTGCGTGCCTCATGCTTCTCATGGAGACTTAATTGTAAGTGATCAAATTACTTGGAGGATTATTCTTCTATTTGTGATTTTTGTCTATTTTTTTTTAAAAACATCTATCTCTCTCTCTCTCTCTCTCTCTCTCTCTCTCTCTCTCTCTCTCTCTCTCTCTCTCTCTCTCTATATATATATATATATATATATAAATATATAAATATATATCATAGTTTTTGGAATTATATACTTTGTTACTAATAAATTATATTATTGGAATTTGTAAAAATTTAAATAATTGGATAAATATATATACTAATTATAATAGTTTATTATATGAATTAAAAATATTACAATACAATATAAGTTTTTTTTTGAAATAAAAAATAATAATTAGTTGACCTTTAAAATTCTTTTATATGTAACAATTATGCATTGAAGGGGAGGGGTTTCACATTCACAAAAAAGATAAAGGGCTGGACAATTTTGGATCAGTAGTGAATAATGCAACAGAACCACAATTTTTTGTAAAGTTGTAGGTATTGAGAAATTGTGTATATTTTAATATTATTCTTTCAAGTTATAAGCATTGAAAAATCATGAATTGGAATTTTCATTTCATTAGAAAAAATAAAAATAAAGATTTTTTTATTTTCCTATTATAACTTTGAATTAAATAAATTTATTTCGATAAATAATTAATTAATAATTTTTTAATTAAAATTTTATTTTAAATTTAATTTATAGTTTTACTTTGAATTTATGATTTATTAATTGGTGATAAAGATCAAAGAAAGAAAATAATAAAGATGATTATATTTTTGTTTTCTATGATATATGTTTTGCCATACTCATCTGCATATATTTTTAAAATTTATGCCCATCAATTAAACATATTAAAAAGAGAATACACTATATAATATTTTTTGCTTAAAATAAATAACTTTTGAATATTAAAAAAATTAAACAATATATTTATGTTATACTATATTTTTAGAATACATAATGTATTTTGTGAAAAAAAACAATACATAATGTATATCACTAAAATTATATATCATTATATAAAAATTCCATAAAATTTTAAAACGATATTATACAACAATAAAAGGAACCTGAGTGACACATTGCATATAGGTATCTTTCAAACATACTTTGTCAAGACATTGTGCTTAGTTTCTTCATAATATACATTTTTATTCTAATGCTCGAAGATAGCGATAAAATGAGAGAAAATGTTTGTTGTTCGTTGCATTTGTATGTCTCTTTAAAGTACGTTTTGTCAAGACATTGAGTCCTTTTCTTTATATAATAGAGAAAATGTTATTTTTTTTAACAAAGAGAAAATGTTAGTTGTTCATTGCATTTGTAAAAAAAAAAGAGTTATTCTCATTTTAATGTTAAAAAATAAGTGTAATGTCTTCTTAATTTATATTGTTTTTTTGTTAGTCCTTTTTTTCGGTGATTTTAATTTATAGCGTTTAATGTGAATTTTTTTACGATAATATTGAAATTTCTCTAAGACATTTTACGTCAAGGAATATGGTTGTGTGCTTCTCTAGAAAAGTCTCCAATCCATACCGAATCAAGTAAAAAATATGAAAAGGTTATTTTGATTAAAAAGACTTGAGCTCAAACATTAACATAAAATTTATACTCTAATCATTTTTATTATTTATATTCAACTATTATTACCATCTTCATCCTTTTAACTTGCACATGTTCAACCATCGTTTTGGTTTTCAAATAAATAAATATTGTGTATTATTTCCATTGAGATATTTCTAAAAATAAATTATATTAAAGTTCTTTAATTTGTTCTTATTTTTAATTTCATTTATAGTTTTGATTTTAATATACGAATTATTAATTGTTCATCAAAATAAAAAAGAGTATTGAACTTTCGTTTTCTATGATTTAAGTCTCGATATACACATTCAGTTGTCTCTATTATTAATATTCATACCCATAAATTTAATATGTTAAAAATTCTGTTTTATATAAGAATATTATCCCAAATAAATAATTTGTATATAATAATCACAACTAAATCTTTATATTATACTATATTCTTAATATACATAAATTATATTAACAATTTGAATATTTTATTATATCAACTCTGAAAAAATTAAAAAAATTTTATAACAACCCATGCAGCGCACGGGCATTCCCCTAGTTTTCATGTATTCAAACGCTCGCTTCACAATCTTCACTGAATTTCTCATTCAAAAAATGACCATGAGTTTATGAAAAAATAGTTGACAAATTCATATGATGGTGATTTCCCTAGAATTTTTAACGTTTGATATGATGTTGTTGGAATATCTCACACTCAATATTCACAGAGAAACAGAGGTCGAAAGAAAAGGAGAGTTGTCGAAGAAAGGGGAGTGGGTGTCGAAATGTGAAAGAACAGTTTTCTTGAGAGAGTGAATGCGAGAATAGGAGCCTCTTTCTCATTCAATTGATTATTGACTTGATACAATGTGTATTTATAACACTTGGGCAAGGCTAAACAGAATTTACCATTGCC